>OY744548.1:47535795-47563295 GCA_963556195.1 Sepiola atlantica
CATGATTGCTAACGTCATCCCCAAGGATTTTTGTGGAGATACGATTGGAAGATTGTTTTCCGTTTCTTTTTTTTTTCTTTTCGTGTGTTTCTTTTTATACTTGAACACAAATGAATCTACCTATGTTTATGTACAAATACATGCGCACAAGAGCATGTGTGTATTCGTCGGCAATGTTTGTACATTGTTTTTTTTATGTTCCGTGCTGGGATTTCTGACCAACGAGGTGAACTTGATGGTCGTGGAGAAAGAAAAATGAACCCACGACTTTATAAGTTTCGTACGTTCTTACAAAGGCCTATACAGACACGCACAGACACACACACACACACACACACAACCTCTCTCTCTCTCTCTCTCTCTCTCTCTCTCTCATACGCACTCACTGAATTGGCCGCTACACACTTCTTACTCTCCCTTGCTCTCCTTATACAAACGTACCACTCACCACGGCGGTCGACATCTGCATTCAGTAGTAAAGCCGACGACTTCAGTATTAAGCTACCAACTCACTATTATCGCTTGCATTCTTCTTTCTAGCACAATTTACACTTCTCAGCTTCTCATTCTTTCTTTCCTGTTATCTTTGTGTGTAGACTCGGCTGATTGAAAAGAGGAACTTACACTCTGTCTGCCTTGTGCGTATCTATCTAATATATATATATATATATATATATATATATATATATATATATATATATATATATATATATATATACATACACAATAGATCTAAAGTAAACTTAATTATTTGTGTGTGTGCATTTGTTTTCCTATTGTTTTCTTCTGGTTTTCTTGTTTTCTTGTATTCTTATTTCTTATATATATATATATATATAGAGAGAGAGAGAGAGAGAGAGAGAGAGAGAGAAGAGAGAGAGAGAGAGAGAGAGAGAGAGAGAGAGAGAGAGAAAGGGTTGGTTCATTGCCAATCGCCTTAGACGTCCCTACCGGCGAATTCTGAAAGGGCTGCTCAGACATTTTTTGTAAACCAGGGTTCGCTTCTCATAGCGCTCTAGGTCCTCAAAACCACACCTGCCATTGTGTCTAACCTCCTGAATCGAAGTAATGTGTGTGTGTTTGTATTATATATATATATATATATATATATATATATATATATATATATATATATATATATATATATATATGTGTGTGTGTATTTATATATATATACATAGAGAGAGAGAGAGAGAGAGAGAGAGAGAGAGAGAGAGAGAGAGAGAGACTATACACGCTCTTTTTCTAGTTTGCTAATACTATTCGTTAAAAACTAAAAAGTAAAATGAAATAAATGTAAGCACACCAAGACTAACCGACGGCTGCTGATGATGATTTGATAAATCAAGTCGAAATGTCCTCGCAAACAAAAAATAAAACATGAAACCGACGGAACGTATATACACCAATTTGGCCGCAATATCAAATGGACTATTCGGAAAATTGAAAAAATAAAAAAAAACCCTTATCGAACAAACAAAGAACATTCGGCTGGATATATATATATATATATATATATATATATATATATATATATATATATATATATATATATATGATTTATCATTTATTATAAAAAGATGAAAACATCAAACTATGTTGTTAAAAATAACACTTCTCAAACCCAAAATACATTAGGAAGAACCAATGTAATATATCAGTTCCAATGCCCTATGGGAGAATGTATCTCCGACAACAATAAAAAAAACTAATTCTTACATAGGTTTCACTTCCACAACACTATCCCGAAGATTCACCCTACATCTCTCCGACACTAGCTCTATATGCCAACACCTAAAAAAACATAATTGTACCCCCTCCCAATATAGAAATATCTTTGTTAACAATACCAAAATAATACACCACGATACCAATATCAAAAAATTAAAAATACTCGAAGCCCTCTAGATAAAAACTAAACATCCCACAATTAATAATGTCAATTATGAAACTAGTCGCAACATTTTAAAGTGTCTAGCATAATAATTAACATTACCAAAGTCTTAGCCATTAGGTTGTTATGCGTTTGACGTCATCAATTTCTTAACGGTTTAAACAGTCAAACTTTTAAATCTCTCATATGTGTAGAACGCCATCACGCTCTCATGTACATTTCAACTTTACAGACGCTTTTTCAAGTTATAAACTACTTGCCGTTATAATTCAAAAATGAGCACAACAGTAAAGTCATAATTTGTAAAGACACTAAAACTAATACCGCCTGAAGATGATTTGACGATTCAAATCGAAAGTACTTGCAAAAAAAAAAAAAAAGAATGGAACAAGAAACCCATGGATCATATTTGCATCAATTTGACCGAAACATTAGATGGACAATTCGGAAAATTGAAAAAATCAAAAAAAATCGCATCGAACAAAACCACTCCGTGTTATTTAATAATGTTGCCTATATATATATATATATATATATATATATATATATATATATATATATATATATATATATTTACATACATATATATTATATATATATATATATACATACATACATACATATATATTATATATATATATATACATACACACATATGTACATATATAAAATAAAATAAATCAAATATTAAATCAAGATGATATCATTCTATGATTTTATGCCAATTTTAGAGCAAAATAACATTTACACATGTTTCTGGAGAAGTCAACTACATTCACGTGCATTCACGAAATTCTCATTAAATCATAGAATGATATATACCTTCATTTAATACTTCACTTATTTTTAATAGCTCTATTGACATTTAAAAAAATATTTTATTGTTATGAAGGTTGGTATCATATAATCTGACAAGAGTATGAGTCAAACGCCTGTTCCTTTTTTGTTGTGGGTGAACCTACCTACCCTTTAATAATAACTAAATGGTAGCAACCGGCTACCATAAATACCGGCTTTTGCCGGGAGAACATTGGGTACCACATTTTGGCACTAGCACTGCCAACACTGACTTGTGTATAATTTCTCTGTTCAATTCAATTCATTATTATTATTATTATCTCTAAACCTGTTGTTCTTTTATTTCATTGTTGGTACCCCTAAACGGGTCCACAACAACTGGCGGCGAGTGATTCGTAAAGGACTTCGTTGGAAACCCCTTGGACCTTGCAACCTGTGAGTGATAAACCAGTGTCTACAACACGGTCAACCTTCGAAAAAAAAATTCTTACTGTTTGAAACAAAAAACCGTGTGGTTTACAATTTTCGAGAAGATATTGGAAACATCGAATACATTCAATTTTGGGACGAGTCTGCTTTACAAGAAATAACCAGTTTAAACAATTACAGGACGAAAAAAAAGTAAGACAGATTTTACTATTTGTGTTCTTCGTATTTCAATACGAGATTTTACCTCGTGCAACAAATGAAATTGGAATACCATGTGCTTATAAAACTGAAAGGTTTGAAAAAAAAACCTCCATACTACAAAAACCTTTTTTCGTGTCTGATATAGTCAAACGTATTTTGCGAACAGACTTGTCACTGTAAAATCGTATAGTCGGAAAAAAAAATCTAGCAAGTAAAACCAAGTTACTTTCTTGAATAACTAGTCAATTTTTAATATAGCCGTTACTTGCTATTTTGCATTTTCAGCCTACACTGAAAGGCAAACGGACGTATTGAAAAAAAAAGTTCCAGATGCGAACAAAAATACAAATAATTTGTTAAATTAATTACCCAATAAGCCAGATTAATAAAATCGTTTTTTTTTTCTCAAAGAACTTTGAAAGAAGAAAAAAAAGATTAGCAAGTGCCGGTCGAATTCGAGACCCGAATGACGCAGTGATGAGAAGGGGTTGAGTTTGTTATTAAACAGTAAGTTAATTATTAAGCATTTGAAAAGAAAAAAAATAGTGAAGGACTATTTGTGACTAATTCTTTTTCAAGAAAGTATTTCTTTAATCATGGAAAATTTCTCGAAACAGATATTGGAGATGATTAAATTTCAATCAGAACAACAGAAGGCAAACGATGAAAAACATCTTGCTCAACAGAAAGCAAACGATGAAAAACTTCAGTCTCTACAGAAGGAATTTCAGTCGCAGCAAATAAGTTTGTTGAAGTATTTTGAGGAAAAGAATTTAGCACAAAAGCGAGAAGATAGAAAATCTTTAGACGAACAATTGATTGGGATAAAAAATTTACAATTAGAGCAACAGACTCAATCAGAGAGAAAATTTGAACAGCTTGCACAAGCAATGATAAATACGACGAATGACGACAGCGACGCGTTTAACCAAAATGCAATATGGTCAGCTATAGAAACCTTCAACTATGTGCCTGAAGAGGACCTACACTTTAAATCATGGTACCGTCGATATCAGGATTTTTTCGACATTGATTGTAGCACATGGTCGGAAAAGAAAAAGGTTCGTTTAGTTCTTCGTAGACTAGGTACGGCAGAGCATACAAAATTTGTCGATTATATTCTGCCGAAGAAAACGGGCGAACTATCTTTCAATGAAACCATTAAAATGTTAATGGAACTATATTGCCCCAAAACAAGTTTATTCCACAAAAGGTGGAAATGTATGAACCTAACGCGAAAAGAAAGCCAGGATTACTCAACGTTTGCTTCGATCGTCAATAAACATTGTGACGACTTTAAGTTATCATCCTTGACAGCGGACAATTTCAAAGTATTAATATTTGTTCAAGGGCTCGTCTCGCAAAACGATGCAGAGTTAAGAAGACGTGCAATAAGCAAACTTGAAACCGAGCCAAATTTAACATTGCAACAACTGGCCGAAAGCTGTCAACGACATATTTCCGAGAAAAAGGAAGCTAAAGAAATAGAGGAAGCAGCAATTTTTAATATTAAAAATGTTCGTCGTTTTTAAAAAAAAATCATACTCGTCGAAGGAAAAATTCAGGAAGGATTTGCCTCAAAGGTCGGATGAAAATTTGCCAAACGACCCTTGTTGGGGTTGCGGGGAACTACATTGGTACCAGAAGTGTCCTTTTAAACGAAAAGATTGTGACAAATGCCATAAAATGGGACACAAAGTCTCACATTACAGAAGTAACACTAGAAAAAAAGTTACATAAAAACAACCATAATTAATGGTGGCAACCTAAACATACGAAAGTATGTTACGGTAAAAATGAACAATCAAGATGTTAAACTACTTCTTGATTCAGGGTCTGACCTATCAATTATTAATATTAATACCTGGAAAAAGATCGGCAGACCGACTATGCTACGCACAGATAAAGTGGCTCGATCGGTAACCGGAGAGAAAATAAACTTTGAAGGGGAAGTCATTTCAAAAGTGCCACTAAAAAATAAGACATTAAAATTACGCATGTTCGTAATGAAAGATACAAGAAATTTGTTTGGTTCAGATTGGATTCAGCACTTCCAGCTCTGGGATTCGCCGATAAGCGCCTATTGTCAACGAATAGAGAACTTTTCTGCTGAAGCAGAAAAATTGAAGAAGGATTTGAAAGAGTCATTCCCCAAGGTGTTTTCTAATGAATTAGGACGCTGTACTAAAATGAAGGCGAGTTTTGAACTAATTGAAAATAAGAATCCCGTTTTTAAGAGAAAACGAAGTGTACCATTTGCCTCTCTTGAAAAAATTAATGCAGAAATAGACCGGTAGGTGGAGAAAGGTATTTTTACACCAGTTGACTACTCGGAATGGGCGGCCCCAACTGTCTACGTGAAGAAAAAATCTGGAGAGATCAGAGTGTGTGCCGATTTCTCAACCGGTTTGAACGATGCGCTGAAAGATTATCACTATCCTTTGCCGACTCCAGAAGAGGTTTTCACAAAATTAAACGGTGGAAAACTGTTCTCAAAGATTGACTTGAGTGAAGCCTATCTGCAAATACCTGTAGAAGAAGGTAGCTCTAAGCTTCTCTGTATTTCGACACACAGGGGACTACTGAAGTTCAATCGTCTCCCTTTTGGAATTAAAGTGGCCCCGTCGATTTTTCAGCAGGTAATTGACACGATGTTGAGCGGGCTCGATTTTTCGATCGGCTTCCTTGACGATATCTTAATGAAAAGTACGAACGTCTGTGAGCACGTAAACAAAGTATTCGAAAGAATAAGCGATTTTGGTTTTACACTCAAGGAGTCAAAGTGTGAATTTTTTCTAGAAGAGATCAAATACTTGGGACATGTCATTGATAAGAATGGAAGACGTCCCGACCCAGAAAGATCTATGGCCATCAAGAATATGCCCGAACCGAACAATGTTACCCAACTACAAAGCTTCCTGGGTCTCGCAAACTATTACGAAAAATTCATTCCCAGTATGCACAAATTGCGAGCCCCCTTAAATGAGTTACTTAAGAAAGATAGTAAATGGGAATGGTCCGCCGACTATCAATCTGCATTCGACAACCTAAAAACTAATTAACTTTAGAATTATTTCCTCCTCATTTTAATCCAGAGCTAAAAACTATTGTTGCAAGTGACGCCAGCTCCTACGGCATTCGGGCGTGCATTTTGCATAAAATGCCGGATGGCTCGATGAAACCCATCGCGCACGCTTCAAGAACTTTACTTCCTGCAGAGAAAAATTACTCGCAGATTGAAAAAGAAGCGTTGGGTATTGTGTTCGCAATGACCAAATTTCACAGGTATCTACACGGCCGTCATTTTATCCTACAAACAGACCATAAGCCACTTATCACCATCTTTGGATAAAAAAAGGCTTGCCAACCTACACAGCAAACAGCCTACAGAGATGGGGTATAATTCTGTTAAATTATGACTTTGAGATGGAATTTTTACCGTCAAAAAGACTAGGACACGCAGATGGTTTATCGCAGCTAATTCCAAAGTACACGGAACCGCTCGAGGATACAGTTATAGCATCCCTTCGGTCTGAATATGACTATAGTAAAGTACTGTGTAACACAATAAAAGAGCTGCCAATCACACTTGGCGATATATAAAAAGAGGTAAGAGAATATAATTTTATTATCGAAATTAAAAATAAATTACAAACAGACGATGAGCAAACGGCAGAAGCTTTGTCAGTCTGTTGCGACACATTATTAAACCGGGAGCGAGTAGTAATCCCAGCTACGCTAAAAAAAAAAATCCTGAAGGATTTCCATAAGGGGCATCCCGGAGCGACACGCATGAAGAGCCAAATGAGATCTTATGTGTATTGGAAAAACATGGACAGAGACATAGAGACGAAGGTGAAGGCCTGTGCGGGCTGCGCGTCGGCAGCGAAAGCACCACCTATTCGGTACTGTCCATGGCCAAAGGCAGAGCAACCATGGTCCCGGATTCACATAGATTTTGCGGGGCCATTGGAAGGCTTCTACTATTTAATTATAGTCGACAGCTACTCAAAATGGCCAGAAGTTGTTAGATGTAAAAACCCAACAACGGATGTCACGATATGCGCGTTGCATGAACTGTTTGCCCGATTCGGAGTGGTGGACATTGTTGTATCGGACAACGGTACACAATTTACTTCACGAGAGTTCAAAGAATTTTGTGAAGACTTTCAAATTAAACATATCACCACTCCGACTTACCATCCGAGGTCAAACCGACAGGCAGAAAAATTTGGTGATACCTTGAAGAGAGCGTTGAAAAAATCGACGGGCACGCCGAGAGAAAAGGCACTCCAGCAGTTCCTTCAATTGTATAGAATTACACCCAACGAGAACACACCAGCCCAAGTACCACCGGCGGAAGTAATGTTTGGAAGAAAAATAAAGTCGGTATTCGACAAACTTTTACCAAAACAGGTGAAACCGACCAACATTACGGCACCAAAGAAGAGTTACGAGGATAGAGAAGGCGTTCTTCCAGGAACACCATGGAAATAAAACCGTGTGAGAAGGTACAAAAAAGATTAGGCGGATGGTGTACATTGTAGAGGGTCCTAGAGGCACCTGTAAAAAAACACATTAACCAAATGTGTCGTCGTATGTCGGACGACTCAGGGGAAGGCCCATCGGATCAGAGTGAGACCATCATGGAAGATCTATACGACCCATTTGAGCTGCCAACACCAAAAACGCATCCGGAACAGAGACGTTCATCAAGAAAACGTAAATTAACCGGGAGTTTCGAGGTGAATCTTAGGAAAAAGATATACCTTGAGATTCCGGGGGAATGAGTTTCGGAAGGGGGGTGTTGTGGGTGAACCTACCTACCCTTTAATAATAACTAAATGGTAGCAACCGGCTACCATAAATACCGGCTTTTGCCGGGAGAACATTGGGTACCACATTTTGGTACTAGAACTGCCAACACTGACTTGTGTATAATTTCTCTGTTCAATACAATTCATTATTATTATTTCTAAACCTGTTATTCTTTTATTTAATTGTTGGTACCCCTAAACGGGTCCACAACATTTTTCATGGAAGAAATATTTGGAACAGACAAACGAATCGGTGAAAGACAAGTTACTAGCTCCTTAAGCTAGTTTACTTCCGATCGACAGATGTCCTTAGCCTTGAATGACTGAGAAGGAAAGTCTTATGTAAAACCTGCGACCAAAGTGATTACCGGTTATCTTGCCTCGAAATGTCATGTCATCTCAGAAAGTGGTACTCGTGTTGTACGATCGTTTGTCACTTCAATCCAGTAATGGACAGATGCCATTTTTGCAATCTCGTCCGTCATCCAAACGGCGATAGAAGAGTGGCGAAATGTGCAGACATAATCTGTTGACGAAACACAGTTGCAATTGAATTGAAAGTATGATGTCTGTTTGCCACGTGTGCTACAGGCCATTCGGATGATTTCTAAAAGCCACCGACGAAGACACAGACGAGGAAAGGATGACAGAAGAGAAACGTGCTGTGACGAAAATAATTTATGAATATGCAGCAAACCATCATGTTTTTATATATGTTGACTCTGTGAACAGGGTTCGCGCCCTGTGACCGTCTGAAATTGTCACTTCCTACACTGATGAGAGCGTAAGCTCGAAACGCTGGCGTATGTAGGTATGAAAAAAATGATATTTCTTTGTAAATATATATATATATATATATATATATATATATATATATATATATATATATATATATATATACAATTTATTTCGCAATTACTTTTTCCAGTTTATCCGTCTAACTTTCGCTCGGATCGTTGTTTCTATTACATGATGCAACACGTAGATGATTAATCTTGACTGCTGTATTTTTAAGGATAAAGATTTTTTTTAATGTTAGACGTCAAAATGGCGACTGTGACCGGTCCTGTTGTCGTCGCCATTTTGAAATCTAACATTAAAAAGACTTGCAAGGACAGAAATATTCATTGGAATAGCAAATATATCATAACAAATATAAAACTATTTTCATACTAATTACAAAACGACACTTTTCTTCGTAAGATTTACAAACTTTCCCATCGTGTAGTTCCTTTAATTTTTTTCAGATATTATTACTGTTTTACGATGCCAATATTTGATTAAAAACTGAGAGAAAGATATAAAGGAGGATATTTAAAAATGTTATTCATAAGATACAGTACACAATTTATTTATTTATTGTTTATTATTCTCTTCGTATATTTTTGCGTCTAAGCGTGCGGGATTTCAGTACACTTTTACCGATACAAGTTCAGCTCCCGTTCTTTCATTATTTTTTTTCAATAAGTGTGGCGGCTTATAGTACAATTTTACCGACACAAGTTCAGCTCTCGTTCTTTCATTATTTTTTTTCAATAAGCGTGGCGGCTTATAGTACAATTTTACCGACACAAGTTCAGCTCCCGTTCTTTCATTATTTTTTTTCAATAAGTGTGGCGGCTTATAGTACAATTTTACCGACACAAGTTCAGCTCTCGTTCTTTCATTATTTTTTTTTCAATAAGCCTGGCGGCTTATAGTACAATTTTACCGACACAAGTTCAGCTCCCGTTCTTTCATTATTTTTTTTTTCAATAAGCGTGGCGGCTTATAGTACAATTTTACCGATACAAGTTCAGCTCTCGTTCTTTCATTATTTTTTTTTTCAATAAGCGTGGCGGCTTATAGTACAATTTTACCGACACAAGTTCAGCTCTCGTTCTTTCATTATTTTTTTTTCAATAAGCGTGGCGGCTTATAGTACAATTTTACCGACACAAGTTTAGCTCCCGTTCTTTCATTATTTTTTTTCTAATAAGCGTGGCGGCTTATAGTACAATGTTACCGATACTAGATTTGCTCCGACTTCTTTGTCTTTTCCCCATGTTTATTTGCAGACCAGAAAGACGTAACTTTCGTTTGTTCAGTTCCATTACATTATTAACAAGAGTGTTCGCTAATAGACTGGGAGATCAGGGTTCAATCATCGGTTGAGTGATACCAAAGACTTAAAAAATGTACTTGGTGCTTCTCTAGCTAAACATACATCAGTATAAGGGGAGGATCAAAGATATGTGGAGTAATTCTTGTTAATGTGTGTAGTCCTCTACACTGGTGTAGTAGCCAATGAAAATGTGTGTAGTCCTCTACACTGGTGTAGTAGCCAATGAAAATGTGTGTAGTCCTCTACACTGGTGTAGCAGCCAATGAAAATGTGTGTAGTCCTCTACACTGGTGTAGTAGCCAATGCAAATGTGTGTAGTCCTCTACACTGGTGTAGTAGCCAATGAAAATGTGTGTAGTCCTCTACACTGGTGTAGTAGCCAATGAAAATGTGTGTAGTCCTCTACACTGGTGTAGCAGCCAATGAAAATGTGTGTAGTCCTCTACACTCGTGTAGTAGCCAATGCAAATGTGTGTAGTCCTCTACACTGGTGTAGTAGCCAATGAAAATGTGTGTAGTCCTCTACACTGGTGTAGTAGCCAATGAAAATGTGTGTAGTCCTCTACACTCGTGTAGCAGCCAATGAAAATGTGTGTAGTCCTCTACACTGGTGTAGTAGCCAATGCAAATGTGTGTAGTCCTCTACACTGGTGTAGTAGCCAATGAAAATGTGTGTAGTCCTCTACACTGGTGTAGTAGCCAATGAAAATGTGTGTAGTCCTCTACACTGGTGTAGCAGCCAATGAAAATGTGTGTAGTCCTCTACACTCGTGTAGTAGCCAATGCAAATGTGTGTAGTCCTCTACACTGGTGTAGTAGCCAATGAAAATGTGTGTAGTCCTCTACACTGGTGTAGTAGCCAATGAAAATGTGTGTAGTCCTCTACACTGGTGTAGTAGCCAATGAAAATGTGTGTAGTCCTCTACACTGGTGTAGTAGCCAATGAAAGAGAGGGGTTGAATCACCCACGACTATGGTTGACGACTTTAATTTTTTACATTTTTACCATTTTTTACTTCAATGTTTTTTTTTATCATAATACAGCTAGAATGAAAGCTCAGCGAATAAATAATCAATAACTATAGTCCTGACGTTATACTTAACAAACAATAAACAATATTCTCCCACGTACTACTAGTAAACACATACGATTCAGTTTTTTTCGTACGTTTTCAGCGTACTCCATTACTTGCTCGTATTGAATTTCAAACTTTAATATATATATATATATATATATATCACTTTACTATAGAAATGATACTTTTATGTTCATTTACTCGATGGGGTTTTACATTACTATTGTGGGGGATGCGTAGACTAGAAGTATATACTTCCGGGTCACGCTGACCCGAGCGGCAAGCATACCTCTCTAAATTAATATATTGCGAAAGCATTTTTCATCTATCCTAACTATATTAACATCAAACTCGGTTAAGCTAATTTACTTCTAACGATACAAGAATATACTTGGAATACCTGATATATAGGCATCTCACAACTTACTCAAACAGATCTCGATATATCTCATTTACATATTTTTTTACGGTTCTAATAAATTAATATTCTGTGATATACCTTTCTGATTTGTATTGCCAACTTTTCTTCTATGGACGCAATCGTTTTATCGATAGGATTATTATTATTATAATAATTAATAAAATCAAATAAAGAGATTTTATTAAAGAAGGATAGCATTTCAAAAACTTTTATAGAATTTCATTTTCAAGGAGGATAATTTACTTCCAGCATTACTACAACGTCAAATGTCGGTGAGGTGTGGAGAACAGGCACTACACTAAAAAGCCAAGGTCCATAAAAATATATTTTTTTGTGACTAGGCATTTTTAAATTACAAAAAAACTCGATTTAATCGAAATATATTTTTATGTTGTCATAAGACTGTCATCCCAGGAATTACCTCATCATTTTTTGGGGGGAGGGGGGCAGTGTAGTATATGTTCGTTTATCATAATACTAGCTAAGGAAGAACGATAACTCAAGTGTATAACCATGTCTTTTTTTACTAGAAAATTACGAGATAAGTTATCGTCCTAAGGAGCTAGCATATTTCTCTATTTATATCGCCATCTTTATAAAGATGGCGATATAATTTTTTCGTGCCAATTTTCATTTAGGCGTTTCACGTGGACAATAAAACTTGCCATTGTTTTTAAATGCTATATAACTAAATAAATGCGAACGTTTTTTCCACCTATTTTAACTATATTAACATTGACACGGTTTATGCCTACTTAATTTTGTGTAGTATATTTTTATTCGTCATGATACATTCATCCCAGGCATTATCTTTTTTAGTGGGGGCAGTATAGTATACGTTCTTTCTTTAAGATGCCATCCTCCCAGGATTACCTTCTTATTTTTTTGTTTGTAGTTATCATGATATCATGCTCCCAGGCATTAACGTCTATTTCTTTGAGGGGGTGTAGTGTTCGTTCGTCATGATATAATCCCCTCAGCCTAGGAAAAATATGAGACGGAAAGAGCATATATATATATATATATATATATATATATATATATATATATATATATGTATATGTGTATATGTATTTGTGTATATATATATATGTATATATATGTATATGTGTATATATATATGTATATGTGTATATGTATATGTGTATATATATATATGTGTATATATGTATATGTGTATATATATATATGTGTATATATGTATATGTGTATATATATATGTGTATATATATATATATATGTATATGTATATGTATATGTGTATATATATATGTATATGTGTATATATATATATGTATATATATGTATATGTGTATATGTGTATATATATATGTGTATATATGTATATGTGTATATGTATATGTATATATATATATGTATATGTGTATATGTATATGTGTATATGTATGTGTGTATATATGTATGTGTGTATATATATATGTGTATATATATATATATATGTATATATATGTATATGTGTATATATATATGTATATGTGTATATATATGTATATATGTGTGTATATATATGTATATATGTGTGTATATATATATGTATGTGTGTATATATATATGTATGTGTGTATATATATATGTATGTGTATATATATATATGTGTATGTGTGTATATATATATGTATGTGTGTATATATATATGTATGTGTGTATATATATGTATATATATATGTATGTGTGTATATATATGTATGTGTGTATATATATATGTATATATATATGTATGTGTATATATATATGTATATATATATATGTATGTGTGTATATATATGTATGTGTGTATATATATATGTATATATATATGTATGTGTATATATATATGTATATATATATATATGTATGTGTGTATATATATATATGTATATATATATATATATGTATGTGTGTATATATATATATGTATATATATATATATGTATGTGTGTATATATATATATGTATATATATATATATGTATGTGTGTATATATATATGTATATATATATATGTATGTGTGTATATATATGTATATATATATATGTATGTGTGTATATATATATGTATATATATATATGTATGTGTGTATATATATGTATATATATATGTATGTGTGTATATATATATGTATATATATATGTATGTGTGTATATATATATGTATATATATATATATGTATGTGTGTATATATATATGTATATATATATATGTATGTGTGTATATATATATGTATATATATATATATATATATATGTATGTGTGTATATATATATATGTATGTGTATATATATATATGTATATATATATGTATGTGTATATATATATGTATATATATATGTATGTGTGTATATATATATGTATATATATATATGTATGTGTGTATATATAGATGTATATATATATATGTATGTGTGTATATATATATGTATATATATATGTATGTGTGTATATATATATGTATGTGTGTATATATATATGTATATATATATGTATGTGTGTATATATATGTATATATATATGTATGTGTGTATATATATGTATATATATGTATGTGTGTATATATATGTATATATATGTATGTGTGTATATATATATGTATGTGTGTATATATATATATGTATGTGTGTATATATATGTATATATATATGTATGTGTGTATATATATATGTATATATATATATATGTATGTGTGTATATATATATATGTATATATATATGTATGTGTGTATATATATATATATGTATATATATATGTATGTGTGTATATATATATATATGTATATATATATGTATGTGTGTATATATATATATATGTATATATATGTATGTGTGTATATATATATATATGTATATATATGTATGTGTGTATATATATATGTATATATATATATATGTATAATTATGTGTATATATATATATTTATATATATATGTATGTGTGTATATATATATGTATATATATATATGTATATGTATGTGTGTATATATATATGTATATATATATATGTATATGTATGTGTGTATATATATATGTATATATATATATATGTATATGTATGTGTATATATATATATATGTATATATATATATATATATATGTATATGTATATATATAACCTATATATTTGAGTGTGTGTGTAGTGTAGTAACTCTTAGATTTTGCGACTGCCAAAGTTTCCGAATTTATTTCGATGATTTCCACTTGTGTTTTACGTATTTTCCATTTAGTGTTGAACTATAAAGCTTGTGCTCGACAATTGCTGAACACCCAGGCAATACGCGAGATCATCCATGATAAGATGGGGGGGGTGTTACTAACCATCCCAAGTGAAGAAAAACATGAATTATTGATAAAGAGCAACCCTGGAGAATACGTCCCAACAGAATCATTCAACCCCAGAATTCAATATGGCTGCCGGATTAAACAAAAAACTAAATGCACTGATTTATAAAAATGTTCGCGTCACGCTTCAGGAGGCGGCAGACCTCATGTCTCAGTTGCAACTAATAGCGATACTTTCGCCGACATAAATCATAGACAGATACAGGCAATGTCATCAGATAACCGCAAACGTTACGTGATCATGACTGCTTTGAGATAGATTTCTTTTTTAAAACATACCACCATTGAAATATCCGGTGTTGGATGCCCATAAATCATGTACGCCCTTAAATGTGATATTCGACGAAACTTTAAGCAATTAAATTTGTGACGTGAAGTTGTTAATTTTAACGAATTTCTTGTTACATTCGTGAAAAAGTTCAGATCGAAATACGAGGCGTGTCTAAAAAGTAACGGAACTGGGTGTCCGGATATCTTTATCATCACACATGGTATGTCAAAAGTCTGTATAACTGTAATCTTAGCTCTTCACAATCTTTGTATTTTTTCCCTATGATTTTGCTTCCAACTTCTTTTCTTCAACACAACAGTTCACCTGCTCACAGTACCCTGAGCATACAGACATTAATTACCGAGAATATATACGCACTGGAACAACCTCCCTACTCACCTATCTCGCTCCATGAGAGATTTTACTTGTCCTCATGCCCAAGGAGACCCCGTTTGGAAAGCACGAAGGCCCTGTATGTTCACACATCTTATAAAATTATTAAATAATATAATATATTACGCATATATATATATATATATATATATATATATATATATATTAGGGGAGGTCGATTTTGAAACTGTAAATTATCGCACTCGAAGAAAGTTGGCAAATAATGTCAAAAGTTACCACAAGAAATATTTTTCTTCAAAATTTTGTATTTATTTGAGCATTGCAACTTTAAGATCAAATAAATCGAGATTTTTTCTCACTGCCGAGATTTCACCGGCAGATGTGTCGCCTTAAATTAAACCCGGGTTTTAACAAAAAAAAGTAATACATTACTTAATAATAAATATTTTAAAGTTTATTATTATTTTTCTTAAGAAATTAAATGTACATATTCAAATTAAAAAGGAATAAAACACTATGATATTTAATGTTATATATAAATAATTATTTGTTTACATAGGCGTTTTATTTATTGGATATTTTTTATGGTATTCACCGGTTGAAAATTCATTGGGCGAATTTGACTTCCCGTGTTGATTGTCTGTTTAATTATCACACATATATATTGAATTGTCGAGCGCTGGCTTATCTAATCCCACTTTCCCGACCTTTTGTCACACCTTACCTTGTGGGAGTTAGATAAATAAAAACTAGTTCAGCCAGGGGGTTTTACCCCACCAAATAAACCGGTATCGTCCGGGCCTTTGGGTCTGGATTTACGCCCGTCTATTGGGGCTTGTCCGTCCTGTGCAGTTCTAGGAGGTGCATCTCCCAGGTTTTGCCTTCCCTCTTTGGGGAGGAGTAAGTTTATTGCTTACTGTCTGGGGCGGCCCTACCGGGGAATGCCGACGAAGCTGCCCAGGCAATTTTTAAATGGCCAGAGTGCTCACCTCTCGAGCACTGGCTTTCTCATCCCACTTTCCTGACCTTTTGTCAATCTTACCTTGTTGGGGGTAGATAAATAAAATCTAGTTCAGCCAGGGGTTTTTACCCCACCAAATAAACCGGTATCGTCCGGGCCTTTGGGTCTGGATTTACGCCCGTCTATTGGGGCTTGTCCGTCCTGTGCAATTCTAGGAGGTGCATCCTCCCAGGCTTTGCCTTTCCTCTTTGGGGAGGAGTAAGTTTATTGCTAACTGTCTGAGACGCCCCTACAGGGGAATGCCGACGGGGCTGCCCAGTCAATTTTTTAATGGCCAGAGTGCTCACCTCTATAGCGCAGGGTTATCTAATCCCACTTTCTTGACCTTGTGTCACATCTTACCTTGTTGGAGGTAGATAAATAAAACTATTTCAGCCAGGAGTTTTTACCCCACCTAAAATATATGTATTGGAGTTGATGGGAGAATGGATAAGGACACATTGATGTATAAGGAAATTGTGGATGAAAATAGACAGAGAATTATGAAAAAAACTAAGGGACCAGAACACCATTTAACTTTTACAAAAGAAACACCATGTGAAAGTAAATATCTGACACATAGAGTTCTTCCGAATAGTGGTGCAACAGGTGCTGTTCATGCAGATCAAGTGGTGGATGTTTTGCATGAATTCCACAGTGAGAACAGTATCAAGGCTATACTTGTTGACAACACTAATACCAACACAAGTTGCGATGGTGGAATGGTTGCAATTTTAGAAAAAAAACTTTTTAAAACTCTTCACACAATTGGTTGCTGGTTGAAATACATGATCTTAGTTCTGACCAAAGACTCCTTTATGAATACACAGTAGGTATTTCTAGAGGTAAGGTTGACTCTAGATATGCCTCCTGGAAAATTGGTCCTTTAAACCAAGCAAGATGGTTAACTTTGGCCATCAGGATTATGTGTTTATGGACTCGTGGTGCATACCCACAAAGGCACACAACAAAACTACACTATGTAGTAAATTTTATTGTAAATGTGTATGCCACTTTTTGGTTTGAAATTAAAAGAAATAGTAAATTCCACAATCAGTAAGTGCACATTTTTAATATGACCCAGAGGATTAAGGAGAAGCCTCAGGAAATCCAAGATATCACATTTAGAAATATACAAGGTAATACATTTTGTTTACTGCCTGAAAACTTTCTATATTCCATGGTTAAATCTGAGGAGATTGAAGTAAGAGAAGAAGCTTTAAAAAGAATTTTGGCCATTAGGTAAGTAATATTTATTCATATATCTCTGACTCAATTATTTATTCCAATTTATAGAATGATTTTTAAAGATTTTATCTAATTTCACCATAATTATTAAAGCAGTACAGATTGGAATTTTTTAATAATTCAATTAATTAATTTGTTCTTTCAGGAGTGAGGAGTCAACCAGAAAAAGATTAAAAAGAATACTACCTATTAATTTTAATGCCACACATTGGACACAATTAATAGATTTAAAATTATGCGGCATTTTTGAACCACCAATGACGGAAGATTTTACTGAATCTGAACTTCGAGAATCGTTGATGAATGGAACCAAGCTTGACTTGCCAGATTTGCCCTCACATTCTCAGGGTGTGGAACGGGCAGTTAAGTTAATAACAGAAGCTTCACAAACTGTATATGGTTTTGAAGCAAGGCATCAACACATTACAGCCAAAGTTTTGAGTCAGAAATTGAGACCAGCATTTTTGTCTAAGGGGTCTTATATGGAGCAATTTGACTCTCTATATTAAGCTTCATTAAAATAGTGTTAGGTTTTTCCTTATTTCTTTGCTTGTTATATTTTCACTAATAACAGAAAAAATCATTTTTTTAGGTATTCAAATATTACTGTTTAATTCATAACGTTAAAAGGTAGTTTACAAAAGCAGATACTGAAGATGAGGGGGGGGGGACAAATTTTCAATTTGAAGATTTCTTTAATTCATATCATTTTTATAAAATAAAAGGACATTCCCTGCTTTTAAATGCTAAAATTATTTGGTTTTCACACCAATATTCAAGCAAATCTTGCAAAAACGAGGAATTTTCAGTATATTCTTGTCTACGATCTTTGATACCAAACGCTCAAAAAACCGCTGAAGTTTTTGATCTAATTTTTTGCATGAGTATTTAATAGGTCTATATACAACTTTCGGAACGTGCCTTTTTTTAATATTTAAAAAAAAGTGTAAAATCGACCTACCCTATATATATATATATATATATATATATATATATATATATATATATATATATATATATATATATATATATATATATATATATATATATATGTGTGTGTGTGTGTGTTCAGTATTTACTACAGCAGTGCTCAATACGTGGCTAGAGCTTAGTAGTAGTATGAAAATACTACGAATAAGCTCTGCTCTCGGGCAAATAAGCAATTAGACCGATGATTTCTTCCGTAAATGAAACAGACATTTCTATATAGCTTACTTACTATAAATATATTTTCATCATATATACATATATTGCGTTAGCATGAAACATCGATGTCTGTAGATAATAAATAATTAATATTTATTTTATAAATATTATTATAAGCCCCCTTTACTAAAGGCCGGGCACTCTGAGTGAGTTTAATAACAAGCAGTACAAATAGCTTCATGCAAGATCCAAACACAGTTTGTTGATCACTTTAAACTGCTCGTGTAAATTAGCCGCCGACTCGCTATTTACAAAGTTATATTCCTCTTTAATTATTAGCTAATTCCCTATGGCCGAGGGGTTAACGCTCTTGACTAAGAATCAGTGGCGATTTGTGATCGGAGTTCGAGCCCGCCGACCGTTGAGAGTTGGCTTTCTGCACTGAACATTGCGTTAGCATGAAACATCGATGTCTGTAGGTAATACATAATTAATATTTATTTTATAAATATTATATATATAGATCATTCCAATGACCAAAAGAACAATCAATGCATACCTTTCATCTGTTCTATCATTTTCTTCGTGTTCATATTTCGTCGAACGACCACAACCATAGTTTTCTTTTGTTCTTCCAATCTTTTTACTCTACTATATCAGCGAATACTAAAACTTCCTCCTTGTCTTACAGACAATCACAATATTCTTAATAAGTTCATATTGTATTTTTTTCAAAAACTAATGCTTTCTATAAGTCCTACGCGCGTTTCGCAGCATCGTCGAGAGAATATATATATATATATATATATATATATATATATATATATATATATATATATATATATATATATTGTGTGTGTGTGTGTGTTTATGTGTGTCTATTATTTCAAAGCGAACCAAACTTTTATGAGCCTCTTTTCACTTTGATGCTGGTTAGTTCGACCATCAAAAGCCGTGTTTTCCCGGCTTTCCTATAATCTCGGACACAAACCAATGAAGATAGACTACAAAGGAAGCAATAAAGACACATCAGTTTATGTTCCGAATACTGAGATCGGGTTTTAATTCCACCCCTATCCGACGGAGAGCCGGTATTCCATTTGTAAATATTTATGTATATATAGCATTTATTATATACATATATTTATTTCCACAATTAGACAGCACCGCAGCCCACACAAACCATGACAGCCATTGATCGGAAGCCCTAGACTCGCGTTTCACACTCCTTCTGGCTCATCAGTACGACAAATCCGAACTCAGGATTGACACCAGAGTCTTACTTGCTATGTCTGATTGTGAAAATAATTATACAGGGTGATTCATAAGTCATTACCATATGAAACACAAACATACTATGAACTTTTGATAATTGTTATCTTACTTTCTAATTACTGCTATTTGTTATTTTTAATTTGTTCGTTTATATATTTGTTTCTATATATATTTATTTTTATTTATTTAAATTTATGTAAATCATCATATGTGCTTTTTTTTTCAGGCAGTATGTCATTTACAATTGAAGAGCGAATTTTTATTGTTATTCATATGCCCAAATTTGATGAATCTCCCACACTTGTTGAAAGGCAATGGAAACGTGATGTGAACAGAAAGCCTCCTTCGCACAACACCATGCGCTCAATTTAAAAAGAATTCAAGCGTAAATTCCTTGCAAAAAGAATGGAGCTATGCATGTAGAACGAAGGTGGAAATTTTGAAAATTTGCTGTAATTTTAAACTCCCATAAATGAATTTGTTGAATAAACTTTCTGTTTTGTATTACCGTATTTTTTAACTTTAGAATTTAAAAAATAAATAGCTAAGTGACTTATGAATCACCCTGTATGACATCTTATATAAAAAAATTATATATAGCTATATATATATATATATATATATATATATATATATATAGCTTTTAAAACAATTTAAAAACGCCTTACTTTTGACTTCTATAATTACAAAGTATAACAACATAGATAAGTGTTGTGTCAGTAACTCTCTCCCTCTATCTATATTTCTCTTTCACGAGAGAGAGAGAGAGAAAGAGAAAGAGAGAGAGGGAAAGAGAGAGGGAGAGAGAAAGAGAGAAAGAGAGAGAGAGAAAGAGAGAGAGAGAGGGAAAGAGAGAGAGAGAGAGAGAGAGAGAAAGAGAAAGAGAGAATCATTATTCAAATGAGATGCAATGTTCCGACAGAAGGCAGTTGTTGTTTGCAGACCAGACTTAGAATTGCGATCAATAATGCCAAAATGAGCAACTGATCTCTGAAGATCTGTCATTTGACGACACTTTTATTTAAAACTCAAATCTCGTTTTAACTGCTTTACTAACATTCCTATTTTAGCATCACAGAAAGAGGAAAATATTCTGACGAACCAGCAAGGCAACCCGGCGTTGCTCATCTATTAGATTTAAAATAAATAATAACATAAACGGTATATTGGCACAAACCCATATTTAAAAATTAAAATATTAAAGATTTGTATTAAATTTAATCTTTAATCGTGTCTAATCACCATTTAAGTAAAATTCCCTGAATTTCATTTTTTTAAGACCCCTTACGCTTAAGTCTTTAATTGTAGACCTTTCCGAAGATCAAAATCCAGTAATGGGGTTTGAGTCCAATTGGAATATGGATTCTAATTATATATCATTATATCTTGATTTTCATCTTCGTAAAGGAACCTAAAATTGGTGTCAATCTTTTCTGTTCGGGTAATTAATATTACTCGTCCTGGTACGGGTATTCTTTTAGCTTAAATTTCTTATACTTACGTCAATACGTGAATACAAAAGACAGGTATTTTTAATTTTCTAATACTGGCGTGAATACAATAGACAGGTATTTTTAATTTTCTAATACTGGCGTGAATACAATAGACAGGTATTTTTAATTTTCTAATACTGGAGTGAATACAATAGACAGGTATTTTTAATTTTCTAATACTGGCGTGAATACAAAAGACAGGTATTTTTAATTTTCTAATACTGGAGTGAATACAATACACAGGTATTTTTAATTTTCTAATACTGGCGTGAATACAAAAGACAGGTATTTTTAATTTTCTAATACTGGCGTGAATACAATAGACAGGTATTTTTAATTTTCTAATACTGGCGTTAATACAATAGACAGGAATTTTTAATTTTCTAATACTGGCGTTAATACAATAGACAGGAGTTTTTAATACAAAGGACAGGTATATTTAATTTTCTAATACTGGCGTGTATAAAAAAGACAGGTATATTTAATTTTCTAATACTGGCGTTAATACAATAGACAGGAATTTTTAATTTTCTAATACTGGCGTGAATACAAAAGACAGGTGTATTTAATTTTCTAATACTGGCGTGAATACAAAAGACAGGTATTTTTAATTTTCTAATACTGGCGTGAATACAATAGACAGGTATTTTGAATTTTCTAATACTGGCGTGAATACAAAAGACAGGTATATTTAATTTTCTAATACTGGCGTGAATACAATAGACAGGTATTTTGAATTTTCTAATACTGGCGTGAATACAAAATACAGGTATCTTTAATTTTCTAATACTGGCGTGAATACAAAAGACAGGTATTTTTAATTTTCTAATACTGGCGTGAATACAAAAGACAGGTATTTTTAATTTTCTAATACTGGCGTGAATACAAAAGACAGGTATTTTTAATTTTCTAATACTAGAGTGAATAAAAAAGACAGGTATTTTTAATTTTCTAATACTGGCGTGAATACAATAGACAGGTATTTTTAATTTTCTAATACTGGCGTGAATACAATAGACAGGTATTTTTAATTTTCTAATATTGGCGTGAATACGAAAGACAGGTATTTTTAATTTTCTAATACTAGAGTGAATACAATACACAGGTATTTTTAATTTTCTAATACTGGCGTGAATACAATAGACAGGTATTTTGAATTTTCTAATACTGGCGTGAATACAAAAGACAGGTATTTTTAATTTTCTAATACTGGAGTGGATACAATACACAGGTATTTTTAATTTTCTAATACTGGAGTGAATACAATACACAGCTATTTTTAATTTTCTAATACTGGAGTGAATACAATAGACAGGTATTTTTAATTTTCAAATATTGGCGTGAATACGAAAGACAGGTATTTTTAATTTTCTAATTCTGGATTGAATACAATAGACAGGTATTTTTAATTTTCTAATACTGGCGTGAATACCAAATACATGTATTTTTAATTTTCTAATACTGGCGTGAATACAATACACAGGTATTTTTAATTTCTAATACTGGCGTGAATACAATAGACAGGAATTTTTAATTTTCTAATACTAGCGTGAATACAATAGACAGGTATTTTTAATTTTCTAATATTAGCGTGAATACGAAAGACAGGTATTTTTAATTTTCTAATACTGGAGTGAATACAATACACAGCTATTTTTAATTTTCTAATACTGGCGTGAATACAAAAGACAGGTATTTTTTATTTTCTAATACTGGCGTGAATACAATAGACAGGTATTTTTAATTTTCTAATACTGGCGTTAATACAATAGACAGGAATTTTTAATTTTCTAATACTGGCGTTAATACAATAGACAGGAATTTTTAATACAAAGGACAGGTATATTTAATTTTCTAATACTGGCGTGTATAAAAAAGACAGGTATATTTAATTTTCTAATACTGGCGTTAATACAATAGACAGGAATTTTTAATTTTCTAATACTGGCGTGAATACAAAAGACAGGTGTATTTAATTTTCTAATACTGGCGTGAATACAAAAGACAGGTATTTTTAATTTTCTAATACTGCCGTGAATACAATAGACAGGTATTTTTAATTTTCTAATACTGGCGTGAATACAAAATACAGGTATCTTTAATTTTCTAATACTGGCGTGAATACAAAAGACAGGTATTTTTAATTTTCTAATACTGGCGTGAATACAAAAGACAGGTATTTTTAATTTTCTAATACTGGCGTGAATACAAAAGACAGGAATTTTTAATTTTCTAATACTAGAGTGAATAAAAAAGACAGGTATTTTTAATTTTCTAATACTGGCGTGAATACAATAGACA
The DNA here is from genome assembly GCA_963556195.1 of Sepiola atlantica. Lineage (NCBI taxonomy): Eukaryota > Metazoa > Mollusca > Cephalopoda > Sepiida > Sepiolidae > Sepiola > Sepiola atlantica. Next base: position 47,559,957 of record OY744548.1, read on the forward strand.
GGTATTTTTAATTTTCTAATACTAGAGTGAATAAAAAAGAGGTATTTTTAATTTTCTAATACTGGCGTGAATACAATAGACAGGTATTTTTAATTTTCTAATACTGGAGTGAATACAATACACAGGTATTTTGAATTTTCTAATACTGGCGTGAATACAATAGACAGGTATTTTGAATTTTCTAAGACTGGCGTGAATACAAAAGACAGGTATTTTTAATTTTCTAATACTGGAGTGGATACAATACACAGGTATTTTTAATTTTCTAATACTGGAGTGAATACAATAGACAGGAATTTTTAATACAAAGGACAGGTATATTTAATTTTCTAATACTGGCGTGTATAAAAAAGACAGGTATATTTAATTTTCTAATACTGGCGTTAATACAATAGACAGGAATTTTTAATTTTCTAATACTGGCGTGAATACAAAAGACAGGTGTATTTAATTTTCTAATACTGGCGTGAATACAAAAGACAGGTATTTTTAATTTTCTAATACTGCCGTGAATACAATAGACAGGTATTTTTAATTTTCTAATACTGGCGTGAATACAAAATACAGGTATCTTTAATTTTCTAATACTGGCGTGAATACAAAAGACAGGTATTTTTAATTTTCTAATACTGGCGTGAATACAAAAGACAGGTATTTTTAATTTTCTAATACTGGCGTGAATACAAAAGACAGGAATTTTTAATTTTCTAATACTAGAGTGAATAAAAAAGACAGGTATTTTTAATTTTCTAATACTGGCGTGAATACAATAGACAGGTATTTTTAATTTTCTAATACTAGAGTGAATAAAAAAGAGGTATTTTTAATTTTCTAATACTGGCGTGAATACAATAGACAGGTATTTTTAATTTTCTAATACTGGAGTGAATACAATACACAGGTATTTTGAATTTTCTAATACTGGCGTGAATACAATAGACAGGTATTTTGAATTTTCTAAGACTGGCGTGAATACAAAAGACAGGTATTTTTAATTTTCTAATACTGGAGTGGATACAATACACAGCTATTTTTAATTTTCTAATACTGGAGTGAATACCAAATACAGGAATTTTTAATTTTCTAATACTGGCGTTAATACAATAGACAGGAATTTTTAATACAAAGGACAGGTATATTTAATTTTCTAATACTGGCGTGTATAAAAAAGACAGGTATATTTAATTTTCTAATACTGGCGTTAATACAATAGACAGGAATTTTTAATTTTCTAATACTGGCGTGAATACAAAAGACAGGTGTATTTAATTTTCTAATACTGGCGTGAATACAAAAGACAGGTATTTTTAATTTTCTAATACTGCCGTGAATACAATAGACAGGTATTTTTAATTTTCTAATACTGGCGTGAATACAAAATACAGGTATCTTTAATTTTCTAATACTGGCGTGAATACAAAAGACAGGTATTTTTAATTTTCTAATACTGGCGTGAATACAAAAGACAGGTATTTTTAATTTTCTAATACTGGCGTGAATACAAAAGACAGGAATTTTTAATTTTCTAATACTAGAGTGAATACAATAGACAGGTATTTTGAATTTTCTAAGACTGGCGTGAATACAAAAGACAGGTATTTTTAATTTTCTAATACTGGAGTGGATACAATACACAGGTATTTTTAATTTTCTAATACTGGAGTGAATACAATACACAGCTATTTTTAATTTTCTAATACTGGAGTGAATACAATAGACAGGTATTTTTAATTTTCAAATATTGGCGTTAATACGAAAGACAGGTATTTTTAATTTTCTAATTCTGGATTGAATACAATAGACAGGTATTTTTAATTTTCTAATACTGGCGTGAATACCAAATACAGGTATTTTTAATTTTCTAATACTGGCGTGAATACAATACACAGGTATTTTTAATTTCTAATACTGGCGTGAATACAATAGACAGGAATTTTTAATTTTCTAATACTAGCGTGAATACGAAAGACAGGTATTTTTAATTTTCTAATACTGGAGTGAATACAATACACAGGTATTTTTAATTTCTAATACTGGCGTGAATACAATAGACAGGTATTTTTAATTTTCTAATATTAGCGTGAATACGAAAGACAGGTATTTTTAATTTTCTAATACTGGAGTGAATACAATACACAGCTATTTTTAATTTTCTAATACTGGCGTGAATACAATAGACAGGTATTTTTTAATAGTCTAATACTGACGTGAATACGTGGATACAATAGGCAGGTATTTTTAATTTCTAATACTGGCGTGAATACGTGAATACAATAGGCAGGTATTTTAAATTTTCTTATACTGGAGTGAATACAATAGACAGGTATTTTTTAATAGTCTAATACTGACGTGAATACGTGGATACAATAGGCAGGTATTTTTAATTTCTAATACTGGCGTGAATACGTGAATACAATAGGCAGGTATTTTTAATTTCTAATACTGACGTGAATACGTGAATACAATAGGCAGGTATTTTAAATTTCTAATACTGGCGTGAATACGTGGATACAATAGGCAGGTATTTTTAATTTCTAAGGCGTGAATACGTGAATACAATAGGCAGGTATTTTTAATTTCTAATACTGACGTGAATACGTGAATACAATAGGCAGGTATTTTTAATTTCTAATACTGGCGTGAATACGTGAAAATAATAGACAGGCACTTTACTATGGGGTTCTATTAATTCTCTTAATTATGCCTACTTTATAAGGAAATTAATTCAGGTCAAATTTTGACAAAACTAATTTTTATCTTAATCGTAATATAATAAATCTAACGGTAAAACTTCACGACTGACCGCATACAAAAGTAAGTGTTTTGCAATTCTTACTCTATCTTGAAGCTATTAATAGATATAATCCCTTGCGACCTTCAGTGTCCTGTTGTAGCACTTTCAGACGTATTCATGTGGTAAATCCCAACATGGATCATTTGTGAGATATTATTATGACGATCTAATTCGATAAAACCACTTTTAATTAATTAGGTTTTATCTAGATAAACCGCTCTTAATTAACTACGTATTATGGACATTACGATGACAGGCATTAACGAAATACAACGATGCATGCTAGTTGTTCAATTTAGATCTATGCCTGTCGATCGTATTTTGTTAATGCCAGTCGTTGTAATGTCCGTAATACGTTGTTAATTACGAGCGATTTATCTAGATAATGTACGAATGCAACCTTATATATATATATATATATATATATATATATATATATATATATATATATATATATATATATATATATATATATATATATGTATACATATATATATATATATACATATATATATATATATGTATACATATATATATATATATAC
>OY744548.1:47568295-47593295 GCA_963556195.1 Sepiola atlantica
ACGCGCAGATTTGAGGATTTTGAGGAATATATGTTCTTGTCTTTGTCTTTTTTTTTGTATACTAAATCTCGCCACGGTTGAATCTCGTTGTAACAATTGTTCTAATCGCATCACTGAAGTTAAGCAACGTTGAGTCTGGGCAACTGGCAATATGGAAATATTTTTCAATTACACACACACACGCACACATATATATATTATTTTGTTTTCTCACTGTATATATTTTTTATGTATATATATATTGTTTTCCATATATGTATTTATATTTTTGTTTTGTCATATATACATATATATATATATTGTGCTTTGTTATATATATTGTTGTTTTGTTGTATATATGTTGTTTTGTTGTTGTAAATATATTGTTTATATATTTAATATATGTTGTTTTGTATATATATATATATATATATATATATATATATATATATATATATATATATATATATATATATATATATATATATATAGGCGGGATGTCTATGCACATAATCTCCAGCTGTGGAGTGTGAGTTTCTTTTATCTCGCTTAATTGATCCCAAGACATTTTCCTTGTCGGAAGATGCCAGTCGGTTTCCCGCATCATTACACTACGGAGAAAACAAACCAACAACTAAGACGCTTACGTTGATAAGATAACTTGAAATCCGCCGAGAATAAAGCATTACGGCTGCTGTTGTGCGTCGAAGTTCAAGCTTCCCATGAACTAAAATGTCCATTAGAGAGAAAGCAACCAATCGCCAGATAAACACAAACAAGGTGCGGTTTTGAACAATAATTGAAAGCTTTTAGATAAGCCATTTCTAACCGGAAGTAATCCCCAACAAGGTGGCCATTTTCAGCTTCCACTGTCGATGGAGACATGACTACCAATTGGTCAGATCAATCTCTCGTAAATTTAAGATGTTAAATATTACAGAAGTTGGCGTCAAATCTCTACCTTTATAAAGTTAGGTATGTTTATATGTTTATATATTTGTATGCACAGGATTCACTCCTAAACTAATTGACTGATCATTATGAATTTTGGAACATAGCTGCTAGGTCGAAGGCGTCCAAATGTGCGGTTTAGTATCATTATATTTTGATATTAATCTTCGCAAGTGGATATAAAAGTCGTGCAACACTGACATAAAAGTGGTGCAACACTGTTCTATTCGGAGAATCAATTTTACCCATCCTAGGACGGGTATTCTTTTCGTTGTACAGTATACCAGAACTCGTAAAATCGCTGCTAATTTCATTGTAATGCCCCACCTGATTGCTATGCGGGTTAGGGGTTGAGAATAATTCTTTGATTTTTGTCCGAATTCATTCAAAACTGTCTGAGTTGTCTGACTTGCTATTTCGTTTCTCGCCTCCTTTTATCACTTGGTTTAAGCAACGTGTTTCTCACCCTGTACTTACTCTAGTCATTCAGTTTGTTTTAATGTTCACTAGTTTTTTTCTATTTTCGTGAATTTCCAAATCAGGAAAACGACCATTGTATACAACATTGGACTTTGAATGAGTCTACATAAACACTGCGGCGGTCTTCTATTACCCCCACCTTTTCCCAACTACCTGACCCATCACGAGAGTGGGTCACAAATATCAAGTGGAAGCTGCAAGTCCCCTAAATTTGAAACCACTGAGAATTTACCAACAATCCGGGCAGCCAGCTACCATAGGCTGCGTTGGACCCCTTTCACCCTTCTTGCATCGAGGAACACCAGTGTTTTGAAGGTCTATGTGCATTTGGTTCTCTTGTCTATAAAGAATGGTGGGCGGGTGCAAAAAAAGAGGCAACCCACAAAGAAGATGGCGTGATACCGTATGTTTCTGGACTTTTAGATCGATCAGTTGGCTTAGCAATGGCGGGAAGGCTCGGAAACAATTGATAGATGATCGATCGTATTCTGAAAGATGCGAACAAAACGTTCGATGATGATGATGATGATGATGATGATGATGATGATGATGATGATGATGACGACGACGACGACGACGACGACGACGACGACGACGACGACGACGACGACGACGACGACGACGACGATGACGATGATGATGTTGATGAATCACTTTTCAAACTGATAACTTTAGTCATGTAAGTTGTATTTTCATACAGTTTTCACTTCTGTTTTCTGTTAATTGTTTTCTTTCGTTTGTCTTTATCATTCATGCAAATGCATGATAATTACTTTTCGAAAATTACTTTTCGAAAATAAACTCTGAACAATTTTTTAAATTCTTTCTTCGTTTTTTTCTTCCTCATCTACATAATTAATAATTTTTCTTCCTCATCTACATAATTAATATCTTGATTTTTATTTTCTACTTATTTCTTCCTTTCTATTTCTTTTCCTTTCTCTCTTCTTTCCGTTATTTTTTTCTGCTGTTTCTTCCTTCCGTTTTTCTTTACATCCTTCCTTCCTTCCTTCCTCCCTTCCTTCCTTTCTGTTGTCCCTTCTTTTCGTTCTTTCTTCCCCTTCTTTCTTTTTTGTTTATTGTTCCTTCTTCACCCCCCTCCTGTCTTCCTTCTTTCCTACCTTTCTTTCATTACTTTTACTTCCTTCCTGCTGCCCCTTTCTTCCTTCATCGCTTCATCCCTTTCTACCCCCCCATTTCCTTCCTTTCTTTTTTTCATTTCCGTCTTCCTTCCTTCTCCCTCCCTTCATTTCTTCCCTTTCTTTTCCCCTCCATTCCTTTCTTCCTTCTGCTTTCCACCGAGACAGCCGGGGGTTTTTAACGACGCTAATCTCTCGAGGAAGATTTTATTTTTTATTTTATTACGTTTCATCCTCTTCATTAACCCAAACATTCGCAACTCTCCTGCGGCGGAGGCGAGAAAATCCGAACACAGCTGCCCCATTATCGGGGAATTAAAAGCTTGTTTAAATATCAGACCAGAGAGGAAAAGAGAATATCTCTTCTGGAAACAGAGTGAAGTTGAACTATGGAAGATACAGAGGTGGAGGGCGATATACAGGCGTATGGATAATGTTATAGGGAGTGTTAACAAGAGAGAGAGAGAGAGAGAGAGAGAGAGAGAGAGAGAGAGAGAGAGAGAGAAAGTTGAAGAATCAGAAACATTCATATTAATAAAATTATGGAATCAGTTTTCGCGTGTTTGTGTGTATTTGTTTTTTTCACTTCTACGTGACTTACACATTTTTGATTTACTATTTTATTTATCTTCCTCCCACAAGGTAAGATGTGACACAAGGTCGGGAAAGTGGGATTAGATGAGCCAGCGTTCGAGAAGGTGATCACTCTGGCCTATAAAAAATGCCTGGGCAGCCTCGACAGCATTCCCCGGTAGGGGCGCCTCAGACAGTAAGCAATAAACTTACTCCTCCCCAAAGAGGGAAGGCGAAGCCTGAGAGGGTGGACCTCCTAGAACTGCACAGGACAGACCCATAGACCGGCGTAAATCAAGCCCCGAAGGCCAAGACAATACCAGTCTATGGGGTGCAGTGTCCATCGGAACAGATACTACACTTTGATCTTAGCCAAAAGGCCAAGAAGTACCAAAAATAACTTCAAAAATCCATTTTTAAAAATAATAATTTAATTACTAAATAAAATCCGCCACAATGCATTTCCGTTTTTTGTAAACAAGTCAGCTATTTAAATTGAACCTTGCCGTGGATATTTTTAACATGTCTCAATTTTTAACAGACGGAGAAAAATATAATTTTAACGATGAACAAAATACTGTAACAGTTAAAATAAACTGACCCTTTTCTCTGTGACCCTTCGAAATTCGAAAGCAAAACAACTCATTTCATGCATACTTTATAGCAAAGCCCTGTAATAAGATTAACCCTTTTATGCATACTTTATAACAAAGCCCTGTAATAAGATTAACCTTTTCATGCATACTGTTGTTCCACAATAACAAATAGACAAATTGTCATAAATTTTGATCTGACCAATTATATTTGTTTTTGTGAGAGTCACGGACACCGAGGAATACGTTTTGCCTCCATTATTAGTCGTTGCGGGCCTTTTCGGAAGTCAGCTCAACTTGAAGGCACGTGGTTCAAGAACAAGTTAGATCAGGTACGTAGAATGTGGAGTCCAATTAATAATGTAATTATTAAACGATGCAATTATAATAAGTACGTTTAACTTTCAAAATCTAATAAAAAATGATTTAGTAAAAAAACGGCATGGTAAAAAAATACAGGAAACATAAATGTAAGTAAAATGACTCCCGGGCAACGCCGGAGAGGGATAGTAAGTGTATCACAAAAGGTAGATAGGAAATAGAATGATAGCTATCAATACAGACAAGTGATGGATTTAGATAGCTATCAATACAGACAGGTGACGGATTTACATAGCTTCCAATACAGACAGGTGACGGATTTAGATAGATATCAATACAGACAGGTGACGGATTTAGATAGATATCAATACAGACAAGTGACGGATTTAGATAGCTATCAATACAGACAAGTGATGGATTTAGATAGCTATCAATACGGACAGGTGACGGACTTAGATAGCTATCAATACAGACAAGTGACGGATTTAGATAGCTATCAATATAGACAGGTGACGGCTTTAGATAGCTATCAATACATATTTATAATTTGAAGGACAGGCAGAGAAGAAGACGGACAAAAGTTGTAAAAAAATAAAGTTAGAGAGAATTAACTCAGATATTAATAAAATCCTTGGCCTTTTGGCTAGAAACAAAGTGTAGTATCTGTTCTAATGCTTGACTTAGTCTATTCTGTTCTCGGTCACCGAAGAAGACTTTCGAGACTAAAATAATCTTTATTTTTGTTCTGATGTAGAGTGCCCCTTTTGGGGGAGCTGGATTTTCCCACATAAAAAAAAACGACCTTGTGTCTAACTTTTCCCGTTGTGGGGAGGCAAGTAAATAAGCACTCATATATAAATAATGAGTTGCCATGTCTATACTAATATAAGAAACGTGTTTGCATGTTTGTCTGCGTTCGCAAACTACTTTTAGGTTATTAAACCTAGGCACATGGTATTTTGGAGGAATGATACCTCACCTTTGCACACTATCGTAAATGTTATGCGTTTTCCTATAAAAAGATCTCGACTTAAGACGTGTCTATATCTCTATTTAAATATGCACGTTTATGTGTGGAGTCTGTTGACAACTTTAGTCCATTAGATGTAGGAACATGAATTTTGGTACGAATTATCAACTACCTAAGCAGCTTACCTCAAGTATATAAAATTATATGTTTATTCCATTTTCTTATTTATTCGAGATCTACAGACAACAGGTGGCCATCTAAAGCGACAGAATGAACCCGGATGCAATGGAAAAGATCAAGCGGAAAACCCAAAAATCCGATGGAGAGACGACCCTAACAGGCAACTGGATCCTACGTGGCCACGCCTAGCCAGGAACAAAACAAGGTGGAAGGAAACCAGGGAGAGGTTCCTCATCTAGGACGGATAAGACACCATGATGAGTATGATGATGATGATGAGTATGAGTATGATGATGATGAGTATGATGATGATGATGATGATGGTGATGATGGTGATGATGGTGATGATGATGATGATGATGATGATGATGATGATGATGATGATGATGATGATGATGATGATGATGATGATGATGATGATGATCCAGCATGTTCTATGCTATTGTTCTTCTTAATCTGAGTTAGTAATTTGTTCAAAAAATATATTGCTCTATTAGTAAAAAAAATAAAATTATATTTTAGATATAGCTTTTAAAATCTGCCCTGGCAATAATCTTCCAGATTGGTGGGAAATATTAAAGAAAATTTCACGATTTGACCGAATTATGAAGTTTCCCAGAATTTTAACAAATTCCGATCATTTTAAAAACATATTAATGTGGGCTTAAATTACAAAAAAACACACTTTCCTAAGCCGGTGACCCCACTTATATAATCTCCACATTTTAGGATTCTAATTATTGCAGGGTTTTTTGTTTCAGTATTATTAACTTGTTCTGTGATTGGAATTCTAAGTAGAGTATGTTAATAGATACCAAATTCCGGTCAAGATCTGAACGTAAAGACAACAAATGAAAATGGATATTTAAACTAAACACACGCAAATCAAGACTGTACTACGACGTGAGTACTTTTATTATGTATAATTTTTTTTATAGATTAAGAAAATACTTCGATATAATTCACATGCTTTTCCATGTAGTGTTTTTACTTTTCAAATATGAAAGTCATCATAATATTGCACTTTGACTTATGGGTTCAACCTCACAGGAACTCTTCAAACCAAAATCGTGTTAATTTCATGCCGAGATAAAATACCTGTTTTAAACGAGTCATTATAGACGAATAATTGATGACAAGTTACAATTTTAAAGATAATTGAAAGGAAAGTTTGTATTCATACCTTTTACTAACAGTTGTGTGCGCAATTGCCCACAGTAATCAGGTTTTGCGCTCATCATCACGATCCCATAATCTGCGAGCGTATCCATTAGACCACGTCAGCAATATTGCTTTGCCTTTTTCTGTTTCACATTAACATCTTTCGACTTTTAATAAAGTCTGCTTGATATTATTCTGAGACCCTTTAGTTACTTTGGTCATTGAACAATTTTACTAGTACCGGCCATTGGTCCTCTTACTAAATAAACTAATTATTATTTATTGGAAGGAGTTTGCTACGCTGAAAATTGACGGCACTTCAACCATTTTGTTTTGTTATATAATACTGAAAACAATCCCTATTATAAACAGATGTGTGTGAGTGGCATAATGAATACCGTCACGGTCTATGGAATCTGTAAGAAAAGGTATGAACCCCTCTAGAGATCTAATAGCCCATTGTACTTATCATCGTATACGTATTGTAAACGATGATAAGCACAAGTTGCTATTACAGGGTGTGTATCGTATCTCGTATGAAAACAGCTTTGATATATCGCAAAACGGAGAATTACGGCCGTCTCGGCCTTCGGGTTGGGATCAGGGTGTAGTATATGCTCTGCGTCTCGGTCACTGAACGAGATGTCCTTTTAGATTGAGGTAATTTTTATTTTTGTCCAAATCCAGAGTGGCCCTTTTTGGGGAACTGGATTTTCCCCACATTAAACACCGATACTACACTTTGCTCATCGGCTAATGGCCAAGGAGCCTACTTGTTGCTTGGAGGGAAATGAGGGTTTTACGGACGATGTTACCATGAAGCGAAACGAAATAGTTCAGATGCGATTTCAATTTGGTTAGTTGATTCCATTCTTCTTATAATGCAACGATGATGCCACTTGCCCACCATCCTCCCCCCCCCCCCCCCGAGCAGTTGATCAATGGGGTTGGGACGTTTGCCCATACATCAACGTTTCAGCGGATTTAACGGCGAAACACAATACCTATTGTCAACGATTCATTGAACACATATCATTATTTTACTCATAGCTTAAGGGGGAAAGGGACAGGGAGAGTGGCTGCGGTTTCATATAATTCCCAACGGCATTGGCGCGTAAATTGAGCGCAGTATATCCGATAGGATTTGAAGTCGGCATAGCGGATTCCATATTCCGTGACTGTATCAATTACTCCAATCACAGAACTTCCCAAGAGAATAAAAAATAATTACTAAAATACTATAAATGTTAAACTTAAAAGAAAAACCAAAAAGACCTCAAATAAGTAAGTCACTGGATTTCAATGACATCTCTCTCTCTTTCTCTCCCCCCCTCTCTCATATATAAATTAAACAAAAGACAAAAATGAGTTTAGAATATTATATAAACTAGCTGAATTACCTGTCTGTTCTGGATTTCTCAACTTGACTCGAAATTTATAGCCAAGATGAGAAGTTAAGAATATCCATTAAATTATTAAGTATTTTTCATAATTTTTTAATGAAAAAGTATTCAGGTTTATGATGATGATCGACACTGGTTAGGAAATAACTGGAACGCTATCGGAAAATAATAAAACAAAACAACTGTCTAGCGTGAGATTCGAACACACGATGGAATAAACTATTCGAACTTAAGGCGAATGCTTTATCCACACGGCCACCGATCAAACGAAAATATTTTGTCTTTTGAACCTACTTAAAATAGTTTGACGTAGATATTTTGTTTACCTTTCCGCATCGATCTAAAATAGTTACATTTTCTGAAATAAATAAACATGAAGAAACGCAAATGTAAAATTAAAACATTCTTATTGAAGTAAAAATATATTAATGAACATTTATCAAAAGTAAAACGGGTTCAAAGTAAACAAAATACGTCCAATAGGTCACGATAATTTGACGTGAGATATTGTAAGTAAGTTGTTCGGTCGGCGAAAAGAGAACGCTAATAATGTCGGAACATTTGTTTCTAGTGTGATATCTACATACTTTTAATTTTGTATAATGAGTTTAAGAACTTCTGATGTCGATAATGGCTTCTGATCAAAGGTGCTGATTCCAAATCTGCGTTTAAGTTTGGCTTTTAGATCAACGGCTTAACTGTGATGCCGCGACACACATATGTTACACACATACACACAACTCACAACTTTGCTGTATATATATATATGGGGATGGTACACGATAATTCATGAAAAAGAAATGTCGTGGTGGACAAAATGTGTGAAAAAATGACAAACGGAAAACAAGTTAAAGTGCAGAGGAAAAACAAAAACAAGAGATTTTGACCGGTTTCGTTCTGTTGGAGAACGTCTTCAGAAATGAATATAAGAAAATAGTTTTATTTTGTAGGCACATACATAGGATGAGGGAAGGATGATCTGATTGGACCATACGAGAAGCCATTAGGTGATGTTGAATATGACGGGTGGGTGGCACATTCTTCTATGTTTCTTATTCTTCTGTTTATGTTTATATTTATTTTCTTTCTCATTTTTACTTTCACTCCTAATGAGCTAGTATGAAGAAGGTGGTGGGAGAGGGGGAAAGGCGACAAGAGGGGAGATAGCACGAGTAGCTGACCAGGGTGAACAAGTGGGAGTGGGCATGAAATTGATACATTGTACGCCAGAACCCAAAGATTAATCAGAATTAATCGGGGATAAGTCTGCTAGTTTATCACACATTACGTTTTTAAAGAGCAATAAAAGATATTACACCAACAGTCTATATATATGTACACATATGTATATATATATACATACATATGTGTACATATATATATATATATATATATATACATATACATACATACGTATACATATATATATATATATACATACATATGTGTACATACATATATATATATATATATATACATACACACACACACATATATATATACATATACATATACATACATATATATACATATATATATATATATATATATATATATATATATATATATATATACATATATATATATAACTGATAGTTTTGTTTTATAATAGACGTTGAGAAATTGACGCCGGAAAAAGGAGAAAGCACACTTTGAATTTAATCATCGTTAAGCTTTTGTGCGATGAAGTTATCGTTGCCAACCAAATAATTTCATCTCCATTCTTTTTGTTTCATTAAAAAAAAAACGCAATGAGAAAAAAAGATTTTGTATGTTAAAATAACACTTTATCTACACATGATTCTTCTTACTTTCCTTTTTGTTTCGCTTAGCCTACCCCCCCTCCCCCGTTTTTATCGATTCTTTTAACGAATGTCTTATAAGAAAATATATACATTTTTGGAAAGACATTACAGTATAAGAACGTCTGTTACAAAAAAGGTTTTGTACTATAATTGATAAGACGCTGAAATTCGATCCCGTAAATATTTTTTAGTTTATAAATTTATAAATAATAAAGTAGTGCAAGACGTTTGTCGCCATTTTTTAAAAATATAACTTTTGTGAAAGTGAAATTAAATCTCTTAAAGTATCGTTTTCTCATTAAATTATTTGAATATAATTATTTAAAAAAGATTGTAATCTCCTACTACTCCACGCTATTCCTATGCTTTCCTCTCAATCTCGCGTACACTCCCCCCCGTTCATGCGCATTTTGCTCCTAATTTTAGAGAAGGTAGGCCTCCACTGTAGACGTAAGGGGCTACTAAGAAAGAGGGGGTAGGTTTAGGGGGTCATTCTAAGTTGGGAGCGGTGCAGCGAGATGTCTGTTTACATTAGTTTTAAATTTCTGCATGTCAGTGTAGTCGGAAAAAAGGAAGCAGGGAGGGAGTTCCAAAGGCCGGCAGCACGAGGAAAGAAGCTATTGAAGTAGATGGTTCTTCAGCATCTGGGGACCTTCACAGTGGATGGATGGGATTTGACTGATTGTCGGGTTAGTCTAGTGAATTTACGTCGAGGTGAGCACTAGGGCAGCAAGTTCATCGGAGCACAATCCATTGAAGTACTTGTAAAACAGGAAAAAGGATGCAACATTGCGGTGATGGGGCTGGAGCTTGTTGGATAGTGAGGGACCTATTAAGTTTACGACTCTTTTTTGGACCTTGTCTCAGAGGGAGAGACTAGTGAATGGTGCACCAGCCCAGATATGGCAACACTACTCCATGCATGGGCGGATCGTGGCTTTGTAGAGATATAGGATAATGTCAGGTGTGAGAAGTTTACTAGCACACTAGAGGGAGCCCACCATCTTTGCAGCAGCTTTGGCAATGTCTTCAATCTATTTATTCTAATTCATATTTCCTGTGAATGATAGGCAGAGGAGTTTAAATGTTGAACTCTCAGGTAGGGTGTTATTTGCCATGACAATCGGTGGTTAAAGATGTTTCTTGTAGTTATTGAATGAAAGGAGCTTTGTCTTTGCAGCATTAAAAGTTATCATCCATTTATGAGCCCGTTCCACTACAGCCTGGAGGTCATTTTCTAAGGATTTAGCCATTGCCTCGGATATGTGCGCGCCCGTTTTTCCCACGTGACGAGATACCCACGGCTTTCTTCGTGATTCCTTGTATCGTGTATTTTGAAATAGCTTCAATAAATTTAGTCGAAACAGCGATCCATGTAGTTTGGTCAAGCTAGATTACCTTTTCTTTATCCTTTAATTCCAGTTTATTTTACCTATACTTTCTTCTTAATATAACACATATAGGTACTACGTATATATATATATATATATATATATATATACATTAACCCATCTTTCGTCGTTTTTGAAGCTTAAATATAGAACTTAAAAGATGCCTCTGGTACCAATTCTGAATACAACCTATTGACCAATTCTGAAAACAACTTACGCGTTCCTCACTGCTTGATGAAATATTAAATATTCTAATCCTGCTGTCTGTCGGATTGGCAGATAACAGATACGTCCGCCATTTTTTTTCGCCCCCCCCCCAAAAAAAAAAAAACAAAACTATCTTATTTAATTGTAAAGGAGCTTAGTTTGAGTCTTGTTCATCTAATTTGATTGCCTGGAAAGTGGACATGGAATATTTCAACTTCCCATTTGTCATGAATAAGGATAGTCCTTTAGACCACCAGGGACCCCCCCCCCCTGAAAACAAAACAGACAGGAATAACAACAACAAAAGTGAAAAGAAAACATTGATTAATCCCTGTAATCTTGTCTTGCATTTTAATAGCACACATTACACAGATTCTATACACAGTCTGCATTTGAAGGAAAGAAACCATCAGAACTGATACTACTATTTCACCTGTTACTACTACTACTAGTAATAATACTAATACTACTACTACTACTACTACTACTACTACTACTAGTAATACTACTACTACTACTACTACTAGTAGTAGTAATAATACTAATACTACTAATACTACTACTACTACTACTACTAGTAATAATACTAATACTACTACTACTACTACTACTACTACTACTAGTAATAATACTAATAATACTAATACTAATACTACTACTACTACTACTACTACTACTAATAATAATAATAATAGTAATAATAATAATAATATATTACCAATGGAGAGGTGGTATCTGTTTGTCTAAATTCGAAACTATACTATTGCTTTTATTAACCATACTATTCCTAACTTTTAATGCCAAATTCAGTTTACTATAATATTTCAAACTAATGTACTATCATACCATGCTCAATTCCGGAAGGGGGTAGTGTAGTATGATATTCGCAGGTATTACCTCCTTTGGAGGTAGGGTGTTATCTGTTATTTTGTAATGAGATTAATCTCCCTGGCATTACCATTTGGGGTGGGGTAGCCTAGTATTCGTTCTCTTGTCATAAGACCATCCTCCCAGGTAATACATCATCTTTTGGGAGACAGTGTAGTATATGTTCGTTCGCCGTGATACCACCCTCCCAAAGATTACCTTGTCCTTATTTAGGGGAGGGGTAGTGTAGTATCTGTTTTGTTATCATTATACCATTCTCCTAGGCGTTACCTTCTCATTTTTAGTGGTAGTGTAGTATCTGTTATGTTGTCATAAAATTAACTTATCAGGCATTATATTCTCTTTTAGAGAGGTATATTGCAGTAACTATATGCTCATTCGTCATGATACCAGTTTCCCAAGCATTACCTTTTTGGGGAAGTGTAGTATCTGTCTGTCATATATACTAGCAAAGATATGTGACGAGATTCTAGTAAAAATACAACAATAATACTGATACTACTTTCATTACGACTACTACAACTACTAACATTCTTGTTTCAATTACTACCACAACTACTAACATTCTTGTTTCAATTACTACCACAACTACTAACATTCTTGTTTCAATTACTACCACAACTACTAACATTCTTGTTTCAATTACTACCACAACTACTAACATTCTTGTTTCAATTACTACTACAACTACTAACATTCTTGTTTCAATTACTACCACAACTACTAACATTCTTGTTTCAATTACTACCACAACTACTAACATTCTTGTTTCAATTACTACCACAACTACTAACATTCTTGTTTCAATTACTACTACAGCTACTAACATTCTTGTTTCAATTACTACCACAACTACTAACATTCTTGTTTCAATTACTACTACAGCTACTAACATTCTTGTTTCAATTACTACCACAACTACTAACATTCTTGTTTCAATTACTACTACAGCTACTAACATTCTTGTTTCAATTACTACCACAACTACTAACATTCTTGTTTCAATTACTACCACAACTACTAACATTCTTGTTTCAATTACTACTACAGCTACTAACATTCTTGTTTCAATTACTACCACAACTACTAACATTCTTGTTTCAATTACTACCACAACTACTAACATCCTTGTTTCAATTTCTATTACCACAACTACCTTCATTATTACAACTAGCTGTGCCTACCCAACGTTGCCTGGGAGTCTTTTTACTTCCATTTTGTTTCGCTTTCTTAACTATACCATTTTTCTACCATATATATATTTTTTAATGGGATTTTGAAAGTTAAATTTAATAATTATGGTATTTTTTATCATGAAATTATTAATCGACTTAATTTGTTATAAAAGTGTAACTAATTTTGTTATGGTGATGTTGTTTGTCTGGTTAGGGTTCAGTGGGACATTTCACTGGTTGAATACTGATGGCCTGAAACAATATTTTCTCCTTTAGAAGCATCAAGTCGTTGTAGTGTCATGGATCCTCCTGACTCTCACACGACATCTCTCTCTATCCACCACCACAACAGGGAGGTCTTCACAGGTGCATTGTGTGTTCTCTGCTAGTTGCTGTCTCTCTACTGAACTACATCCTTTTTTAGTATCCACAAAAGAACATCGCTGCCGATTTCATCATTAACTATTAAGCAGTCAACAGCAAATCTTGGTCTTCTGTTTCGGATCAGAGCTGAGGTCCGACGAAGTTGTCCGTAGAGTTGCTTTCTCGTGCGGTACTACCCCCAGGAGATGTTAAGAGCAGATTTTATCATTCTGGTGTACACACTGTCAATTTTCTTCTTCAAAATGTTGGTAAAACTCCAGGTTCTAGTTCTTCCATATACAAGAACTAATGTAACAATGGTTCCAAAGAAGTTACGTTTCATCTTGGTAGGAAGATTTGACTTTCAGATTATTTTCACTTTGTCCAGTCCAGTGATATTTCCATATTGGTTCATGAGAATGTGCTCTGTTTTGCTTGTTTGAGAAAAATCATAAACTGCGATGATAACAAACAAGATGAGGATACCCGTCTGACAGTCGAAGCAAACATTCAGCTGAATGGTTCTAGAACTCAATAAGCTTTTAAAGTATTCGAGAGAAGAATAAATAATTATTGAAATAAAGATTTGCATTTTCTACACACATTTTTCTGCTCATCTTTTTTTACATCTAAAGATTCTGTTTCTTTCTCCGTAATATCGAAAACTAGCGGAACTTGTACCCTTCATATGTTGTATATTGTTGCCATGTCTTCTATGGACGTCCGGTGCGAACGAAGCCCCCACGCTATTATTGCACCACTTTTGTCCAAACTGAAATATGCTTATCCAACTACTCTGGTTAATCGGTCTCCAAAAAACCCTGTAAGAGTTTGTGGCAGATTTCTATTCTATGAATTCCCAGCGCGAACAGAGACCCCACGATATTATTGTACTATCCTTGGACAGAACATCTACTACACTTTAATCCTTGTCCGTAGGCCAAGAGAGTGGATTTTAGTTCGAGTGTAACGTTCGAAAAAATACGGCATTAGATGAAATTAAAAAAAAAAAAACTTCTTTTGCATTGCATCTCCGGCGATTGGGTGATCACATCTTTTTAAAAAAAGGGATGGAGGATGATAACGTATGTACGAACAGGAAATCGTCTTAGCGTATTATCATTATTAAGATATTCCATTACGATGTATTATTATAGAATGGAATACCCATTATGATGTATTATTATAAGGTTATTCCATTATGATGTATTATTATAAGGTTATTCCATTACGATGTATTATTATAGTTATTCCATTATGATGTATTATTATAAGGTTATTCCATTATGATGGGTGAAATAGAATGAGAGAAAAATAACAGTTTTCTCTTCTTCTTCTTTCTTAATTAAAAATATATTTTTTTCTGTTTCTGTTGTGAAGAAGAATTTTCTTACAAGCTTTGGATTCGTTTGACGAACAAAGGGATCAGAATTCTAACTTCACCAATTCATAATCGTACACTTACTGACAGCAATTAGTTGTTTTACGGCTAAACCTAAAACTATGCAATTTTTTTTTCTCATTATGTTTACCTGTATAAAAAGGTAATAAAGCTTTTGATTAAAGTCGCTCCAGACAAGACATGAAGCCACTTGATGTAAGGAGCTAAAAAGATGATTACATTGCATAATAACAAAAAGGGAGAGGAAAGTGTAATCACTTCAAAGCAAGGCAGTTAAAACTGACGGTGATAAATTCATAGCCAAGATAAACGAACCTAAATCCGAAACATTATCATGGCAGTTACGGATCTATTTATCCACGCCGGAAATACCTCAAGGGATACACATTAATGCGCAACATGCCACTTGCGAATATCCCGATATTTAGCGAGTGCTGATAGAGAAGCCTTTCAAGGAACTACCTCTGGGTTCAGTCTCTTGTACTATCAACCGGGAAACGCCGACCAGAAAAGCACTATGACCTCGCCCTCTACCAAGAATACTTAACTACCTGCATTATCTGCAATTTATCACACAAACCAAGAGTGAAAGAGATCACACCACCAGCGTTGAATCACATGGACTCCAAACAGGCTAGCCAAAAGGTAATCAAAGGTTAGCAAAAAAATCTACCCCTAAATTTTTAACCATTCCAGATTTCAATGTTGTTTTTGATAAATTCACTTACATCACTTTGTAAAGTAATTAAACTAATTGAAATTCATGTTATTAGGATAATTCGGACCACCTTTTCATCGTGGATATTATTTTCACAACGTTTCGGCCGATGTAATCCCTGACCTTCTTAAGGTGCGTCTTGTCGAACTGAGGAATTATTGTTTCAAATTCGAGAATCTGTACTGAATTTCGAACGGCACCTTTTAGTTAATCTAACGGAGTAGCTTGCTTTCGTTCCGTCAGCCATGACCCAGTATGAATCTGAAGTAATTCGTCATCGTATTGTTAGTATCGCCCGCACCGAGGATTGAACCTTCAACTTCCAGAAGGAACTGATTACAACTTAGCAGTTTTTTTATCCATTATCTAGTGAGTTAAACTATAATTTGCAATGCATTTTTCATTGATATATCGATTACATAAAGTTTAGCTTATATTGCGTTTTGTTTCTAAGTTAAAAAATAAATATTAATAAGAAATGTATAATTTTGTTCAAGAAATAACAGATAACCCTGACGATTTTTATCGATAGTGACGTCATACCATTTCTATCGTAGTAAACCCTTTTCTGGATCGACATTTAAATTTTAAAACTATTCAAATAAGCATCCAAGTTTTACTTGAATGTTGTTTAATGTTAAAGTTTATTTGTATCCATTAAACTGAAACACGTGTTGTGCACATTGAAACACTTTATTATTAAAGCTGTAATAATTTAAGTTAAATATAAAATAATAAAGAGAAGCACGTTTATTAAAGCTAATCATTCCATTAAAAATTACCATAAAACATTATTCAAATAAAATTTGGAAATAATTCTTGAACAATCGATTAAAATTGGCATTACTAAACAATGAGGGTTAAATAATGCGTTGCTACCTTTCGCCATCTACAATACTTATATGTAGAAAGGTGTCTAAATTTAATTTGAAATGAAACAACACAAAAGCAAAGTTGGCGTAAAAATAATACAAAATAAAAATAAATCGATTTCACAAAATATATGACGACATTTTTTTAGGAATAGTTAAACAATTTATATCAGGTTATTTTAGAAAAAAACTTAAATGACATTTTTGGGGAAAAATATAACATTATACAAACCTATATGACGCCATCTTTGAAAACAAAATTAATATAATGTCTTTTTAAAAACAAGTATATGACGCCATCTTTAAAAACAAAACTAATATAACGTCTTTTTAAAACAAGTATATGACGTCACCTTTGAAAAAATATATGACGTAATTTTGATATCACATGTATACGTTACAAACTAAAAAGATATATCAAACAATGAATACAAATTTGAAAGAAGATTTTTTTACATTTAAAATTAAATTGAAGCCAAGCAAACGGAATGAGAAAGTAAAAGATTAATTTGCGCCGTGAAATAGAAGAAAGCAAAGTTGAAAGCAAAGCGTTTTTAGGTTATTATGTAATTGAAATGTTACTCAATCAAAAGGCAAATCAGTGTGGATGGTTCAGCTAGTGAAGATCAAATAACACATGTGCTATGAACTTGAACCCCGGCGAAATCAACGCTGAAATGGCATATTGCGACAGACGTTTAGTGATCCACTGATCAATGATCAACTCAAGACTAAGATCTATCAGACTGTAGTATGGCCTGCTACTTTGTACGGCTCTGTGTGCTGGCCGTCGACCAGGGAGAAGAAATGAAAACTATCGAGCATGGAGACGAAGATATTGCGTTGTATTTCCGGTCTCAGCAAATACGACCATGCCTAAAATGTTGATATTCGCCACCGTTAGAACGTGAAATCTCTAGGAAATCTCTAGGAAAAGGTTGAGGGGACGACCGAAACAAAGATGGTTCGATACCCTACACTAAGACCTCAAGACCGCTAGACTCCATCTTGATGAAAATTTTGCCTGTATTCACTCTTAAACTAATTAACCGATCATTATGAATTTGGGAACACAGCTAGTAGGGCGAAAGAGTCCAAATGTAGATTATATTTAGTTTAATTTTGTTCTATGCAAATAGGGCAAAGAAGAAATGGATGCCATTTGTAAAAATTACGATACCTTCGATTTTTAGGAAATTTTAAACAATATGTATTAGATATCAAGTAAAAAATATTATCCTAATTAAGTTACTTTGGAGTATTTTAACGAGTTTTAGGGATCATAACAGTTTCTAATTTGAAAATTCAAATATATCAGATTTGTATTGTATTTAATCCATAGTCATTAAACAAATTCAGATATTTCAGATGTATATTGTATTTGATCCACAGTGATTAGACAAATTCAAATATATACGATTTGTATTGTATTTGATCCATAGTCATTAGACAAATTCAAATATATCAGATTTGTATTGTATTTGATTCATAGTCATTAAACAAATTCAGATATTTCAGATGTATATTGTATTTGATCCACAGTGATTAGACAAATTCAAATATATACGATTTGTATTGTATTTGATCCATAGTCTTTAGACAAATTCAAATATATCAGATTTGTATTGTGTTTGATCCATAGTCATTAAACAAATTATAATATATAAGATTTGTATTGTATTTGATCCATAGTCATTAGACAAATTCAAATATATCAGATTTGTATTGTATTTGATTCATAGTCATTAGACAAATTCAAATATATCAGATTTGTATTGTATTTGATCCATAGTCATTAAACAAATTCAAATATATCAGATTTGTATTGTATTTGAGTTCTAGTCATTAGACAAATTCAAATATATCAGATTTGTATTGTATTTGATCCATAGTCATTAGACAAATTCAAATATATCAGATTTGTATTGTATTTGATCCATAGTCATTAGACAAATTCAAATATATCAGATTTGTATTGTATTTGATCCATAGTCATTAAACAAATTCAAATATATCAGATTTGTATTGTATTTGATTCATAGTCATTAGACAAATTTAAATATATCAGATTTGTATTGTATTTGATCCATAGTCATTAGACAAATTCAAATATATCAGATTTGTATTGTATTTGATCCATAGTCATTAAACAAATTCAAATATATCAGATTTGTATTGTATTTGATTCATAGTCATTAGACAAATTCAAATATATCAGATTTGTATTGTATTTGATCCATAGTCTTTAGACAAATTCAAATATATCAGATTTGTATTGTGTTTGATCCATAGTCATTAAACAAATTATAATATATAAGATTTGTATTGTATTTGATCCAAAGTCATTAGACAAATTCAAATATATCAGATTTGTATTGTATTTGATCGATAGTCATTAAACAAATTCAAATATATCAGATTTGTATTGTATTTGATGTATAGTCATTAAACAAATTCAAATATATCAGATTTATATTGTATTTGATTCATAGTCATTAGACAAATTCAAATATATCAGATTTGTATTGTATTTGATCCATAGTCATTAGACAAATTCAAATATATCAGATTTGTATTGTATTTGATCCATAGTCATTAGACAAATTCAAATATATCAGATTTGTATTGTATTTGATCCATAGTCATTAAACAAATTCAAATATATCAGATTTGTATTGTATTTGATCCATAGTCATTAGACAAATTCAAATATATCAGATTTGTATTGTATTTGATCCATAGTCATTAAACAAATTCAAATATATCAGATTTGTATTGTATTTGATCCATAGTCATTAGACAAATTCAAATATATCAGATTTGTATTGTATTTGATCCATAGTCATTAGACAAATTCAAATATATCAGATTTGTATTGTATTTGATCCATAGTCATTAGACAAATTCAAATATATCAGATTTGTATTGTATTTGATCCATAGTCATTAGACAAATTCAAATATATCAGATTTGTATTGTATTTGATCCATAGTTATTAAACAAATTCAAATATATCAGATTTGTATTGTATTTGATCCATAGTCATTAGACAAATTCAAATATATCAGATTTGTATTGTATTTGATCTATAGTCATTAAACAAATTCAAATATATCAGATTTGTATTATATTTGATCCATAGTCATTAAACAAATTCAAATATATCAGATTTGTATTGTATTTGATTCATAGTCATTAGACAAATTCAAATATATCAGATTTGTATTGTATTTGATCCATAGTCTTTAGACAAATTCAAATATATCAGATTTGTATTGTGTTTGATCCATAGTCATTAAACAAATTATAATATATAAGATTTGTATTGTATTTGATCAATAGTCATTAGACAAATTCAAATATATCAGATTTGTATTGTATTTGATCCATAGTCATTAAACAAATTCAAATATATCAGATTTGTATTGTATTTGATCTATAGTTATTAAACAAATTCAAATATATCAGATTTATATTGTATTTGATTCATAGTCATTAGACAAATTCAAATATATCAGATTTGTATTGTATTTGATCCATAGTCATTAGACAAATTCAAATATATCAGATTTGTATTGTATTTGATCCATAGTCATTAGACAAATTCAAATATATCAGATTTGTATTGTATTTGATCCATAGTCATTAGACAAATTCAAATATATCAGATTTGTATTGTATTTGATCCATAGTCATTAGACAAATTCAAATATATCAGATTTGTATTGTATTTGATCCATAGTTATTAAACAAATTCAAATATATCAGATTTGTATTGTATTTAATCCATAGTCATTAGACAAATTCAAATATATCAGATTTGTATTGTATTTGATTTATAGTCATTAAACAAATTCAAATATATCAGATTTGTATTGTATTTGATCCATAGTCATTAAACAAATTCAAATATATCAGATTTGTATTGTATTTGATTCATAGTCATTAGACAAATTCAAATATATCAGATTTGTATTGTATTTGATCCATAGTTATTAAACAAATTCAAATATATCAGATTTGTATTGTATTTGATCCATAGTCATTAAACAAATTCAAATATATCAGATTTGTATTGTATTTGATCCATAGTCATTAAACAAATTCAAATATATCAGATTTGTATTGTATTTGATCCATAGTCATTAAACAAATTCAAATATATCAGATTTGTATTGTATTTGATGTATAGTCATTAAACAAATTCAAATATATCAGATTTATATTGTATTTGATTCATAGTCATTAGACAAATTCAAATGTATCAGATTTGTATTGTATTTGATCCATAGTCATTAGACAAATTCAAATATATCAGATTTGTATTGTATTTGATCCATAGTCATTAGACAAATTCAAATATATCAGATTTGTATTGTATTTGATCCATAGTTATTAAACAAATTCAAATATATCAGATTTGTATTGTATTTGATCCATAGTCATTAGACAAATTCAAATATATCAGATTTGTATTGTATTTGATCCATAGTCATTAGACAAATTCAAATATATCAGATTTGTATTGTATTTGATCCATAGTCATTAGACAAATTCAAATATATCAGATTTGTATTCTATTTGATCCATAGTCATTAGACAAATTCAAATATATCAGATTTGTATTGTATTTGATCCATAGTCATTAGACAAATTCAAATATATCAGATTTGTATTGTATTTGATCCATAGTCATTAGACAAATTCAAATATATCAGATTTGTATTGTATTTGATCCATAGTTATTAAACAAATTCAAATATATCAGATTTGTATTGTATTTGATCCATAGTCATTAGACAAATTCAAATATATCAGATTTGTATTGTATTTGATCTATAGTCATTAAACAAATTCAAATATATCAGATTTGTATTGTATTTGATCCATAGTCATTAAACAAATTCAAATATATCAGATTTGTATTGTATTTGATTCATAGTCATTAGACAAATTCAAATATATCAGATTTGTATTGTATTTGATCCATAGTCTTTAGACAAATTCAAATATATCAGATTTGTATTGTGTTTGATCCATAGTCATTAAACAAATTATAATATATAAGATTTGTATTGTATTTGATCAATAGTCATTAGACAAATTCAAATATATCAGATTTGTATTGTATTTGATCCATAGTCATTAAACAAATTCAAATATATCAGATTTGTATTGTATTTGATCTATAGTTATTAAACAAATTCAAATATATCAGATTTATATTGTATTTGATTCATAGTCATTAGACAAATTCAAATATATCAGATTTGTATTGTATTTGATTCATAGTCATTAGACAAATTCAAATATATCAGATTTGTATTGTATTTGATCCATAGTCATTAGACAAATTCAAATATATCAGATTTGTATTGTATTTGATCCATAGTCATTAGACAAATTCAAATATATCAGATTTGTATTGTATTTGATCCATAGTCATTAGACAAATTCAAATATATCAGATTTGTATTGTATTTGATCCATAGTTATTAAACAAATTCAAATATATCAGATTTGTATTGTATTTGATCCATAGTCATTAGACAAATTCAAATATATCAGATTTGTATTGTATTTGATCTATAGTCATTAAACAAATTCAAATATATCAGATTTGTATTGTATTTGATCCATAGTCATTAAACAAATTCAAATATATCAGATTTGTATTGTATTTGATTCATAGTCATTAGACAAATTCAAATATATCAGATTTGTATTGTATTTGATCCATAGTTATTAAACAAATTCAAATATATCAGATTTGTATTGTATTTGATCCATAGTCATTAAACAAATTCAAATATATCAGATTTGTATTGTATTTGATCCATAGTCATTAAACAAATTCAAATATATCAGATTTGTATTGTATTTGATCCATAGTCATTAAACAAATTCAAATATATCAGATTTGTATTGTATTTGATCCATAGTCATTAAACAAATTCAAATATATCAGATTTGTATTGTATTTGATCTATAGTCATTAAACAAATTCAAATATATCAGATTTGTATTGTATTTGATCCATAGTCATTAGACAAATTCAAATATATCAGATTTGTATTGTATTTGATCTATAGTCATTAAACAAATTCAAATATATCAGATTTGTATTGTATTTGATCCATAGTCATTAGACAAATTCAAATATATCAGATTTGTATTGTATTTGATCTATAGTCATTAGACAAATTCAAATATATCAGATTTGTATTGTATTTGATCTATAGTCATTAAACAAATTCAAATATATCAGATTTGTATTGTATTTGATCCATAGTCATTAGACAAATTCAAATATATCAGATTTGTATTGTATTTGATCTATAGTCATTAAACAAATTCAAATATATCAGATTTGTATTGTATTTGATCCATAGTTATTAAACAAATTCAAATATATCAGATTTGTATTGTATTTGATCCATAGTCATTAAACAAATTCAAATATATCAGATTTGTATTGTATTTGATCCATAGTCATTAAACAAATTCAAATATATCAGATTTATCAGATTTGTATTGTATTTGATCCATAGTCATTAAACAAATTCAAATATATCAGATTTGTATTGTATTTGATCCATAGTCATTAAACAAATTCAAATATATCAGATTTGTATTGTATTTGATCCATAGTCATTAGACAAATTCAAATATATCAGATTTGTATTGTATTTGATCTATAGTCATTAAACAAATTCAAATATATCAGATTTGTATTGTATTTGATCCATAGTCATTAGACAAATTCAAATATATCAGATTTGTATTGTATTTGATCCATAGTCATTAAACAAATTCAAATATATCAGATTTGTATTGTATTTGATCCATAGTTATTAAACAAATTCAAATATATCAGATTTGTATTGTATTTGATCCATAGTCATTAAACAAATTCAAATATATCAGATTTGTATTGTATTTGATCCATAGTCATTAGACAAATTCAAATATATCAGATTTGTATTGTATTTGATCCATAGTCATTAAACAAATTCAAATATATCAGATTTGTATTGTATTTGATTCATAGTCATTAGACAAATTCAAATATATCAGATTTGTATTGTATTTGATCCATAGTCATTAGACAAATTCAAATATATCAGATTTGTATTGTATTTGATCCATAGTCATTAAACAAATTCATATATATCAGATTTGTATTGTATTTGATCTATAGTCATTAGACAAATTCAAATATATCAGATTTGTATTGTATTTGATCCACAGTGATTAGACAAATTTAAATATATCAGATTTGTATTGTATTTGATCTATAGTCATTAAACAAATTCAAATATATCAGATTTGTATTGTATTTGATCCATAGTCATTAAACAAATTCAAATATATCAGATTTGTATTGTGTTTGATCTATAGTCATTAAACAAATTCAAATATATCAGATTTGTATTGTATTTGATCCATAGTCATTAAACAAATTCAAATATATCAGATTTGTATTGTATTAGATCCATAGTCATTAGACAAATTCAAATATATCAGATGTGTATTGTATTTGATCTATAGTCATTAAACAAATTCAAATATATCAGATTTGTATTGTATTTGATCCATAGTCATTAAACAAATTCAAATATATCAGATTTGTATTGTATTTGATCTATAGTCATTAAACAAATTCAAATATATCAGATGTGTATTGTATTTGATCTATAGTCATTAAACAAATTCAAATATATCAGATTTGTATTGTGTTTGATCTATAGTCATTAAACAAATTCAAATATATCAGATTTGTATTGTATTTGATCCATAGTCATTAAACAGAAATCAAGATTCTCTGAATTTCAATTCTTTCTTAAATCCCCTTCAGCTTAAACTTTTCTAGAATCACAATTATGTATCAGATTTTGATAAAAATTTAAATAAGGATTCTAGACACAAGTTTAAGCATCATCACATCCTGATTTTAATCTTCGTAAGTGGGCATATAAATGGTGCAAACTGTTCTGTTCGGGAAATTAGCTTTGTCCGTCATAGGATGAGTATTCTTCTAGGATTTATAAATTCTGATGATTCTTTATTAAAAACAATCGTTATCCAATCAAAACCGACGAAACGTGTTATCGTGTCTAAACATAACATCTAACCATAACAAGACGTCTCCCCCTCCAAACGCAGACATCGCATAACGATGTTTTGTCGCTTTGTATTCTTAAAAGTAAATGAAATAAAACCAGTTTACTTATGTTTGAAGTTGCAAAGAAAGAAATCATTTACTTTATTTGACGCCATTTCTGAAATGAGATATTTCTATCGCCATTGTTTCAGACTAATTCTTGTCTTGCTTGTTATCATCTGCATAACGTTTCGACTATTATACGGCCCGCTCTTCTTCAGTAACCTTCTGGGAATTTCCAACCGACGCCTTTGTTTAATCCAGC
>OY744548.1:47595795-47603295 GCA_963556195.1 Sepiola atlantica
TAAATTGTAGGTAAATTATATTGTATCGTTTCTTTTCAATATTTCGGACAGCCTTCTGTCCTTTTCCAAAAAATGTATTTGTTCAGAACAAAGGAATATGCACAGAAATCATTAGGTCATTTTTTTGTTGCTTTTATTTTATTGAACATTGAAAAGTTAATTCTTGACTAAACAAGGTCACAGGGTCACAGAAAGTTTCCAATCTTTAGTAAAATAATAAATACTTATATTTTTCTGGATGTCTAACCAAAGGTAGGACTGAGACTAATCGACAAAAAAGTGATTCACAGATGTATGTGTTCTATTGTTTTTGATTTTCTCGTAGGAAAATGCTACATATTTATATATATACACGAAGCATACGTGCATTTCTTACGATAAAATACGTTTCTATTCATCTCTCTCTTTCTCTCTCTCTCTCTCTCTTTCTCTCTCTCTCACACACACATTTTATATATATATATATATATATATATATATATATATATATATATATATATATATATATAATTTCCATCAACTCAAGGTTGTGGTTATATTTTTCCATCTACACATACATAATCGCCGCATATTAATAACTACGACTTTTATATTCTTAGTTGATGTTAAAACCGTGCTTTTCTGTGGACCAAGGCGTTTTCTGTACTACACAGAGCACGGTCTAAACATCAGCTAAGATATTAAAAGTCGTAGTTAGTAATATGCGACGGCAGTCTTTGTGTAAGCAGAAAGAATATTTCCACAATCTCTCTCTCTCTCTCTCTCTCTCTCTCTCTCTCTCTCTATATATATATATATATATATATATATATATATATATATATATATATATAAATATATTCAGTGTAGACACGGAAATAAATTAACATAGTATAATAATTAAAACACATGAAACTTGCAGTAATTTGGTAAATCTACCAACTCTTATATTTATATAAACACAAAAAATGGATTGATAGATATTTGAAAAGACATTTTCAAATATAAGAGAATTTTTAACAAGATATTAGATTTGAAAAGATGTTTGAAATATTAAAATATTTTTCTGACTTTTAACACTTTGGGTGAGTGTTGGGTGCAGTGACGTACCTTGATGTCTTTCGAATGGATTCTTATTTTGCACTTTCATTTTTTTAAAGAACCATTTCTTACGCTTATGTTTCGGAATTCTGAGATGAGGATTAACGATTTTGATTATTTGGACTACGTTTCTCATCTTTCATTTTATTCTCACATCCTTTCAGGTTCAATCCCTAGTACAGGCGATACTAATAATATAATTAAGAATTACTTAAGACTTCTACCCGGTCATGGCTGACAGAACAAGAACAATCAACTCACATCGATTAAATATTGTTGAGTTCGACATAAAGATTCCCGAGTTCGATAAGACCCTCTGAAGAAGGTCTGGGGGTACATCGACCGAAACGGTGATAGGATAACATCCAAGATGAGAACAGTAGTCCGAATAATTCAAATAATGTTATTTCTAGTTAAATTCTTGAAAGGTATGATTTGCCCGTATTTAGATGTTTTCTCACGATGGAAGAGTTAGACACAATGCCGGTTTTTAATGTAAAACAAATCCAGCTCTTCAGAAATGGACACTCTGAACTTGGGACAAAATTAAAAATTGTTTCTGTCTAGAGGGATTTCTCTGACCAAAGACAGGAAATATGAAATGTAGTATCAGAAAAGATAATACACTTTGCTTCAAGCCAAAATGCCACACAAACCAGTTCTGATTCATTAGTTTTCATAATCATTTTCATTTTCAGAAGTCGCATCTAGCCGATATGTTTCGTAAAGGAGAAGGAAGTGTTTCTTCGGTGCTTATGCAGATGAGCGGCCACAGTAAAAAATTATTTAAAAAAAATATATATATACTTATTAAGCATTATAATCTTACTCACTGTACAAAAAAGTAGAAAAAATTATCCACTAGAACTTTAATTAAAAGTATTTTTTCATTCTGCGTATCGTAACAGCGATTCGTTCACAGAGACTTCAGTTTGTTTCTAAAGAAAGAAGATTTCGCAGGGGAGATAATCAACTTGCGAAATCATAATAAAAAACAACATGGCGTCTCTGTGAACGAATCGCTGTTACGATACGCAGAATGGAAAAATACTTGTAATTAAAGTTCTAGTGGATATTTTTTTCTACTTTTTTGCACAGTGAGTAAGAAGATAACACTGAATAAGTATATAATATTGTTTTTATAAAAAAATAATTTTTGAAAATTTTTTAATGGTCCGCTCATCTGCATAAGCACCGTTTCTTCTTTTTGTAAACTTCGTTTGCTCTAGAATGCATAAATACACGGTTCAGTTGTGCAGAGAAATCTTCGTTTTAATCGAGTGAAGCGCTGTCCTACAGCTTGAGACTGATTCGCAATTATCCCGATGTAATTTTACAAATTTCACTGACAAGTTCACCACCTACGTGTCTGACTAATAAAATATCATTTTCATCAAAGGAATATCTACCGGCTTTGTATATAAAACACGAAAATTGCTTGCTGTCCGTTAATTAATTTTAGATTATTTACAATTTGGTTGGGTTGATTACACACTTATGCTGATATCATAAATGGGTCATATTCATCATTTCCTTTAAAAAAAGTCCTTGAGGGAGCAAGAAATAGCCTTATGGAAATGTTATCTGTAATTTTAATGAAATTTAATTCCCACAAAATTGAACAGATTTCCAAAATTGGAAATTCTTTTCTAACCCGAAGATTCAAATGCTTTTCAATAATTAAAATTTGTTATTTCTTTTTATTAGTAACTTATAGACCTTCTAATTAAAATATTATTATATCCCAAATCCCGTGTAAAGCTGGTGGTGCTGAGGAGTAACTACCATAATTTATCTATTATAACTAATACTAACTAATAATCTATCTATTATAGATAATACTAACTAATAATCAATCTATTATAACTAATACTAACTAATAATCAATCTATTATAACTAATACAAACTAATAATCAATCTATTATAACTTATACTAACTAATAATCAATCTATTATAACTAATACTAACTAATAATCTATCTATTATAACTAATACTAACTAATAATCAATCTATTATAGTTAATACTAACTAATACTCTATCTATTATAGTTAATAGTAACTAATAATCTATCTATTATAGCTAATACTAACTAATAATCTATCTATTATAACTAATACTAACTAATAATCAATCTATTATAGTTAATACTAACTAATAATCTATCTATTATAACCAATACAAACTAATAATCAATCTATTATAGTTAATAATAACTAATAATCTATCTATTATAACTAATACTAACTAATACTCTATCTATTATAGTTAATACTAACTAATAATCTATATATTATAGCTAATACTAACTAATAATCTATCTATTATAACTAATACTAACTAATAATCAATCTATTATAGTTAATAATAACTAATAATCTATCTATTATAACTAATACTGACTAATACTCTATCTATTATAGTTAATATTGACTTCTAATCTATCTATTATAACTAATACTTACTAATAATCTATCTATTATAGTTAATAATAACTAATAATAACTACCATAATCTATCTATTATAACTAATACTAACTAATAATCTACCTATTATAACTAATACTAACTAATAATATATCTATTATAGTTAACTACCATAATCTATCTATTATAACTAATACTAACTACCATAATCTATCTATTTTAACTAATACTAACTACCATAATCTATCTATTATAACTAATACTAACTACCATAATCTATCTATTATAACTAATACTAACTACCATAATCTATCTATTATAACTAATACTAACTACCATAATCTATTTATTATAACTAATACTAACTACCATAATCTATCTATTATCGTTAACTACCATAATCTATTTATTATAACTAATACTAACTACCATAATCTATCTATTATAGTTAACTACCATAATCTATTTATTATAACTAATACTAACTACCATAATCTATCTATTATAACTAATACTAACTACCATAATCTATTTATTATAACTAATACTAACTACCATAATCTATCTATTATAGTTAACTCGCCAACAGGGTTATATTTTCCGGCAGATCTTTTTATTTGCTTGTGTACAGCCTTGCATTCACATGGCTTGACGAATTGTCACCAAACTTGATTAAAATATCGATCATGTTCTAATTTAGAACTGATTTAATTTGGTGTTATCTAGGTCAAGGTCACCGAAAAAGGTCAAGTCACACAATTGGCGTTAATTTCGTTTATGCTCATCGTAGAGACTCGCTACTTGACCCATATTGTAGCCACCATCTTATATGACCTTGCCTTTTGGCATTGGAAAAAATTCGATCAAAGTTAAAATTTTGATGTATGGATCTGATGCTCTTTGATAACAGTAACCACAATGCATCATTTCAGTCTGATCAGATATTTAGTTTTTGAATCATCAATGTTTCCATGACATTATTTCAGGAATACTACATACAATATGAGGGAGTAAGCCCAGATAAGACTTTAGCCCATCCTAACGTTGTCAGGCAGGGGTATGCAGCCTCACGACTGGCTTATGTTTTGGTTTTATCTATTCTTACGATAATATTCGATTCCCTGAAATAAAACTTAATCACCCAACCAATCATTTCCTTTTTCTTTAACAAAACCAAAGAAATTTATTTTAAGATTTAAATTCACCCTTATAATATCCACTCAAATAACATTTCTAAATTACGCTTTTGATTTCTTGTTTAACTGTATTGATATTTGCTATTTTCTTTTACAACATGTACAATTTTACATTTTTGTATATTAAAGTTCAAATTTGATAACGTAAAAAGATCTATTTGTATTATATCTTGTTGACCCAACACGTAATTTAGCACTATCAGCAAATAATTGGATATGAACTCGATTGCATAAACCTTGTAGAAAAAATTGAATTTAGGTTGCTATTTCGGTGACAATATCAATAAACCCCGATGCTATCGTGAGGTATTTCTTGTGCTTACTGGGTTTGTAATAATAAGGTTTTTGGCTTTCGTCAAAACGTTGTAAATCTGTTTGTCAACTGGAAGTCAAAGTAATATATTTTATCTTCGAATAACGAAAGTGTCTTATTGTGTATACTAACTTTAGATCCGCTCCTTATATGGAATTGTTGCAGACTTTCGAAACGGGAAATCAAATATGCATCTTGGATACGCCACTGGAAAGGTTTTTAAAAGAATAGGTGAAGAGATAAATAAAAAGGAAGAAGCAGGTGTGATTAAGTTGTAGTTGGACGAAGTGTGTAGGCGGTTGGGGATGTGCAAAGAAAGTCTTACATACTTTTTTTTCTTACATGAAGACTTCAATTTTACTCTTCGGGAAAACCGACTCGGATATACAACATGCCCTCGAAAACTGAAAGAAATCAAAACAAAAGATGAATACATAGACTCGGTTAAATTCCTCCTCATATCGAGGACGGTGCACTGAAACGCTAACACATCCTGGGCGGAAATCAGCTTTGTTCGTTTTACCTCGACAAGAACTTTCGAAAAAGGTTACATTTTTAAGACAAACAATATTTTCATATTAATGCAAACTTCTCAATATTTAGGAATTGAATAAACAACACTAACAAATCATTCACAGTTTTGAAAATCCTTGAACTTTCCAATATGCTTCCGCAGTAAAGCAATCTTTATTTTGGTTTCGGATAAAATTTGGTAAGCACAGAATAGTTAACGCGTGTAAACTATAAATTGTGTCCCCTCCTCCAAAAGAACAACATTACATAATTTATATCAAACGCATTAAAATTAAATTCTCTCCATAACAAGCCAAGTTTTATCGTTTATAACAAAATTTATTTCACGCTTTTTCTTCTATAAAATCTGTTTTTTTGACACTAATTTTTAAAAGCTGACAAAACGTGTAGGCATGCTGTGGCCACCATTAAAAGTCGAGAAGACAGATTGTGCTACTTATGTAGAGAATTTCATTGTAAGGCGTTTGATATACATTATGTGTTGGTGCTTTTTTTTGGTTTTCGAACGTGAACTATTCTAGACTTTTACTTAAAATTCTTTTCAGATGTAATTATTATGAAAATAATCATCTATATCATTTTATGGAAGCTGTTCTTCCGTTTGACGATCTTATTTTGGGGGGTTGCTGCGGCCGGTCTTGATGTCCTTCTGCAAGGTTGCCTTTTTGATTGTGTGTATACGCGCATGTGCGTGTCATGAAGTGGCGGTGGTGTTGTGCTTACTAATGTGCTGTGTTCGAGTCCGTACTGGGGGTTTCGCATCACTTTCGCTAATACTTCGGGAATCCATATATTCTAGGTGTTGATTAAATTGTAAGTTAGACTAGACTCTTCAGCCGTGGTAGGACAATTAGCCTACTCCAATCTAATACCTGCCACTGAGTGTCTATCACGGAGAGAGTGGACTATGTTCTCCAAAATGGATGATCCACTTAAAGACAATTTCATGCGTCAGCCGTAGTTTGATAATATCAGACTGTCATCAAGGTACAAACCGTTGAATATATCGAAGGCATAATAGTTAAAGTTTTCGCTCATTGACCGGGAGACCCGGTTTCAATCCTCGATCGAGTCATACCATAGACTAAAAATGGTACTTATGCCCTCCTTGATAAGCATTCAGAATAATTAGATGAGGATCACGGGTTAGTGGAGCAATCCAGGGAAAGGACTGGCACCTTCTACATCTCTGTGTTATGTCCAATGAAAAGGGAGCATTCGGGTGGCCGTCGACTAGGATTGATCCATTTAGTTTTTATTTGACTCGAAGTCAAGTAAAATTTAAGCAACTAAACGATGACTCATTACCGAAAAGGTAACAGAGAAATGAACGTTTAAAATTAAATCAAACTATCCCCAAGAGATTAGCAAATAAATATCATGTCTTTAATGGCGGAGAACATGGTGATGAATAGACATTTAACGAGAAGGCCAACAAGTTCACCCTCACATTTCGCAAAATAAAACTAAATGCAACAAATGTAATTGTTGTAACAGGGAAACTTAAAAAGAAATAATTTACACCGTTGTTGAATTTAGTTGTTTGATCAACAATTGAAAAAAAAATGAGTTTGGATTTAGACAGAAGAAAAAAAGATAATTTGGGTGATCAGCATCGGCTGTCAGCACGAGGGTGGAAAGGTTCTCCGTGCATGGAGTATTGTTGCCACATATGGGCTGGTGCACCAACCACTAGCTCTCCCTTTTGGACAGGGCACAAAAAAGATCTTCTACTCTAACATTATATGCCAAGCTTCATACCCTGTCACATCACCGCAGTATTGCATCCCTGTGTCGGTTTTACAAGTACTTCCACGGACTGCGCTCAAATGAATTTACTGCACTTGTACCCCTGAGCAATCCAACTAGCAGCAAAATTCCACCCCTCCACTGTAGAGGTTCTTAGATATCGGAAGATTTCCTACTCTGATAGTTTCTTTCCGCGGACC
>OY744548.1:47608295-47620795 GCA_963556195.1 Sepiola atlantica
CTGCTTGTTATTAAAGCTACTCGAAAGTGCCCAGCCCTTGTGGGGAGGGGACTGATAAACAATAATATTTTAATAAATAAACATTAATTATTTAAAATACCTAGAGACATCGATGTTTCATGCTAACGCAATTTTCAGTCTAGGAACTAATTCCCGACGGTCGGTAGGCGCGAACCCCGAACACAGTGTGTGTGTGTGTAATATGTAACACACATTTAATAAATGTCCCGAATTTATTTAAAAAAACATTTTTATTCATACAATTGTTTCTGCCCACGTTTTAAAACACATTATTTTTTATAATTAATTCAATATGTTTTCAAAAGGCTTCCGCAGTTATTTTATTACCTCTATTAAATGAAACCCCAAAAGAACATCAAACTTGCTCTCTACATTTTATCTTTTTATTCCTTTTTTTTTCCGAAGCAAATCAATAAAAAATAGTTGCATCCTTATGTAGCTAAATAACTAAAACTAATGTTAAAAGACACTCGAAAAACTGATGTCGTCTGCGTTCATGATCTTTTTAAGTAAGAGAATACACACAAAATACATAAAAATATATTTAAACAAAATTTTTTTTTTCGGAACATTTGTTAAAAATCATATTTTGAGCCCTAATAATGTATACACTATTTCATGTTTTTTTACTAGATCATTACCAATAGTTTCACGCCCTTAGCGATCGTCATACATTCTGAAACACAATCTAAATAACGATTACTAGCTTGCTTTAGATCGTGGTTTAGGCTGACTGACGATCGCTCAGGGCGTGAAACCATTGGTAATGATCTAGTAAAACCACACATTGTTACAAATACGCTGCGTGGGAAGGCATCGAGCATTGCATATAAGTGCAAATCTGAAACTGGAGTCGATTTTAAAAGCTGATACTCACAACTAACAGGAAATATATGAGATACATAGAAAAAGGGAAGATTTAAAACTCAAGAATGCATCTCAACGTTTCACTCAACTGTTACGAGGGCTTTTTCAAGAGTTACAGGTCGGAAAAGTAGCAAAAGACGTTCTAAATTCCAGATTCCAATACAATTTCCGATCCCGATTTCGATTCTTTTGAAACTTCTAAATATTTACTTATAGAGTTGTTGTTTTTTTTTGTTTTTTTTTCTTATTATCGTAAAAACCAATGTAATATGTGCATATATTTTCGCAAACGTAATAAATATTTATCATTTTATCATTAATACCAGTAATGGAAAATTAAGTTTTAAACAAAAAAAACAAAAAACAAAAAACAATTAAAAGAATCATTTTTGGCATCAGAAAACAGGCACATTTTTTTCCGAATCCGGTACCCTAAACAGTTCCGATTTTTTCGATTCGAATTCCGATTAATAGTCCCAATATTAGTATATACGTTTGTCAGAAAAAAATAGATTTTTCATGTCAGATAAATTGGTAAGGAAAGACAATCGAAGGGGGGGGGGGGATAAAGAAAGTGAAAATAAAGAAAAAGAAGAGAAAAAGCAGCAAGAAATTGATGTGTAAAGACTTATTAGACGGGGTCAAATGTACTTTTATTTAATAAGATTGTATAATTTGCTTGAAGCATTGCGTGGAATATGTATATAGAAGAGTCAGGAAAGTCTATCACAATGCAAGAAGTGGAAATATGTTAGTGTTAAGAAGGAGGACAAAACGAAGCGATTTCTAAAAATATATTTTTAGTAAATCTTACTTGATTTAACTTCAACTTGTACACAGTGATCTAATGTGTTCCATAATATATTTCGAGGTAAGACCTCTTTATCAAACGGTTCGTGTTACTAAAATATTCAAATAAAATGTTATGTTTATTTTAGTACTTTGATTTGTCTTAAATGATTTTTTGTGCAACGAGATGTCAGTAAATACTACGAAAACATCAGTAAATAAGTGTTTCTTTGGTCTTTTGATCATTAAAAAAAACTATAACACATTTACGTCGGAAAGTAATGACAATATAACACTTTTAAAAATCATGTTGTCTGAAAAACGTCATGTTCATTTTAATAAACTTTAATTTAGTAAAGTGATCGACAGTAGTTCTAAGGCTTCCTTTCATTAGCTACTACACAGAGATGTAGGGGAGGGCGCCACTCCTTTCCCAGGATTACACAACTTACCCTTGATCCTCACCTTATTATGCTGGTTGTTTATCAAGGGGCATTCAGCACCCTTTTTTGAGTCTTTGGTACGATTCGACCGAGAATTGAACCCCGGTCTCCCGGAACATTAGCGAACACTTTAAACATTACGCCAACACAATTATTGTTAACCCATTTCCAAATGTCTTGAAATACAAGATTCTCTTTTGAAAATTGTTGTTTACTTTACAGCCTGTCTCATGTAAGATTGTTCCAATTTGGGAAAGAATGATCAACAGATCAAATAGAAAACACGCACACACATATCTTATTTAATGAAACATATTATTATTATTGTTATTATTATTATTATTGTTATTATTATTATTATTGTTATTGTTATTATTGTTATTATTGTTATTATTGTTATTGTTATTATTATTGTTATTATTATTATTATTGTTATTGTTATTATTGTTATTATTATTATTATTATTATTATTATTATTATTATTATTGTTATTATTATTATTATTGTTATTATTATTATTATTGTTATTGTTATTATTGTTATTATTGTTATTATTGTTATTGTTATTATTATTGTTATTATTATTATTATTGTTATTGTTATTATTGTTATTATTATTATTATTATTATTATTATTATTATTGTTATTATTATTATTATTGTTATTGTTATTATTGTTATTGTTATTATTATTATTATTATTATTATTAATACTAATAATAATAATAATAATAATAATAATAATAATAATAATAATAATAATAATAATAATAATAAGAAGAAGAAGAAGAAGAAGAAGAAGAAGAAGAAGAAGAAGAAGAGTGTACACCCCCCTCGTCAAAAATGACGGTAAAAATGATACTTTGCCAGTGTTCGCACGGATATTAATATTCATATAAAATAACCTCTGAATCGGTCGAGTAAAAAAAAAGAAGTTAGAAATAAAACTGGGAAGTTTTTAAAAAGAAAAAAAAACGTATAAATCGATCTCGAAAGCAGAAAGATAACAAATGGAAATAGATTTCCTTTCTCGATTCCCGTAAATACTTAAAATGGGTTCGTCCGGCAGCTTTTACGCGCTAACTTTTTTTTTATGATGGGGCGGATATATATATATATATATATATATATATATATATATATATATATATATATATATATATATATATATATATATATATATATATATATATATAGGAGTTCTTATACGTATCATTACTCACTGGCGACAACAGACGATGTTCCCTTGAGTCTGAGGGACAAGTCTCCGCATATTTTAAGTACCCCCGTTTCTTATGATCACCTTTGAAAATCACATTCGTTTTCGCAACAGCCGTTTAAAATGAATCGTCTACAATATTATGTGTAGTTATTAAGTAAGTAACACAAAGATTTGATAGTCCATAAAACAGTCGAGTCAACGCAAGCCAGTGTACTCGTTGTGTTGGGATATATGCGTGACACCAGCCCTAAAAATGCTTAAAATGATTTCTTATCCGGAAGCGGAAACTAACTTCTGGCCTAATTCTCAGCCATTACCCAATTTGCCGCCAGAATGATTTCCCATACCCACGTGAGAGCTTTGTTCGACCTATTTTTCATACCTCCTGAATCGAGTCTATTCGATAAGGATTGAGTGAGTTGCCAGCTGGGGATATCAACCGCCTCTCCTTTTTTCCCCTGTTCTCGATTTTGATATTGAACCCCCCAACCCCCACCCCCTTATCCTAAATCCCCAGTACCGTAGTCCCCACAAAGACCGCCGAAAGCAAACATGTCGACTGAGCGGAAATGTGGCTTGGCGCCGGAATATTGGTCTGAACGCCAGAAAGACAACATTCGTGTCCGGTGGGTTCGCGATAGTTACACAACGAACTGAATCAGATTGGAAATGAAATAGTTACTTATATGTGTGTATGTGTTCAGGTAGTTATGGCCGTCGGGTTACAGTACTTGTATGTGTGTATATTATTGAATGTAGTCTCCACAAATAGGACACGAGTAAAGAGACGTTTTCCTAGCAGCTAAATGCCCCGCTACAAACCCTTAGTCTGTACATGTCTCCATTTATATCCCAGCCTGTGTTCGAACCTGTACACGATTCTCTCTAATTTGGTATTCGAAGATACGACGCGCATATGACACGGTGACTGATGTGATATATTAAAATGGTGAATTGAATAGTGAGAACATGTATGTGCTGGTTGTAGATACGACTATGTGTATGTGGTCGGTTGGAGCCACGAGTGTTGTTGAATGTGCGCAGAAAAATTTATTTTGCATGTTGAACGGAACATGTATTTTTAATTGAAATCATCTTTTACGTGATGATGTCCATTTGTGATTATCAAATTGTGAATTCTATTTTGATCAGTCACGGCTGCTGCTGATTTCATAAAAAAACATACACATTACGGTTGTAAATATATATATATATATATATATATATATATATTTATTTATTTATTTATCGATAAAAATAATGAAGTGTGACAAGTGATAAGCAAGATAACAAATATGATCCACGAAGTTTTAATAGTATACTAGACGGTTCATCTATCTATCTATCTATCTATCTATCTATCTATCTATCTATCTATCTATCTATCTATCTATATATCTATCTTCAATTAATCTCTCTCTCTCTCTCTCTCTCTCTCTCTCTCTCTATATATATATATATATATATATATATATTAATTAATCAAGTTCAAATTGTTCAACTTAAACCATTTTGTTTTTCAAAATTGTTCACTATCTATCTATCTATCTATCTATCTTCAATCAATCAATCAATCAATCAATATATATATATATATATATATATATATATATATATATATATATAAATTAGTTAATCAAGTTCAAATTGTTGATAAAATCAACTTAAACTATTTTTTTCAAAAGTACTCCCTACAAAGTAGAGCTTTATGAATAAAATTTATATAAAAGTTCATTAAATTAGCCTGGCTGCTTTAACAATAACAGCCAGTCCTGAATTATGTACGGCTAGTACAGACACACAAATTAATTAATGTAGGCTGATTTTATGTTCATATATATATATACATATATATATATATATATATGTATATATATATATATATATATATATATATATATATATATATATATATAATAGAATTCGTCTGTTTAATTATACCTTTTTTACTTTTTAAATTTTTCTGATGATCATTTTTGTATTAAAATCAAAATAATAATAAATGTTCCATAGGTTTCACAGGTTTCACGAACGGTTTCAATTCTTCGTCAAATCATCCCCAGAAGTCAAAAGCAAATGAACAAAAAAAGCTAGAGAAAGAGAATTTTAAAAAGGCGCATAGAACGTTTTTTTGCATTTCGATTTAAGACAAATTCTAGTAAATAACACTAAAATTAAACATTCCGAAATCAATGAAAAAAATTAGAAATACTGGAAGCTATCTACATAAAAACACAACCAACTAAAATTAACAACATCACATATTAAACCAATGGAAACATTTTAAAATGTTTAACGTAATGAGATTTTGTTCTGTGATGCCATCCAGCGTTGCTGAATTTAAATCGTCAACGACTTTCTGGAACAATGCGAAAAAAACGTTCTATGCGTCTTTTTAAAAT
Source organism: Sepiola atlantica (assembly GCA_963556195.1). Taxonomy (NCBI): domain Eukaryota; kingdom Metazoa; phylum Mollusca; class Cephalopoda; order Sepiida; family Sepiolidae; genus Sepiola; species Sepiola atlantica. The sequence continues at coordinate 47,614,041 of OY744548.1, forward strand.
TCTCTTCTCTCTTCAGCTTTTTTGTTCATTTGCTTTTGCCACCTGAGGATGATTCCTCGAAGAATCGCAACCGTTCGTGAAACCTGTGAAACCTTAGAACATTTATTACATTTTTAAATTTTAATACAAAAAAGACCATCAGAAAAATTGAAAAAATGAAAAAGGTATAATTAAACAGACGAATTCTGTTATTTTTTAACGATGTTTGAATAAATTAGAAAATGCTGCTTAAATAGACACACACACACTAATATATATATATATATATATATATATATATATATATATATATATATATATATATAATGTTTCAAATATTTTGAGCCGGACCGCTCTTTTTCAATAAAAATAGGAATCCGACATTGTTATAGATATATATTTTTTGATTATTTATCACGCCTGCCGTAAGCTCGAAATATTTTATTTTTTATATATTAAAAAAATCCTGGCATCTTATCAATTTCTTAAACAAAATTGTATTTCATTTTAAAAATATGCCTTCTAACGTGAAAAAAAACAACATTTTAGCATAACCTTTCAGCGCATTGACGAACTTGTGTTCACTACTGCTATGTGCTATGTGTACTAACATCACACATCTCACACTGTCTCCACTTAACACCGGGGAGAGCGTCGCCGTTTGGGAGTTTCTCCCGTATGGCTGGCGTGATGAATAATTAAAAGAAAATATATATAGCTATGTCGAATCTTATTTTTATTGAAACAGAGCAGCCCCGCTCAAAATATTTGATTCATTATAGAAAAAGAAATCCTGGCAGCTTATCGATTTCTTAAAAAAAATGTATTTTATATATATAATATATCTATAATATATATATATATATATATTATATAATATATATATATATATATATATATATATATATATGCAAAAAAGACAAAAGGAAAAGAAATAAAACAGTGTTTAATTTGTCTTTTCTTTTGTCTTTTGCATACATCCTGTCTCGACGGCATCTCATTTTATGATATATCGTGTGTTATGAAATTGTCTGCATTATATCACTTAGAAAGTGAAACAATTGATATAGTAGTATATTACTTAAAGGAACAAACGCTACATAAAATTACACACATACACACACACATATATATATATATATATATATATATATACACACTCCCATTTCTTGGTGTATTGGTTAATAAAGTTTCCTCTGGTTTCTTGACGTCAGTATATCGGAAACCTACCTTTACTGGTCTTTACACTCGTTGGGACTCATTTTGTCCCACAAAACAAAAGTTTAATTTTATTAAGCCCCTTACCCATAGGGCCTTAAACATTTGTTCGAAGACCAAACTGGATGAAGAAATTAATTTTATCACTAAGACCCTCTGGAACAATGACTATCCTTTAGACATTGTACAATCTACCATTAAAACCAAAATATCAAATTTTTACAAAAGCAAATCAGCTTCTGTAGACAGATGCCCTATTTACCTTCGCCTACCTTGGCTTAGTATCATTAGCGATAGATTCGCCAAACAAATCTCTTTGTCTGTACAACAATGTTATTTTGCTGCGAATACACGAGTTGTTTTTTCCTCCCGACCGATCTTGACTTCTATTCGAAAAGATGTCCTTCCGCCACATCACAATAATTCTATTATTCATTTATTTAAATGTAGTTGCAGTATGTACTACATTGGGATGACGTCACAATAATTAGACATCCGGTTCAAACAACACGTGCCCACAAAAATTATTCACCAACGGACGTTTTACATAATATTTATGGTTCGTCGATAGGTGAACATCTTATAAATAACCGCACCTGTGCCTCTAAATTCAGTGTCGACTTATTCTCCATTCTTAGTAAGTCGCACTCTCCCTATCATCTCAAGATCCTAGAAACAATCTATATTAAGTCATTGAGACCTTCTCTTTGCAAGCAAATCTCCTCAGGCTTCATGTTGTTTTTATTTGATTGAACTTTTTTTTGTTTTTTTTTCACGATGAGAAAATACAATGTTCAGAATAGTATATAGATAGATTTGTAATGAGAAGATACAATGTTCAGAATAGTATATAGATAGATTTGTAATGAGAAGATACAATGTTCAGAATAGTATATAGATAGATTTGTAATGAGAAGATACAATGTTCAGAATAGTATATAGATAGATTTGTAATGAGAAGATACAATGTTCAGAATAGTATATAGATAGATTTGTAATGAGAAGATACAATGTTCAGAATAGTATATAGATAGATTTGTAATGATTGCCAAAAATAAATTTGCTACTGGAAGTACATTGTTCTAGCAGCAGCAGTAGCAGCAGCAGTAGCAGCAGCGTCAGCAACATTAAAACAACAACAGTAGCGAGCGATCTCTTAGATATTCGATGTTTATTTGGTTGAAATACTGATTTGATCAAAATACTCAATCCCAATGGGTTGCCTTCAACCAATCGAAAAGAGTTTGGCGTGGGAGCCAAGCACATGTTCGCGTTATCTATATAAGCGAGGGCCCTAGCGCTATCGCCAGTGAGAGACCCTACTTTCCACAGGAACCTGTGTCATTTACAACACGGTGTTACTAACTGCTACACATACTATTGCCTTCTGACGAGCAAACGAACTGTGGCCGTAGCCCCTGGCTGCTGGCATCTCAGCAAGCAACATAAAAATCAAAGTCACGGACTTCTAAATATAGCGACAGCTTGTCACAGTCTTATAAATACACTCACATACGAACAAAAACAACACTTTCTCCGTGTCACCTGAAACCCTAAGACCTTCTTAACTGATAACTCTTCAATTTCGGTTGTTCCATCAACTCGTCACTGTGGCACTTACAAAATAATCATCATATTCGATTTAACCTCTAAATTCAAGACACAAACAATCATTGTTATTGAAATCTCTCGACTTTAAAACACGGGTAAAAACATGACGAAAAATGGATAAAATTAGGCAACTTAATTGATAACCGTTGTGTATTTGTCGTGTGTTTAAAGAAAGGTGGGGTTAGAAGGAAGCGAGTGTTTCCCGTCAAATGAAAGGGTTGCACTTTTAACAAATAAGACATTCTTTAAGGTCAAAGGTGAATGGGCGTGTGGATTGGGTCGTTTCCCATGTTCGGCACAGAAAACACGACGTATCTTGTACATAGACAAATAGACACAAAGAATTCAATGGGGTTTTATAAATTTTCAGTTAATTAGTTTTTCTTTTGAGTGGACGAAGGAGAAACAGATAAGACAGGATCAATCTATTTACCTCGCGGTGTCAGGGTTAGGGTTTCTGCAAGTGTGTTCATATGCTTAGCTTAATGTGTACGAACCCTACAGAAAATAAGTGGGGAAAACGACATTGTGTGCGCATGTGTAGGTGTGAGGGAGACAGAGATAAAGAGCATAAGAGATAGAGATAAAAATAGAGGGAGAGAAGAGAATGATACGTTGGTTTAGATAATGTCATCGCGTTTTGATGGTAATATAGGAGTGATAAATAAGAAAAACCTTCGCATTTATTAATTTATATATATATATATATACATATATATATACATATATATATATATATATATATATATACACACACATATATATATATGAGAAAAAGAAACAATGTTTCAGACAATATGTAAAAATAAAAATGGAATAAAAGATAAGCAAATCAACAACTAACAAAAATAAACTCAAAAACTCATGTTGTATAGTTCTGCCGAAATATTTCGGTCGTTAAAATACGGCCATTTTCAATCGGTTGGTAAACTTTATTTCAAAACGGAAAAGTTTTCAAATTTATACAAAGAATGCGATTGGAAGAAAATGTCACGTGCAGAGAACAACAAGAAGGGAGTAGGGACGCGAGGAATGTTATAAAAAGAGAAAGAAAAAGAAGATGAAGAGGAAGAAGAAGAAAGAGAGACCAATCAACCAGTGTCTTTAGAACGTCAGTTGAACTTCTTCTTCCCCTTTTTCTTCTTCTTCAACTGACGTTCTAAAGACACTGGTTGATTGGTAAACTCTCATACCGTTTTAATTTTTCGATTTTTCTAATAATCTTTTGTGTTAAAATAATAATGTTCCATATGTATCACTAACGTTTTTAATTCATCTTCAGGTGACAAAAAAACATTGAGCAAAAAGCTGGAGAAAGGAGAAAATTTCAAAAAGCAGCCGAGAACGCGCATGTGAAGTCAAACGTCAAAAGAACAAACCGGTGCAGCTCTAAGAAGAAATGTTTATAATTTAAATCCCGGGACGCCATAAATAGCGTAACGCAATGAATTGTATTACGTTAAGCATTTTAAAATGTTGTTACTGGTTTCATACGTAATGTTATTTATTTCAGCTTATTGGATTTTGATAAAGAAAGCTTCAGGTATTTTTTATTTTTTAAATATTAGTTTCAGAATGTATTATTTTCGTGTTATTAACTAAAAAAATTTCTTAAATCAGAGGCGGCAGTTATATATATATATATATATATATATATATATATATATATATATATATATATATATATATATATCAATTATAATCAGGTAGTAAAATTAGAAATTGTTAATTCCGTTTTTATTTTTAGATAAACTTGTTTCTCAATCTTAAAAGCGATATCAGAACCATTTAGCAATGGTTATCGGGCTGTAACAAATCGCCATTATCTTCTGCTTAAAAAGGGTGGCAGCTTGAGAAATCCCACCCGCTGCTAAAAAACAACATTTAATTCCTGTCTTCTTAGCAGAAATGTCTCTTTTTTATTTAATCTATTACCATTCTTTTTATTTCATCTATTACCATTCTCTTTTTTTGTTTAATTTTCTCTTCTTCTTAGCTTAAACAGATCATTTTAATCCTTTGTGGCGCACCAATAAAACCGAAAATTATTCGCCTCAATTATACCGAGTTATTCAAATGGAATACACCGTTTTTATGACGTTCTCAAGCATAAAACAAGCCAGTAATCATTTGAAAACTAAGGATTTTTCTAAGTTTTGAATGGTCAGCATAGGGGCATAGGGGCGTTGTAATTGTGTCGTTTCTTTTTCGGTAACGTTGAATTGTTTTTTTTTACCCTCGGAATGGTGAGACCTCAGCAAAGGATGTTGTGCTTTCTCGAAAATAAATTCGGTTATTAAGGTGAAGCGGGTTTTAGAAAGCAAAGTGACATAAATCTACTCTCTCATTCGATTGTGGTTTAAACGGGGTCAAGAGAGTTTGGGGTTTATGTAATGAATAAACTCCAGGAGAATCACGGCTTTTGGGAAACAAGTGGCGAAAATCCTGCTGCTGTTGAATTCACAAATCAAACTAGCCGTGAGCTTGCAACTATGCAATCCATTATCGAGCGTGTGCCAAAAAAGACGTCTAAATGTGAAATCTTACAGACTCCGCTACGTTTGTGCACTAACCAATAAGGACAAGAGGAAGCGGATGGGCCCATGACATTTCTCTATGTGCTTGGCTTGTGAGATCCTCGCGCGCGATTTTTTCTCCTGAGATCCGTAAAATATCACAGCTATGTTCTATTGCTATTCACTAATCTTGATGAGCTTAAACATCGAATAACAACAGCGATCAACTCAGTGGATTGTAATATGCTGATACACGTCGAGGACGGCTTCTCATATCGCATGATGTTGCCCCTACTGCAGATGGCGGCAACATTGAACATTTATAAAACAGACAATAGAAATTGATTGTGAGTAGAATAGAAGACGTGACAGGGTTTTCTATTGCTTGCCCTTATTAAAATATTGCGTAATAGAAATCGGTTCATGCTTTTTGAATGACCATACAGAAAGGGGACGTGTAGTATCGTACATTGTGTCGTATCATCCTCATCATATTAGATTTAACGTTTTTTTTACACGTGATCGACGGGTTTTTAGAAAATTGACTTCCAAACTAACCTATCTCTGTCCAGGTCTTTATTTAAAATACAGAATCTTAAATGCGACAGATTTTCTTTGGAAGTCATTTCCTTAGTTGAGGCACGATTTGTATAGGTCAGATACCCTTTCTGACGCCAATGAAAACCAGTGCTTTTGTCGATACACCATTTCTAGGTGATTGCCTACCAAGGCGAAAGAGCGCTTCAGCTTCCCTTATAAGTATCAGCACACGAATAGGGTGCTCGTATATGCACAGGCGTTGGAGTTGTTATTTCTCTGTAAATGTACTTTCGTACTTTGATCCGAGGACACAAGATCAGCGTAGCTGTGGTGTGCTTCTCAAGCGGATGTTCGAAAACCCGAAGGCTTGAATTAATCTGCTTATGACGTTACTGACGATGCAAACCGACGTATCGTTTAGATATGCTTTTTGTAAGCAACATCCTAATATCAATTTTTGTAAGCAACATCCTAATATCAATTTTTGTAAGCAACATCTTAATATCAATTTTCGTAAACAACATCCTAATATCAATTTTTGTAAGCAACATCTTAATATCAATTTTTGTAAGCAACATCCTAATATCAATTTTTGTAAGCAACATCCTAATACCAATTTTTGTAAGCAACATCCTAATATCAATTTTTGTAAGCAACATCCTAATATCAATTTTGGTAAGCAACATCCTAATATCAATTTTTGTAAGCAACATCCTAATATCAATTTTTGTAAGCAACATCCTAATATCAATTTTGGTAAGCAACATCCTAATATCAATTTTTCTCCTTCTAAATTAGAACTCGAATAATGTTATATTTAAATGTTTCAAACGAAATGTATTTCACTTTTTACTTTATTTACATATTTTCGATAGTTTTTATGATTTTTCT
>OY744548.1:47623295-47625795 GCA_963556195.1 Sepiola atlantica
GCGGTGCAACACTTTGCTGTGGTGTCAGTAGACGAGGCAACACTTTGGATTTACCAGAATAATGCCGTGTGCATCTATCTGCATTTGTTTAAGGACACACACACCGAAGAAAATCCTACTCAAAACTGATTTGTGTTTTATAAAAGTAAGCCACCTGTCTATATATAAAACCTGAAAGTTTTATCTCTGTCCGCTTACCACTTTTAGATTGTTGGACCTAAGAACTACATATTTAGTAGGAACTACATATTTACCCAGCGTTGCCTGGGTAGCAAATATGTTGAATATAAATAATAATCATTCGAAATGTTTGAAATGAGGATTGATACTTCGTATTATTTTGCTTATTTGGACTATTGTTCTCATCTTGGATGTTATTCTCACAACGCAAGGGCTTGTAATGTAACGGATAAAAGTGCTAAGTAATAATCAGTTCTAAATGACAGTCTTCTGGAGTTGAACGTTCAATTACGAGTATGGCTATACTAAAACTACAATTACAAATTAAGACTTAAACCCGACGGTCGTAGCTGACGAAACGAGATATTTCCTACAGATTCCCGAGTTCTACAAGATGCACTTGGAGAGGGTCTAAAGTTACATCGGCCGAAACGTTGTGAGAATAACATCCAAGATGAGACACTAGTCATAATACTCCAAATAATCCAAATAAGTAATAATACTAGTGCAATATATAAATTGCATATTCCGATTATTTATTGGTTAAATAGTACAACTGTCGTTTTTAACAGTGACCGTAAATACACTAGTAAGGGGACACTTTCCTTTAAAATACGTAGATTTAAAGTTAAAAACTGAACAATCATTCTTGTTCATCAAAATAAATAAATAAAAATCCAGTTGGAATAAATATTTTATTAATTTAATTATTTCATTCGTTGAATTATAAAGTAATAATTCCGTTTAAAAAACAATGTTAATAAAAATCAATGATTTGTGTTATTTTAAAATTCTCTCGCTATCAGTTGAGTATGCCTGAAGCTGTCGTGACGAAACTTAACCGGAAGTAATGCTGCCATTGAAAAGAAAAAAAGAGAGCGCCCGTTGATGAGACCACTTCCTTCCTTAAAATAAAAAAAAACTTTTTTTATTTAATGCAAAGAAATATTTTGTATTTAAAAAGCCATCTTTGGAGCAAAAGTCGAGTTTCATGTTGGTAATGTATTTTGATTTTGTAAATCATAGTTAAAATAAAGAAACGTTTTAGTTTATAAGTAGGCCGATTAGTCGATATTTATATTTTTAATATATTTTGTCAATTACTAAACCAGGATAAAAAAGTTGTTTAAACGACGACTATAAGAAATATTTTTTATTCTTTTCTGATGAAGCTGATTTTGATCCTTATTAAAATAACAAGTAAAATAACTAATATAATAATATTAATATAATAAGTTATTTTTACCAGAGCATGATTTAAGTAAAAAAAATGATTTAAGTTAAAAAAAATTATTTAAGTAAAAAAAAAAGATTTAAGTAAAAAATATTATTTAAGTAAAAAAAACAATTTAAGTGAAAAAATGATTTAAGTAAAAAATATTATTTAAGTAAAAAAAAATGATTTACGCAGAAAAAAATGATTTAATTAAAAAAATGATTTAAGTAAAAAATGAATTAAGTCAAAGAAACGATTTAAGTGAAAAAAAATGATTTAAGTAAAAAAAATTATTCAAGTAAAAAAAAAATGATTTAATTAAAAAAATGATTTAAGTAAATAAAAAATGATTTAAGTAAAAAAAAATGATTTAAGGGAAAATAAAATCATCAGATTGTCGACGTAGGAGCGAAAGTCGATTTTGATCTTTTTAATGTAAATTATTTTTGTTTGCGATAGTTTTTCATTATTGCCTGCATTGGTACCTGCATTGTGTCGTGGAAGTGTGGGTGTTTTTTTACAAATTATTCTTTTGAAAAATGTCTGATAGTATACTGTGTGTTTTTTATTTTATTTTATTTTTTTAAATATACGCTTTTTTGTATCCAAAGTAGTGAAACAAACTAATAATTACAGTGTTGATGTAATTAAAGAAAATAAAAATTAATACTCGTCGTAGACATTAAATATGACACGGCGTTTGTAAAAACAATAGCTTATTGTTTAACCGTAGAAGAAACCTTATGAGTGGAAAATGTTTGTTTGTGCATTATCAAAAGTAAAACGGAATGTCTCACCTGTATTAAAACATGTGTGTTGTGGAAATAAACACACATGCGTGTGTTTATTTTCTATTACTGTGTGAACATGTTTGGTATTATTTTGACTCTGTTGGTTGTAAACTATGTGTGTTTTGTATCCCAAACGGTGAGTAATACTAACACTGACAATGTTGGTGTAATGAAAGAAATAAGTTAATACTCGCTTTAGTTGTTAAATATGGCAGACGTTTGTAAAAAAACAAAAGTGTATCGTTTACCCAGTGAAGAAGCGTTATAAGCGACCATTTTTATGAGACATCGGTTGGTGTCACTCTAATTTTAC
>OY744548.1:47630795-47640795 GCA_963556195.1 Sepiola atlantica
TTTTTTTTATATATAGTTTTAATGGTTGAGAAACTTCCGAGACTATATATACATATATATACATATATATACATATATACATATCTATATGCATATATATACATATATATATATATATATATATATATATATATATATATATATATATATATATATATATATATTGTATTTTTCCTAAACCATAATTTTTATTAGTTTTAACAACTTCTTTATTTCTGTACTTTGATGATTTTGTTATATCTCTCATCTTACACACAAAAGTAATCCATTCAAATTTAATATTCGTTCTTATTGCTTACACGCATTTCTTTGTAAAAATCGGATAAGTGTATATATTTTCATAGTCTAATTTTGACAATCATCAGAGGAGTTCAGTGTAAATTGTTGTATGGTGTAATAGCAAAATACGGTGAAATTTCAGATTGAAGTTTCGATAAAAAGTTCGGCAAACAGAAGCATATAAAGGGTAAACACTCACTTGGCGAACAGATGACTGCTTCAGAAAATAAGGAAAAAAGAAAAAGAAAAAAAACTCCTCTCTATGTAATCACACTCGAAAAAACACTTGAATTAAATTTGACAACGACGACTTCAGAGCTTCTAGTTACGAAACACTCTCAAATAAATCTCGCGAAATTCTTTTAGTATAGGAAAAACACCAAAACACCACAATCAATTAGTAAATTATTACTCTAAAATCTTAAAATGTGTAATAAAGCTACTTTTAAAAACCAGAAGTTAAATGCGAAACCTTTATTGTTTTGATGCTAGCTATGAGAGTGACACGCCCCGCAGCAAATCGGTGCGAACCTACAAGAAACATCAGTACCGGGGATAACGTCTAGGAACAGATTTCTACTAATCATTTATTTTAATTTTAATATTTAAGTGAGGATAAAATAAAAATGATATATAATTGCATTCATAACGGAAGTTAGTTTTATATTTCTATTTAAAATTACGAAATCAGTGAATTTACATACAGAGGACTTAAGCTAGACGGAGAAAGGGAGGCAATTGTCATTTTTTGATTTAATGAGTTGATCCCCTTGGTTCAGAATTTAATTAATTCCTAAATGGACCAGGAAGGGCTCTGTTACTGACCCCTCTAAAGGTTAATTAACTTGTTACAAGGTAGTAACCTTAATATTATTTAACTCATACGGATGAACTTGAATTGTTAATTTAGGATGAAATTAACTGTGAAGCCATTTCTAAAAATACCAACTACCTGTCTCCAAACCGATGCTTCAACCCGATTAAACAGAAGGAACTTACCCCCCCCCCATTCATTAAGTTGTATCTAACCCACACATACAGTCATTACAAATTAAGTTTCCACAGCATCAATGATTTCTAAACCGTCTTCCTATTGGATAACTCTATACCTAATACAGAAAGCCTAACTACTAAATTCTCAGACCCCTAAAGTTTAATGTCCCCTTTGCGTTTATCGTTTACTGATTTGGCTATAAAGCTTAATTAGTAAGATGAAAGCCTTATTTATGAGCCATTAACTCATCTGTCTATCGGGTAGAGACTCGTTCCGGGCGTCTAAGAAGTGTCTGCGATTTTTATATTCTCTCGTAGAACTTACATGCATTGTTCATTCCGTTTCCCCTTTGTTTTTCCTAGTAAAATATTTATACCCTAGAGCTTCTGTTAGTATTGAACCCTTTCAATGGTAACTATTTAATTTATTATAGAGCCTCGAATATGCTGATTATCTAAATTATTGTCTAATTGTAAATGATCTACATAGAATTCCACGTAATACTACATAGAATTTCACGTAATACTAATTTATTCGGTGCCGCTAATTGATTCCAAATAACAAAGAACACCCATTTCTTAATTTTAAATGTAAAGAAAGATAAGACGGATTATATATCGTATACCGATTCCAAAGGCTTCTAGATTATTCTGGATTTAATCAAATTACATTTCTATGTATGTTTTATTAAATCCTTACTGGTTCTCCAATTCCATTCTAGGTATAAAGCTAGGTAGCGTGTACTCATAGACAATTTTGTAGGACTTCCTGCCTAACGTTTAGCAAATTATCCCTCGAAATGATTATATGGTAAAATTCTAAAGTGCACAGGTTACAATCTTTCACTGTGTTATGCATATATATTTGTTCGGTTTACAAACTATGGACCATTTCAACACAAAGTGAATTTACTTATTAATTAATTGTCTAACACATTTTGCCAGCGATGTAGGATTTTTCTTTGAATTTGGGTTAAGTTTCTTCCTAAATGGGCACGTATTGTTTCTATACCTGTCCTTGAATGTGCCATAGGTAGACCCTATATAGGTCCCGGTGTTGTTTTCAGTTTTTACATCCCATCTAGACACCACACTTGAAATCAAACAGTTACCCCCATGGGACAGTCATTATATATATATATATATATATATATATATATATATATATATATATATATATATATATATATATATATATATTGCTGTAATAGAATATTCTACACCACATTTTTCCTATATGGACTTACTATACATAGTGAGCACTGATTGACCCGCGTCTTGCTTCTGACATTAGTAATACCTTTCTTCTTTATACTAGCGTACATCTTTTAAAAAGATACACCACCCACCACACCACATACACACCACACACACACATATATATTCAATATATATTAATATATATATATATATATATATATTTATATATATATATATATATATATATATATATATATATATATATATATATATGTGTGTGTGTGTGTGTGTTGAACACTGTTAGGACTGTTGACTATATTGTCCACTTTAAATTGTATTTTTTCATTTAATACTCATATTCCCTGACCGATGTTTCGAAAAAAGGGAAAAATTGCTGTTTTCTTGGTCATAATCTATATATCTAATACTTATCGTTGGCTATGGTATTTTCTTTTAGCTCCTTGCATAAAGTGGCTTCATCCTTCGTCTGGAGCGTTTTCCATAAAAATAATGTTTATTTCTCGGCTTGTCGCATAGCTGTTGACGTTGGCTTAATTGTTACAGTGCTCGGGGGTTCGAATCGTGCGACTGACTGAAGTTTTATCTTCCACACTGACGATTCTATGTGGATTAAACGTATATGTATGTGGATAATAATTACAATATATATATATACACACATATATATATATATATGTGTATATATATGTGTGTATATATGTATATATATATGTGTATATATATGTGTGTATATATGTATATCTATATGTATATATATATATATGAATATATGTATATATATATATGTATATATATATATGTATGTGTATATATATCTATATGTATATATATATATGTATATATATCTATATCTATATGTATATATATATATGTATATATATATGTATATGTATATATATATGTATATATATATGTATATGTATATATATATGTATATATATATATATGTATATATATATGTATATATATATATATGTATATATATATATATATATATATATATATATATATAAGACATAAGTGAACCGTTTGGTCACCTGTTTAGCTCGGATTACATTGTCTAAATAAGGGAAATGTGAGTTTGCAAAGTCAGTTAAATTTAAAAAAATAAAACGACAAAATATAAAATTAGTCGTTCTGTTCGCTATTCTTCTTTCTCTTTTCATCTCTTATTGTCTCTACATCTAAATAGTATCAATACTTGTGGTGATATTCCATATAGTTTATAATGGACGATTCCAATCTTATCTTCGATTGTTAATAAACAGATTATGTGTATGTGTTTCACTTCATAAACTTATAAAGGAAGGGTTAAACAACATAGCGTGAGAGAGGATGAGAGTGATAGACAGAAATTTAGTAAAGATAGTGACTCAGTGAATAAATTGCAAATTACGGCTTATTAGAACAATTAAAATGAATGTTTTAAAACATAACTCAATCCCCCAACCAAGAATATTCTAACATGTATTTTGTATGATTAAAATATATAGGAAAACGCCTTAGAGAAATAAACGTTTACTAACTCAGCTTCAGTAAGATAATATATATTGTACGGAGTTTTGTATATTTGTCTTACCAGATGTGAACCTAATCTAGCAGGAAGGTACCCAGGTATCGGCAAATAATGAATGATGGCAACTTGAGGTCTTACGAGACGTAAAAGAATCAGTATTTCAAATTCGGTTCACCAATGGCTCCAAAGCTTCAAACATAAAATGATCAAATGTTATGTAATCAAAATTAAACTTTCGTTTCCTTTTTTTATTTTCATTTTCCACCATTTTTTTTATTATTTCCCTTAATTTTTCCTTCTTTTACAACTTTTTAACTTTTATCTTTTTTTTATTTGTTTTATATCCCCCCCCCCCCGCACTTGTTCGTTTGATTATTCTTTCGTTCTTTACTTCTTCGTTTTTTTCTTTAATCTCATGTTTTTTATTCAATCTCCCCTTTTTTATTATCTTTTTCCTTTTTTCACCCCTTCTTTCCTGCCTTTTTTTGTTGTTTTTTTTTAACTCTCTTTTTCTTTTCTACTCTTTTAAACTTTCTTTTTTTTCTTTTACTTCATATTTTTCTTTCTTTCATTTCATATTTCGCTTATTTTTCTTTGATACCTTCCTTTATCTCATTTTAAAATTATTTTCTTTTCTTTCTTGTGTCTTTTATTTCTTTTTCCTTTCTTTTGGCTGATTGTTTTTCCTAATTTTTTACTCTTTTCTTTCTTTCCTTATTTGCTTTTCCTTCTTTCCCTGCTTTTCGATTTTTTTCCTTTCCTATTCCCTACTCTTTGTCTCCTTTTTAAGCGTGTCACAATCCTTTCTATTTCATTCTTTCCTTCTTTCTTTTCATTTTATCCTTAATTTGTTTGCTCATTTATTGATTTTCTTCCTTTCTTTTTTCTCTTTTTAACTTTTAGTTTTACCCTTTTACTTCTTTTTTTGTTCTTTAATTTTCCTTCTCTTCATTCCTTTCTGTCTTTCGTTCTCAACTTTTTCTGTTTTACTTTCTTTAATTTATTTCTTCCTTTATTTTTCTACTATCTTTTCTTTCCTTCCTCCATTTTTCATTTTTTTTAACTTTCTTTTTTCTTCCTTTTTATTTTCTTCCTTCTTTTCGTTCTTTCTAATTTTTTTTACCCTTTCCTTTCCCTTTTATCCTACCCCCCTCATTTCTTTCCTTCTTTGCATTGTATTTTTTTTATTTATATATATGCTGTTATCTTCATTCTTTTTTGACTTCTCGCGTGAATCAAATTGTTTGTCATCGCCCTTAATCATCCCATCGACTCCCGGTTGTGGGTTAAGTTCTTGACGCCAATTTCCAACTCAGTCAACATTTTATTTACCCGACACCATTCGTGATATGCTACCTGAACCATTTCAGCCAGTCTAAACGCGTTCTCGTCAACTTCATAACGCCGCGCAAGCCGGACAAACATTCCTTAGCCAAGGCGCCTCTTTCTATTGACTTTTAGGGAGAAGATAATAAATTGCCAGAGGAAAATGAAAACAGACGGATTCATTGGAATAAAATAGATATTTGATCTCTTAACAATAAGCGACTAAAACGCATACGAGGCATAATTCTACGTGTAACCCGTGTTCACCGATTTAAGAATAGGAGAAATTCTGACTTTACCATAGATAATCCAAAGAAGCTTTGAGTCATTTCAAACAAAGAAAATGCAGTTTAAATTCCCAGGGAAACTAACTAAATCCAAACATATCGCAGACTTAGCACTCGCATAAGCCGATTTACCGCTGGAAAATATACAAATAAAAAAAAGGGGGTTCAATTATATAACAGTGAAACAAAAACAGGGGACCTTAACTTAAATCGTGAAATATTAAACGGGGATCATCGGCTGTTTACTATGTAACTGTTTCGGAGATTTAAAAAACAGAACAGTTATAAAAATGCATGACTCTCCAGTAAATAATATATATATATATATATATATATATATATATATATATATATATATATATATATATATATATATATATATATATATATATATATGTGTGTGTGTGTGTGTGTGTGTGTGTGTGTTTGTGTATTTTTTAAATTTTGTAACACACAGTACTTATAATAGCTCAATAGTTTAAAGCTAGAGCTATGCTATATTTAGTATTTTTATGTAGTTCACTACCATATCATTATCACAGAGGACAGATTCACGTCATTTTTTTCCAACTTTTATTTTGCAGACAATCGTTTCGGCTAACAGCAAGATATTTGTAAAATACTCCTATGCATTTATTTATTTCTTGGTGTGGATATCCTCAGTGCAAATTGTACAAAAACAAATCCAAAAAACTTTTTAAAACTTGGCGATTATAGCCCAAATTACAGTCAATATTCATTATAGTTTTTTTTATATATAGAATGATGGTCCCTTTACATCCTTTAATTAACATGTACGTATCCTATCTTTTTATATTTCTAATCATTCATCATCGGCTATCATTATTAATCTGACTATTCATGAAATTAAAATATATATTTTTACTGAACGTCTTTGTCATTTCTGTCCGGTTATTTTCTTTTTTCTTTCTTTTTTTTTGTTATCATTTTACTTCTTTCATGTTGTGTCAGTAAATTTAGGTAACTTCCGTTTTGCTCATATCACCGGAAGTATGCCGACTATTCTATTTTCCAGCAAATTAATAATTAATATTCTTAATCATTCAATATCTGCTATAATTATTATTTTAAATATTCCTAAATTAAGAAATATATTTTTTCACTGATCACATTTATTATTTTAACCCTATTTTTTCTTTTTTTTTCGTTATGTTTTGAATTATTTTATTCATATTTTTCCCCTTCCTTTTGTTATATTATACGTTTTCATCGGTGAGTTAAGGTGACTTCCGTTTTGCCCGAATTACCGGAAGTAAGACGACTTATGAATTTTCAAACCGATAAATATTTAGTATTTTTAATCGTTTCCTATTTACTTTAATTATTAATCCAAAATAATTCTTAAAATTAAGACATATTTCCTCAGGCTTTATTTGTGGTTTCCACCCAGTTATTTACTTTTTTCTCGTTTTTTTCCTATCTTAATTCTTTTTTTCTTCTTTTATTCTATTATGCGTTTTCATCGGTGATTTTTAGTGATTTACATTTTGCCCGTATGACCGACGATTCTATATTTTAACCGGTAAATGTTTAATATTTCTAACCATTTCTCATCTAGTATAATTATTAATCTAACAATTTCTGAATTAAGATATATCCCCACTGACTTCCTTATTTTCGCTCAGTTATTTATTTATTTATTCATTTATTTATTGATTGATTTATTATATTATATGTTTATATTGGTAAGTTTAGGTGAATGTGAGTTTCCGTTATCACCGGAAGTATATCCACTTATCTATTTTCTATCCGATTAGTAATCAACTATATCTTGAAGATAATCTGTAGTGTTAAGAGTATTTTTATAAAATATTTTTATATTTAATTATAAAATATTTTTCTATGATTAATAAAACTAGGTATCATATTTTATAATTTATCCTTTCATTACATTTTTATTTTCGCCTTTCATAAACAGTAAGTAAAAGATAATTGATATATATATATATATATATATATATATATATATATATATATATATATATTTATATATATATGTATATACATATATATATATATATATGTATACATATATATATATATATATATATATGTATATACATATATATATATATATTTATACATATATATATATATATACATATATATATATATGTATATACATATATATATATATATATATATATATATATATATATATATATATATTTATCAATTAATTTTTACGTACATTACTTATGTACGTAAAGATTAATTGATAAATATATATATAAAATAAGAATTATGACACGTCCTATTTGGGGTGACTTAGTGCATACTGCATACTTTTTGCGTCTTAGGAAGCGAAAAACTTAAAAAAAAAACAACGCTATTTCTATCGCTAGTAAAATCAATATCAAAACTACGTAATATATATATATATATATATATATATATATATATATATATATATATATATATATATATCAGGTTGGGTAGAAAGTAATGTCGTATTTTTTACTTCATCACTTTGCAGCCTCCTAAGCTGTACACAGTTCTAGGTTTTTTGGTGAATTGGTGTCTTAATATCTTGCTTTGCCTTTCAGATATAGTAATTAGTTGGAAAATATTAAGTTTAACGGTCTCAGCCGTGAAAACATGGCTATTAGTGAG
Organism: Sepiola atlantica; assembly: GCA_963556195.1. Lineage (NCBI taxonomy): Eukaryota > Metazoa > Mollusca > Cephalopoda > Sepiida > Sepiolidae > Sepiola > Sepiola atlantica. The sequence continues at coordinate 47,639,052 of OY744548.1, forward strand.
GAGCATCTGAGACATTGCATGTTCTATGAATTCAAAAAAGGAAACTCAGCTGTAGAAGCTACAAGGAATATTGGAACTGTCTATGGGATAAATGTTCTGAATGATCGAAAATGTCAACGGTGGTTTTCAAGATTTTCTTTTGGAGATCGACGACGTTCGGGAAGGCCAAAATCAATTGATAAAGACGCCATTAAACTCAACAATTCAATACAACTCATGCCACAATTATTTCATGCCTTCACGAGTTAGTAAAAATTTCAAAACTTGGATTCTGGGTTCCCCACGATTTGACCGACGTTCAACGAAATCAAAGATTGACTGTTTGCACATTTTTTCTTTTCTAGGAATCATCGAGAACTATTTTTGTAAATAATTGTGACTGGAGATGAGAAACGGGTTCTTTACAAGAATACCCCACGCCAATGCAATGGATAGACCGAAACTAAAGTCCACAGCCTGTTCCAAAACAAGAAATACACCCAAAGAAGGTAATGCTCTCTTTATGGTGGGACATGAGAGGACTGATTCATTATGAGTTACTAGAGCCTAATAAAACAATCACAGCAGTAAAATATTGTTCGCAGCTGGATGACATTAGAATTGTTCTATCAAAAAAACGACCAGCATTACTCAATAGGAAGGGTGTTGTGCTTCAGCATGATAACGCGAAACATCACAGCAAAACTCACTCAGGAAAAGGTCATGAGTTTCAATAGGGAATAATTTGCCTTATCCGCCTTATTCACCTGACATTGCTCCATCCGACTACTATCTTTTCCGGTCGTTGCAGCATCACAATAACATTTATGAAAATGACGACCAACTCTAAAATTACCTGAATTTGTTTTTCTCTAAAAAATCAGAGACATTTTTTGAAGAAGGCATCAAGAAGGTAGTTGATCGTTGGACAGAAGTCCTAGAAAATGAGGGAATTATTGTGGAGATGAAAAATACCCTAATGTGAATATTTCAGATAAAATAAATGTGTTGGACAAAAACGATATTACTTTCTTTCCAAGCTGATATATATATATATATATATATATATATATATATATATATATATATATATATATATATATATATATATATATATATATATATATATGAGTGTGTGTGAGTCCTGTGAACGAATGTGACTCTTGAAGATGGCACTTCAAATCTTGAAGTCCCTGTTTCAACCTTTACAGTTATGTAGTCTTCTAGAGTGCGTAACAGGCGGGACAGCCTCTAGACACTCTCACGCGACGCTTCAGAACGTCTGCTGTCTGGCCTCCCGCAAAACATGACAGACACCGCCGCTGTCAACTCCATAACTAACAGGTGGTCCACCTACATGTTTGTGCAAGTGTTGTATACACACATATGCACACACACAAACGCACACATACACACATATATAACATATATATATATAATAATATCGCAAGTTAGTAGAAAAACATCCATGTGTTTGATCGTAAGTTTTACAAAAGCCAATATTTATTATTATTAGAATAATACCATACACGCGGACACAGTAATATAATATATATATATATATATATATATATATATATATATATATATATATATATATATATAACACACACACACACACACATATACATATGTATATATACATACATATATATACATATATATATACATATATATACACATATATACATACATATATATATACATATATATATATACATATATATACACATATATATATACACACATATATATACATATATAT
>OY744548.1:47643295-47648295 GCA_963556195.1 Sepiola atlantica
TGAGACAGCTGCACGTGTGTGTGTGTGTGTTTCTCTCTTCAAGATCATTTTGATAATTACACATTGAATTATTATTTATTTAATTTTTTATTTATTTATATTTTTACTACTTGCTGACCCTACTCGGCGTCCCCCGGGAGTTGACCCATTAAAATGGTTCAATTATAGCATAGGACCGTTGGAATACGTCACTTATTTGCTTCAATTTTTTTAACACATCATGGCTGGCAGCAATCGATTAAAACATTGAATTTGAAAGTTACTATTTTATCCGATTAATCTTTTATTTAATTATTAATAACTATTAATTGTAGATGTCATTTTATAAATAACTAGCGGAACCCGTCACCCGGCGTTGCACGGGAGAAAGTACTACCTATTGCATGACGTCGAATGAAAAAAAAACGGCCTATAGTTACCGTGTTGGCGAATGTTTTGAATTTAAAAAAAAAAGAAAAAAGTGGCGTGTCGAATGGGATCGAACGATGAAACAGTCGATCATGAAATCTCCCTCCTTAACCACTGCGCCACAGTTTCGACTTAAAAGTACATCTGAAAATAGGCCAAGTCATAGGTAGAATGGGAAAGGACGTAATCTGATATTCGTGGAAAATCATCGGAGTGAACGGGAGCGGTCATTAAGTCTTTGCGTATTGCTTTATATTATGTAGTAACTTAATACCAGGCAAATAATAAATAAGGACGGACTGTTTTGTGTAAAGTAAACTGTGTTTATTAGTTCCCGGTGTCGATGAGTGTAGTGATACTACATAATTGTTAGGGAGAAAAGTTTTTGCTACCACCTATATGGAGTTGGTTTGTTGGAGAGTCGTGGATGGCGGGCCAAATGTAATATTTAGTGTTAGCTGGGAAAAAATAATGACAAATGTACTAAAACACGCTCGAGTGAATAAGTGTAATGTAATGGTGAGTTTAGTAGCCTGTGATGCATGTGGTTATTTTCCTATTCTCCGAGAAAATACAGGCGAAAAATCGTCTCTACTTTATATATTAGACGATTAACATTTCAACCTGTAATTATCGAAGTTACGTTGAGGCGATGAAAACAGACACACGGAAATTTGTAAGCTTTTAAATTGATGAAATGAAAGTTACAATTTTTATCATGGTTATGTTTTTTTGTGAGGAGAGTTTAAATAATAGTTTTAAAAGATCACTGCTACGCAATAAAGATGAGAGCTTAAATAATAGATTAAACCCTTCAAAACATATAAGAAAAAGTTTTGGGATCTTAAATTATAGTATTTAAAAAGAAAGAGAATAATTATACCTTTGACAAGAGTCGAACGTGGAACTTAGCAGGCCGGTGCGTTATCAGTTCGGCCACATTCAAATAAAACTGAAAGTGACAAATAAAAACTAAACATTTATTTTAACAAATGACAAAACAGATTGTTTTATCTACTTTTTGTTAAGAAAGCTATACCAGTCGATGAAATGGGGGAAATCTGACAGCATATTTAAGATTAATCCAATATTTATGGAAATAAAAATGCAATGGGCTAAAATAAAACGAAATTTCAAAAATATTATTTAACAGAATAATTTAATTACGAAATGTAATCCACATGAATACAATTGCGTTCTTTGTAAAAAAAGGTCAGCCATTTTAATATTTTGTTAATAGTTGAAAAATAAGAATGAATTACTTCGTGACCCTTTCGAAATTTGAATGGAATTTGGAAGAATTTAAACTGTCGAATAGGAAAACTGGCTTAAAAATTCTTAGCAAAATCTAAAAAAGTAACAGTTTCGGAAGTAATTTACATCTACTGATTGTATGAATATTAAGATGAAAACAACATTTATACCACAATTTGGTAATTTGGTATAATAATTTGGTATACTAAGTTAGTTCAATTAATGATGTAATAACCAAACGATTCACTAATAATAAAATTTAACTTTCAAAATCCTATTTAAAAAATAATAATTTTGTAACAATGAAAAACAGGACATCGTTTAAATTAATAAGTAAAATGTCTCCCGGACAACGCCGAGTAATGAATAAAATCGTAAATGGTGTATCAATAAACCGGAGAGAAACTATAAGTAATTGCTAAAAAGATGCGGTAAATCAGCTGGCTTGATTCTGTCGTTGGCGTACTTGCAGGAAGCAACAAGTGAAGGTTGCCAACATCCCTAAGTGAAAGCAACACTATGAAAATGACTGGATTCGAACATGGCAAATCCGGGTCATCAAGACGCAGTAATACATTCGATTAATAAATATTTGTGAATGAATTGAAACTAGTGCGTGTGTACACCAGTGTCCGATTAATGGGAAGAAAATGAATAATGACTAGCTGGAAATTCCATGGTGTTTTCGACATCAATTTGTATACTTTTCTGCTAATAAATGTCTCACAGGATCAATACTATTAAGAAAATATGAATATTTCCCCTTCCGCAGAAAGTAATTGTCAATGGCAACTAAATAGTCTTTAAATAAATAAATTTGTATTTTTCCTATTTATTTAAAATTCTAGCAATTTAATAATTAAAAAAAAACAATATTCTGTCTTTTTACCGTAAAAGTAATTGCCAGAAAAATATTCTTCAAATAAAAAAAAAATCAATAAAATGAATGTTACTTTTTATGCAAACTTGTTTTGTTTTAGTCGACGAGACGATAGAATTCGATTTTGGAATAATTCATTTTAAAATGAGTAAAGTCGAATTTTTTTTACCTTAGCGACATCATATTAATCACCAATTACCATATTTACTGATTGGACGATCTCATTTTGTGAAATGTGTGTGAAGGTTGATAACGTACGAACACGAAATGCCCAGCGTATTAATATAGAGATCGCACGACCGACAGACGCGGATTGGCTTTAGTGTGTCTCTCGCTAAAAAATGAAGTTTTTTTCACATTCGATAAATAAAAAAGAAATAGGCTCATGTAAAAGCATAAGAGCATGTAAATTTATAGATGCTATTACGAACAATCCTCTGCTCTTTATCAAAATATATGTTTCTTGATAACAAAAAAAAAAATGAAATGAATCTTCTCACTCCCGGGAAAGATACAAAATGACGGGAAAAATTATGTTTCGTAAGTGTTCGCACTCGCAATTTATTGAGATAAAATATTATGAAAATATTCATATGACATCATAGAATAACGCCAGTAATTTAATTTGAAATATATCAATTATTATCATTTCAGGTGACCTTATAAAAACAAAAACACTCACCGTTGACTTTTTATTATAGAGTGGGTTAGGGTTTAGGGTTTTTTTCTTAATTCATTTCAGGTGACGGAGTAAAATGAAGGTTGTTGTGTGACTTATTATTTGCTTTCATCAGTTTCGTGCGTGATCTAGAAAAAGGCACGTATTTTACTCGTTAACTTTTGCGTGACAGGATGGAAAAGCATTTATTTATTTCTATAAAACTAAATACACATTGGTCTTTATTATGGACTGGATGATACACACATGATCTCTATGAGTAACAATATTTATGGTTTTTCCCGATGGAAAATATAATCAACGTGAATTGTTTTTTTGTTTTTTTTTGTGTGTGTTTTTTTTTGTTGTCTTACAATGTGTTTTTTTTTGCTGTCTTACAATGTGTTTTTTTTGTTGTCTTACAATGTGTTTTTTTTTGCTGTCTTACAATGTGTTTTTTGTTGTTGTTTTACAATGTTTTTTTTTTTTTAAAGCGAACTTTGATTTTCAGAGGAGCCCATAATCGAACAATTCCGAATTGATATACTAATTTCGGTTAGTCGGCTATGAGCGAAACGGTCCGTAAAAACTGTATCGAAGTTTTGAATGAGAAAAATGGACAGTAAAATGAATAAAATCTTGGTCACTGGAATTTAGCTCTCTCTATCTGTCTCTCTCTCTTTCTTTATATATATATATATATATATATATATATATATATATATATATATATATATATATATATATATATATATATATATGTGTGTGTGTGTGTGTGTGTGTGTGTGTGTGTGTGTGTGTGTGTTTGAATAAAAAAGCAAAAGCAAAAACGGTTGCGCGTGATGTGTTCTCGTCGATATGTGAATGTCGTCTGTTTGCTGTGAAAGTGAGCGTTTTTTGTTTTTGGTGACGACGACGACAACGACGACGACGATTCAATTTACTCGATCGACTGACGACGAGCGACGTTTTATGGGGCGATGAAATACTGCGCCGTTCAGACGAACGGGAGAGGAGAAGGTGTGGTAGGCGGGGCATTTCTTGGCGGGAAGAGATCAAATTCAGTAAGAACGTGGCGAAGATAGAATGCGGTTCATCACGTGAAAGTAGGGCAGAATGGTGCCATTGATAGAACCAGCCACAGTCACAGTAACCGGGCGGGGGGTTCGTATGTGAGTGAATATGACTTTCGAAGACGATAAAGTCAAACACAATACGATTGCCTGTACGATGTCTAATCGAGCTAAGTAATGAGGAACTTCGTCACCGTAAAAAGCTAAGTAGTTTTACTAGTATATATGACATATACTACCCCCACACACACACACTCACACACAAAAAGGAGGAGATAATGTTTGGGAGGATGATCTAAAGACAACCGAACCGATACTAACCCCGTCCCTCTTAATTGAGCATGGAAAGATAGTACATCAGTTTGAATTAGTTTCGTAAACTGAATTGAGTCTTAAAAGATTGGAATACTATGGTTGCGGTTTCAGTTTCAGTTTCAGACAGACAGACACCGAATCTTCATTAGCAATGGATGATGACAGTGTAAAGAATCAATATTATTGCGGACAAAAATTAACTCTTTTTCCATATTATTACATAAAATATTTGATAAATCTTTGCATACAAATATATATATATATATATATACATATATATATATATATATATATATATACATATATATATATATATATATATATATATATACATATATATATATATATATATATACATATATATATATATATATATATATATATATATATATATATATATATATATATATAT
>OY744548.1:47660795-47673295 GCA_963556195.1 Sepiola atlantica
TTTATCGGCTTCTTGAAAAGAAATTGTCGTCTGCAGCGCGTCGGGCTCGTAAGCTTTGTTCCCAGAATAGCATCTCAGCGTCTAAAAGTGCACACGTCTTTTTGCTACAGTATTATTGACCGACGTTTCTTAATGAATGAAGTCGAAAGCGAATTCTACTTCTATTACCGATGCACCAAAATGGTGCAGCTGTACGTCATCACTTCATCACTCGCTTTTATATTAAGAAGTTTAACTTTTACTCTCCTTTTGTTTTCGAATTAATTTTCAAATCTTTTGAAAGGGTCTTTCATATCAGGAATTATTAACGTAAAAGCTCAAATTATTTACCGACTTAATACAATACTACGCAATCATTCTAAATGTATTTCCTTAAATGAATGAAAAAAGTCAAAGCAAGTTAGATGTGTAAAAGTTCAATTTCGCAAACAATTTTATTCTCATAAAATGATTCTTATTTTACTCGGATGCCATTTAAGTGTCATAAAATTGTTTGTTATTTAAGTGTCATAAAATTGTCGTTATTTAACTGTCATAAATTGTTTTTGTTTTTTATTTAAGTGTCATAAAATTGTTCTGTTTTTTAAGTGTCATAAAATCGTTCGTTATTTAAGTGTCATAAAATTGTTTGTATTTTAAGTGTCATAAAATTTTTTGTAATTTAAGTGTCATTAAATTGTTTGTTATTTAAGTGTCATAAAATTGTTTTTTTTGTTGTTTTTATTATTTAAGTGTCATAAAATTGTTTGTAATTTAAGTGTCATAAAATTGTTTGTTATTTAAGTGTTATAAAATTGTTCGTTATTTAAGCGTCATGAAATTGTTCGTTATTTAAGTGTCATAACATTGTTCGTTATGTAAGTGTCATAAAATTGTTTGTTATTTAAGTGTCATAAAATTGTTCTGTTTTTTAAGTGTCATAAAATTGTTTGTTATTTAAGTGTCATAAAATTGTTTGCAATTTAAGTGTCAAAACATTGTTTGTAATTTTATGTCATAAAATGTTCGTTATTTAAGTATCATAACATTGTTTGTATTTTAAGTGTCATAAAGTTGTTTGTAATTTTAGTGTCATAAAATTGTTTGTAATTCTATGTCATAAAATTGTTCGTTATTTAAGTGTCATAAAATCGTTTGTAATTTTAGTGTCATAAAATTGTTTGTTCTTTTATTTTCATAAAAGTGTTCGTTATTTTACTCGTAGCTGGGGAGTGATGTTTTATACCTTTCGCAACGGTATTTGTGTGTAATTAAATACAGTATATAAGTTTAAAATCGCAATGTTGATTTCGTCCTCTGCGACAGCATCCATTGCACCAACAAAGCACCACAAATTACAACTAGACGGAAACAAAGAACCAACAAAGACAATAGAAAAATATTATCTAAACAAACAAAAACAAAAAAAACGTGGAAAAAATAAAATCTAAAATTTAATCGTAAGGCATCGGAGATGAATTAACTGGGCGTGGCTGCAAAGAGGACATCTTAAAAGAGAAAGAGAATCGCCTCAAACAACGCCATTCAGGATGAATAAATAGCAGACTAACATGAACAAAAGACAGGAATCGTAAAGAGAGATTGCGGAGACAAAACCACGTGGTCAATGAACACTACACGTACACAAGACTGGGGAACACATCAGCCGAAATGCAGTAGAAATAGAATTATCAATTTTGATCAGGACAGTGTAGATAAGGATAATTCCCTTTCCTCAAAAGTCATAACCCCAAATCCCCAAACCCCACGCGTTTATGTTTTGCGCACAGAAGTTATATTTATTTGTATATATATATAAATATATATTCATCCTATCACGAAAAAAATGAGTGAGTTAAAAACTGTCGGACGAAGCCATTGCAGATGTTTAGTGGAAGAGAGAAAGCAAATAATATATAATACACCACGCCTCGCGCCGTATAAAATAAATTCGGAAAGAAATCCTCACTCTATTTCCATAATAAAACGTTTTCTGTCTTTTTCCTTTATTCTATTTATACCGATTTATACGTTTCTTTGTTTCTTTTAAAAAAACAAACTTTCCAGTTGAGGCGTTTTCGTTTTTCTTTCCTATATCTTTTTTGATTTCACCGTATGAGACATTATTTTATATGAATATAAATGTTAGTGCGACCACTGGCGAAGCATAATTCTTCTTTTCGTCATTTTTGACGTAGGGTGTACACTCGTAGTTAATAATTTTTGTATAAACATTTGTGACTGTAAATTCTGAATGGTTGAGAAAGCGGGAGGGAAAATACAATGTTCGTATCGATAAAAAAAGTGACCCTTATTCCATTGATAGAACTAATTATTCAAGGGAAGTTACTCTGAAGGTAAATTTACTAGAGTTATACACTCTTTTACTAAGTGAAACAGATTATTTCGAAATTTGGATTTCGTCTGTTTGCTGTGTCATGACACAGGGTCGTAAACACAAAACGACATCGTTTTTTTCCCGTTATATTTGATGTAAAAATGTATCAAGTTATGAGCCGTTGGTTTGTTTAGATTGCAAAATAAAATATAATTTTAAACACATAAAAAAATAACACCGCGATCAAAACCATAACAGTAACTAATGTCAAGCAAATTCGATACAGCATAGATAAATTAAAATGAAAGCACACACACACACACACACACACACACACACACACACACACACACACACACACACACACACACACACACACACACACACACACACACACACGCGCGCGCGCGCTAAGTTGGAAAAGTAATAAACTGGATAAAGGCCCGAAATACATAGTGCGAAGAACAGTTCTTTAAAGGAAAGTGAAAATGATTAGTTAAATCAACACACATATATATACAGGACCGGCGGGACAGTTATAAAAGTGGGTGGGGGCTCTCCTAAAAAGTAGGGGGCTGGTTAAACACATGCATATATAACTTCATTATTGATGACGGTAAAGTGGGGGTGTCCAAGTCAAAATGTGGGGGGGGGGGGGGCTTGAGCCCCCCCTTGCGCCCCCGGTGCCGCTGTCTATGGTATATATATATATACATATATATATATATATATATATATATTGATTTAAAAAATCTGAGGTTTCAGGTTCAATACGAAGGATACAATGTATGTAGTTTTAAACAATACTTGCCTGCAAGAGAAGATGCTGCCTATATATATATATATATATATATATATATATATTATATAATGTATACGCACGTACATATATATATATATATAATATATATATATAGATAGATAATATATATATGTATATAGATAATATATATATATATAGATAATATATATATAGATAATATATATATATAGATAAATATATATACATAAATATATATATATGTATATATATATATTTAGATATTAATATATATATATATATATATATTTAGATATAAATATATAGATAAATATATATATACATAAATATATATATATATATGTATATATATATATTTAGATATTAATATATATATATATATTTAGATATAAATATATAAATAAATATATATATATATATATTTAAATATATATATATGTGTATATTTAAATGTATATATATATATCAATATTGAGATAAATATATAAATATATATATATATATATATAAATAGATATATAAATATGTATATATATATAAATATATATATTAATATATATATATATACACATATACATATGAATATATATACGTATTAATATATAAATATATATAGATACATATTAATATATATATATTAATATATATATATACATATGAATATATATATATATATATATATATATATTTACAAGACGAAGAAAGATTTCAAAAGCATCTACTAGAACGACAACAGAAATCTAACGAAATGTTACAAAAGAACAAAGAGAGACAACAAGAAAGTGATTGAAGACTCCTAGAACAAAATAAAAAATCGACGAATTATTACAAACAATGTTAAATTGGGGTCAAAATACCGAAACCGAAAAGGCTTTTTTTCAGAATGCCGTTCGGAGTTCAATTGACAATTTCACTTATTCCCCAGACGAGGATAACACATTTGCTTACTATTTCAAAAACTATCAGAATCTATACAAAATAGATTGTGAAAATTGGGCAGATTTTTAAAAAGTCCGCCTACTGCTCCGAAAATTATTGACCATTGAACACTCCAAATTCGTGGAGTATATTTTACCCCTAAAACTATCGACTTTACCTTTTTCTAAGCGGTTAAACTTTTAACAGAATGATTTAGCCCTATAACTTCCCTATTCCACAAACGATCGAAGTGCATGAACTTGACCATAAAAGACATCGATTTTCGCGTCAATCGTTAATAAACACTGTGACGATTTAAAACTAGCAAACCTAAGGGCGGATAACTTTAAATGCTTAATATTCGTACAAAGACTTGTATCAACCAGAGACGCAGAACTCAGACGTAGTATTCTAAAGAAGTAGAAAAGTGAGCCAACTTTAATATTACAGAAGTTAGACGAGGACTGACAGAGATTTGCAAGTGTTAAACAAGATTCTAAAGAAATTAAAGAGTCGCGCATTGCGCACATAACAGAGGTACGTAAGAAATCACATTTCATTCCTATTTAAAACATAATCCAAAACAAAAAGAGGAATTATTTTCACGCTCTTACAAAAATAAGTCAGGCCAATAAAAACAGGATAAATTACCGCCTATCCCTTGTTACCGCTGTGGATCTCTTCATTGAGTTATGGATAACCCATACAGTTAAAACTTGTAATAAAGTCAGACACAATAGTTCACATTGCAGAACGAGCAGAGGAAATAAAACTTAGGTTCAATCCACAAAAACGAACGAACAGAATTATTAAAATTAGATTCTGGTTTAGACGTGTCGATAATCAATATGCATACATGGAAAAGGTTAGATAAACCGACCATGCTAAACACCAATAAAATAGCCAGAATGCTAAACACCAATAAAATAGCCAGAATGCTAAACACCAATAAAATAGCCAGAATGCTAAACACCAATAAAATAGCCAGAATGCTAAACACCAATAAAATAGCCAGAATGCTAAACACCAATAAAATAGCCAGAATGCTAAACACCAATAAAATAGCCAGAATGCTAAACACCAATAAAATAGCCAGAATGCTAAACACCAATAAAATAGCCAGAATGCTAAACACCAATAAAATAGCCAGAATGCTAAACACCAATAAAATAGCCAGAATGCTAAACACCAATAAAATAGCCAGAATGCTAAACACCAATAAAATAGCCAGAATGCTAAACACCAATAAAATAGCCAGAATGCTAAACACCAATAAAATAGCCAGAATGCTAAACACCAATAAAATAGCCAGAATGCTAAACACCAATAAAATAGCCAGAATGCTAAACACCAATAAAATAGCCAGAATGCTAAACACCAATAAAATAGCCAGAATGCTAAACACCAATAAAATAGCCAGAATGCTAAACACCAATAAAATAGCCAGAATGCTAAACACCAATAAAATAGCCAGAATGCTAAACACCAATAAAATAGCCAGAATGCTAAACACCAATAAAATAGCCAGAATGCTAAACACCAATAAAATAGCCAGAATGCTAAACACCAATAAAATAGCCAGAATGCTAAACACCAATAAAATAGCCAGAATGCTGACTGGTGAAAGTCGAGGGTGAAATTATTACCACCGTTACTTTAAACGGAACTAGCAAAAATAAAAATGTTCGTATTAAAAATACCAACAGTTTATATGAACAGACTTGATGTAACAGTTCAACCTATGGGAGTTACCAACAAATATTATTGCCATAAAATAACAAATCTAACCACCTTGTCAGAAAAACTAAAGAATGAATTTGTTTCAACTATTAAAAATCGTATGAAATGGACTAAAAATAAATTGTCTGCAGAAATGAAAGCACATAGGGACACACAATTCACGCTGCAAATAACCAACACCAAACTGAAAAAAAGAAAGTCAAATTCTTTAGATAACCAGTTGAAAGTTACAGAGAGTGAAATCATGTTTCAAGAGCTGACATCGTTAAAGCTACAACACAATTATGTCTTTAGAACAGCTACAGACTATGAAGGATGAGGTGAATTATCTTGAAGAATACACTTTTACCAAGTTTAAAGATGTGCTCCAAAATCAGAAATCTAAAAGTAAAACGCTGAAGGATATCAAATCTGATTTTCATAAGAGACACCTGAATCAAATTAGGAAACGACTGCTAGACGACACCGACAGCACTTCCAAGGAAGAAGTTATGGTTGCCAGATACGACACTTTCGACATACAGATACTTTAAGCAGCCTCAGAACAGCTTCAATCCAAGAAGAAAACGATACAGTCACTCCGGAGGGGGGTAGGCTTGGGATGGGGTGTTATGGTATCTTACCTTACGAACAACGTAAACTCTTCAACTCAATATAAATATTAGGAGCACATGATTCTCAATGTTGTAACAACACCAGTTTAATATTGGCAGTCAAGACAGACGTTCAACCACTATCGTTATCAGTTATATTAGACTTTTTCAATACACTTGTTCCTCTAAACACCGAGTTCGTGCTTTTCTTTTCCGAACTCTTTACAAAGCCACAACAATATATATGGGAAAATGAAAAAGGAAAACCAAAAAAATGGATGTTTTTTATGTGTACATCAACGTTTCGTCTTTATTTATAAGACTTCATCAGGATGATAAAATAGAGAAAAAAATGTCATGCAAGTACAGATACATGTAGGGTAGACATATTGGGAGGAAAAATAAAATGAAATAATGGCCACTATTGGGTGGACGTCCGTACTTTTTCTATTTCTATTTCTCCAACAAGTACGGACGTCCACCCAATAGTGGCCATTATTTCATTTTATTTTTCCTCCCAATATGTCTACCCTACATGTATCTGTACTTGCATGACATTTTTTCTCTATTTTATCATCCTGATGAAGTCTTATAAATAAAGACGAAACGTTGATGTACACATAAAAAACATCCATTTTTTGGTTTTCCTTTTTCATTTTCCCATCACGTCGGATTACCTTCATCCTTCTCTTCCCAACAATATATATATATATATATATATATATATATATATATATATATATATATATATATATATATATATAACACATTTATATAAACATTAAAACAGCCTACACTAATTAATTCATTTTTCTGTACTAATCGTAAATTCTTGAGAGCCGACTGCTTCGGAAATGATTAAAATTTCCCCAAAAGAAATTTAAATACCGAGATTCAGACTAGCAAAAACAATTTTTTTGTACAATTTATGATAAAAAAGACATATGGTGTATTAGCTTGGCTTAAATAAGTATTAAATTGATAAATTTAATAAATACCGATTGAATTTTCTACTTCACTTAAATTGATTTATTAAATACCAGTTAACTAGGGTGTATGGAAAATTCTAATTGAGTAAAAAGAGGTTTTAGAAACTTGTACAATTTGAAATTAGATGGATAGATTTCCTTTTTTGCTGAATTATAGTATCTAGATTAAGGTATGTCTAATTTGTGAGTTCGGAAGTATTATTGCATAAGTGAGTTTATGTGTAAGCGATCAAAATGTGCCCTTCCCTGTATAGTGTGTACGTGAATATTTGATACTCCGTGATATGTTTGTGTTTTCAGACATTAGTTTTAGTCATGTCCAGACGGTAGTAATGTATGTAAGCGATGCATGCTTTTTAATGTTATATTATGTTTATTAATGTTATATAATGACACAGGTTAACAACAAGGAATAAGGTAAACACGCGCTGACGCTTTTAAGACTTTACTGATACTAGTCGTTTAGTAGGTAGAGGGACCTCTTCTGCTATGAACTAGTTAGTGTGGTGATGCGAGGTTGTTACAATGAAGGGGAATGGTATGAAAAATAAGGGGAGATAACCTTATCTAACAGTTAATGTGTCAACACTTACGTGTTTGATTATATGTTGTGTGTGTGTGTGTGTGTGTGTTTGTATGATCGGTAAGCAATGTTACTACGAATAGACGGATGTATCATAACGCCTATAATTCTCCAATGCGTAAATGTGTAGGGATGGGACGGCCTAAATTATGATAATATTTGACGCTTATAGAAGACTTTAACCTCTACCCTTGGAAAGAAAGTTGTTTTTTACTTTTTATTTTTTGTTTTATTTTTTGTTTTTATAATTTTTTTATTGCTCGTCTGAATCTCGGTATCTGAAATTCATTTTGTGTGAAGATTTTAATTACTGTCGAAGCAGTCAGCCGTGAAACACAAATTAATTAGTGTCGGCGGCTTTCCTATTCATATCAATTTTATTTATTAAGCTCTACTTTATCAATTTATTAAGCACTTTAGAAAAGATATTTTATAAATATGTTTTCAATGTGAGCATAAAGTAATTCGTAATACGATGAAGCAGACGATACATAAATGTACTTTAAATCTAATTTTTTTGAAGAAAACATTTTTTTTCATCAGATAAAAAATGGTTGATAATAAAAAAATTGGCTTTAAATTATTAATTAAAAAAGTTTATGAAATTAGAAATATTCTTGTAAGAAATCCGAAATGCTTTTCAAAGGCAAATATAAATGTTATATGAAAAGTCTGGTAGAAACTTACAGGTTATAATTCCAAGAAAAAAAAGGGAATTACAATAGGAAATACCATTTAACAGGAGTAAAAAGTGTTTTGTTATGCATCAACAATTTCACGGATATATTTTGAGAATAATTGATCAGAAGTCAAAAATCAACATTGTCCAAATGGAATCTTGCAAGTTCCAAAATGTGTGCGAAATAATCAGCGTTATGTGATTTAATAATCGCATAGATGATTACTACATGTATTATTATTATTATTATTATATTTTATTATTATTATTATTATTATTATTATTATTTATTTTATTATTATTATTATTATATTATTATATTATGATATTATTATTATATTATTATTATTGTTATTATTATTATATTATCATATTATTGTTATTATTATATTACCATTATTATATTATAATATTATTGTTATTATTATTATATTATTATCATTATATTATTATTATATCATTATTATTATATTATTATTATTATATTATTATTATATCATTATTACTATATCATTATTATTATATTATTATTATTATTATTATTATTATTATATTTTTATATTATTATTATATTTTTATATTATTATTATTATTATTATTATTATATTATTATTATTATTAGTAGTAGTAGTAGTAGTAGTAGTTTCAATAAATAAGTAAGAATCGAATATTATACAAAACAGAGAAACGTAATTTGTCTTAATTCTGAACAGAAAATGTGTTTTTTTATTTGGTTATTAAATAAAATGGCGGGAAGTGGGGGCGTATTGTGACACAGGAAGAGAGAGGCAACGTGCCCTAATTACGGGGAAACCCGTAAATGGAACCGATTTCACATCTATTTAGGTAACCCACTTTGTTGGCAAGTCAATCTAACACTCTATAACGTGTGGCTGGCATAGAGGTTCAGGATATAAAACTGTACCGCTTTAACGGATTGCCATGATCGGTTAAATTCGTTGAGGCTTCCCATGAACAAACCAAACCAAGTGGAGTTCTTTTAGGAATTCACAGAATCCAGTCTACATTTCGTGATGTCTTGGGATCTGATTGCTAACGAGTGACCAAAAGCGACTAAATCTTCAGTCTTTCTTCAAAAATACAGTTGGTAACATATACCCATAACTATACCCACGGTTTTAACCACACAATAATAACGCGGTGCATGATTGGCCTAATGAATACCGTCGCGGAGTTTGGGATCGACGTTGCCGAGTTGAATCCTATCTTATCTCTATAATAATACGCTCAGCCACTTTATGATAACGTACGTTATCACCTTTCACACACATTTTAATAACTGAGATCGTCTAATTGGATAATATTTTGATTGGTGATTAATCTGATGTCGCTAAGGTAAAGCATCCGACTTTACTCATTTAAAATAAATTACCCAATATCATATTATGTTGTCTCGTCGACTAAAACAATCCAATTTTAAATGAATACATTTTAAGAAGTGATATTCGTTTGATTGAGTTGGAGAATATTTGGCGGGAAATCATCTTTACGGTAAAAAGACAATAATAATATTACTTTGGAATAATAAATGTCTGTCTGGGTCAATACTATTCAGAAAAAATACTCTTTCTTCTTTCGTAAAAATAATTGGTGCTGATAGCTAAATATTCTTTACATAAATGAAACTAATATTTATCTGTATTTATTGGAAATTGTAGCAATTTAATTCTTTTAACACAATAAATATTCTCTGTCTTTTAACGTAAAACTGCTAGTTAAATATTCTTTACATAAATGAAACTAATATTTATTCTGTATTTATTTAAAATTGTAGTAATTTAATTCTTTTTAACACTATAAATATTCTCTGTCTTTTTAACGTAAAACTGTTAGTTAAATATTCTTTAAATAAATGAAACTAATATTTATTCTGTATTTATTTAAAATTGTAGCAATTTAATTCTTTTAAAGCAATAAATATTCTCTGTCTTTTTAACGTAAAACTGTTAGTTAAATATTCTTTAATCAATAAAACAATTGTGACTTTTTAAAATGCATTTGCAATTGTACTGTTTTAGTTGCCATCATTTAATTTGGCAATAATTCATTTTAAAATGGATAAAGCGACATCAGATTTATAACGAGTCGATGCTCTCATTTTTTATGTGTGTGAAAGGTGATAACGTACATACGAACACGTTTATCATTTCAACGACGTTTCTTACTGTATCATATATCACTTGTATCATATATATATATATATATATATATATATATATATATATATAGTTGATATAAAATACAGAAGTGTATAAGTTATACTATCGCATAAAACACTGTGTGGCAAGGGTTACCGTGTAGTCGACGTCTTTGGTGGTACTGACGTCTGCATCTGATGAGGTGACTGCTTGTTGTAGCAAATTCTGCAAATGTTTGGGAGGTAAGATGGGCTATTAAACAGAAAGGTAATAGCATGCCACTTAGGTAAACAGCGGGAGACATGAAGAATAGCGTCGCCCATAAGACATGTAACATACACACACGCTTATATATATATATATATATATATATATATATATATATATATATATATATATATATATATATATTATAGAGATAAAGAGAAGTAGTGATAGAGATAGAGAGAGATAGATGACTTTTGCTGAACACAGTTCAGATTTCTCTATAACACTTTCGTCACGTCAGAATAAAATTGCTAATGTAAGAAAAATCAAGAAATCTAAAGTTATTTTATTTTTATAGAGTATAACAATATAAATAATAATAATAAGAATAATATATATATATATATATATATATATATATATATATATATATATATACATATTGAATTACTTACCATATACTATCCCTGTGTGTCTTTGGTCTCTCTGTACAAAGGTTTGTCAGGACAACCTGACATGATGGTACTTCCCCCTACAAGTAAACTCTGACCAAATATTCAAAATAACATAGTATTCCAAGCCAAAATAAGATCCCCTCGACACGACTATACACTGGCTCATACGAGAAAAGGTGCACCTTCTACAAGTTATGTTACCTCAAGTAACAACACTTAGCTGGATACTCCACAAGACTAGATGAATACTTGTCCTGGAATCCGGTAAGACCAAGAGACTACAAGAAATATATACTATAACGTAGTAAACTGGTCAATTAGGGAGATGAAAATTAATGTTCATAACTTCTTTACTAACTCAAAGGTTGACAGGTAAAGGAGAACTTCAATGGAATATTTGAATATCTGTATACCTCATGTAGAGATTGAGTATATGCCCCAAGAAGGGAACCCTTGATTTCTGAGAACTTCGACTGAAGTAAAATAAAGGTATATATATATATATATATATATATATATATATATATATATATATATATGAAGATATATGAAATAAGAGGGATAAACATATACGAATGACAAATTTATTTCAATTTCGATTGTTCAATGCAAGGTATACTCGGTAATAAAATGATGTTTATTATTCTTTCCTTAAGCCAAGGCTTTTCAAAGATCAAAATCTTATCATCAGAGGAATTACAGATAGATAAGTTGGCGGTGGAAAAGCCAAAATTCAAAATTTGAAAAAGTATTAAGTAATGGATAGTGAAAAAAAGTTCGTGTAAAAAAGATATGGGGAAAGTCCAGTTGGTAATTGTCCGTTGATGAGGTGCCCAATGAATGGAGATTTACAGATGGAAAAGGAGGGTTTTCGTGAAGACAGCATGGAAAAGAGTTGAAGAATGAAGAAAATCCAATAGTGATATATATATATATATATATATATATATATATATATATATATATATATATATTATTTCATTTCATTTCACAACGGACGTTTCATACTACGTAATGATGTTCAAGCCGTAATAACATGTTACGGAACCAGTCTTACTTGAAAATTGCAGGTAACATAT
>OY744548.1:47680795-47703295 GCA_963556195.1 Sepiola atlantica
ATTTCTTGCATTGTGATAGCCTTTTAATACTCTCTCTCTCTCCCCATATATATATATATATATATATATATATATATATATATATATATATATATATATATGTGTGTGTGTTTGTTTGTTCATGAACAATTTCCGATTCTGTTGATACAATTTCGAAGCGTTTTTCGTCATTTTTAAACACTTCAAATTTTGGTTTTCTAGTCTAAATTTGAATAAAACTTGTTTCTATAGTTTAGAGCTGTTGCATCACTTGTATTGCAGTAAACTTATAAATATCAGCTTCGGCACCCATCAGACATCGATGGTGATATTTTAAACACATTAGTGGAGAATGATTCCCGTTTAAGCACTCGTGAATTCGTAGAAAAACGCAATACTTCACAGCCCATCATATGCCGCAACTTAAAAAAGATGAGTAGAGATAGCAGACTATGAGTCTGAGTTTCCCATTCCTTAATTGAGAAAAATAAGGCAGACCGTGTTTCGATCTGAACAAACCATCTTTCCAGGCAGCGAAATGAGCTCTTTCTTGATTGTGTCATAATAGGTGATGAAAAATGAATTTCCTATGACAATATTTTATGCGAAGTGCAACGAGTTGATAAGGATTAATCACAAAAAGCCACCAAAAAGAACGGAATAATTTTTTTACTGTGCGTTTGGTGGGATACTCGTAGCATTAGCTGTCATGAGTTTTTAGGCCGCAACAAAACACTATAAGCAAACACTAAATGCAAACGTGTATGTTTAGCAAGTCAGAAAATTCACTGAAGACAAAAAGTAGAAGACAACATCCACCATTTTTTCGAATCAAAAACGTCTTCATTTTATTCGGATCGCATAAAAAAGTTAACTGAACACAATAGTGAGTATATAATAAATTAAATTTAGCTAATTTGATTTGTATTAGAAATTGAATAGAATTTCATAAAACGGAAATTATTTATGAATATATATCTTCTCTATATTTATAAGGTTAGGTATATATGCAAAGTTCCGAATACGTTCGTCGAACACTCTCGACTAGTTTTCTATCTGTGTCCGCTTCTAGGTACATACAGATCTTAATTTCCCTAAATTACGTGACAGTTTCCGTTGGCCGAGTGGATATGGCGACTGCTTGCAGATTCTAGGCTGACTCTGTGAGCCGGATTCGCGCCACCCGACCGTCTGAAATTGTTACTTTCCTGCACCGATGAGAGCAATAAGCTTGAAACGCTAGCGTCTGTAAGTATTAATAATTTAATATTTATTTATAAATATTATACTAAGCCCCTTTAAGAAATTAAAGTTGAGAACTAATTATATATATATATATATATATATATATATATATATATATATATATATATATATATATATATATAGGGTAATCTCTTAAAGTAATGAACATTTAGGGGTACAGATATATAAAGTTTACATTTTTTATTGAGTTTTGGAATATTTATTCTCGGAAACACAGTGAGTAACATAGGCACATTATTTTTCTTTGTAAATTTTACCATTTAGGGGGTTGTGCCCACACAAACCTGCCACCAAAACTTTTTAATCTCTTAAACTAATGAAAAAATCCTAAACCAATAAACAAATCATTATGAATTTTGAAATATATATTCTAAAAAATATGGTGGTAACATGGACCCATTATTTCTTTTGTAAATATTAACATTTAGGCGGTGCACATATATATATATATATATATATATATATATATATATATATATATATATATATATATATATATATTTATTTTCTGGAATTATAGAATATATATTCTCGGCAACCCGGCGAGTAACAAGTGAACATAATGTTTCTTATACCATTTAGAATGTGCGCCCAGTGAATAACATCCGAAATGATCATAGGCTCGTTCCTCAGAGCTCTTTTGCAGCCCCGCTTACCACCGCAATGAAAAAATCTATATCCAGAACACTTACCAACCATTAAAATATCGCAATTTTTAAAATTCAAAACGCAAAGCTTTTAATATCCACAACTAAAAAAACAGACTAACACCACAAAGACTTCCCCTCATAACACCGACATGACTGAGAAAAATAAATCTGACATAGTTCTCCCCAATAATCCCATATCTATTTCCTTACAAAGACAATTTAAATCTGACATAAGAAAGTAATATCAACCTCTAAAACAATTTATATTGGTTTAACGGCCATAAATATAAACTCCCTAATTTATGCACACAAACAAGACCTCAAACACAACAATCTTACTAACATATTTACCCACAATTTTGATTAAAAAACTGTACACTCCACAAGACCGAACACTCTCCCACGTCGCAAGTGCATCAAAAGCGCTATAATACTTCTCTCACAAATATCTAACATGAACGTCAGACTCGGATCTTATTCCTTAAGCAAACATCTGGAAAAAACGCACTGAAACAATGCAATATACTGCGCCACTGCGATCCTAGTAAAAGTAACTTTTTTTTTAACAATACTTTATCTATATTTTTCCATTTCTTCTGCTTTTTATTTTCTCCCCCCCCCGTTTCAAATTTTAACGTCTCTCCGCAAACGTTTTCTTCTTTTTTTTTAAATAGTTGAACGCGTGCCAATGACGTATCTTTGTGCGTTCTTCTTTTTCCTATATGTTTGCCGTTATCGAATAAATTTAAAATCTTCATTTTTTCTAGAAACGTTCGTTGATCCGAACCAAACCGGTAACATCTTGATGATTTTTTCCTGTATTTAAATTACTTTTTTTCCGTTTGTCTTTTTCACACAAACACAAACACAAATACACATACACACACACACACACATATATATATAGTGTAATTTCATGTTATCAGAGGGGAAATTACTTCTGCATGAGCGTATATAATTTTTTACTCAATTCACACTCATTAGTATGATCTTCCATCGATATATATATATATATATATATATATATATATATATATATATATATATATATATATATATGAGTCAGTTTATATTATATTCCAATAACCATGGATTTACAGGGTGATTCATAAGTCACTTAGCTATTTATTTTTGAAATTCTAAAGTTAAGAAATACGGTAATACAAAACAGAAAGTTTATTCAACAAATTCATTTATGGGAGTTTAAAATTACAGCAAATTTTCATGAAATTTCCACCTTCGTTCTGCATGCAAAGCTCCATTCTTTTTTGCAAGGGATTTACGACTCTTTGTAGAATATTTGATTGATTATGAAATAAATATATATAGAAACAAATATATAAACGAACAAATTTAAAATAACAAATAGCAGTAATTAGAGAGTAAGATAACAATTATCAAAAGTTAATAGTATGTTTGTGCTTCATATGGTAATCATTTTAAATAGCTAAGTGACTTATGAATCACCCTGTATTTTATTATTTTATCGTCTCTGCAACACTACAAGCATTGAGCTGAATCTTCAAAGGAGGCTACAAAGTAAAAGGAACTGATGGTATATGGTAATACATATATTATCATTAATAATTATATATATATATATATATATATATATATATATATATATATATATATATATATATATATATATATATAGCATGAATTTATGTAAACACGATTACATGATCAATTTGCGTTCTCAAAATCAACAAACAACACTGACAGGCATAATGGATAAGAACCCATGCGCAGTTGCATATATATTTAATATATATATATATATATATATATATATATATATATATATATATATATATATAATATATATATATATATATATATATATATTAATTTTATTAAAAAAGGTATTTTAATATATCTTTTTTAAAAATTGTGATGATGAAGTATATCTTCGAAAACTTAATTGCAAACATTTTTTTTTAAGTTAATAAAATTAAAATACATTGTATGACGTTCTTTTTTTTAATAATTCATATTACCATATAAACAATGCTTTATAAACAAGAACACCATTTCTTATTCAACTGGCACCGCGACGTGCCGCGTTCTTGACTAAAAGGATCCTCATCCCACGAATTGAAAACACACCAAAAAAAAACGATGAGAAAAAAGAGGGGGAAAAAGGTATTTTGATATATCTTTAAAAAAAAATTCTGATGATGAAATATATCTTCGGAAATTTAATAATAATCAATTAATCAATCGAATTTCATTTTCGATTGATTTTTTCAGCGTCCCAAAATGTCTCTTGAAAATATGCTCATTTTCTTAGTCAATCCTAGTTCCCCCTCCCCGGCATTGTCAACCCCGTCTACACAAGCGCCTTGTTTAGGCTTAAGACGGACAGTAATATATGTTTTACATTTCATAATATTCAGTTTTTGGGGTGGATGTACTCAGCATTGATAAGGTAAAAGGGGTGTAATTAAAGTGCCAGTAATTGAATTAAATTTCGGTAAATGTATAGACTTTAACACTTTCGTGGCTAACCCTAACCCTAATCCTAACCCTAAACCCAACCACAACAGTAACCCTAACCCTAACCCTAAACTTAACCACAACCCTAATCCTAACCCTAAACCCAATCACAACCCTAACCCTAACCCTAATCCTAACCAGGGAACTCCTAATTCCAGCCCTGAACTTCTTATAACAATGTTTACTGTGATTTTTAATTTTAATGATTTTCAAGCTATAAAAGGTAAAGGTCGCATAGCCTGGACACGCACGAGTGTCGTTGCCGACATCGCACACTGCCCATGGCCGTAGCGGCAGTGATTTGTTAAGAATCACTGTGTCTAGGGCACAGCATATGGAAGGCGGAGCCCATCCCTCTCCTTCCGCTGCCTTGAACCTTTCCTGAGTTTTAGTCAAGTACCCATTTACTGCTGGGTGGACAGAGGGAGTTTTCAGACCCGAAAATTCCCATGCCGTGAGTCGGATCGAACCCGGGTCGTCCAGCCCAAAGACAAGTGCTATAACCACTCGTCCACAGGCCCTCCCTTTCAAGCTATACATGAAATCAAAAACAGAAAAACTTCGTATTTCCTTTTCAGCAGCCTCTTCGATCAAAATGAAATATACTTATCCAAATACGATGGGTAATGTAGATTCAGAAGATTCAGAATGCTTACTTGGATCTATCTCTAAAGCAGTAGGAGGTGTTCGTGAACAAACAACAAGAAGATAAGAACTGGAACTTTAATGAAATCTCATTGTTGCCGCCTTCATTCTCTTCGCAGAACAATTCCTCGCATTGTTTAGGGTTTGCGTTGTCTTTGTGGGATTCACATTTTTCTTTACCACCTAAAAGTGGGTTGTTGTATTCCCCACAATTTTATGCGAGAAAGAAACGTATAACGTATAAGAATGACAAGTGTGGAAATACCACAGTTGACTTACGAGCAGATAAACTGCGCACCCACTTCAGAAGGGCATATTTAGAGGGAGCATGCTGTCCTTCTATTTAAGCATCTAAAGTTTACATCAATGTAAAACTACTTTACGAACCTTGACTAGAACTATCAGTGTCGTACAAAACAGCCGAAAATGTTTGGTTATAATCATTTACGCGATATACCAAAGTATCCAATAGGCTAGCAAGAAACTATAATTCACATAAGCAAGTTTACGTCTTAGTCATTTTTAAAAACGGTTTTGTCTAACTTAAAGCAGTCCGCAACAACTAAAAAAACAACTTTTTTAATGAATTTATATTGATCAGACGCCATAGTTTTAGATTACCGCAAAAAAGTTCGGAAAAATGTATTATTTTCAATGTTCCAAGTGGGGAGGGAGCCATTGCGCATTTCAAGATTGTAGTAAAACGATCACCTAATAAAACGGGTTTTAAGCTTTAAAAGTTCAGAGTTTAAAAATATATTTCATTTGTGCCCCGTTTTAAAACTTCAACATGTTATCCGGATTAACATATTAATATATATTATAAGTATTAACATCCTCGCACATTCAGCGCACAAATTGAATGTAACGAAAGAAGGAAAACGTGAGTAATTATAAAAACAAATTTTTTTATTGTTAAAAGAATTATTTTCATTTCTGCGCCGTTTTGTAACGATTGTGTCTATGATATTTAAATTTTTACACTGTTCTAGGCGACAACATTTTACTTATTGTAGAGAAATGAATGTACATCAAATGTGCATATATGAAACGCCAATTACCCTAACACTAACCCTAAGAGAAAATTGTTTTTGCGACAACAGTGCAATCAAGAAAGGAAATTGATATGTTGTGATCTGTTTCATTAACTCAGACAGCACTCAGCACTCAGCACTCAGCACTCAGCACTCAGCTAGCTTAAGACGAAATGACTGCAGATGTAACCATATTTCTTCAAACGAAAACAATAGAGAATTTTTTCGCAGGGAACGGAAACTACAAACATTAATATCGGTTTTGGCAAATGGTTTCTGGTTTAGTGATCATTATTGGTTTTCTAAAATCGATTTCGAAGCCAAGTATCCATGTTCCAATGTTTGCAAAGAAGTATTCTGATTATTTCCCTACTTGTTCGGACTTTTAATCCACCCAATCCCAACACAAATGTTGCACTCCTCCACAAGTTTCAATCAAAATAAATAAGGAAAAACCAACACGAAAACATCGTTGTTTTTTCTTTAATGAAGAAACCTAAAACTTTTTTCTTCTAATTTTTACCTGAAGATGATTGTAAATATGTGCAGACAAAAGGTTGTATTGGAAATTCTTCAAAGATTCACACATGAAACAATTACAAAAATTAAAAAAATCCTTATTATTTTATGCAATAGAAAAAAAACTTATTATTTTATGCAATAGAAACACCGGAAAATATAAACACCGGAACTCGAAAAAGTCCTGAATATTTTTTACTTGAAGTGCTTTATCTCAATTGAAACATTTTAATCTATATATTTATATTGTATGCATGTAAGCCCATTGCTACTGCTGGTTCAGTATTATTAAACTGGGATAGTTTCCATGAGAGATGGGGAAAACTGAGGAGATATTTGGTCAATTCGTTATTATAGCAGTCTGATTTTACTAAGTAAATATTGTATTTTATCTGTGATTTGAGATCGAACCTTCATAATAAAAAAAAGTTCGATTCTGAAAATAATTTACAAATTCAAAATATTCGAAAACAAAAACAACAATAAAAGATTACCAATTACTATCGTCTCACTAACTGATTACTATGCTATTTCAAGAGTACCCCCTCTCTACGACACGTGATATTTCTCAAGCAATCAAAGTCGGTGATATTACTATCTAACAAAAATGATACGAAGAAATAAACATATCAACTGAGGTAGAGCTGAAATTACCCTTGTGACGTGTTTGAATTTAGTTCACAAAATAAAATTTAACGCCGTTTATCGCGAGTTATTCCAGAACAGTATTGGGCGCCCGTGTGCTGCTCCTAGCTTGCCCCACATTGTGTTTCGATAATCTGCCGCATCAGACTCTCGTGGGGAGGTTGGGAGATAGGGGCAATCAAGCAGGACAGGATACAGACCATAACGTATTGCGAAAGGAAGAAGATGCAATAACCTTACAAGATTGATAGCTTATCGTAAACACAGGATGCAGACCGTAACGTATTGTGAACGGAAATTGGAAACCACAAGTGAATTTCCCTCAGAGCTGGACTAACCAAGTTGGCTGAGTTAAGAAATGTCCAGCCTTTCCCTAGTGCTTCCAATTTAATGGCCCTGTGCCCACATGTATATATTTACAATACACATTACTCTTTTAACGTCGACACATTCTATACGGTTTGTGTAGCGTGATTCGGCTTTCATATATCATCACTGAAATCGCACCTATGTCTTGCCCCAAACAGCTGCTTCTTGATCTCGGTAGCGATATCACATGTTTATCACATGTTTATCTACTTGATATGGTTTGATATCCGAGCTATTACTTGTAATCCTTTTCTTTTTGAAGATTCATAATCTGTGGGTCGTATTTCAATTGTTTCTCATCTCGTTAAAGTGATGAACGTAAACGTTTCACTTTTTTTCTTTTGCGTTTTTCTTTTTTCGGTCAATGTTATGAACAGTTTCTGCGCAGTTCTTCTCTCTTGCAATTCTTGTCCTTCTTTGCGTGTCCATAAATGTTTCTAACGTTTCTTGTGAATTGTAAACACATGTAATCAATTACATCAAAGTCAGGTGTCTGTTTGTATTATGCATGCCCAACTAAAAGTCACAAGACGCACTTACAAAGCTGATATAATCTTTTTCAGCGTTACCTTGGACAGAATATGAAGACAGTTTCTTTTGTAATATTCATTGTTTTAGCGGGTTGTCATTTAGAACGGTTTTTTCCATCGACCTTTAGTCTAAAACTAAAAATAAATAAATCTCTGACTAAAATGAACGTGTAGTATCTGTTTTATCCTCGATCGGGGAATGAGAATATCCTTCTGGGCAGAATAAAGGAAGGAAGGAAAATATTGAGGAGGATAGAGAGTGACGGAAGAGGGAGAGGTAGGAGCGAGAAACAAAAGGATATAAAGTGAGAAAGGGGAGGGGGTAGAAGAGGGATTTGGAGAGTTAAATCAGGAGAGAGAGGAGGTATAAGGGACAAGGGGGAGGAATATAGACAATTAGAGGGAGTGAGAGGGATAGAGAGGGGGGCGAGAAACGTTTAACAATGATTTACGCATACTTTTTAACTCTTCTCTTTTGTTGTCTACGCCTCTCCCGGACAACGCCGAGTAGCCAGGCTAGACCCTTCAGTAAAGGAGAACAAATACATATTGACAGTCGGTTTATTCGTAGGTTTATGACCGTAGACACCGGAAGAAGGTCAATTTTCGTCTTGTTCACACTGCGTTTGAGTTAGTAATTCCCTAACGGGGAGTGGAGAGCGCACACCCAGAGAAAGGTTGGTACGTGTGAAAGAGAGAGAGAGAGAGAGAGATAGAGAGAGAGAGAGAGGGGAAGGGGGAGATATCTCAGCCCGAAACGCCAATAATCAACAGGAAAAGAATAACGTTCCTGAACAATATGCAGTTTCTATGTGCAAAGAAAGAAGCCGCAAGGTTACATGTGTCCCCATAAGAAAAAAAGTTTGGGACCCTATTCTGTACAAATAATTAAAAAATTTGTATTTCTTAAATTGTCCATTTTTATGTATTACATTCTTTATTTTTGGTTTCTTAAGCAAAGTGCCATAATAACGATAAAAGAGTTTGGCGGGCTATATGTCATCGACGCCGCCTTTAGCAAGATATATCACACGACGCTATGTTTAATGTTGTGTTCATTATATTATCAGCGATTACGTAACCGAGCATTGAAGTCAATGGAAAACGTCGAAAATGAACGATAAGCGTTGCATATAACAGAAAGACGTAGCTAAGTGTGAAAATGCAGTCTAGTAAAAGTATTCCCTGAGCGCAAACACATAACCAGTTACTATGGAAATCAGTCTAACCTGCTAATCTGCGATTTAATCATTCTGACACAGCATACTATTAACATAAGAATAAGTTAATAGTCACGAACTGTAACCTCATGATAATTAATACTGAAGGCCGCTTGCAAAATTTAATTAAGAGAAAATTGTAAATAGATGTTTTAAAATCCTATTATCCTACCTGTTATCACAATATGAAAGTAAGTACTATGAATAAATAATTAATTTACTTACTAAAGGCAATATTAATTGGAGATTAAAAGAAAATTACTTTATATCGACCCTGGAAATAACGCATAATGACAAAAGCAAATGAATGAAAGTAAAACTGTAATTAGTACCTCGAAGGCCAATCGATATGTCTAATATGACATATAAGTAAATGTAATAAATAAATAATTGAATATTTCTTTTAAAAGAATGAAAGTATTTATCCGAAAGCTGACATAGATTAAAAGTTCATTTTTGTTTGTTTTATGATGTCATACACCTTATTTAGGAAAGCGGTGAAACGGAAAGTGTGCCCTTCACTAAATATTCACTAACGGTGAAATAAGTGATGGAAGAAATTAAATGGACACGGGGGGTTTTAACATTCCCCGCTTATCTTTATTTCTGAACAAAATGACATATTGATCAGGACTAAATATTTAAAGCTAAGAAATATATTTAAAATTAAATGTTGTTTTTTGTAAAACAAGGACCGAAGACGAATCATAATTTTTCTATGTACCTTTTGTTATTAAAGCTTTTCATATTAAATCTATCCCGATCAAAGAAAATAGGGGAATTCTCGTATTTATTTTATCTCTAAGGTATGATTTATTGAATAGCTTCTAAAAATGCTTTTGTTTTTAATTTTCTAATTTTTGGTTTGTTTAAAAAGCGTAGTCTCATAGTGAGTGTTACCTTTCATAAAGTGGGAGAGTATGAGCCCGGGGCGCATACCTTACTTGATAACTAATAAATCACCGTTCTTTTCCGCCACTCTTGTGTACGATTGTTCCAGCCTTCAGCGATTACATTTTTATTTTCAGTGTGTGCGTGTATGCGTGTGTTTCACGAACCAAAACTCCTTGTGCATACGTGCCGATGGCCATGTGCATGTTCGGTGCCCGGCGGCGTTTCTTCTCACCGAGCCGCTATTTTCAAAGTCGCTGTTTGCACGTCTGGGAAAATCTTTCTGACCTTCAGTTGAGACCCACGGGTATCACATGAACGACGTTCTTGTACCCCCTCTCTCTTTATCTGTTGCTCGCTTACTGCATGGCCTTCTGTGAACAGCCACCAGTTTTTACTTGAATAGCCCGTACCAACGACAGCAATTATATATCGCAATACTATTAAACAGACGAGGGAAAGAAAGAAAGAGCAAACCAACTGGGGTATATGGGTAGATGTGACTAACAATGATAGCAAACTGGGTCGTTTTATAATTTACTGTGTCGCTGCTAAGAAACTCTTGTACGCGCTGTCTTGTTGGGATAAAACGATGTGTTTAGAATTCCCCCATTGGTTTTATCTATAAATTAAGAAGATACTTGCAAAAACCTCAAGTGCTCTCTCCGTTATTTCGAATTCTGTTATCTACTGGCGTTAAGACAACAGTATGCACTCTTAACATTATATCATTTATGTTGTAACCAGTTTGGGGATCCACCTTTTTAAATGAGTACACGTCATCATTTTAAACATAAAAACAAAACAAAAATAACTACAAATAAAAAACAACAACACAAAATCAGGAAATTATGTAATTTTCATGAATTTTTAGGAAATTATTCATTAACGAATTCGCCGTATAATTCATGGTTTATCTTATTAGAAGGAATTGGCGTGAGTTAGGGTTAGGGTTAGGGTTAGAGTTAGGGTTAGGGTTAGAGTTAGGGTTAGGGTTAGAGTTAGGGTTAGGGTTAGGGTTAGGGTTAGGGTTAGGTTAGGGTTAGGGTTAGAGTTAGGGTTAGAGTTAGGGTTAGGGTTAGGGTTAGGGTTAGAGTTAGGGTTAGGGTTAGAGTTAGGGTTAGAGTTAGGGTTAGGGTTAGGGTTAGGGTTAGAGTTAGGGTTAGGGTTAAGGGTTAGGGTTAGGGTTAGGGTTAAGTACTACACATCCTCCTGTCTACTAAAGTTTTGTAAATTCTAATTAAAACATTTTTTTCGCAAATTCCTTTCATATTTCCACTATAGAAATAACCGTTCTAGTACGTGTTGGATTAATTCTACCGAAACAGAACATTTTTGCACCACTTTTATGTCCCCTTACAGAGATTAAAATCAACATATAATGATACTTAATCTTATCTCTAGAATCCTTATTCCAATTTTGATCAAAATTTATCATATTATTCCAATTCAAGAAAATGTCTTAAATATAAGGGCATTAAGAAAAAAACTGACTTTCAGGAAATCTTGCTCAATTTGCGTCTAATGACTATGGACTAAATTTAATGCAAATCTGAAATATTTGAATTTTAAAATGAGAGGTGGTGTCCATATTATGCACCCTAAAACTCTTTAAAATACTAAAAAAACTGTAATTTGGTGAATATTTATATTTAATACTTATTGTTTTCACAAAATTTGGAGGTAGCTAAATTTTCATTATGGGTTCCACCTCCTTTTTACCTTCTTTGCATAGAACTAAATTAAACTAAATATAGCTCACATTACCCACCCTTGATCAGAGCAGCTGTGTTGTGAAATTGATAATGATCAGTTAATTAGTTTAGAAATGAATCTTATAAATATAAATATACAAACATACACACATACCTAATTTATATAAATAGAGATATATCCACGCAGATTTTAATAGTAAATAAGGATGTATTAATACAATTATTACACATGTGTGTTTGTACTTCTCGCGTCAACGTAACATTGGCAAATTTACATTGAATCATTTCTTTGTTTACTCGTATTCGAATACTTGTTAGAATCAAAATTGCGTAAAATAAAATCAAAATTTAAAAATCTTCCCTAAAAAATAATTTAATTATGAAATTAATTCACCAGAAAGAATATCTTTTTCTTCGTGAACAATTCACAAATTTTAATCTTTTTTTTATAGTTAAAAAAATAATGAAATACTTCGTAATCCTTCGAAATTTGAAATAAATTTTGAAGCATTTAAACCGTCGAATATGAAGTTATTTTGGGCTTTACAATTCTTAACATTTATTAAAAGATTGAAAGTTTTGAAAGCTGTTCACGTCCGATAATTTTATAAATAGAAATTAAAACAACATTAGCTTTATAAAAATTAAATTAAGTTTTATAACAATTTGTGATCAATTAATAAATTAATGACAACATTAGACCAGAAGAATTGCATTTAACTTTACAAACTTCTATTAAAACGTATTTCTTAGAGAATAATGGCACAGTAAAAATGGCACAGTAAAAAAGCGAAATAAAAATGGAAGAACGCCGGATAGGTATAACTAGGTGATTTGAGTAGATTTTAAAGCTCGTAATTTTAAAATCTACTTTCAAAAGATTTGACTAAAACGTCGTGACGTTTGATTAAGTTAATTATTATAGTACATCATGTTTATGATTAAGTTAATTATTATAGTACATCATGTTCATGCTTATTCATGGTGAGGTCGATGTTTTACGGTGTTGATCAGTTTTGTCAATAAACTTGTTAAACTATCAACTCTCTGAGCGCTGAACTTTTTTGTAGAAAAATGGATTTTTACGCCTATTTTTTAAAATGACATTGTAAGCTTAACCTTTCATTGTATGCCCAAACAATGCATATTACATTCGCAAATATATAAGTAGGACTATCAAAATAAATTGTAAAATTTGACTAATTGTCATATTCTGATGGCGGCCATCTTGAATTTATAATGAGGTTGACCATCTGCTCATGGAAAATTGTCATTTTCCCATGCACATATAAGTCAATTGCTGAGTTTATTGTGTATATTTGTGCCGCTGTGTCTTATATTGCAAATAAAACCAGTTTTGCAGAAAATACGTATGTAGTATCGTCTACTATTAGAGGTGGTAGACTTATCGCAATTTTACGGCAGCCACGCTAAGAAGGTTAAGGCGTCAAAAAGGGAGGTTTTTCGAGGTAGAAAATCGAGGGATCAGTAGATGGCGGAAAGTGTTGGAAACATGAATGCAGAACTCAGAGACAGAGATGGAAAGAAAGAGTATGTGTGTGTGCAGTATTTAAAAACAATTCAGAAATTGGTTTTGTGAACCGTTCTCATTTCAACAAGAGAACTGATGAAAATCAGGTGAACCCCATCACAGATCTGAATAATGGTGGAACTCATTAAACTCAAATTGTAAAATAACGCAATAAATTCGACATGCAATTCGTGACGGAGCCTTTCCGTTTATAAGATTCAATGGGTGACTTCGTTCGTATTCAAATATATTTTTTGTGAGGTGCAAAACTAAAAAGGCTTGAAGAAAACTGCAATATTGAACACCTCCTTTTATAATTACTGAATCGTGTTAAAAATACTTGTAATAATGTAAGTCATTTTAAGATTAAGCGGGAAAGATTAATAAATAATTGCGTGAGATGAATTGCTACGGACATTTTATTTACCTCGTTGCCAGAAACATACCTGACTTTATACATAGATAGAGATAGATTTTGTTGACCTTTTAGAGCGATCACAATAATAGAATTGGCGGTAAATACAAAGGCCGTCCATACAGAAAAATAATCAGTAAAGTGAACTAAAAGATCAGATTAGTAAGATATCATTCAGCGGAAAGGTAATGAACTACTGTAAAAACATCGATATCAAAATAAACATTTTGAAAAATTGACATTTTTGAAAATCATTGATCAAATATTAACCGAATCATGTCAACAGTGAAGTATTTTTATTTACTTCCTCGGCAGGAGGTTAGCCACAAGGTCAGGTGTAGTTCTGAGAAGCAAGCGCACTAGGATTTGCGCATTCTGACTTACAAAAATACCTGAGCAGCGCCGTCGGCATATCCCGGTAGGGGCGCCTCAAACGATTAGCAATAAATTAACCCTTCTCGGTGAGAAGGTAAAGATTGGGAGGGTGGACCTCCTAGAACTGAACAGAACAATGCATCAGTTGGACAGAGACAAAGCCACTGTCGGACTGATTTGTATCATAATTCTATGATACAACATAACATGAATTCATAAGGACATTTCCGATAAAATAGTTAGGATAATTTGGTCTTTATATTCATATAATTTATTCTGTGAGATTTAAAAAAGTTGAAATGAGATTATTGATTGCAATAAGAACATTCCTAAAGAGGCGTTATGCAAAAATCAATAAAATAGTGAATTAATAACACCAAATGTGAATGGATACAGATGGATCACACGTGCTAACTATTCGCTTGTTCGAGCGAAAATCAAGGAGTTGATAACGATGACTGGCTAGAGTTACCTCTCTTGGAAATATATTTCTATTTTAACACATGAAAATGCTGCGAGCGTAAGCTTATTCGACTTACGCAGTGTGAAATTCAAAACGAGATTTTCCATTTATTTGGCCACGACCTGCAGGTTGGTATGTTTTTATTTTCTACATATTCTGCGAATTTACACGTTTCTTTAATTTCTTCCCTTGCAACAACGTATTTTTTTTCATTGTAAGAGAAATAACTGAACTCTTTGTTTATGCCTTATTTATTTGTGTATCCTTTGTGCATTTTATGTCTTCCTAACCATTTTTGTTGTCCATGACAAACTGTTAATAAATTAAATGTTATTATCGTTTCTTTATTATCCCTTTCTATTCTTTGTTAACCCTCATGAATAATGGCCACCACGTGCGCGGAGAAGAAACATTCCGAACAGGTGATGAGCTAAAATGCTGCAATTGGAATATCAAAAATACATTTTTATACCGACACAAACAATTTGACGAAAAACATCCCAAAATTAATAAAAAACGAAACATTGAATATATATTAATAGATGTACGCCAGAGACTAAGAAAAGGCCTATATATTTTTACATGAGAAACTATTACCTTCATTGGCTAAATTTATTTTATCATTAACTAGCTCTCCCTGCCAGGCGTTGCCCGGGATTTTGAGGTAATGTTTTTCTTGTCATGTCAATTAAAACAAATTCAATGTAAGTAGTTTATGAAACTATTGAAAGTTTTGAAAGCTTGCAATAATTTAATACACGAATGATAGCGAATAATGTAAACATATTAAAGCAAGTAAAAGTGATATATAAACATGGCTAACGTGTTTATGAATAAGACTGAATGTACTATTGTGGATGCAATTTCGTAATTTTTTTTCGGAATAAACGTAATTTGTCTAAATATGATATTTAAAAAGAAATGCGTAAGTTACGTAATTGTTCGGTTAAATTCGAGAAAAGTAAAAGAATTAACAACAAAAAAAATGATCGCATATTGGTAGGCGTGAACTCGCAACCTTTTGATTCGCAGCTGGTGTCGTGAACAAACTGAGAAAGTATCGTTAAAACTGTGTCTTAGTTGAAATGACTTATTGGCAGTTGTTTGTTGACTTATTAGCTGTTGTTTGTGTGCATATGTTCGTCTTTTTATGACTTAGCAAATTGTTAGATTTTTAACACTATACAATGTAAGAACGAATTTAATTCAGAACAATACTAACACTATTATTTAATTATGGTATTAAAACTAAGTAAATTGGTCGACATAATTTATAACATTGAACGAAATCAAATTTTAGATACTATAAAAATAAAAGCTAAAGTTTATTTCACGACACTAATTAAAGAATGCTTTAAATGTGGTATTCTTGTAATCAATTATCTCTCTCTTTCTCTCAATCTGTGTTTCTATATCTCGACCGCTCTCACTGCCTGTTTGACTAAAAAAGATCGAACACAGAGAACGGTTGCTATAAGGTATCAAGTAACTCGTCGTCCGAAAAGCGTAAAATGCGTGTCTTTTTAGAAATCTTTATCTCACTCCCCATCAGCCTTGCATTAATAAATTACAGGAAAACGAAATAAAAATGTAAGAAAAGGTTTAGAAATTTCGCAACGAAATGATTTGGAACGTCATTTTCATTTATCTTCTTTTACCAAACGAGGCGATTTCATCGGATAATCATATCTGTAGGTATCCAATGAAAAGTCAATTGTACAATATATCTGTGGATTATCCAAAGAAAAATAACGGTGAATCTTTGAAAATGGCTGTTACTGAAAGAATTATTGGACCGGATAAGATATGTAATCAACGAAAGCGATTGGAATTTTACTTTTTATAAGGAACACATACTGATAATTTCCGTAATTGACTCACCATTCGAAATGAAATATTGATTTGTAACAGAGAATGGATCGATGACAAAGCTTTGTGAATCTGACTGATTTTACTTTATATATATGGTGAAACCTTTTTAAAGCTATTTAAAATATAATACTTTTAGGTTGCCTCTGACGAAAGTGTTCAAATTACAGAGTTATTTAGTTAATGATTAAAACTGACCCTTTTTCTCAAGAAGTGATAAGAACATTTTTAAGTGATATAAATGTCACAAATTGGCCAATTGTTGAAACTGAATGCGAGTCAGTCCGCCCGTGCACGTAATGACCTCGGATTGAGGAGGACGAATTTTTTGCTGAGTCAGTTTGTATCGAGCTTCAAGTTACAAATCCAATGTTGAAAAAAGTCTATACTAATTGTTCAACTGCTATGGTGTTCTAAAAGCTGTTTTTTTTTTTATCACGCTACCATCGGAAGTCAGTTTCAAAGTTGGAAATTTGATATTGTTCCTCTGGATCTTTCCTGTCACGTGATCCGAATGAAGGTCAGAATCGTAAAAGTACAACTTGTGGATGTAATCGGGAATTTAGTTTTACGCGGATTCTGTATTCTCCTTAATGATAGCAACCCCCCCATTTTTAGCCACCCGATACTAGCAAGGCCTTTCACGCACAAACATACGCATATATACCCAATCACATACATATATGTACATACATATATGCACATACATATATGCTTTCAAAACGTTTAATTTAAATTCGTAGTGTCAGCTCACTGGTAAGAAACAGGTGCTGTTCCCTCGAGTCTGAGTAACAAATTTCCGTAGTTTTCGATGACCATTGAAACTTAGTTTTCGTTCTCACATAATCCGTTTAACATGAAATTCGCGCTGATGATGACCGATGGTTTTCAATGAGCGTCTTCGGGATTCCAGTACTCCCCGTAAACTTCCAGTCTAGGTCTAGATGCTGTTATTCCTCCTCGGTCATTCCACGGCCATTTTCTGTGGTGCAAGTCGGTTTTGGTGCCTCTGTGATTTTTTAGGGAGGTGTCAGATTATAATATTATTTCGATACCTATCCAGGCAGTATCAACTCTTTGGGTTCGTCTGACAATGTTCCATAAAAATATGGAACGCTTCATGGATTTGAGTGTTATCCTTGCGCAGGGGCCATGCTGATTTTCTCTGTCTCGTTCCAAATTTTACCTCTGCCAAGGAGGTTATGTTTTTGGCCGAGTTTGTTTGTTTGTGTAAGCTTGCGTCCACATCGCTTGACCAATCGTCACCAAACTTGGTGAAAATATCGGCCATGATGTAATTTAGAACTGATATGAATTATGGGATATCTAAGTCACATATCAAGGTGAAGATCACGAAAAGGGGAATGTCTCACTTTTAGCGATAACTTCGGTTCTGTTCATCGTATAAACTCGCTTCTTAATCGATATTGTAGCCAATTAAGTCCCTTATATGATATTAAACTTAACCTTGACTTTTTAAAAATTTGATGAATGGGTCCGATGCTCTTTCATATCAGCCACCGCCATTCAGCATTTCAGCGTGATCACATGAATAGATTTTGAGTTATCAACATTTTTATGGCATAAAATAATTTATATAATATGGAATATGGAGAGTTGGAATTACCTACTAGATACTATCTTCGATTGTCTTCGGTCTCTCTGTACAAGGGTTAGTCAGGACAGTCTGATATGAGGTTGCTTCACCCCAAAGTAAACCCTGATCAAATATTCAAAATAATGTAGTATTCAAAGACCAAATAAGATCCCCTCGACACGGCTATACACTGGCTCATACGAGGAATGGTGCACCTTCTCCTAGTGATATTTCTGCAAGTAACAGCACTTAATTGGATACTTTATCAGATAAGATGAGTTATTGTCCTGGAATCCGGTAAGACCAAAAGATCACAAAAAGATGTACTATAACATACTAAACTGGTTAATTGAAGAGAGGAACATTTATGTTCTTCACTTTTTTACAAACTCAACGTTTGAAAGGTCAAAATTTCGAAACATAAATAAACATTTTGTTCAGAAATTTGTTGTAAACACGAAACAAAATCTTTCTCATTTATTCATATAGATAGATATAGATAAATAAATAAATATAGATAAATATTAAAATTTTAGTAATTTCGATGCAAATTTATTTATCTTTAAAATGTGACCGTAAAAAAGATAAGAAAAAAAGAAATCACTTTGCCTTTTTCATTGACAATTGATAAATAGATTACACCTTGTTGACAACCAAGTTGGTGCTGCCAAAGGAAGGAACATTAAACACAAATGCTAAATATTTGTCGCGAAAGTAAAACAATGTTGCGAAACAAAACCATTTTATTATATTTAAATAAAAAAAATCATTGGATTAAAAAAAAACGAATTAATATATTTTGTTCAAAATAATTATACCAATTAGTTAATCTTACAAATGATAGCGCATATACATAAACAGTATATGAAAAAGATGTGCGTCTATTGTGAAAAGTTGAATTAACTTGAAATAGGGCGTTTTGACTTAACCGTTGGTGCGAGAAATGGACCCAACTTTCGCATTTATTCATTTAGAAAATGCACACATCGAATTAATATGCATTTGCAAAGTCTGTCATTTATAAAATAGATCATGAAAGCCTATCCCCGTAAAAATATAATCTATTTCGGGTGTTTCTGTCTCTCCGTCGTGGGATGAAATTGTAAACAAAGCCCTATATTAAAATCAAATGTAACTTCTTTCGAGTACAATTCTACGATCAATACAATGGGGGTAATATTTTACAATAATACCGTGGGGTCTGCGTTCGCGCAGGATATTTATCAACAGCAAAGACGGCGTTTTACTTTAATTTCATGAGAATTTAAATATATTAAACTTAAAAACCTAGTTATAGCTTAGTTGAGAATATACCATCGAGTAATCAAAGATGGCGTGAAACTAGCGTGATTGCAACGGAAACGCGTTGGAATTGCGTAACTTCCAGTTATGTTGGGAAATTTGTTCTTTTAACTGATTCTAAAATAACAAACGACAACGGAAATAACGGATATGAGACCACAGCAGACAACCTGGAAAATAAAACGATGTCACTCAGTTGACTTTTCGCACACCAGTTTTAGGTTCCGTTTTATTCGACTGTTTTGCCGAAATAGACTTTCTATTACAATAATTATTATGCATTTAGAAACCAAACAACGATGTTTTTTTTTAAATAAATAAACTATTTATTTTCAGAAAGTTGTGTTTGAAGGCTATAACAATGCAGTTTGGTAGAAAAAACACCGTAGAATACGAAACAAGGTAAACATAATAAATGACAATATTGAAAGATTTCAATAATTTTCGATTATTAATTATTTATTTATCAACGTGTGGTGACGAACCAGGATGGTATCAGTGGTGTGATGTTCTTTTGAATTTTCGAAGTAAATCTCATCTTCAGAAAGAGAATACATACTATATGTATAATCCTCGGTTGAAGTGTGTTTGGGCCAGGAAGCTAGAAGTTAATAGGTATCTACTGCATGAGATTCGCATCAAAATAGTTATTCTCGCTGAAAATAAATAAGTTATTGTCGAAGTGTGATTTTTAGTGTGATTATTTGTTTGTGAAGTGCGATTATTTGATTGTGAAGTGTGATTATTTGATTGTGATGTGTGATTATTTGTTTGTTAAGTGTGATTATTTGATTGTAAAGTGTGATTATTTGTTTGTGAAGTGCGATTATTTGATTGTGAAGTGCGATTATTTGTTTGTGAAGTGCGATTATTTGTTTGTGAAGTGCGATTATTTGTTTGTGAAGTGCGATTATTTGATTGTGAAGTGCGATTATTTGATTGTGAAGTGCGATTATTTGTTTGTGAAGTGCGATTATTTGTTTGTGAAGTGCGATTATTTGTTTGTGAAGTGCGATTATTTGTTTGTGAAGTGCGATTATTTGATTGTGAAGTGTGATTATTTGTTTGTGAAGTGCGATTATTTGATTGTGAAGTATGATTAT
The DNA here is from genome assembly GCA_963556195.1 of Sepiola atlantica. NCBI lineage: Eukaryota > Metazoa > Mollusca > Cephalopoda > Sepiida > Sepiolidae > Sepiola > Sepiola atlantica. The sequence continues at coordinate 47,701,413 of OY744548.1, forward strand.
TTGTTTGTGAAGTGCGATTATTTGATTGTGAAGTGCGATTATTTGTTTGTGAAGTGCGATTATTTGATTGTGAAGTGTGATTATTTGTTTGTGAAGTGCGATTATTTGATTGTGAAGTGTGATTATTTGATTGTGAAGTGCGATTATTTGATTGTGAAGTGCGATTATTTGTTTGTGAAGTGTAGTTATTTGATTGTGAAGTGCGATTATTTGATTGTGAAGTATGATTCTTTGTTTGTGAAGTATGATTATTTGATTGTGAAGTGCGATTATTTGATTGTGAAGTGTAGTTATTTGATTGTGAAGTGCGATTATTTGATTGTGAAGTATGATTATTTAATTGTGAAGTGCGATTATTTGATTGTGAAGTGTAGTTATTTGATTGTGAAATGTGATTATTTGATTGTGAAGTGTAGTTATTTGTTTGTGAGGTGTGATTATTTGATTGTGAAGTGTGATTATTTGATTGTGAAGTGTGATTATTTGATTGTGAAGTGCGATTATTTGTTTGTGAAGTGCGATTATTTGATTGTGAAGTGTGATTGTTTATTTGAAGTTATGAATTTTGGGCGGAGACGCTTTAATCATAGAATATTCCTTTTTCTCTTCGCTCTACTTCTTTTGAAGACATTTTTTATTTTCAGTGAAAATAGTTGCCCGATGTTATGGGGTCGGGATTCAGAGTCCGTGTGTTCGGTTGCACGTTGGCTGTGCTATTGGACATTGAGATATAGTCCATATTTTATTACAATGAATATACGCACACAACGGCATATCACGTTGGCTGTGCAATATTAATAAATCCGTACAGTTAATACAGTTTAAACAGTGGCGTTGCTTCGAACGAATCCCCATCATCAGATGATATTCATCGGTTTGTGTGTGATTTCGGGGTCGAAAGTTAATTCGAAACAACCGAAGCTGCACAGCATCGCCTGTCGGGTTTTAAGCCCCGAGCCGCGTTTGTCGGTTTGAAACAACTCTGGTAATGCCAAATCCGCGATCGTGCAGCTGTTTCACTTCAGATTCTTTTAAGATGAATCGCCGCTATCCGATCGCTACCGGCAATATAAATAAATAAGTAGGTTAGCCCCAGACAGTAAATGCGGTATTGTGGTAACAGTGTCTAGTTTAGAGTAAGTTTAGACAAAATTATTATGACTATCACCCAATCTTTTGGCTTAATGTCTAATTTGTAATCAATTTGTATTGCATATTGCAGCTGTAAACATGCACTAATGTTTAGGTGGTGGCATAGTTGCAATGCACGCGAATTACAGACTTGCTGCAAGTGAGTAATATTTTACAAAGAGAGGAGAGACAACACAGAAAATTGGAAATATGTCTTATCTGGAGTTTAGGCCACCCGGAATTTCATTTATCCACTTGTGAAAATAATGGTTTTGCCAATACGAGGTTTCCTGCTGTGCTTATGAACTACTTGAGAAGTTGCTAAAAGTAATGGCCGGGACGTCCTAGGCACTAGGTATTTGATGTGCATAGATTGGTAGCAGATTGGCCGTTTCAAATGGTTGCTGGCTGGCAATTATCTCAAGTGGTCAGTTTTTAGGTGGCCAAATGGGGATGGGCTGAGAGGAGAGACTGATGTATTCAGTTCTAGTGACTGAGAAAAAGATCGGACATCTAGGATTTCAGGTCGAAAGTTAACATATTCTAGCACATGGGCAGGGGTGGCCCGTCAGAGTTAGCACTCTGGAGTTTGAGAGAAAGTTTGGTTTTGGGGCTCTTAGCTAATGGATTGTTTTTCTTAGACTTGTGTAATAATTTGGTCAGGCTGAGATTTCTCATTTGAACGTCTCTTGTTAACAAACAAGTACTGTTTTGTAAACTCCAAAAATAAACCTCTGTTACTCGTTTTAAAC
>OY744548.1:47705795-47708295 GCA_963556195.1 Sepiola atlantica
CAGTTCTGATGTTAATTCTAGTTCTACCATAGTTTGTTTGCTAATTAGTGGAGATAAATTATTAAAAAATCATTTCGTTGTTTGATGGTGTTGGAGTTTGTGCTGAGTGCTGCTTTAAGTAATCTGCATCAAGATTTATTTTATATGTATTTAATGATTTTAGCCTGTTCTAATTTGAATGAGTGGCCGTGTTGTGCAGCGTGGGAGAAAAGCGCGTTAAGGGAGTTGCTATTTTTAATGTCTCTCTTGTGTTCACCGAGCCTTATTTTGAGTTTGCGTTGAGTTTCCCCTATGTATATTTGATGACAATTATAACATAGGATAGAGTATATATATATTTAAAAACACTACAATACTCCACATATTTTATACTAAAGAACCTCGGACAACAAATACTTCTCTCATAAATAGGCATCTGCTTTTAACCACTCATTCCAATAGCATAAAAATTTGCTGTTATTTCAGAGTTTTCCATCTAAACACGCAACAAACAAATGTTATTTTGTCCAGGAATAGATCGATAACTATCACAGTAATCAACTAACATTTAAGCAAAAAATAACTTAAAAAATACTTATTATATATTACCTGATTATTATTACTGATTATTATTACTGATTATTATTACCGATTATTATTACTGATTATTATTACCGATTATTATTACGGATTATTATTACTGATTATTATTACGGATTATTATTACCGATTATTATTACGAATTATTATTACTGATTATTATTACTGATTATTATCTGTTACTTGACAGTAAGGGACTTTCCAAGTGTAGGTCCGTGTCCCAAGGTGTGGTTCGTTATACGGTACGATTACCTGACGCAGATTGAATAGTAGGTGTTGTCTTTACTAGTCGAAGACACGTCATCGACGATAATTCTGATTAAAAAGCGAAATATTTTCGCATAAGGGGAGAGGGGGAAGCATACCGATTAGTTTATTTATTCCACTGTGAGTGTATTAATTTATTCCTATTTATTTGATTACTTGTTTGTGTTGCATTAATTAATCAATAAATTTCTTGCAATATGTGGAAATATGTGTAAAAGTGGGTTGGAAATAATATAACTCGTTAATTTATCTATGTATGAATGTGTTTATTTATATTTATTTAGTTCTTTATTTGTGTATTATTAATTGATTAATAATTATTAAAAGTATTTATGATTATACAAGTATATGTATATGTAATATGTGATAAAAGTAAGGATATAATATTCATAGTGTCTTAAATTATGTGTAGATGAATTTATTTATTCCCATTTATTTAATTATTAATGTATTATTACTTGATCAAATATCATTAATATAATTATACGCATAAAAGTTGTATGCATATCCAATATGTATAAAAAAGTGTGAGAAGATATGAAAATTAAATCTAATTAGTTTATTTATGTGTGAGTGTCTTTATTTATTCCGATTTCTTTTGTTATGTGTGTATATTTATTAATATAAGATGTGTTATGGGATGGTTATCCAGGTTCTGATGTTAATTTTTGTTCCACCATAATAAGTTTGCGAATTAGTTGAGATAAATTATAAAAAAACATTTCGTTGTTTGATGGTGTTGGAGTTTGTGCTGCTTTAAGTAGTCTGCATCAAGATTTATTTTATATGTATTTAATGATTTTAGCCTGTTCCAATTTGAATGAGTGGCCGTGTTGTGCAGCGTCGGAGAGAAGCGTGTTTAGGAGTGCCTATTTTTAATGTCTCTCTTGTGTTCACCGAGCCTTATTTTGAGTTGCCGTTGAGTTTCCCCTATGTATATTTGATGACAATTATAACATGGGATGGAGTATATATATATTTAAAAACACTACAATACTCCACATATTTTATACTAAAGAACCTCGGACAACAAATACTTCTCTCATAAATAGGCATCTGCTTTTAACCACTCATTCCAATAGCATAAAAATTTGCTGTTATTTCAGAGTTTTCCATCTAAACACCCAACAAACAAATGTTATTTTGTCCAGGAATAGATCGATAACTATCACAGTAATCAATTAACATTTAAGCAAAAAATAACTTAAAAATACTTGAATTATTATATATTACCTGATTATTATTACTGATTATTATTACCGATTATTATTACCGATTATTATTACGGATTATTATTACTGATTATTATTACTGATTATTATCTGTTACTTGACAGTAATAGACTTACCAAGTGTAGGTCCGTGTCCCAAGGTGTGGTTCGTTATACGGTACAATTACCTGACACAGATTGAATAGTAGGTGTTGTCTTTACTAGTCGAGGACACGTCATCGACGATCAGTCCGGCAGTGGTTTTGTGGCTGTCGGGATGAGGTAAGGTTCTTTTTAATCATAGGATGTCCACTCTTCCAGCTTTTACCTTCTCTTTTTGGGAAGAGGTTAGTTTATGGCGAATAGGTTGAGGCGCCATTATCGAAGAATATCGACGGGCTGCTCAGGCATGGTTTGTAAGCCATAGTGTAGTTCTTTTAATGT
>OY744548.1:47713295-47735795 GCA_963556195.1 Sepiola atlantica
TCATACGAAGTTTTGTTTTTCGGGGTTCATACGAAGTTGTGTTTTTTCGGGGTTCATACGAAGTTGTGTTTTTCGGGGTTCATACGAAGTTGTGTTTTTCGGGGTTCGTACGAAGTTGTGTTTTTCGGGGTTCATACGAAGTTGTGTTTTTCGGGGTTCATACGAAGTTGTGTTTTTCGGGGTTCATACGAAGTTGTGTTTTTCGGGGTTCATACGAAGTTGTGTTTTTCGGGGTTCATACGAAGTTGTGTTTTTCGGGGTACATACGAAGTTGTGTTTTTCGGGGTTCATACGAAGTTGTGTTTTTCGGGGTACATACGAAGTTGTGTTTTTCGGGGTTCATACGAAGTTGTGTTTTTCGGGGTACATACGAAATTCCGTTCTGATGAGATTCGATGTTTGAAAAATACGTGGCGTTGTATGACTTAAAATAAATATTGCTGGGAACAGCCGTAAGCAACTTTAATAGATTTGTGTATACTCTTCATTTAGAACATTAAAAATGATTGACATCGTCAAAAATACACACACACGCACATACACATACACCTCCCCCCCATATATATATATATATATATATATATATATATATATATATATATATATATATATATATATATATATATATATATATATATATATATATGTGGAGGCGTGAGAGAGAGAGAGAATTTTATTAAAATATAACCATCTATAATTATTACAATCTTATTCATCCGTGTTTGAATTGTGCATATAGATGAGAGATATCACACTTTGTGTGTGGGTCTATGGAGGGGAGTCCAATTCTGTCTCCTCACCCGAGAAGGCCCCACCCGAATTACACGCTCCATCCCGCTTCGACTGGTGCGTTACTGGTACAAAATTACTGTTAGGGTAGATCTTACTTCAAAAATTTCTGAAATCTTATCCATTCCTCTTTCTTTTTCTCTCCTTCCTTTCGTGTTGACTTTTTCTCTCGACATCCAGTCAAGTGATCCGTGCATTAGACTAATGGCGGGAAATTCTGACGCAATTATTCTTTTCATGTAACTGTTTCAATGATATGCATATCAATTTCAAATTCTTTTTGAATGGGGAAGCAGATAAGTACATGTTCATAGACCACACGCACATGCATTCAGAACCTACTACACACACACATGCATATATATATATATATATATATAGAGAGAGAGAGAGAGAGAGAGAAAGAGGGAGAGAGAGACAGAGAGATTGAGAAAGATGGAGGGAGAGGGGATGAATGTTATTTTTAAAAAGAATTCACATGTTTTACGAAAACACATACCGTATCAAATAAACAAATACTACTACTACTACTACTACTACTACTACTAATAATAATAATAATGATAACGATAATGATAATAATAATGATAATAATAACGATGATGATAATAATAATAATGATAATAATAATAATAATAATAATAATAATAATAATAATAATAATAATAATAATAATAATAATAATAATAACGTAGCGTGGCGAATGAGAAACGTGTTGTACTGACATCTAATGAATGCGAAAGGCTGTCACGTTAATAATACAAAAAGGTAGGAATAATATTAAATTTATTCGAATATTTAACATTTTTTGATAAGATATTTCTCGTTCTTTCTATTCTTTCTAATTACTCTGCACGGTCTATTAATTTCTATATTTCTATGTTCCGCTGTCAAGTATTATTTTTTGTAATTTTCTTATTCAAATAATTCTAAACCTGGCACAGCGTGAGAAGGTGTTGTTCATGCCAGTCAAGGATACGACTTCGACATTCAGTCCGACAGTGGCTTTGTCGTCGGTTCAGCCCCAAGAGGTACTCCCTCCCGGGCTTTACCTTCTCTCTAAGAAGAGGTTAGTTTATTGTTAATCGTCTGAAGCGCCCTTATCGGGGAATGATTACGGGGCTGCTCAGGCATTTTTAGGCCAGAATCCACTTCATCTAGTGCGCCGGCTGTTCGAACCCCTACCTGACCTCGTGTCTAACTAGCTGCAGAGGAAGTAAATAAAACTACTTCATATGATTCACTTAATAAACATGGACTCACTCCTCATATTTGCTCAATGATTTACACAAAATGTCAATTTCTGTTTATTTTAATGTCGACATTTTAACAATAGTTAATTGCATTTTCTCTTGAATAATATTGTACCCAATTTTCCATTGAGTTCACAATGGATTCAACTTTTCGATTTGTTTTTCTGTATTCGTTGCTCGTATTTTCTTCCATTCGATTAGTGGCATCGTTTTAAAAGGTCAACACCATCTATCTCTATCTCTATATAAAGTTAGGTATGTTTATATGTTTATAGATTTGTATATATATATATATATATATATATATATATATATATATATATATATATATATATATATATATATATATATAGAAATTGGTAGTTTGCTGTAAACATTGCTGGGAGTAATAATAAAAGTTTTTAAAAAGGTTTAAGGCAATGCGAAGATCCGGGTTGCTGGAAGCTGTGAAGAACAAAAACAGAAACAGAACAAAAACAGAATTTCGGTTTTGTTCTGTTTTTGTTCTTCACAGCTTCCAGCAACCCGGATCTTCGCATTGCCTTAAACCTTTTTAAAAACTTTTATTATATATATATATATATATATATATATATATATATATATATATATATATATATATACATCATTCACTCCTAAACGAAGTGGATTTGTTAACGCAGCTGCGAGACGTAAGGGGTATAAATGTCAGCTATGTCTAGTTTAGTTTTATGCACAGCGGGCAAAGAGAGGTTAGAAACACTTCGTGAAAATTCAGATACTTCCTCTTTTAACAATATGCATTGGACACAAATTTATAAATATCTCCAAAGTTTCAGTTTCTTTCGAGTGTTTTAAATATTTTTATAGAAGAATAATATAGACTCAACCTCCCATTTAAAAATTCAAATATATCGGATTTAGATTGCATTTGACCCATCATCATTAGACACCAACTAAGCAAGATTCCATGGATTTCAAGACGCCTTAAGCTTTAATTTGAGACATTTTGTAGAATAAAAATTATGGATTTTGATCAAAATCTGAATAATGATTTTAGGCATAAGGTTTAGTATTATTATATCTTGTTTTTCATCTTCGTAAAATAACATAAAAGTGGTGCAAATAAATTTTACTCGTCCTATGACGGGTATTCTTCTAGTCACATCTATGATGACATTTATTTATTTATTGTAACCCGGGAGGTGTGGGGTGGTGGCAAGCCACTGATGCTTCATAAGATTAACATTTTCTAAAACCGTTTCTAAACTTCAATCATATAAGTTGTATTTTTCACAATTTTCATAATAGCAGTAAGTTTTTAATTGGGTTAACTTGTTTAGGGGTCAACTCTCTTGAAATGTTGTGTTCATTAAAATGCCATTAAAATGTCATCAACATACCATTAAAATGTCATCAAAATGCCATTAAAATGTCATCAAAATGTCATTTTCATATGTGTTATGAGTCTTTATTCTTCACCTATTGAATGCAGAAATAATGTTATCACATGTTTTATTTTTTCTTTCAGTGGGGGGGGGTAGGTTTTATAATTTTGGAATTTTTACTGGAGAAGTAAATAGATGAATGCCATATATGTATTTATATATTTTTTCTAATCTAACTTAAAAAATTTAATTTTTAAAACTTTATTTAGAAAATGTAATTTATTGGCAGCATATATTTTTTCAATACATATTTGCTTAAATAGTACAGGCGATCATTTCTAGATGCCTGATTAATGTTCTAATTTCAAGCTGGAACTGGCAGATGAACTTGTCGTACTGGTCGGGTACCCTATTACTTTGGGTTTCTTTCTGGAACAATATTCAGGAGTTGGCTATCGAATGAAGAAGATAATATCTGAAATGTTTTAGTGATTGTTTTGGCGGGAACCGTTAAGGTTACTTGTAGCATTAATGCAGTATTAGTATCAAATGCATTTTAGGGCGTTTTCACGGTTTCACATTTTATTCAATGCTGGCTTTTTAGGTTTTATATATACGGTTTCTAATATCTTGTTTGTTATTTTCATATATACGGTTTCTAATATCTTGTTTGTTATTTTCATATTCTAATATGGTTGTATTAACTACGAGAATTGTAAAGAGAGAGAAAGCAAGAAAGCCTAATAAGAAATACTATAAAACGAATAATCAACAATGCAACTTGGCGAATTATTAGACGAAATATTTGTAAGCAAATGATTTTGAACTCCCCTTAAAAATTCTGATTAAGTATTTTATTTATTTTGTTTACCTCCATCGAATTTATGTATTCCATTGTTGAACTGGTGGACGTTAGTTCTAAAGGTATTTTAAATGCGCTTTTCTTGTGAGAAAGAAAAAGGTACTTTATTATTTCGGATGGCTTCTTCTTCTTCTTCTTCTTCTTCTTCTTCTTCTTCTTCTTCTTCTTCTTTCGTTTGCTTCACAGCATCTCACTGTTAGATCACCAGCTCAGTTGAGAAAAGCCATGCTAATGTTTTGTTGTCTAGCGCAGCTATGCCGGCTTCGCCGTATGTGGTCGATGTTTGAGGTATGACTCGATGATGTGGTCTACTGTTTGTTCAGAGTGACCACAGTCGCAGACAGCCGAGTCCCTGAGTCCCCATCCTTTCATGGTCGCGGCGAAACGGCCGACACCTGTCCTGAGGCGGTTGAGCATTGTCCACTGCCGGCGAGAGAGGTCCATGCCTCGTAGGTTATCCGGGTCCTCCACAAATCTGTGCAACCGTGATTTATCTGCTGCCTGCCATTCATCCGTCCAGCGACGTTTCAGCCAGATTCGTTTTGTGACGTCACCGGCTGTTGAAAGCAGGAACTGATGGCTTCTTGATAGCGTGTGTTTCTTTTGCCGACATATTCCATTAAAATCTCGAAACGTTATGCTGACAATTTTACTTCTGAAACCGGGTTAAAATGTTAGTGAAATATTATTTTTGAACATTTATTCTTTTGGTTAACTAATTTGCATAACGCTTTGCAGTAGAACGTCTCATTAATTCACTACTCATTGTTGTTAGTATTTTCTAATTCAATTACTTTTTTTCATTTTCATACAACACATAATTCTATTTAAGGATATTTTATAGCGTAGCATTGTAGGTGAAAAGAGTGTTTCCTGTGTTTTCCGGTGAATTGACTTCTGGGATTACGATTCTTGGTTTCCTCAATTCCCCCGGATAACGCCGGCATATGAATCCCGCTAGTATATGTACACACATTATATATATGAAAATGTAGGTCAATTCTCTTCTTTTCATATTAGATTTTTCGTATGATTTTTCAACATTATTCGAAGCATTTCGTGCGTGAATTCATGCGAAACCTTGAGAAAAGCGTTTCTGGAATTTGTTTAAAAGAGGGTGTGTGACTTTTAAACGTTTTCTGTTGGTTCGCACATACTTATATTTAAAACAACAACTTTAACATGTGAATACGTGTATGGTTAGACGTGACAGAAAATAGGTATTTCTTCTCGTAGTAAATGCCTTGTCTTATACCTCAGGAGAGGTGTGGTTGGCGATTGCCCAACAATCCTTTCTTCACAATAGATTCCCCTACAGGCACCATTACCATTGTTTAACGAGCCTCTCTTACTTACACAATCAGATTTTACTAAGATTATTTATTCACCCACATTTATATCTATTTCTTAGACTAATAACCCTGTCATTGCGCAACTTTAGAACTAGGGTACTATGCACATCTGTATGGTAAAAATCGTGCGATGCACATGCACTAGACCCATCTCTCTATATAGAAATACTATCCGATATTTCAGCCCCTAAAATCTCTCACACATCCTGTCCACAATCATCACGGGTTGCGACTAAGCCTTGTCACGCCAAAGCTTTGCTCTATGTATTTCAATACATCGAACCGAAACAGTGGTCTAGTGGTTCGAGAGGTCGATGACTGTGGAATTTAAGTGATAATAACCCTCTTCACGGTTCCAGTATTCTTCGTGTTCAACCAGTGGAGTTCTGAAATGTGCTCTCCCTCGATGTTTCCCTTTTCGAGAACGTCCACGGGAGATAAATTATAGTACTTTTCTATATACGTATCAACCCAGAGAGTCTCAGTTCTATCGGGTTCGTCTTAATATGTTCCATTTATATTTCTAGTTGTGTTTGATCTCAGTGTTATGTTATTTAAACTGACCTGTGGTTGGTCAGTGTCACCTGTCTATGTAGGGTGGTTTCCGCATTCTGTGATTTTTCTTAATATTTCGGATTTATTTTCGTCAGTGTCGAAGTTTTTATGCTGTCTTTTTACCAACTTTTCTAAACTATTCCTAGTGCCACTACAATTATTGGCATCACCGCAGTTTTCTTCATGTTCCATATTCCATTCATCTCTTCGGCAAGTTCTATGTATTCCCTTAGTATTTCTGTCTCCTTGAGCTTGACTGTTTGATAAGCTTGGACAGCCCACTCTACTATTTGACATGCCATGTTCCTTCTTGTTGACTATTATTATATCCGGTCTTTGGCTTGGTTGTGCTTATCCGTTTTAATTTCCATGTCCCAGAAGAATTTTATGTCTTTTATTTTTCAATACTGGCTCCACTTTGTGTCTGTACCATTCGTCCGTATGTTCAAAGTGCAGTCGTTTGCACAGTTCCTAGTGGACTTACGTTCCAATGCAATTGAAAAAAGCATTTATCATTTTTGTTATGTCGTCGTCTAAAACAAGGATGTCAATAAAAATGACCGATATATTGACCAAGTTTGGTGATGTTTGGTCAAGCGATGTGGGTGCTATGCTGTAAATAAACAAACACACTTGACCGCAAACATGACTTCCTTGACGGAGATAATAATGTGTCCTTCTTGTATCGAATTATGACACAATCGAAGCAGGAGATGGAAAATGTTCATAGTCCCGTATTTACTTGTTTCTTTACAAGGGTCTTTTTTGCTGAAGGGTGATATCTAAATCCCCAAAGAGGTTCACTTTCTACATACCTGCTGACCATTGCTGCATGATTAGAGATGAAGTAAGTTTAACGCCAGGGGTAAAAATACTGATCACTCAAAGGGGGGGGGGTTCTTTATTGGATAAAAATAAAAGTCGCCTCAGTCTGGCCGAGCACAGAACAGATACTACAGAAGGTTGGGAAAGTTATTGTTGGAGACCTGTGTTTCCTGCTTTAAACTCGTACTAAGAACCGAATAGAGATTGTTGAGTCAAAAGAATGTTTTTTTCTTTTTTCAGTCAATTAACACAACATCGTGTTTCTACTGTTGTAACATTATGATTCGGAAAACACTTTCAAATACCACAAATTTAAGGGAACTAACTCATATTATTAGCTTTAAGTTTAAATAGGAATTATCTCCCATACATTTTTAGTTTTTTTATTATTTAAAATTGTCTCCATTGTAATAATATTGTTTGTCGAAATGATTATTTTCAGAAAGAACCGGAGGCGAATTACATTTTTAAGCGTAAAAAATATGCTACGAGGATAAAAAAGAAGAACCCGCTAGTCAGACTAAAATATCGATTTGTCAGATCTATTGCTTACATGGAAAATCCGAGAGGATAAGTTTATATATTACATGTTTTTCGTTTGTCTCATGTGACTCGCTGAAACTGATTTCACAAAAAAGTATTATCATAATGCGAGTGACCCCCCCCCCAATAATATCGCTAATAACATTCATGATGCTTTCTGTAATCGAACCATATTTTATATGTATACACTTCCGTCCATGCCTGACTTCACCACCACGTTTAAGGCATAAATATCCAACAGTCTTTGTATTTCCACTGTTCAATGATATGGGGGTACACTTTGGTGGTCGTCTCATCAGAAGATATAATTCTGAATGAGTTTCACATTCACCGGAAATTAATCTCCCAGATTTTTTTTATCTCTGGGTTATCTCAAAGATAATATCTATCAAAACAATCCGCAGACTATTCTTGAACTGAAGAGTGTTATCACAGCTAAAATCATGGCAGTGCCAAGAAAACACGTTATTCTCACAACGTCTCGGCCGATGTAAACTCCAACCTTCTTCAGATAGTTATTATCGAACTCGGTAAGCTTTATTCTTAATTAAATTAATATGGACTCGTGCGCAACGGATAAAGTACTAAGTAATAATAAATTCTAAGAGACTGTCTTCTAAAGGTTGAAGGTTCAATCCTCAGTACAGGCGATACTAAGAATATAATTAAGAATTACTTAAGATATCTACTCGGTCATGGCTGACGAAACGAGAACAATCTACCCTTGTGGATTAAATAAAGGGGTCAGTTCGAAAATTCCGTACAGATTTCCTAATTCGAATTGAAATTTCTCGAGTCAGAAAAGACGCACCTGAAGAATGTCAGGGTTTACAATGCCCGAAACGTTGTAAGAATAAAATCCAAGATAAGAACATTACCCCGAATAATCCAAATAATCCACATACCATATAGTTCAACCTTTTGCGCATTGACCACTACTTTTATAGACCTACTATAGAGAAAGGATTTGATGGTTGAGAGGACATTGCCAGATATGTCATAGCTCGCAAGTTTCTGAAGCAACCGTTTGTGTCAGACCCTATCAAAAGGCCTTTAAATGTCGAGAGCTATCGCCGTAGAGAAATAGGCACTATCGAGAGATTCACTAATTCCATGCGATATTACAATCAGCACGTCAGCAGTTCATCTTGCAGGACGAAATCAATATTGTTTGTTTGAATTAGTATTTTTATTCGTCTGTCGTGCGTAATTTTGAAATATCATTACTATTGGTTTGTTAGGCCTTATTTTGAAATCGCATTTTCCTCGATGAACAGTCGCGTCTGAAGAATATCTTGTTTGTTTTTGTAGTTACGCACGATGCATTGTTAGAATTAGGCAGAGTTATTTTAGCAACTTCTTTCCAACTCACGAGGCCGGACATCTAGAATTATGATACAAAAGAGTCCGACGGTGTATTTGTTGCTATCGAGTTGAGGTATGGTTCTGTTCAGTCCTAAGTGGCCCACCTTCCCAGGCTTTACCTTCTCTCAAAGAAGCGTTTAGTTTATTGCTAATCGTCTGAGGCGTCTTACCGGGGAATGCCGACGAGGCTGCTCGGGCATTTCTTGTAGGCCAGAATGCGCTTATCCAAATGCGTTGACTTCTCAAAAGCAAACCTGACCTTGTGTCTAACCCCCTGGCAAGGAAGTAAATAATATGTTTTCTCGCATTGGATGTTCGGCCTCAAATAATAAATGTCTTTTTTGTATTAACCGCTCAGACGAAGGTATTTGACAACAATGTTATTTGACACCATACCTTCCCATCTAAAGATTTAAGGACTGAAATAAATTACTACGGACACAACCGCCCCCTCCCGGCATTGTCTCAAACTGTAATAAAAGTCCGGGTGTTTATTAAAGGAAATGAGGCTAATTAAATTACACTGCAGCTTTTTTAGTGGAAGCGATACTAAGCCAACACACTCTCTAATATACATGCGCCTTCAGACAGACACATGCATCTATTTATTTTGTTAAAGTGCATGTGAAATGCATACGATTCGTTGCCGTTTTGTTATAAAAATGGCGTGTCGTTTTGTACCACTGGAGTTTTACACTTGAAGAAAAACATTGTGTTGACCTTATTCTTTTGTGACAGACGATGAAAAATAAGCTCCTCTACGTTTAATTGTTAAAATTAACATTTGTAACATCGTATTTACCGAAACGAACTATAAGAAAACTAGCTGTCCCTGTTCGGCGTTGCCCGGGAGTCTTTTTACTTGCATTTTGTGTCTGCCTTTTATTTATTCATTTTTAATAATGCTGTTGTTTTTTATTGTTTTTTACTCAATCATTATTTTAAAAATTATATTTAAAACTTAAATTGAATTATTATGGCATCATTTCGTCATTAAATTAGTGATTAAACTTAAATTATAGATTAAATCAAATTATTATTAAACTATAAATAATTGTTGTTAATCCAATTTTGTTTTAATTTCTATTAATTATTGGGTGTGAATAGTTTCCAAAACTTGAAATCCTTTAATACAGGTGTACTCAACCTGGGGTTCGCGAACCCCAAAAGGGTCACAACAAGATTTCCGGGGTTACTTAGATGGCTGATGAAAGAAGTATTTTAAATACTAATTGTTGTGGATTGTGAAATTCAGTGCATGTACTTTCATAAAGTTGCTTTCATTATTGATTTAGAAAAAAACATATATCAATATATAAGTAATAATTCAAAAGGAAAAAAAAACGTGAATATATTATATTAAAAATAAAAAATTAAATGACGAAAGAAACGTTAATGATTCGAAAAAGCACTCTTCAGAGTGTGTTACCGAACATTCAAATCTATATGCAACAAAGCACTGAAATCTGTTCGAAGATATGATATATTCAATAAATACATGTTGTATGTAACAAGGGCTAACAATTGCAAATTTAATTGTGAAGTTGTTTTTATTATTAAATTCATCATTTTTTAAAATTTATTGTACAAATTTATTTTCGTTTACAATAAATTGATGGCAAAAAACTTAGAGGGGTTACGTCTAATATTCGGTCGCGGAGCAATTCGATAATGGACCGACTAACACAGTGACGTTCGTGAGATTACATAATCATTGAAGGAGGAGATCGTTGAATTCTTCAAATGTGATAAGACAAAGTCACATGAGTTTACAATGAAACTCTCAGACAGCCATGTCTTCATAAGCTGACCTACTTGAGTGACATATTCTTACGCGTCAACTCATTCAACGTATTTCTCCAAGACCGTTTTGTCACAGTGATTGATTTCACGGAAAAACTAAGGTCATTCACCATAAAGTTAGAACTTTGGGAAGACAAGGTCGAAAATGGAAATCTAAGCATGTTTGAACACCTATATGAGGCACTTGACAAAAGAAAAAAGTGAATATAGAACTAGATGTGGTGCAGCTTGTGAAATCAAATCTTGCTTCTTTGCGGATGGAGTTTCAATCTTAATTCTCGAATTGAGTGAAATGGAATCAAAATTGATTAGAAAGTCATTCATTGTGAATGTGCACCTTCTTCCAGATAGTATGCAAAAATAATTCTAAACGTTGGTAAACGACTCTGTTGCAAAAGATGCATTTGAAACTATTTCCCTCACCAAGTTCTGATCTAAAATGAGTGAAATTTACTCTGTTCTATCTGAAAGAGTTTTGAACTCTTTACTGATGTTCCCTACTACTTAGCTGTGCGATCAAGGATTTTCAACGCTGTTGAATATGAAAACTAAACATCGATCACAGCTGAATGTTGAGCATGGCCAACGAGTGTGCGGGTCTAATACTGCTTCTCAAATTGAGGAGCGTGCATGTAACAAACAGGCACATCCCTCACACTGAAGTTCATGACTGATTTATTGATACTTAAGAAAATATTGTTTCACTCCTGCTTGTGTAGCATCATTGCAAAATATTTGTAATACTGATGTTTCTTCTGAATAAGGTCATCTGAATAAGGTCATCTGAATAAGGTCATCAACATTTGAATAATTTTATAATATTTTTTGCAAAATTATTGCTGTATAATGAGTTACTTAATAAATTACCATTATGTTCATTGTCACATTATTTAGGTTCGGGAAGATGGTTTTATAACTCAGGGGGTACTTAACGGTATAGGGTTAAGAGCCCTTGCTTTAATATATGCGTATTCTCGAAGAAATTACTTTTATTCGAGAGTTGAAATGCATTCAAATTAACAAAAGATTAAAATGTCTGACTTGTTTACGAAGAAATCGAAATCCCTTTAATTTCGTAATTAAATTATTATTTTAAATGAGATTTTAAAAAATTTATTTTTATTTTACGCTATCACATTTTTATTTCAATAAATATTCGGGCTGTAGTTACGCTGACACGAGAAAAACATACGTGAAGTTGTCTCAATTTTATTAATAGTTATATGAATTTTTCCAGAAATGGAAATATATAAAAGAATAAAAACAAAATAAAAACACCACCACAACCACCACCACCACCCCCATCATCATCATCATCATCATCATCACCACCACCACCACCACCACCACCACCACCACCACCACCACCACCACCATCATCATCATCATCACCACCACCACCACCACCACCACCACCATCATCATCATCATCATCATCATCATCATCATCATCATCATCACCACCACCACCACCACCACCACCACCATCATCATCATCATCATCATCATCATCATCATCATCATCATCATCATCATCATCATCATCATCATCATCATCATCATCACCACCACCACCACCACCACCACCACCACCATCATCATCATCATCAGCATCATCACCACCACCACCACCACCACCGCATACTCGTTATCTTGATTAACATCATGATCATAACAACATATACCCAGTAATGATCTAATTCGAGAATACTAATGGTTTTATTCATGTCGTTTTCAAGGTGAAAGTTTGATAGTGATTTGATTTCTTTTATCACTTGGGTGGTCGTGGTGGTGGTGGTGGAAGTGGTGGTGGTGGTCTTTTGGGAAGTTTTATGGAGGCTTGAAGTGCTTGGCGTTCTCATAGCAGTGTTATTAAATGAGCAGTCTTCTTTTAAATATCACAGCTCTGCATCGGTTTGCTTCAGTGCGACTGTAGAGGCCTTTGTTCGAGATTGTCCTTGGCCAACTGATTTGGGTGACTCGTCTCAGTAGCTTCCCTTGAAAAGGATAAATGCTGTATTCTGGCGTTTTAGTCAGTGTCCACAGTTCTTATTGCACAAGAAAATGCCCCCCCCCCCCTGCTTCATTTCTTTACTGACATGTTTTCCGTCACAATCAATGAATTGATAACGACATAAACAATTTTGAGGAAACATAAAAACTCTACACAAAAAATGAACGAATGTAAATAGTGTACAAATAACACGAGGGTCTAAATACAAAATCTCACAAACCTATTCGAGGGTTAGGATTAGGGTTAGGGTTAGGGTTAGGGTTAGTTAAATTATTTTGTTGTTTCTTTCTTATTGTTTCTCAGAATGACTATTCTGCAGATATATTTCTAAAACGGCCGAATATAATTTTTTGTTTTCGGAAATCAAGGCTGAATTAATAACTCGCAATTGACCCGTTTTTGTTATGTCCATTTCTGAACAATGATTTTACGAAAATAACTACATTATTGAGTAAAAGTCCAGAATAGTGAACAGTCGAGAACTCGTAGAAGCAAACAAACAAATGAATCATGTATAGCAAAACTCGTTTTTCGTGTTGAAACTGTTTGTTAGATTTTTTTTATTTCAACATTTTATTAAAATGATTTTAAAACCAAAATGACGGCCAAGATGACTGCTTAACATCGGTTAACTGCGCTAAACTGTATGGGGTTCATTCTGAAAACATAGTTAGAAAAATTGCTTACCTTACCACTAACCATAAGTCCGAGTGTCAAACCTCAGAGAAAACACTCTACACGTAATGGCCTAAATTTAGTGAAGTTGAGCCATTATTAGTTTTCGGATGTTGGTAAGACAGCCTTAATCAAAATTAAATTTTAAAATAAAAATCTTAGTTTTCGTACGTTAAAACTATAGATGTTCGATAGAGAATTTAATTCTAATGCGTTTGCTATAAATTATTTGTTTTTTATTAACTGTCTTTTTTTTGCATATCAACTCTCGACTGTTTACTATTCTGTACTTTACCCGCTTATTGCATTCAAAGATTTTGTTTTCTAAACAATTGCTGTGCGTTTAAAAGTAAATGTTCATCACTATTTAGACATTTCAAATTTATGTAAACAATTCGTCAAGATATGCGAGCAAAATGGGCGCATATTTGTTCATACAAGTGTGCAATAAATAAAAGTTGTGATTAAACTGAGACATTTGCGAATGAGAATACAAATATCTAAATGCAAAAAGTATTTTCATTTATCATTTATCATTTATCATCCTTATATTACCATCAAAACAACTCATTGTTGTTTGGAAATACCGTAGACAGAAATCAGTTAAACATAGCAAATGTGTAGGACTAATTTGCATAACTAGTTTTGAAGGTAGAATTAAACAGAATCATTCCGCTATTTTTAACAATGTTTGCTTATATATATATATATATATATATATATATATATATATATATATATATATATATATATATACATATATATATATATATATATTAACTATTACATAAAAAATACATTTAATATATATATATATACATATATATATCAACAATTACATAAAAAATACATTTAATATATATATACATATATGTATATATCAACAATTACATAAAAATACATTTAATAACAGGCTGTATGTGGATGACTATATATATATATATATATATATATATATATATATATATATATATATATATATATATATATATAGTCTCGGAAGTTTCTCAACCATTAAAACTATATTAAAAAAAAACAACAAAACAAACTTATAGTCCCAAGTCTTTCAGTGGAAAATCACTCATGTAAGTCAATTTATTTTTTACAGTTATTATATTAGTTTGTTTCTAACACTATTTTAAGGAATATTGGAGAAAGTGCCCTACATCATGAGGATTCCCATTGGAGGATTTCAAAAACCAGAACTCTGCAGTTCAGTGCTCCTTAAATACCTAAACGCTATGAGATGTGAGATCGAGAATTGTGACGAGATGTGGAAGCAGTGGCTAGCAGGAAATATCATAGCAGACGTTCTGACTGTGTCCGCACAACGAAATTCGCCGAGAAGCTGTAAAAAAGGCGCGACAAGATCCAGAATAATGCAATGCGAAACTTGGCGAGAGAGATGGGCCGCGGATTATGGCGATTATGAAGAAAAAATCGCTAAACGAGAATTTTCGTCACTACTCATTTAAGAGTAGCAAAGCGAACTATTGACCGATAAGGCACAGGAAGACCGCCTTACGAAATCTAATAAACTCTTCTTTCTTCTGGTGTTTCTCTGAATAAGTTGCACAACGTGCAGAACAAAAGGTAACTACCCTATAGCCCGCAAATATCCCGTGCATCATGAAGATCAAGTTCCCTCAAAGTAGGCTAGTCTGTAGGTGTGTTTCCCGCTGTCCAACATCTTCGAAAAGGGACTCAGACTCGATTCAGATGGTTATATTCAGTTGTTGTCCATTGTTTTCACATGCTAAGTACGGAGGATAACTGTCGGAAGGTCATACGTGTTACTGCCGAAAGAGTAAGCCTCGCGTTACACCTCCGAAAAAACACAGAAGTGGCTATCTAGGAACTTCCACAACTTTACCAGTCCGAATATCTGGCCCCTAGCTTACCTGATTTCAACCACATCAACTATTATGTGCGGTGCGCAGTTCAAGAAGAAACCAATCGTACCGCCTGCAACAGCAAGAACCAGCTGATTGCCAGGCTCAAGCTGGCGTTTAGGTTTGTCCCTCGAAGGAAAATGTGACAATTGGGCGCTCCAGGTTCAGGTCCCGCCTGGAGGTAGTGATGGGGAAACAGAACGGCTTCTTAGACAAAGTTGAATTCTCGGAGATGCATTTTAGATTTTTGGAAATACATCAATTAGAGGAACAAAGCACACACTTGTTTAGAATACTTATATATATATATATATATATATATATATATATATATATATATATATATATATATATATATATATATGATTATTTTTATTTACACACACATGTACAAAATATACGACACTGGCATGTCGATGTTATCGATCAACAGCTATTATAAACTGAGATCTCATCAGGAAGAGTAAGAATCCAATCTTAACCTTAACTTAGGTTAAGATCGGAGACTATAGTGCAGATCCTGCGTGCTAGGGAGTAGGGTATAGATTTTAGGCAGCTTTTGGGGTGATGGCTTCTAAAATGGAGATATTGTTGGGTATCTGTGGGTTTGTGGTAGATGTCTGTGATTATGTGAGTGTTTTTAATTTTAATCAATACATCTAAGAAGGGTAGTTCTGTTTGACTGTGTTCAATGGTGAATTTAATCTTGGGGTGTAGGTTCTGTAGTATGCTGTGTAATTTATTGATGTCCCCCCATGTGGGTTCCCAGAGGATAAAACAATCATCCAGGTATCTTTTCCAAGATTTTATGAAGAGAGTTTGAATATTCTGTCCATATATTTCTTCTATCTTTTCATATAAGATCTTCTCTAGGTAGGCCAGTGTTAGGGTGGCATATGTTGGTGCCATTTTGGTTCCCATTGCTGTACCTAGAATCTGGATGTAGTTTTTGTTATTAAACTCAAAGGAGTTGTTGTTGAGAATAATGTCTATGCTGTCGAGGATGAATTGTGTCGAGGATTGAATGTGTGTATATATATATATGTATATATATATATATGTGTGTGTGTGTGTATGTATGTATGTGTATATAATTCAACCTTTATCCCCCTCTCTGTCACTATAACCACACGCCTGTGTGTGTGCGCGCATGGGTGTGTGTGTGCGTATTTATGTGTATGTGTGTATGTATCGCTCACCTATTCACAAGACTCAAGATTAGACCACACGCATACGGACGCACACACACACGCAGACACGACTTCGTTTTTGGAGACGACAAAAAGCAATAAAAAGTATTAAATTTCAAAAGAAATCCGGCGCACCCTAGGAGGCTGGGATAGCCGATGGGTCATGGATGGGTAACACGCACTTGACCAAGAGAAGCAGGAAAAATGGCAAATAAAAAATAAAAAATAAAAAATAAAAAATAAAAGATACCCACACACCCGCAAACCCACGCATGCGCAAAAACAATAACAAATTCATCAAATGAAACAACATTTACTCAAATCGAAAGACATTTCTTCAAATGGATTTTCATATCTGATGAAAGCGGACCACCGCTTGAAACGCGTTATATAAAATTATAAAATGGTAAAACAACAAAATAATAAATAAATGTTGAAAAAAACATTCTACAAATGTTGGTAGCCTTACTCCTTTACATATATACTTTTCTCTCGTTGGAACTGCACTAATACTGCACTACCCTCTTTTCTATATATATATATATATATATATATATATATATATATATATATATATATATATATATATATATATATATAAATTCAATTTTAGTTGACCCAAAGGTATATGTTTTAAACTCAATAATATACGACTAGTGCTCTTAATTTAGCACATTTAAACCTTTCAGAGAAAAACATGTTTTCTTCAAAAACACTTTTATTAACAAACAATATATATACTCTGTTTAGGGAGAATTACTTGTTTCGATTTGAAGCTGTAATGTAAATGTTCTATCCTTTCTCAAAAGCTGCTATTTTTTTATGGCAGTTGCTCCAGACAATGCATGAAGCCACTTGAGCTGAAAAATACTTCAAGGTCAAAAACTAGCCAACATTAAGTGTTAGATGGATAGATTCCAACCCAGAAAACAGCAATTATTTCCCCTTTTTTCAGAAATATCCCTCATGGAATGTGAGGACTAAAGGACAAAATAAGGGAAGCCAGAGTTACGAGGTTGCCGAAAGTAAACCCAAGAGACAATTTATCGTAGTAACAAAATGCAGTATTTATACTTGTCATTCGTACAACTGAATCGTTAGGGCCAATGGATATAGATGTCGATTTTTGTAGTCAGAATTATTGTAATAAGCATTTATAGCTGGTATATCGTTCTTTGAAATAACATAACAATACAATTGTAAATGCTAACAAAAATACTAGATTAAAAGATATAAAACAACAAAAATTAAGACTTGTAACTGCTTGAATAGAAGAAAATGTCCCATACAACAAAATTATCAAGTAACCCAAATAGTCTACCAGGCCACAATTTCAACCAAAGAAAACCCAACCCAGAAACAATTCTATATAATCATGGCTGGTAACACTTACAAAGAAAGATATACTGGCCATAAATGCTCATTCAATAATTCTGACTATAAAAATAGAACTTCACGTTCTCTATACCATTGGGAACTAGCCGATAATGATCAATCACCAACAGTGATTTGGAACACTATTAGAAATACCAGTTCTTGTAGTTCCCTAAATTCTCCCTGTTACTTATGCCTAAGTGAAAAACGGGAGATAATTAGATTTAGTGATAGGGGTTAATTTCTAAACAAAAAACAAGAAACCTCAATTAACTGTAGGCACAACAGATCACACATTCTTAGTAATTTACATATAACCTCTTGAACCAATGTTACCATTAGAAAATAAAGTAAACACTAACAAATAAACTCTCTTTATCTTAACTAAACACATCATACTGTACTATCTACTAAACCCACTAGAATTAACTATGCAATACAAAAACACGGCAACACTAGGACCTCTATTATTCTATAAAACTTATCTATCCACAAACAGACAAACATAGTTATACATTTATATATCATATATTGTACCATACTCGGTATAATCATCATAATTATATTTATATTTATTTTTCCATTACTATTATTAGAATTAAAACTACAATACATTACTATTACCATTAACACTATCAACAACTACGAATAAGTACTATTATTATAACTATTATTATCATTACTACTATTAATAGCATTACTATTATTATTACTAATATTAACACTATTATTGTAATAATTATAATTTTCATTATTATTATTGTTATTATTATTACTATAATTATTTCTATCATCATCAATAACTATAGTTACTATGATTATTATTATTATTATTATTATTATTATTATTATTATTATTATTATTATTATTATTATTATAACTATCACCATAGTCATAATCGTATTCATTATTATTTCTACTACTACTATTATTATTAATATTATTAGTATTTTACCATAATTATCATTATTAGCATTAGTATTAATTTTATCACTATTATTATTATGAGTGTTATCACTACAACTTATTATTACTAGTATTTTTATATTATTATTATTATTATTATTATTATTATTATTATTATTATTATTATTATTATTATTATTATTATTATTATTTTATCATCATTATTTTTTTTATATTAATTACTATGATAGTTTCCTATTTAAATGATTGTTATAATTATTATGATTCACCTTGTAAAAATATATTCCATCTGTTTAATTTAGCTATAAATACAATTATTATTATCATCGATATCATTATTATTATTATTATTATTATTATGATTATTAGTATTATTATTATTATTATTATTATTATGATTATTATTATTATTATTATCATCTTCTAATGTTTTATGATTCCAATTTAAAAAATATATTCCATTTGTTTAATTTAGATATAAATACACTTATTTTTATTATTATTATCGATATTATTATTAATATAATAATTATTATTATTATCATGTTATTATTTTTATTATAATTATTGGTAGTAGTGTTATTATTGGTATTATTATTATAATTATTATTACTGGTTTACGTTAGTAAACTTTAGTATTGTTTAAATTATTTTGGTTATTTAATTTATTACAATTATAATAATTATCTAAATTCTTATATTCCCTAATTCTCAGTCGTCCTTGGCTAAAAAATTAATAAAACAAAAATTAATAAAATGAGTGAATTAATAACAAAAGTAAATTTTGAAAATAAAACATAAAACCGCAAAATAAATAAAAATAAAAAAAAAAAATTAAAAAAAACTTACATGAAGAAATATTAAATGTTTTAAAACCCAGACACAAACGCCATTCTAACACAGACTTGAAATGTACCTGCCGCAAACCTAGATGCCAACCTGACATTTTGACACGTCTAGACTTTAGCTACAATGATTTCCCTTTTATCTCCCTCCCTCTCTTTCTTTTCTTTCCCCTATCCTCAACAAGTATATTTTATTTTATTTCATTTTATTTAAACGGCATCAACTCTGACCACGTGACTTTTATTTAACGGTCGGACCACGTGACTTTCCAAATTTTAAATTTCTCTTTTTCTTCCTATTCTGTCTTTTTCTTCCCAATTTCATTATTGCCAAATATCAGCTGAGGGAAAGATCAAATTCTAATTCTACATAATGAGTTCTCAGCTTTTAACAGCTGTAGATCGATAACATCGACATGCTAGTCTCGCAGATTTTGTATATGTCTGTTTGAATAAAAATAATCATCTATATATATATATATATATATATATATTTACAGACAGAGAGAGACAGACAGAATGAGAGTGAGAGTGAGAGTGAGAGTGTGTGTGTGTGTGTGAGAGAGAGAGAGTGAGAGAGAGTGAGAGAGAGAGAGAGAGAAGGCTAGTGAAGTAAAACAGATCTACCCGGCGTTATCCTGGTGTCAATAATGGCAGTGTATATAGCAATATTTATCCAGTCCTTTTTTTACTTTTAGTGGTCACCCAGTTTTATTAGATTAATCTTGGATTACAAAAAGTCAACATGTAATGGATCAGCAACCGCTGAAAGGTTGTCTTTGACTCAACAAAGCAATGTAACTTTGTTTCAATTCGTTAAGGAATGTACCTGCATATAAATACCACATTAAGCAATATATCATTAAAAACATACATTAAACAACCTTGAAAAGCAAAATGAAAAAGCAAAGTCAACTATTTTATAGTCAACACATTAAAGTAACGCTTAAAATTCTTTATAGGTCAGAAATTTCTCTTTAAAAGAAGAAAAACAGCGAAGAAAAATCGTATCTTGTAAGATAAATCGTTATTTAGAAGAGACTAGCGGGACCTGTCGCCCGGCGTTGCCCGGGAGAAATGTAAAAGAATGAATGAAACTTTGTCAACATCTGACAGAACACAAATAGGTCACATCGGACAATTATAATGTTCGGTTTGGAAGTGTTGGAGGGGAATAGGAGGAAGAAAGGAACAATTACTACATAATAATGTTGAATTAAAAAACGGGGCATAGTCCTCCCTCCTCCCTTCTCGTGTTGGCAAACGTTTCACAATGTAAAAAAAAATGTGTGAGTCGACTGGGATCGAACGCTATATCTTTCGGTCTTGAATCTACGTTCATAACCATTTGTCCACGAAAGCCAGCATTTAAAAAATAGGTCAATTAAACCATGCATGTAAACTGGCATGCGACTTATGTTACAATCTACCAGAAAGCAACCAAAAATAGGGTCCACCAGTCACATGTTTTGAGTCATTTCTATACGAAGAAATCGATGTTTTTTCTAATCTTTAGATATTATACATGTGAAAGGTGTAGGATTTTGAAAATTTCAATTTTATGAATGTAGGTCAAGTATCTTGGCGTATATTGACTTAATTCGGAAATCGAGTCGCTGAAGAAATTGTAGCCGCGATGTTGAATGATAAAATACTGCAAGGAACTATGTTCGTTAATTGCATTGCGATGAGACGAACAACAACAACACGCATATATATATATATATATATATATATATATATATATATATATATATATATATGTGTGTGTTTATCTATCGCATAGACGAAATAATGGTTTTTCAGTGGCGTAAAGCAATATTCCTCTGTAAAGAATAGATTTCTCTCGGATGATCAACAAGCATTAGAATTTCTTCTACTGTCAATGGCATAGGTTGTTGGCACAAGAGGTTGCGTAATTTGACTGCTGATCGCATTTGTGTGTGACCGGTTGTTCGAGTTCTGAATCTCGTCTAGCCTCACTGATGAGTCGTAGGCGGCGAAACAGCGTACTGTGGATGACTATCTTATGTATATATAAAACGAAAAAGGACAAAGCACGCGTTTAACAAAATGATAAAAGTGTTGACAGATTTATCTGAAAATTACTCGTCGCTGAGCAAACCGACTACTTCTTGGAAATTGATATGATTATCTGCTCCTATTGTATAAAAAGTACATTAATATGATATGATATGGAACTTTATATATTTTAGACTACTTATATGTCTGCGTTCTAGATAACATATTATTTGATTATTCAACCTACTAAATATGTAAGTGAATGTCTTTTTCTATGTCTGACTCCCTATACACACCAAACTACTATTAGATTTCATCCAAACATGGCATGAAAATCATATAATACCAAGGAGTGTTGTAAGCCGTTTAAATGTT
This sequence comes from Sepiola atlantica, assembly GCA_963556195.1. Lineage (NCBI taxonomy): Eukaryota > Metazoa > Mollusca > Cephalopoda > Sepiida > Sepiolidae > Sepiola > Sepiola atlantica. The sequence goes on from OY744548.1 coordinate 47,735,325, forward strand.
ATCTAAGTCGACCTTGAAGGTGACTAAAGGTCAAAAGTAAAGTGAATGAGCCAATTTATCAAAGTAGGGCGGCCCTAAAAATGGGAAGACGTAGCATAGCAGAAACGAAAGCGTTTTTATAATAGTGTAGCGTCTGCGTTCACACAAATCAGATATGATAACATTCAAAATGTACCTATATATATATATATATATATATATATATATATATATATATATATATACATATATATATATAATACAACGTAAAGAACAATAAAATAAAGGTATAATGTATACCTTTAAATTAGAACATATCATGAAAGAATTGATGCTCGATTTACGAGATGGAGCAATTATATAGACAAGTAAAAGTTGAGAATAAAAATTGTAAAAATACAAAATCTATTACGTCCTCATTTATTCTAAAGAAAGTGTTTTCGAGTAAATCAGATTTTTTTCCTTCCTTAAGCCATGGTTTTTCAAAGAATG
>OY744548.1:47740795-47755795 GCA_963556195.1 Sepiola atlantica
CCAAATTAAATATGAACTTCCTACGCTATGAACCAAATTAAATATGAACTTCCTACGCTATGAACAAAATTAAATATGAACTTCCTACGCTATGAACAAAATTAAATATGAACTTCCTACGCTATGAACAAAATTAAATATGAACTTCCTACGCTATGAACAAAATTAAATATGAACTTCCTACGCTATGAACAAAATTAAATATTAACTTCTTACGCTATGAACAAAATTAAATATGAACTTCCTACGCTATGAACAAAATTAAATATGAACTTCCTACGCTATGAACAAAATTAAATATGAACTTCCTACGCTATGAACAAAATTAAATATGAACTTCTTACGCTATGAACAAAATTAAATATGAACTTCTTACGCTATGAACAAAATTAAATATGAACTTCCTACGCTATGAACAAAATTTAATATGAACCATTTACGCTTAGCAATGAAAAAAAAAGCAAACTATGAACTTAATTGGTATATTTCTATAAATTAATATATTTAAAGATATTTTGTCGATATACTAATAAACGCTGAAAATCGCTGAAAAATGTAAATATACCTTCACATACATTTTGTATTTTAAAGTTTCTATTTGTTGTGTTACGTTAAGATTATTTAAAAAAATCTTATTTGCAAATGTTCATTAAGAAACTGAAACGTAACAAAGTATCCAAATTTCGACAAAACATAAAAAAACCCGGTTTTGATTTTGAAAATAATGAGTGTAATCAATACATTTTGTGCAGTGATATTTTTTACTTATTTATTTATTTATTTATTTTTTACTTATTTATTTATTTTTTACTTATTTATTTATTTATTTATTTTTTACTTATTTATTTATTTTTTACTTATTTATTTATTTATTTATTTTTTACTTATTTATTTATTTATTTATTTTTTACTTATTTATTTATTTTTTACTTATTTATTTATTTATTTATTTTTTACTTATTTATTTATTTATTTATTTTTTACTTATTTATTTATTTTTTACTTATTTATTTATTTATTTATTTTTTACTTATTTATTTATTTATTTTTTACTTATTTATTTATTTTTTACTTATTTATTTATTTTTTACTTATTTATTTATTTTTTTTTTAATTTAAATTTTTTTAAATTTTTTTTATACATGCAGTATCTATTAACATTTTTGAAAAAAATATTCAGGCATTCAATGTCTATTTGCGTTGATCAATCGTCATTTTCCTAATAAATACATTTTGTTTACATATAGTTTCTTTAATTATCCTCATAAAATATTACTTTATTTGACCAAACCTATTTAACTCATTTTCTTTAAGTTTTAATGAAGAAAATTTTTTCAATGTAATCTAATTCATTCTACGCTGGAATCTAAGGAAGGATTAACACCATACAACACCGTTCACTGATAAAAACAGCTGAAATATTAAGAGAAATCTTCGAGTGCGGAAACCAATCCAAATAATCAGGTAATACGACCAACAACAGGTAAGTTGAAATATATATAGAACACAAAATAACACAGAAAGAATATTACACACATCCAAAGGAATTGAAACTACCAGAAATCTAAGAATCTGAGCCCTCCCCCCTCTCAAAAAATATTGTTTGCACTAGCCTCGGCTAGTACCACTCAAAATAGTCGTGAAGGGCAAAGGAGGATGGAAATACCAAAAAGAGAGAACACCAATCAAAACTCTATTGGAATCGCGCGGAGTGACTTATTGCTCCTCAAATTACAGAGAAAGTCAAGGGTCGTTATAAGCGAAACATTAATGGTAAACGACTGTTGCAATAATGCAAAATGATTTACAACGGTTATCAAAAGAGGCGGAAAGTTCTGAAAATCTGGGGGACCTTTTGTCACTCATACTCCAGGGAACACCACTTGTTATTGTCAGTAAACAACCCCTGATGATGAAATGTGTGAAAAACTAGTAAGTGAACAAATAATGATGCACCAATATCAGTTGATACTACGGCAGGTGGCCGCAGAGGATCGGAATGGATGGAAAAGCCGAGAAGGGTTCCACCATGTAGACTTAGATTTTTACAGAAATGTGAGCACTGGGATACTGAGGAGACGTATTGTCACTCAGATCCCATGTAAAACCACCGGATAAATAACTGGTAACGGTTGGTGCGAGAAGACCAACTGAGTTAAAACACTAAGGAACTGAAACGGAGAGTATCATAATATCTGTAGAAACTTGTTGTCACTTCCGACTGGTGTGAGAACACCGAGAAGAAGAAGAAGAAGAAGAAGAAGAAGAATTTTATTATATTTTTCAGAGGCGGAACTAAATACTCCCCGGGGGATGTGAAAGCTTACTGTCGTTTCAGCTGCACTCTGGAGGTCTCCTTGATTTATTGTAAGTCGCAAAAATATAGCGTCGTTTTTAACAGTAACAACATAGTTACAAAAAGTTACTTTGCATGTGTGGCCAAACTGAAATAGAGCATCTGACTCCTACCTAAATCTGTTAAAATTTAGACACTTTTGAAACCTGCTAATATGTTACATTTAAAAACTTGTGTTTCTTGGAGAAAAAAAAAATTAATTGAATAAATAGTGAAAAATTCTTCAGAATTGGCCAATTCTCCGATTTTTGTTGAGTCCAAAAATATTGACACATTGGTTTGTTTAGGGTTAGCCTCCTACAGGGTGGGCTTAGAGGGGAGGAGACCCGATGGGGTGCAGAGGTATTAGAACCAATCATGTAAGGCTTGGAGGTGAAGATAACCTATCGAAGTAAGCTTGAATGGAATGGGGGAGAACCTAACAGAAGGAGCTGGGAGAGGGAGGAGAACCTTGTATGGGGGCGCTTAGAGTGGTATAAGACCCTAATGAGGTAGGGGCATGAAGTATACGACTCAAGGGGAAGGGGCTTGGAGTGGTATGAGATCCTAGCGGGACAGAGGGGTTAAAGGGGTATGAAACTTTAGTGAGAGTTGTAGAAGGGTGGGAGACCCTAACGGGGGTGGGGTGCTTGGAGTGGTATGAGACCCAAGCTGGGGAGGGAGGATTTGAAAGGGTATGTAATCCTAGCGGGGTATTGATGCAATATAAAACCCTAACGGGGGCTTGGAAATGTGCCAGACCTTAGAGAGGGTGTTTTGGAGGGGTATGATACCCTAAGGGGGGCGGCTTATAAAAGTATGAAACCCAAATGGAGGTGCGGGGTATTTGAAGGATATAAGACCCTAGCGGGGGTTTGAACGGGTATGAAACCTTAGTACCGGCTTTAATGCCTTATTTTCCTGAATGTCTGCTGCTCGATATCACTTTTGTTCGCGACCAATACTTTTCTTTTTCGTTATCTATTTAGATGCGAAATGGTTACGATTCCCTTTCGTTACTGGATCGCACTGTACGTGTGGAAGTAGAAGTCTGTAATGAGTGAACATTTATTACGACGATCTGTTTGTATGGGTAACTTTGTATTTGACTCTGAATTGGTAACATTTTTCTTGTTTTTCTTTTATTATCTTTTAAAGGGGCCATGAATGTACCCATACACCGCATTCAGTGGTGAGGCCCCGATTTGGGAGCTTTGGGGAGTGAGGAGTCACCCCTAAGTTACCACTACTCCCAAGTCAACTCTGACCCAGAGAAGTGGTAGTACCTGTCAGGGTCCTATCAATGAGTTAAACAGAATTCGTCCCGAGCACGATACTAAATTGGTTCGGACACCCTCGGGCAATGAGTTCCCCTTGAAATCTATCTTTTCCAGCATCCTCTACCTTATTTTCTGCCTACTCTTTCCCAAGCAACTACTCAAACTGCATCCAGTAGTGAGCTCCACTCTCCCCCACCCCCATTTTAGAGTTGTGTGGAGTCACCCTTTAAATACCACTACTCCTAGGCCCACTCTGACCCCGGGAAGTGGTAGTACCTGTGCGGACTCCATCTATTGGCTGGATAGAAACTACCGTTTAGAGACGATTTGTTTACAAAATATACGACGCCTATAAAACAAATGAATCGACAAACCTAACTCTAACCCTCACCCTAACCCTCACCCTAACCCAAACGATTTGTTTATAAAACACATGAATCGACAAAACAATCGTATACAAAGAATATGTTCGGTTTCGGCGTAAACTGACTCAACAGTGGTTGATACGCCGTAAAACCCAGCAACCAACCCACCAACATTTTGAATAATAACATAACTACGTACCTTATTCTTCTGCATTTTCTAGGGGCTGTAGTCCTTGTGATGTACCCATACAACTTGTGTAGATTGTCGTCGACGACGCAATATTTAGTAGCAGTAGTAAGTGTAGTAGTAGTTATTGTAGTTGTCTGTTATATATATATATTTTTTTTTATATATATAAGTGCTAATAACAGTAGTAGTAATATGTAGCTGCATGGCGAGCACAGCGAATTAAAGGAATACTTATATTATGGTTGCCGAAACCATTTCGATATGAGCTTATATTCCAGACACCCGTCTTTTTTCTATTCCTTTTTAACCTGTTCGAACGTAGATTCCATTTTCACGGTAATTCTTTTTTTTAACACTATAACATAGATTTGTCTGGCTGTCATTTTTTTTTCGCTGCTAACATCATTGTGGGACCCATTAGTAATATTTCTTTCTCAGTATCTCTTTGTATTCGTATGTATTCGTATATATATATTTATATATATATATATTTCATGTATTCATTCTGCTTTCTTTTTTTTTAAATTTCGTTCCACTAACAACTTTATTTTATTCATTACGTCTACGCCCCCCCCCCCCTCGTCGATTTCTTTCTCTCACATGTTACAACTCCCGCCCCACGTGTACGTTTCCTCCTTTTCGTTAAATCGGTAATCAATACGAATTCTCATGGGGAAGGTGGAGTGAGGGGGGATACTTTTTTCCCCATTGATTTCGTTTTTTGTTGTTATTTTATTTGTTCTCCCCCCCCCCTCTCTCTCTCTTTTACTTGTATCCACTGCCCCGTCATCTCGTAACGCAAAAAAGATTTATACAGACCATACGTTTATATTTGGCGGGAAAGTATTCTTCTTCTCTGTCTGTCTGCCCTCCCCCCTCCTTTTCTACGTCGCTCACGATAGAAAAGAACGCGCATGAATCGACCCTGGGTTCATTCGTAGTTTTATAGTCGGCGGGATTGAAGTGTAGTGGTTACAGGTGCGGACTGTGGCTCGCCGTGGCGGGTTCGAGTTCTGTCGGCACGCCCGCATCATTTTGGGAAAAGTATGACTAGATTCTTCGTTATTCAACTAGTCTAGGAAAAGAGTAACCCCGAGTATTTCTCTAATTATCCCGGAATTATTTCCATTCGACCTGAACTTCTCTTTGTACTGGACTCAATCAATTATGCAACCTTTGTTTACATTGTCTTCGAAGACTGTAATGAAGCCTCTATTTGGCGGGAATGAACATATTTGACATGCATTACCAATTTTATATTCTCTCTCTCTCTCTCGTATCCTGCGTTGCCCGGGAAATTTCGGAAACCAAGAATCGAAGCCTCCATCAGTAAATTGACCGGAAAGTATTTTTTCACCCAAATGTTAAACCGTTATACTCTGACTTGTGGTGTCGGACAAAAGTCCACCGGACAAAAGTCCACCGAAAATAATTCAAACCCGGACAAAAGCCCACCGAAAATAATTCAAACCAGGACAAAAGCCCACCAACGTAAAAATAAATATATTTTTTTAAATTTAAAAAAAAAATTATATTTAAAATTAAAAAAAAAATAATTATCAATAACTTTTTGTCTATATATTTTTTTTTTTGACAAATTTCATTTTTAAACATTTTTCCTGTACTTTGTGAATACTGCATTCTTTTAAAAATTGCTGTATCTTTCGCGGAAAGAAAAAAACAATTATTTTAGAATGCAGATTGGGGGATCAGTTTAACATATAATTTTAACATAAACTGATCCACCATTTCCGGGGTGGACGGGTTCTACTGTTAGACTATAATATATTAATGAATCAAAACCATTTAGTGTATCAAGAAAAATGATGGCAAAAAAGATCACCAAATTCATTGTTTATTGACTGTTATTCTTTAATGTTTCTTATTACGTGGTTTTCTAATTTTGTAAATAAATTACTTAGAAATACATTTTGTGTTTGTTTCATTTTTATTGCCAAAGTAAAAAATATTCTTCTTTTTTTAACTATCACGTTTTCTTTGGTATGTTTTTGTGACCAAATTATTTTTAAACTATTAACAAAAAATTAAAATGGCTGACTTGTTTCTGAAGAAACCAAAATAAATTCTACATGATTCAATTTTGTAAGTATTATTATTTTTTTTTAAATCTGGATCTCTAAAAAGTTATTTTTAGTACTATAAAGTACTAATTTGATTTTTTTTTTATTGGTGAATTTCAGTTTCCAGAGTTCACTTATGAATAAAACGTTTTGAAACGTTAAAATTATTTTTATGACGCCTCTCAGAGAGTTCAGTTTTATTCGCTGGCGCCGCTCTGACCCTGGCGTTTTGTCCGGTCACCGCGCGTATATATCCTCTGAAATAATTACTGTTTTTTTTTTTTTTCGGTCTGAAATTCTTTAAACCTAATACTTATTTCCATATGAAATTAATTAAATCAATTTCCAATTAATGGAGAATTTGAAAACTCATGACTGCTAAACTATTTTTCAAATCGCTATTTTCACTGAATCTAGCATGGCACCAGTAAAAATGGCACAAATCGATAAATAGGAAAAAAATGGTACAAAAGAAAAATATCGGTGAAAATCTCACAATGAGTTTATCAACATCTTACATACAATACGTAAAAGGAAAACAAAAGCCCCCCCCCCCCAAATGAGATTCTATATTTTTAGGCGATTACGTGTAAACACATTGAAAATAAAACAATAATTTAGAGTAAGGGATTAGTTGCGCATATATATTTAACGTAAAATGATCCCCTCTTTCCTAGCCATTTTAACTTTGTAGGGCATTAACTAATTACCACGAACCCTAAGTCCGACCGACAAAGGCGTAAAACCTCACGTAATCGCTTTTAAAAGTAGAACCCGTCCACCCCGGAAATGGTGGATCATTTTATGTTAAAATTATATCAAAACTGATACCGCCCCCCAAATAACCGTTGTTTGTTTTTTCCCCCGAAAGGTATATAATTTTTTTTAAAGAATGCAGTATTCACAAAGAACAGGAAAAATGCTTAAAAATCAAATTGGTCAAGAAAAAAAATTAGACAAAGAGTTTTTGATAATTATAAAAAAAATTTAAAAATTAAATATAATTTAAAATTTTTTTAAAAAATTAATTCATTTTTACGTTGGTGGGCTTTTGTTCGGTGGGTTTTTGGCCTACTACCCTGACTTGTTTGCTTGGCCGCGGTGTGTGTATGGATGGAGAGGGACGGCTTTGTTTTTTATTTTACACTTTAACAAAAGAATAAAATGGTTGACATGTTGACGTAATAACCGAAATCCGTTATAATGGAATTTAATTTCGTAATGAAAAAAACTTAGGGGAGAGGGCGAGGGATACTCACAAACGTGTTTGCTTGTCATCGATGCGTATGTGTGTATGTGTATGTGTGTGTGTGTTCACGCTAGTATTACTGCATGTGGTGATATTTCCTTTTGTTTATTCCAATCTTGACTTTTATAGTTAGTTTTACTAGTTTTGACTGTCAATAAACAAAGAGAGAGAGAGAGAGAATGACGAAATCGAGAGTAATAAAAATTGTAAAAAATAAGAGCGGGTGGGGGGTCGAACAACGTACAGTGAGAGAGGGTGAGAGTGATAGAAAGAAACTTAATAAAAGATGGGGGATCACTTGGTGAGTTAATTGCAAATTACGGCTAATTAGAACATTTGAAATAGAAGTTTTCTCAAACATGACTCTCTCCCAAAACTTAGGAATATTTTAGCATTTAGTCTTAGGCGAACAAACTTTGATTGACTCAGCTTTAGTATAATAATAGACTGAGAGAGAGAGAGAGAGACGGATGCGAAAATGAAAGAAACGTTGATTAACTCAGTCTAATTAACGTCTGTATCCATAAAGCTTTATTTCTATAAAAATCGCACAAAAGTACATGCTAAAATATTCCTTGGTTTTGGGATTGAGTTATATTTAAAAAAAAACAAACTTCAGTTGTAATTGCTCTCATTAGCCGCAATTTATACTTAACTCACCAAGAGACCCATAAATTTCTGTCAATCACTTTCACCCTCTCTCACTGTATGTTGTTTGACGCCCACTGCTCTTATTTCATACATCATCTATCATTCTCGCTTCCGACCCCCCCCCTCTCTGTGTGTTTATTAACAGTCGAAGGAAATAAATAAAATAAATAATAAAGATTGGACTAATACATTATCAACAAAAGGGAATATCACCACAGTAATGATATTATTAAACTCGGGCGGGGGGGGGGGGTAGAGAGAAGGAGGAAGATATAGCAAGCAGAAAGAGAATAATTTTGGATTTTGCCTTTTATTTTTTATATTTAACTGGCTTTGCAAACTCACTCTTTCCTGATTCAAGCAATCTAACTAAAAATCAATGGGTCACCCAACGTGTCACATTATTTTTAAGTATATATATATATATATATATATATATATATATATAATCGTAAAACGATTCGTAACAGTCTGCTTATTCTGATTTCCTAGAAAGGAGTATCGGCAACTTTTGCTTTCGACTTGTATTCTCCCAGCTTAGAAAGGCACCAAACGGTCAGCCTCTACAAGGGAGTCTACTCTATTTCTTCATTCCGAAATCATCTCCCTTGGAAACGAAGCAAGAGAAATCGTTCGCTTTATCCAATCACATTCGTAACGGCTACATATTGAAAAGAGGTCGAAGCCATCGAAAGTACCAAACTCTACAGTTCGAAATACCAATTTCATACAGGAGCGAATATTCATGAGATCTAAAGTGACATAATTCTAAATTATTTCCTTGAAACTGTAATCATTACTATTATCGACATGCATTATTTTAAGGAAAATACCGTTGAGAAATTGGTAAAAACCAATTTAGTTTCCTTTACCTACTCATTTTAACCGATCCTTTTGGCTAAGATCAAAGTGTAGTATCTGTTCCGATGGATACTGCACCCCATAGACTGGTATTGTCTTGGCCTTCGGGGCTTGATTTACGCCGGTCTATGGGTCTGTCCTGTGCAGTTTTAGGAGGTCCACCCTCCCAGGCTTCTCCTCCCCTCTTTGGGGAGGAGTAAGTTTATTGCTTACTGCCTGAGGCGCCCCTACCGGGGAATGCCGACGGGGCTGCCCAGGCAATTTTTAAACCCCACTTTCCCGACCCGACCTTGGGTCACATCTTACTTGTGGGAGTAAGATAAAAACTGGCCTTGTGCCTAACTCCTGGAGAGGAGTAAATCAATACTCATTTTAACCGATTTACGTTAAAAATATTAACATTTAATATTCAAAAGTTTTAAGACAATTTACTTCACGGTAAATAGTGAATTGAGTTAAATAATCCGAAGTAGCCATTTTGAACTAAGTACATAACCGGAGCAGACGCGAGTAAAATCGGAATCCGTGGCTTCTACATTTTCGGCCTTTACTCGCTTCCGCACGGGTTATGTATTTAGTTCAAAATGGCTACCCGGATTATTTAACTCAGTTCACTATTTAAAATGTTAACAGGTTATACTTTTTCAGTGTAAAACTTTTTAATATTAATATTTTAACGCAACTAGGTCACAAATGAATAAGTAAAGCAAAATAAATTGTTTTTGACTAATTTCTTTCCCAACGATTTAAAAAAAAGAAGAATTTATGTCCGTATTAGTAATGATTAGCGGGACCCGTGTAAATTACACGAAATGATGTTTCCAATACTAATTATCTTGTTCCTAACCTATACATGTTTGACTTGTATATTTATTTAAAAAACTGAACAATACATGAAACAATTTAAAAAACTTCTTTATATACAATATTTCTCGATTTGATCGATCGACTAATTCCGATTTCGACGACTAAACCTTACTTTGTATATGCTTTAGATTAAATTAAATTTGGCTCCAATTCATGAGTAGTATTGCTTTTGATGTAAGCGTGACACACAAAATAACATACACGCTATCGTATTAATATGTGTATTCCCGGTCGTCCCCTCCCTACCTCCCCCCTTCGATGTAGAAAAAATATCTTAGAGGTTGGTTGGGATCGAACTATAAACCAGTCGGGCCGACGTTAAAATCCTACGTCGCTAAGCGTTGCGCCAAAGGAAAGTACTTGAAATACTGTTAAAATTAGGTGACTTGAATGCTTTTCCAAATCTAGGTGCGGCACGCATGCGCAGAGCTTTTGATGTAAGCGGGACACACGAACACACTCGCTACTGTATTAATATATAGATTACATATTTTCGGCATACAAAAATAAATGAAATGATATTTGTGAAATTAAGATTTTGTGATTTGGAGATCAAATACAGAAACACCAAACTACTTACACAATATATTTTTATAGATCACAATTCAGTGTCAGTTGTTAAAAGGTAGGTCTGATATACTAGCTGTTCCTACCCGGCGTTGCCCGGGAGTCTTTTTGCTTTCATTTTGTTTTCCGCATTTTTGATTTAGGACGTTGTTGTTGTTTTTTTTCAGTCTGTTTTAATAGTATTTGTTAAAAAACTTATTCAACCCAAATATGGCATATTTTATTTGAAGCGTTAAACGCTACTGTGGTAGGGATCAATCTGGATGCGGAGTTGAGCATCAAGATGTTTATTCACATTACATTTAAATTTCTGCATGTTGGTACAAACGAGGGAACAGGGAACAGGAAAAGAATTCCCAAATCAATCAACACGAGGAATTGGATGTTTAGAATATCAGGAGAGAGAGAGAGAAACTAGTTATATGACGAATGCAAGGAGGGAGACACTGGCTACGTGATATCGTCTGGTGTTCGAGCGAAGAGGTAGAGAGTATTATTCTTTTTAATTAAAAGGTAGATAAAATTAATTTATTAATTATAATAAATAAATACATTTTATTACAATTGTTAAGCCGAAATATTTTAATTTAAATAAATGTTTCATTTATTTGAAGAAAAAAAAAACAGAAACATATTCGCTTAATTGCAAATAACAAAAATGATGATTCAATTTATAATTACGTTACGTTAAAGTGAGGAAAACACACACGTAAAGTTATTTCATAATTCAGTTATATAGAAGATAGATAAATAACCGAAATGCAGCATAGCATGTTTAGAATATAAACAAGGAGTGAGTGAAGATTTACGTGACGAATGCAGAGAGGGGGAACTGTCTATGCACAATATATAATTATCAAAGTTACTTTGACGCGAGAAATATACACACATACATGAAGTTGTCTCATAATTTTATTAATATAGATTTATCAAATATCGGTGAAAGATAATTTTTCCGCTAATAGAAAATATCCTTTTCGATTTTCCGAAACAATTTGACCATTGATGGTCTCAGCTTCAGATTAGCAGACTCTGAGAAAGCTAGGTGATTTGATTAACACAATTTTACTTTTATTGACCCCAAATAAGGGATATTGCCAGTGTGACGTAAGGAGCTATTGTGAATTAGAGACCAGATTTATAGTAGACCCCCTAAGTGGGGAGACTGCATCTACAGATTGCATGTACATTTCTGCATGTTGAAATGGGAGCAGGGAAGGAATGTTGGATAATGGCCCTATGGGAATGGACGTATCTGTTGGAAATCGTTGGTTTGACTTGCGCGAATTAGCGCGGGTGCAGTCGAGTGCAGAATAGGGCCTGTTCTCACAGTCAGAGCTAACAGACGTGACAAGGTCACCGTGTGACGAGATCCCAGATTAAGAGTCAGTGTGCACCTGCGAGAGGCTGTGACGTCACAGGCCCTTGCGTGGGAAACAGAAGGATCCGTGGCGTCACTCGTTTTTCGTGAGAAGCGAGTTTCGTCAGTGTGGGTTTTGGAGGCGAACCTACGAGATGTGATTGTTACCATGTAAACTACAACAGATAAGGAAAATATTTCCCTAAGAAAATACAGGCGAGAGATATCCTTTCCCCACCCTCTATGAATGGTTAAGAAAATAATTATTAAGTAACTACGATAAAGTAGTGATTTGCTCTCTCTCTCTCTCTCTCTCGACGTAGTGAATGACTCCAGGCCGATAAATAACAACGCTTGTAATAAAAAGTGCAGTAAGTGTCTGAGCACATTTCGTTGAAGTACTTGTTAAACACGCACAAGGATGCAACATTGCGGCGATGGAAACGGGCTGGAGTTTGGTAGACAGTGCAGGACCTATTAGATTAGAGACTCTGTTTTGCACCTTGACCAAATGGTTGGTGCACTAGCCCAGATGTTGAAACAATGTAAATGATACGGGTAGGTGTGAGAAGTGTTCTAGCCCGAGAGAGAGAGAGAGAGAGAGAGAGAGAGAGAGAGAGAGAGAGAGAGAGAGAGAGAGAGAGAGAGAGAGAGCCCACCTTTTATCTTTAATTCTTAATTTCAAGTTTATTTTGACCTCTAAGTATTAGTAACATTTCAATGTTGATAATTATTTTGACCAAATGCAATTTGTGGATTTAACATAAACATTTCAAATACGGGCAATAATTGTATGAAAACTGCGGAAACAATTAAACTTTCAAACATTAGACGACGTCAAAAGAAAATATCAATTTCTGTTAGAACCATGTGGGTAAACGTACAGAATAGTTAACACACGAGAACGCTTAAAAGCAGCATTTATATAAAACGCATTAGAATGTTTTTCATACTAAAAAAAACCCTGTCTTTTCGACAACGAAGGCCTTTCGTCGGGCAGCAATTGTCGAGAAGACAGATTTTATAGAAAAAAAGGTATGAAATGAAATAAATCTTACAAATCGTTTCCACACGTTGAAACTAATGCGTTTTATATAATATTTATAATATTGGAAACAATATTATAAATAAAATATTTTGGCCTTAATAAGCTTTTTTCGATGTTAAATACATTTTTCTTCGTTGGCGAGATATAATGACGTCACGCCGTAGACATCCGCATTCTTTAACTTATAGTATTATTTTCATTTATTTGGAAAGAAATCCTCATTGCATCGTATTTGGTTTCTAAATGATTTCTCATATCTTCATTAACCGATGCTTCTAATGTAGAAATATTGAATCTAATAACTACACGACGTGCCAACGTTTCTCCACAAATATCAGGACATTTATAAACAGTTTCCAATAACATCTATATATATCATTGGAAAAAGCTTGTTACGGCCGAAATATTTGATTCACAATATTATTTTCATTTATTTGAAAAAAATCTTGCAGCGTATGTAGTTTTTAAGTTATTTCTCATATATATATATATATATATATATATATATATATATCACACTGATGATTCCCGGAAAAGGATGAAACACATGTGTATGTGGATATGAAATAAAATATTTATCATAACATTGTTTATAGCCCCCTTACTCTGTGATGTGCCTTTTAAGAGAAGTAAAAATAGGTTGGCAAATTAATGCTTAAGGCGATGTTCTGTCCAATCGGATTGTTGAACACATTTATGGCAGCCTACTAAACATGAACGCTTGTAAAGACATAAATAAGCTTTAATTCTCTTCTCCCCCCCCGGCTGTTGGGTTGGCTGCATCGATAAAGAGGCGCAGACTTGAAGGTGAAAAAGTGACTTAGGGTTCGAGGTTCGAACCGTGCGACCGGCAGAACAGTCATCCTTCACACTGATAATTCCCAGAAAAGGATGATTAAAATGAAAATATTTGTCGTAATATTACTGATTCTCTCTCTCTCTCTCTCTCTCTCTCTATATATATATATATATATATATATATATCAAGGGAGTCGCGAGAGCGCTCTATTCCTTAATAGTCTCAAAGAATGGCCTATGCTGGAAATCTCATTTCTTTGATCAATCATAACTCAAAGACCAATAAACCAAATTAGTTAAAACTTTGCACAAAATTTTTATTTGATAGGTTCTATAAGTGTGTAGAATTTCAGCATCATTAGTCAAGGCCACCTAGAGATCCAGAAAGTTCAATCATGAAATCATGTTATCTGTGTGTACGTACGCACGCACGTACGTACGTACGTACGTACGTATGTGCCACCATGTATCCCATCAAGTATTTGATGGATTCAGCTGATTTTTGGCAGAGATAGAGGTTCTAGGGTCTAGTTGATGGCATTTTAATTTCACTTTACCATATACCTTAGTTTTCCAGAAAATTTCAATAAACCTTATGAGAAGGCATTGTATTGAGGCATAGCCTTTACAAAAGTAGTGACATTCCATGAAAAATGCCAGTATACTGAAATCATATGCCTTTAATAGGGTTAAGATGAAAATTCATATACACTAAATGTACAAAAGCAAGGAAATTCCCAAATTTTTACACTTTTATTGTCATTAAGGGTATGACTACATATCAACCAAACCATTTCATTATCACATCACTACAGTATAAATCTCTATGCATGAGTGGATGAAGTGTGTGAGGTGCGCTGAAGAAAAATTCCTACCAGTAAAATACATAGCCCTGTTGTGCTCGCATACCCTTAATGATAATAAAAGTGTAAAAATGTAGTAATTTCCTTGCTTTTGTACATTTAGTGTATATAACTTTTCATCTTAAGGGCATATGATTTCAGTATACTGGCAATTTTCATGGAATATATATATATATATTTCATTTTACTTCAATCGAAGTTCTCAGAAATGAAGAGACCCCATTTCCTAGAGCTAACACTTGATCTCTATATGAGTTATTCGAATATTCCAGTAAAGTTCCCCTTTACCTCTAAAACGTTGAGTTAGTAAAGAAGTTAAGAACATTAATTTTCCTCTCCATAATTGACCAGTTAACTATGTTATAGTATATTTTTCTTGTGGCCTTTTAGTCTGACCGGATTCCAGGACAAGAATTAATCAAGTTAGTTGGGGTATCCAGCTAAGTGTTGTTACTTGAGTCAACATCAATTGAAGAAGGTTCACA
>OY744548.1:47763295-47765795 GCA_963556195.1 Sepiola atlantica
CATCTTAAAAATATAACATCTTAAAAATATAACATCTTAAATGGTGAATTGAATTCTTTTCGGTTGTCATTAAGACACGAAAAATATAACATCTTAAATGGTGAATTGAAATAATAAAAATCAGTTTGAGTGAATTCTTTTCGGTTGTCATTAAGACACGAAAAATATAACATCTTAAATGGTGAATTGAAATAATAAAAATCAGTTTGAGTGAATTCTTTTCGGTTGTCATTAAGACACGAAAAATATAACATCTTAAATGGTGAATTGAAATAATAAAAATCAGTTTGAGTGAATTCTTTTCGGTTGTCATTAAGACACGAAAAATATAACATCTTAAATGGTGAATTGAAATAATAAAAATCAGTTTGAGTGAATTTTTTCGGTTGTCATTAAGACACGAAAAATATAACCTCTTAAATGGTGAATTGAAATAATAAAAATCAGTTTGAGTGAATTTTTTCGGTTGTCATTAAGACACGAAAAAATAAACTTTCAAACTGTGAGTAGAATTATTACAGCAAATGGTTTGCGCGCATTCGCTTCAGTTGTCATTAAAACACGAGTAATATAACCTTTCTAACTATGATTTGAAATATTACAAAATTTAGTTTGAATGCTTTCTCTTCATCTGTCATTAATGCACAAGAAACATAACCTTTCAAAATTAGGAATTGAACATAAGATTTGGCGATATTTATCTTCCTCAAAGTGCATTCACCTCCAATTCCTTGAACTTAATTATTCAATAATTAATCAAATAATATTGCACTAGTAAAACGGCTTGTCACAGAATGAAAAATATAAATAAATGCCTTATTTTCTGCTAATCTAGGCAAACATAAATCAGTTTTAGATAAACGTGTCCTCATTTTGAGAAATCTAAATAAGCTTCTCTAAATATCGCTGGTTTCCAAAGCGATCAAAATACGAAATATTCTTCTCGACAGGATTGTATTCCAAACGATCGCCGTGGAGATGAGTGGAACGATTGGCCCCACCACGCTAAAGTTCCTCAAGAGCTTTGGTTTTTTACTGACGTTCCACACCGTGGACTATCCTGAATTGGCTTAACTCTACGCCCCCCCCCCTAATCGCCACTATTCGAAGGGACGCCTTGAGTCTGCTCTCGGCCTGCCAAGCAAGTAGGACATACGATGAAACTTCCTGATGTTCCGAATATAGGAATTTTAAATTTGGTGGTTGAAAAATATTTTCATGAACTTTTAAATGTTAAATTATATTTGTCAAATATTGAATGATGTTTTTATTGAATACATTCAGCACTGAAAGATTCTAATAAAAAAATTGTAAAATGTCTGATGCCCAACTTAAATTTTTCCACCATTTCGAATACGACCTCACTGGGCCCAAGTCCCATCAATCTAGCCATCCAACATTCCACTAGTGACCACCTGTCTTTTTTTGTGAATGAACAGCGGTCAGCGAGGTTAGCGACTGGACATTTCGATGTGGGTAAAGCTCACAGAGGAGTCAACGATAAAGATAAGGCTACGATTATTGATGGGGGACTAAGGGGTTTTAAGTTAAGAAAATAACACGGGGAGAGCGAACAGAGAAGAAAACTGTCGCCGGGGGGGGGGGGGGAGGCTTTAAATATTTCAGAGTGGCGGGTGGCGGGTGGCGGGTGGCGGGTGTCGTGTTTCACCTACGTCTGACGCGGCTGTGGGAACAATTTGCTAAACAGAACTCAGGAATGGGGGACGCTCAAACCCTGAAAAACACCAGATGAATTAAGGCGGCGAAAACATTTCGACCTGATAATATTTCACTATCTACAGGTAAGTGGGGGTGCGGGATTTAACCAGTCCGTACATGTCCTCCTCCTCCTCCTCCTCCTCCTCCACCTCCTCCTCCCCTCCTCCTCTTCTTCCTCCCGAACCTCATAAAATATTTACAAATATTCGTAGAACCAGTTATTAAATGCGTCTATGCGTCTCTATAAGATGTCCTGTTCGTCTGTATGTCACGCTAAATTTGGATTATTTGGATTATTCGGACTACTGTTTTTAGTTTGGATGTTATAGGCACAACGTTTTGGCCGACGTTATCTCCGGTCTAATTCCGGTGTGTCTAGTCGAACTCGGGAATCTTTCTGTCGAACTTGGGAATCTACACGAAATTTCGAAAGAAATTCTTTATTTAATCCTACGGGGGTAGCTAGTTCTTGTTCCATCAGCCATGACCGGGTCGACATCTTAAGTAAGTCTTAATTGAATTCTTAGTATTGCCCGTACTGAGGATTGAACCTTCCACATCCAGTAGACTGTCACTAAGAACTGATTATTACTTAACATTTTTATTTGCTACGCCACTGGCTCATTTGTACATAGCTTCTAGCGCTGTATATTTTAACCACAAATAATTCACTTTGAACTAATCTCGAATATCCTGTATGTCTACATTTTTTGCGTATTATAAAAAAGAAGGTCACTTAGTTAAAAATAAGTAATGTTTTTATATTATACTATATTAATTT
>OY744548.1:47770795-47775795 GCA_963556195.1 Sepiola atlantica
TATATATATATTTATATATTATATATATGTATATATATTATATATATAGTCTCGGAAGTTTCTCAACCATTAAAACTATATACGGAAAAAAAAATTTAGTCCCAAGTCGTTCAGTTTTGTATATATATATATATATATATATATATATATATATATATATATATATATATATATATATATATATATATAATATATTTTATATTAATTATATATTATATATATATATATAATATATTTTATATTAATTATATATTATATATATAAATTATATAATATATATTATATATAATATAAATTATGAATCATATAAATTATATATAATATATATATTATATATGTTATATATATTATATATATATTATAAATATATTATATATATTATGTAAATTATATATTATATATATATTATATATATAATAAATATATTATATATATATTATATAAATTATTTATGATATATATTTTAAATATTATATATATATATTAAATATATACCTGATATATACGTATATTACATATATTATCTATACATATATTATATATATATATCATATATATATTATATATATTATATATATATATTAAATATATATATATTTTATTTATTATATAGTATATATATATATATATATATATATATACGAGAGAGAGAGAGAGAGAGAGAGAGAGAGAGAGAGAGAGAGAGAAAGTGTGCATATATGTTCCGTGCCGCTAAGAGTTGTGCTCTCAAATAAAAAACGTTTGTTCTTAGATTTTTGCTTTCATGAATTAGAAATAACGGAAAACTTTTTTTCTTAAAGTGTTGAGTTTATATTTGTTTGCCAGTGGATTATATAATGGACTACACTGTTTTATATGATACTTTTCTTTTCCTATCTTTATTTCCGATATTCTGTATGTTTCTTTTATATATTTCCTGATGTTTTATATTTTATTTCTTTGTCAAGTGGAAGGAAAGAGATCGTGAGGATATAAAACATAGAAAGTGAAAAGAAAAATCGGAAACGTATCTTTTTTCCTTCGACAAATACAAGAGAAATATCTGAGATATTCTGTAATATGAACGATTAGTTCTTACTTCGTTTCGATAAGGATTACTTGAATAGAATTGCCTGATTATTGCTTGACAAATTTAAGTTACAATAATATATCATCTTTCCTTACAAAGTTTGGCATCATGGTATGCTTGTAGCAGTTATAACATTGATACCAGTGAACTGTCACACACACATTGTACGTGTTAGATGTTAAAAATAAAGAGTGCTAATCAGTGTTTGTTTAGATTGCTTATAACACGGAAGCCGAACGTTTCCCAACTTCTAATCTTGGCTGTAAAATTCATGAAAAGTTGAAACACAGGTACTTCGGAATCAAGGGAGGCTCGAGAGCGCTCTATCCCTTAATAGACTTCACAAATGTCCTATGCTGGAAATCTCATTTCTTTGATCAATTATAACTCAAAAACCAATAAACCAAATTAGTTAAAACTTTGCACAACATTTTTATTTGATAGGCTCTATAAGTGTGTAGAATTTCAGCATCATTAGTCAAGGCAATCCAGAGATCCAGAAAGTTCAATCATGAAATCATGTTATCTGTGTGTACGTACGTACATATGTGCCACCCTGTATCCCATCAAGTATTTGATGGATTCAGCTGATTTTTGGCAGAGATAGAGGTTCTCGGGTCTAGTTGATGGCATTGTAATTGCAGTTTACCATATACCTTAGTTTTCCAGAAAATTCCAAAAAACCTATAAAAATGACCAGTATTCATACATATATCAGTTATGAGAAGGCATTGTATGGAGGCATAGCCTTTACAAAAGTAGTTACATTCCATGAAAAATACACACTAAATGTATAAAAGCAAGAAAATTCCCAAATGTTTACACTTTTATTGTCATTAATTAAGGGTATGACTACATATTAACCAAACCATTTCATTATCACATCACTACAGTATAAATCGCTATGCATGAGTGGATGAAGTGTGTGAGGTGCGCTGAAGAAAAATTCCTATTAGTAAAATACATAGCCCTGTTGTGCTCGCATACCCTTAATGACAATAAAAGTGTAAAAATTTGGGAATTTCCTTGATTTTGTACATTTAGTGTATATGAATTTTCATCTTAACCCTATTAAGGGCATATGATTTCCGTATACTGGCATTTTTCATGGAATAATAATATAACTCCAAATTTGATGTAGATTCACAGTAGCCCCTTATACTTCAATGACGATGTACCTTGTTTGTTTTTGTTTTCGTTTTGTACTAACGAGTCACCGCCTATCAAGGCCGAAAGACCACCCGAGGATAGATGTTAGTGAGTTTGTCAGGTAGATAATCAGACAACATCGTAAGGATTAGTAACAGTGGTAGAAACTGGGTAGAATTTGATTATTTAAGAGGACAGCTGAACAAGAACGTGTTAATATTTTACTTGAAAATGTCACACGATCACCAATCAGGGTTTCACGGCATAGCAATTTTTATCAGACCTATTGATGACTCCATCCGGAGACTTTAGGGGTTCGCAGAGAAAACAGATAAGTTCAAGACAGCCACGAAGAAAGACATCTACATTCTCTCCTGCCACCCGTCAACTAGACACTCCGAGCACGGCTATCCTCACTTGAAGATATACGGCTTGCAAAAAAGAACTATCGACAGCCTAGGCATACCAATGCTATTTGAATCTTTTCAACAAAAGGACAAATCTACAGTCGTAACTTCTGTCCACATACACTAAACTGTGTATGTCATATTCTATAAATACATTTATATAATTTGTTTGTTTATAGAAACACCTTGTATTTTTCTTTTTTATAACAATCTTTTTATACACATTATTATAGGAGATAGTCTGATAATTTAGATTTGCTCCTATAAAACGGTGATCTCCGATTGCGAAAAGTGTACACGATGATATTGTCTATCATCATCATCATCATCATCATCATCATCATCATCATCATCATCATCATCATCATCGTCGTCGTCGTCGTCGTCGTCGTCGTCGCCGCCGTCGTCGGGAGAGAAACTCGGCCATCATGGTCCTCCAAATCCATTTGTTTTCAGCGGGTCTTGTTTGATACATAAAATATAGTAAGATGTTACTATTAACCTCTTAATATATCTCATGTTTCAAACTCCAAGAACTAATACAACTGCGTTACAGAATCTAAAACAAGGTTACCGACTTTAAGTTTTCTGTATTTTCTTGACTCCCTACGAGGGCAAATAGTTGTTTTTGTTTGTAATAGTAGGAGACTCTAGTTACGGAATAGAGGGCAATCTGTGACACTTTTGCAATCGTCAATAAGTCTGAAGTCACCTTTGACCTACGAAATGGAGCTTTCTTCAGCCGGGGCGCCGCCAAGCTTCGGACAACCCTTGTCCGTCAGCTAACAGAGGAGTTTCTCCAGTCTTTCACAGGGATTAGAAGGGTCACATACCTTCCTCTCCGAGCAAGTCCAGTACGAAAAGTCGCATTTGAATAGTCTCGTAGATTTTACTATAAAATAGTAGTTGGTTCTTGATTGGCATTTAGCCAACTGTGTTATTTCTTTTATTTATTTAGATTTTACTTTGCAATATATTCATGATAGGTCTCTTGTTTTGTTTTACGGCATATCAACCCAAAATACATTTATCCTTTCTCTGCTGAATTCGTATAGGACACAATTCTTAAAACATCGTTGATGTTTTAAATATATTTTATTCTTTAAATTATACTATATACTATGTGAAGAACATTTTTAAACTAGATAAGCGTTTTATAACTATACCCATATTTCCTGTTTTTCCCCTCGAAGACTACTACACCATACACACTCACTAAAATAGTGGCGACTCCGGGAGTCGGGCTTGTTGGGCTCAGCCCGAATTTATCACTCAGTTACAAAAGAAACAAAAAACAAAAATAACAAACAAACGAGGAAACTTAACGTTTTATACACAATCACGAAACATTTTTCACAAAATATTTTCCCACAATTGTAAATTGGTTTTGTTCGTAAACCATGTTTCAATGTTATTTATTCGCAACATATTTTGGTGAGTTTAGCACTTGCTAACTTGTGACCCTTTGATTGACAACAATCATTTCATCCATTTTTCTCACTCGCTACTTATAAGCTTTTTAATAAGATTTCTAAAGGCGGGACTGTGGTTTATACCCTATCCAATCCAGGATCAACACAACAAGCATTTAGAGAAAGAGTGAGTCTTTCTTTAGAGCTAATTTACATAGTGTGATAATATATACCGTAAACACGTATGTAAATTAGATGACAAATTAATGGGTAGCTTTTATTTATATATTACGCATAAAATAACATAGAAGTAAAGAGACTTATCTTTTGTTATGTAAGAATAATTTCTTAACAGATATATCATAGTTTAGTAATTTTTGAATGAAATCTAAGGGGGGGCAAATAGTGGTAGTTGTTGTGTCACAACGGGTCGCGGTTGTCTATTTTGACTATATATTCATTAAACTTCATAGACGCACTACGTATTTCAAATTGTAACTTTAATGTTTTTCTTTGTGTCAGCCATTTCGAAAAAGTCTTTTAACAGAAAAGACCAAACGTCGATGAACAAATCAACAATTTTCAGTTTCCCTTTTTCATACCGAGTCAAATGTGACTTTCGTATTGGTGACCGGAAGGGATTGTCTTCTCACATAATGATGATTTCAGTTTTCGCATGAAACACATCATTTTGTTTTAACCTCCTCTTCTGCAGGTCGTCTAGCTAGGAACATCAAGAAACCAACAATGGCCACCAAGTAACGAATAAATATTGTCGTGCTTGAACAAGTTCTCTATTCAGCTGATCTTGCTCCCTATGTCTTTTTCATTTTCCCTAAGGAGATCATAAATGTGTCCCATTTTCAATGTGTACATGCCATCGCGATGGCTCTAACGATGGAATTGAGGACCCTCTCAAAAGAATCCTTCGAACGGTGCATATAGAAGCGTGACAGAGAAGAA
>OY744548.1:47778295-47820795 GCA_963556195.1 Sepiola atlantica
CGAAACGTATACGTCCGTAGATAATAAATAACAACAAATATTTTTCATATATATATATATATATATATATATATATATATATATATATATATATATATATATACACACGTCGTCTGTACGTATAACATGCTTTAATTAAAAAAAAAAATATTCATTGTTAATGCCCCTTTAAAAGTCTTAATAGTAGAACCCTGTTTGGAATTACAAAATTGTTGTCATCTTAGTTATTATACAAAGTTCCGCTCGAGCGTTGAACACTATCGACAACATGACGCTTGCCCCCGCCCCATCAGGTAAATGTACGTTAACGTCAATTAAAAGTATGAAAATACATTTTTGAAGAGAAAATTCATTTCGATAAACTGACCATTGCTATTTTTGTAGAAAATCTTTACTCAGGATAGAAGTTTTTTGCCGTAGCAGATCTGAATTTTCTTAATATGTTCTTTAATCCTAAGATAGCATTGGCCTGTGTTAATAACGATATTTTTAATATCAGTGCGTAAAATGTTAAAGAAATAGTGAAAAATTAGAACCATAAAAATGGAATATTTTTTAAACATAATCAAATCGCCGGTTATAAACACTTTTCAAACGCTGTGACATAATAGCACTAAATCACAAGTAGAGTCGTATATTTTTTCAGTATCAAATATTTATTAAACAACATAGCCTGCTACACAGATGTATTCACTTTTTAGAACTTAACAAAAAGGTCAGTTCTCATCAGGCATTGGTAAAATAACACAACACTGGAAGATTTGGGAAGCAATAGAACGCGTACCATCATTGAGTAAGTGCTTTTTTAACATTTCCTGTTTACATCTTATAGCCAAGTTAATACATTGCGATTGAAATCTTGAAAAGGCAAATGACAAATTCCAAAGGACCATCCACATCGCCGCCTACACTAGTGAAATTTCTGTTAGAGTAAGATGGGTGATATTTAGTCTGATTGTTGGCTGATATGCGTTAGTCCATGTGTGCTCAAGGTTCGATCCTCAGTAATGCTTCATTATGAATAAAGACAATAACAAGGATTAGCGTTTAAGTATGTCAAATGTTAAATTGTAACCCGTTTGAATTAGAGGAATTGTCAAAGATTTTAAAAAGTTTCGAAGTTAAAAAGGTTTACGTTTAAAGTTTCGGTATTCAATAATAAGTTTAACAATGAAAAGATGAACAGGTGAAGATTATGATATACGTTATCTTGCAGGGTCAAATATATAACTAACACTAGAGCGAGGGTTTGTTTCCCAATTAATGATTTTGCGTATATTATTAAGAATGTCACTTTTCTATTTTCATAAATATTTATGAATATAATCATGCGCGCACACATAACAACACACAAATCCAGGCATCGCCGACCGTTGAGAATTAACTTCCTGCACTGAAGATTGCGTTAGCATGAAACATTGATGTCTGTAGGTAATAAATAATTAATATTTATTTATAAATATTATTATAAGTCCCCTTTACTAAGGCCGGGCACTCTGGGTGAGTTTAATAACAAGCAGTACTAATAGCTTCATGCAAAAATCCAAACACAGTTTGTTGATTACTTTCAACTGATCGTGTAAATTAGCCGCCGACTCGCTATTTACAAAGTTAATTTCCTTCTTAATTATTAGCTAATTCCCTATGTAGTAAGTTATATATATATATACATATATACATATATATGAGTGTATATATATATATATATATATATATATATATATATATATATATATATATATATATATATTACACACATTCGCGCAAACACCCGGAACCCCACACATATATATATATATATATATATATATATATATATATATATATATATATACGTGCGTGTGTGTATATGGGTGTACGCGTAAGATAACAACCTCTGAACCTTTATAGAGACCTCAAATATCAGCATCAAACATTCGCGCTTCAACACACATTTCTTTCCTTCAATGTCGGTACTTGAGTTCTGTTTTTAATTTATTAATCTTACTCGATTTTATTTCGACCCTATCCTTCCCACTCGGAAGTGCGATAACTATCGTCACATTTTAGCGATAAATATCTTCTTTGTTCCCCGATTTGGTTTATGATAGAAACCCACAGGCCCTCCCTTCATTCATTGAACGCAATGGAAACGGTCGGCGCCTCCTGTAATATCTGCAGACCAGGACACCCTATTTTCGGCGCGACCCCAAAGTATAATCGAGTGAATAAGGAGAACTGAATAGACATATATAACGAGGTGTTGGCTGCAAGTATTACGGAACGTACATTTAAATATTGAAATTTATTATGAAGGTTGCTATCTTGCGACTTCGCACTAGCTAACGAGCACGCAAATGAAAGAGACTTATTTAAAATTGGCAGGGAGACCCGATGTTGCTCGGGATAGAATAAAAAAACTCTACTATGTCCATTTTCACTATGCTCATAAAACCATATTACTTTATTTGGTTTTACTGCTCCCCTTTTTAAGTTTAAAGAAGGATCTGCCTCTATATGCATTTTAAGGGGGCACTGCTTCCATATCTCCATATCTCACTTAAGATATTAAGCACGTAGATATTTAACACATAGAGGGCAACGTAAAGATTCCGGACCATTTCCATTGTCTTCTCCGTAGAATCTTATCTATGCTATACATGTAAACAAAATAGGATATAACTGAAGTTTTAAAGGAGAGTTCGGCCCTTATAGTTCCCTGAAGAGATCACTTAGATATTCGGGACAACTTCCATTGTCTTCAGCAGAAAACTTTATACTTATGATTTAAATTTGATAAAAATAGGCTACATATGAAATTTTAAGAGAGGTTCTCCTCTCAGAGTTCTCTAACGGGGTGCTCTTAGATATCCAGGGCCACTTCTATTATCTTTCCCGGGACATTTTGCATTAGAAAACACTTTTACTTTTATGTAGATTCTCTAACCTTTCTTTCTATAGGAAACCCACACACATACATTGCCATTTATATACAAAGACAGAGATTATAAACACTTTGTGTCCTCAACTGACCCCGATGCGTTTACATTTGACCTGGAACAAAATGTTAATAAGATGTTTTCTTTTTAAAGAAAATTCTGTTTAGTGAGGAAAACATTAAAAGTCTCAATATTTCCGCATTGTGATTTCCTTAATATGGCGTACAAGATGGCCGCCGCACCCGTTGAAATAATTATTACACCGAAACTGATTACTGTGGTAGATTAGTAAATAGGGGGGGGGGTGGAAAAGATACTGGCTAGTATAACATAGACTCTTTCTTTCTCTTTCTTCTTCTTTCCTTTTCCCTTCTTCCTCCGTCTGTTCTCAGCGGAAATGGGATGTACCAAACTCGATTGCTTTCATCGACGTTCGCACAATCACAGCAAACAGCCACGAAATAATAATAATAATAATAATAATAATAATAATAATAATAAATAATAATAATAATAATAATAATAATAATAATAATAATAATAATAATAATAATAAATAATAATAATAATAATAATAATAATAATAATAATAATAATAATAATAATAATAATAATAATAATAATAAATAATAATAATAATAATAATAATAATAATAATAATAATAATAATAAATAACATAAAAGTGTGAATCTAAAGATTTTTCAACCAATGCGAGGGATTCCCGCCCGTTAAAACAGCTTCCCTTGGCAAGCCGATGTGAACTTGCTTATTTTAATATAAGCAGTCACGTGATAACCAAAAAGCCGAGTTCTTCTAGCTGACACACCTACTCGCCTCGACTTCGTGAACAACAACAACAACAACAACAAAACAACAACAACAACTAACGTTTAACAAAGGCTGTGGATGCACATCAAGAAACACGATTTGCGCCAAGCTGAAAATCAATTACGTACTACTTCTCTCTCTACAATTACAGCCTAACCAAAAAGGTAAACACACACCCGCACACACAAAATGGAACTTTGAACAAACACAAATATTTCTATCACTCGTATATTTTACTCACTACGAACATTCTACAGACAGGAGAATATTTAACTGTTTTTACCGACCTATTTACCCACTCAAACTATCTTTCACACCACTGTTAATTTGTATAAATATAAATGTTTTGTTCGTTAACCATGTTTTTATCTCTTTCAGTCACAAAACGATGTTGGTGAATCTAGTACTTGCTAAATGGCGACCCTTTCGTTCACAACAATACAACCATAAGTTAAGTTCCTCATAAGATTATAATAGTACTAGATCTGATTGATAGCATATATAAACTACTAAAAATCTTAATCCTGGTCCCCAAATGAGAAGGTAATTCCTAGGAGGATGGTGTCATAACAACAGAATATATTTTATGCTATCCCCGCTAAAAGTAGGAAGTAATGTCTGTGTAGATGGTATCATGACATATACTACACTGATCACCCCTTCCAAAGCGGAAGTAATGCCTGTTGGTATAGTCTCATGACAACAGAACATATAATAGAACAGATACTACATTGCCCCCCCCCCTCATATACTACACTATCCCATCAAAGAAAAAGATAATGCCTGGGAAGATGGTATCATAACGAACGAACATCTACTACATTGTCCCCGCCCCAAGGAGAAAGTATGCTTGAGAAGATGTTATCATGATGGAAAAACATATACTACACTGAACCCCCTCCACAAATGAGGAGGTAATGCCTGAGAGGATAGTCTCATGACAACAAAACATATACTGCACTACCCTATGCCTCAAAGGAGGAGGTTATCCCTGGGTGAATGGAATCTCCGCAGTGAGAGTTTCGTTAAATCTACAAGCTATACCTGAAACGATTTCGGGTAAATCGTCAGAAGGTGTCTTTTTCGGTTCAGGTCGATGCACCATGGAACAGGTTTCCAAAAGCCGATGTCAGTCTGCAAACGACCAAACAGTTCAATGCACCATGTCCACTGATCTGTAGATAATGACCCTTCACTTGATCAGCAGAGGATGGGTCAGCGAGTTTTTCACCCAGTGCCAAGTCGTGATCCCCACGGGACCCAACAAAAGATGTACCATAGTCGTTTAAAAAAAGGCAGCAGCATTTTCTGTCAGTGTTTCTGTTCTTGGAACAGCCTCCCAGAGGTAGTGACGATGTCTACCATATCTAGGATGAAAATCGCCTTCAACAAAACATTGAGACGTTATATAGATGTACACATTTGTAATTGTCCCTTTACATGGCTTGTTGCACTTTGCTATTTGTTTGCCAATAAATCAAATCAAATTTACTACATCCCCCCCCCAAAAAAAAAGTAGGTAATGCCTGTGAGGATGGTCTCATGACAACAGAACATATACTACACTACCGTCTCGAGCAGAAACTACTGTCTTGGAGGATGGTATTATGAAGAACAAACAGCTACTAAGGGTAAAATATCACGTGACAGACAAAACCCAACAATAAAAACAAACACATATGAAATCAAGTAAAAACATGTAAACCCGACCCCTAACCCTAACCCTAACCCTAACCCTAAAACTAAATTGCATAAAACTGTCAAAACGGCAAGAAAGAACAAGCATGACAAACAAGCCATTAAAAAGTCCATGAAATACAATCGTAAAATAATGCGAATGGGACGCAGAGAAGAGTGTTTAAAAGCTCAAAGATACATAAACAAAATTGCAAAAAAGATCTCAGACTGACTGTAACAACTGCATGGAAGCACACAATACCGGGTATGATGACCGATTTGTGTTAGTGGCATTCATAAGTTTGGTTAAGTTTAAATTTCTTCTTGAGACGCCTTCAATTTGAATCAAAATCATGTAATGGATTTCAATAAAAATTAGAATGAGGATTCTAGAAATAAGGTTTGCTATCATTACATCTGGATTTTAATCTTCGTAACGGGAAAAAAGTGCTGCAAACCTGTTCTGTTCGGGTAATTAATTTAACCGTCGTAGTATATATATATATATATATATATATATATATATATATATATATATATATATATATATATATATATATATATATATATGGAAAATGAAAAAGGAATACCAAAAACTATATTATTTATGTATTCATCAAGGTTTCGTCTTTATTATAGACTCCCTCAGTATGAAGAAAAAATGCAGAAAAATCATACAGTTATTCACTTTGAATTGTCAGAAATTGTTCAAGTGTCGGCATGGCTGTGGATAAAAAAAAGCTTCTTTTCTTTGCTTTACTTATCCACAACCATGTCGAAACCTATATATATATATATATATATATATTTTGTTGATGATTTTATTCCATTAATTGCGACAAAACATATTCTGTTTCGTTAACACTCGCAAATAGCGTCAACTTCATCAGGCTATAATGGAATCAAATGGCATAGATTTTAAATTCACCTCAACAGGAAATTGAAGATTCATTGGGGGGAGGGAGGACAGAGATGGAGCTCTGCCTATAACGGGGACATAAGAAGGGAGGTGGAGACCCCAAAAAGTCATGTTTCAAAAAGTTGCGTGGGAGGTTCTTTCGTGTCTGGGCCATCGTGACCTCAATTCCAGCCAGGGCGACAGAGGGGGGGGGGGCAGGGTGAGTTAAATTAAAAATGAGAATAGAATTATAATCATAGTTATAACTGTCATTTTGGTTGTAATAGGTAATTATCATGTCGATAAAAATGTTTGATAATTTTAATTTAGGGTATTAATTGCTACTTCTGCATTCTATTTTTATTCTATTTTAATCTAGTTATTTATGGCTTGCTCATTATTTGTAGTGAATTTTGTTGTGATAATATTTTTTAATTGTGATTATATTATACTAAAATCAATACTAGTGGAATCATTTTATAAAAGAAGTTTAATGGTGTTACCATTTTTTAGCATTAATAAGGTCGATTACAATAACTATAATAATAACAATGCTAATCATACCTACGATAGTCGCAGTGATAATAGCATTAATAAAAATAAAAATAAAAATAACAAGATAATAATTATAATAATGATAATAATAATAATAATAATAATAATAATAATAACAACAGTAATAATAATTATCACCATCATTACCATCCTGCTACGTGTGAAGTCATTGGGCGAAATAAGTTTACAAGTGATGGTAGGCTTTTATAGTTCTACTACCAATGACAAGGACTAAGTACCAGTCAATAATTAAGTGTTCAAGATAGTAATCGAAGGATTAAGTAATTGAGATTAGATTAGTCTAAGTGATATCAGTGTTAATAGCTATCCCAGATATGGGTTTATGTGGGAGATGATTTTGGTAGAATTGGTAGTATGACTGAGAGGCTATTGAGGCTGAGCATTATAGGTAATACTTAGAGATTTGATGTTATTGATAGTTTAGTGGGGTGGTTATATATTTATAGATTTATAGATTCATCCAAAGAAATGAAACGAATAGGCCTAAAGGCTGAAATAACATCAAATGTTAAACAGGTCAACTTCCTCGATATTACCTTCAACCTCACTAGAGATACTTATGAGCTCTATGCTAAAGATAATTCATACCCCCTTTATGTGAACCCACTATCTAACCACACTAGATCTGTAAGTAAACACATCCCTGAATCAATTAGTAGAAGGATTAGCAACAACTCCTCCAATATAGATATATTCAATAAACATAAGAACTTTTATGATAAAGCACTAAAGGAGAGTGGATATAAAAATACCAAAATAGAGTATATTCCAACTACACAATATAACCCTAGTAGGAACAAAAATAGAAATGGGAAAATTATCTGGTATACACCTCTATTTAACAATTCAACAAACACCAAATTAGGGAATACATTCCTGAACTTAATAAACACTCATTTCCCCAATAACAACATACTCCATAAAATTTTTAATAAGAATACACTAAAACTTAGCTATTGTTGTGGAGACAACCTGGAAAAATCATAAAAAAGCACAACATGAAAATACTAAACACCTCAGTAACCTCAAATTCTAGAAGAACATGTAACTGTAATAACAAATCAAATTGCCCCCTAAATCAAAAGTGCCTATCAACCCAAGTGGTCTATGAGGCATCTATCTCCTCAACCGAAAACCCATCCCAGACTAACTATTATATTGGTCTGGCAAGTAACAACTTCAAGGAAAGATTCTACAACCATAAACTCTCCTTCAACAACCCTGACCATCCTGGCCAAACTGGACTTTCACTACACTACCACAAAATAAAAACAAAAAAAGAAACTCCCATAATAAAGTGTAAAATCTTGAAAAAATCTAGCACCTGCAAATCAATAAACTCACCATGTAGATTATGTTTAAATGAAAACTGGAAATTATTCGCTTTAAAGACAAAAACAAACTCCTAAATAGAAAACAAGAGACATCTATCAACTGTAAACACAGTAGACTCTACCTCCTTAGCAACCCACATACCCCACCTTAACCCCACACCAAGTTCCCACATAATTAAAAAATTTTTTTTTACAAAAATGAATGATTACATTAACCCCCCCATTATACACTACTTCAAAACACACTATAACCACCTACCCACCCACCCACCCAAATTTACCACCCCACCCCACCCCAACAAGTCCCGATGAATCTATAAATCTATAAATATATAACCACCCCACTAAACTATCAATAACATCAAATCTCTAAGTATTACCTATAATGCTCAGCCTCAATAGCCTCTCAGTCATAATACCAATTCTACCAAAATCATCTCACACATAAACCTATAACTGGGATAGCTATTAACACTGATATCACTTAGACTAATCTAATCTCAATTACTTAAACCATTCGATTACTATCTTGAACACTTAATTATTGACTGGTGCTTAGTCCTTGTCATTGGTAGTAGAAGTATAAAAGCCTACCATCACTTGTAAACTTATTTCGCCCAATGACTTCACAAGTAGCAGGATGGTAATGATGGTGATAATTATTATTACTGTTGTTATTATTATTATTATTATTATTATTATTATTATTATTATTATTATTATTATTATTATTATTATTATTATCATTATCATTATTATAATTATTATCTTGTTATTTTTATTTTTATTTTTATTAATGCTATTATCACTGCGACTATCGTAGGTATGATTAGCATTGTTATTATTATTGTTATTGTAATCGACCTTATTAATGCTAAAAAATGGTAACACCATTAAACTTCTTTTATATAATGATTCCACTATTATTGATTTTAGTATAATATAATCACAATTAAAAAATATTATCACAACAAAATTCACTACAAATAATGAACAAGCCATAAATAACTAGATTAAAATAGAATGCAGAAGTAGCAATTAATACCCTAAATTAAAATTAACAAACATTTTTATCTACATGATAATTACCTATTACAACCAAAATGACAGTTATAACTATGATTATAATTCTATTCTCATTTTAAATTTAACTCACCCTGCCCCCCCCCCCCCCCCCGTCGCCCTGGCTGGAATTGAGGTCACGATGGCCCAGACACGAAAGAACCTCCCACGCAACTTTTTGAAACATGACTTGTTGGGGTCTCTCCCTCCCTTCTCATGTCCCCGTTATAGGCAGAGCTCCATCTTTGTCCCCCTCCCCCCTAATGCATCTTCAATTTCCTGTTGAGGTGAATTTAAAATCTATGCCATTTGATTTCATTATAGCCTGATGAAGTTGACGCTATTTGCGAAACAGAATATGTTTTGTCGCAATTAATGGAATAAAATCATCAACAAAAAATATATTTTGCTCTTAATTTTCATTGAGCACTCTCATAAACCCGACTTCAACTTCCTTCGGATTCATACCCCCTGGATATGGGTAACAAGTTAATTATATATATATATATATATATATATATATATATATATATATATATATATATATATATATATATATATATATATATAATACTAGTATATTTGGCCAACTATACTAAAGATTTATTAACTTTTGCTGAATACATACATACATGTCCCTTTTCTGCTGAAAATAAGTTTATATGTTCTTTCGACTCAGCAGTCTATTTACATACGTTCCCTTACAAGAAACTGCCGATATATGTGCTGATGTACTATATCGTGGTTTTTCAGTCAGTCCCACTATATCTGAGAAAGTCTTCGTAGAACTCATGCAGTTTGCAACCATGTCTGTCGAATTTAGTTTTGATAATGTCATGTATCAGCAAACTGATGGCATTTCTATGGGGTCAACCCTTGGTCCTGCGTTGGCCAATATATTCATGGGTTTTCATGAGCATAATCTTTTGGCTCGTATCAATAAATCACTTACTTATTTCCGATACGTCGATGATACATTTTGCGTGTTTAACGATGAGTCAGATTCCATAGTATTTCTTAATGCACTCAATCACCCAGCCTTACAGTTCACCTGTGAGAAGAAACATAATTCCACCCTTCCTTTCTGGATGTACTAGTGCATACATATGATTCATTGTTTCTTACATTTGTGTACCGTAAACCAACATTTACTGGCTTATATTGCCACCTGGACTTTTTTTTTCTCAAACAAAGAAAAATAAATCTGATAAAATGTTTGGTTCATCGTGCCTTAAAGATTTGCTGTGATTTCCTGATAGATTTGGAGATTCAATTTATCAAAGAGCTCATCGATAATGGTTACCCTCTCGATATTGTTAATTCAAATATCGCTACCAATATATCTCACTATCATAAGCCTAAACGTTTTGGTCCTCCAAAATGTCCGACGTACCTCAGATTACCTTGCTAAGGTAATGTTAGCATAATATTTGCTAACCAAATTTCTGTAGCTGTACGTCGCTGTTATCAGGCTTCGAACCCTAGAATCGTTTTTTTTCCTGCTCGACCGTTGTTAAAATGCGTACACAAGGATGTTCTCCCACCCCAACATATCAGTAATATTATTTATCAATTTAAATAGCGATTCTATACCGTATACATGAGAAGAACAGAGCAACGGTTTGAATCCAGAATAAAACAACACATCTCCCCTGCAATATGCCAAGGACGACTAAATAATTTAGTCAACACATATGGGTCAGCTATTGCTCACCATCTTATAAATAGCACCGCATGTGTGTCGGCTTACGCTAGTGACAATTTCTCTGATTACATTCGCTATTCCATCTTAAAGTTCTGGAAACAATATATATTAAGTCATCAAAACCGTCCCTATGCAAACAAAAGGATTGGCTCCTAAGACTTGATGTGATCCAATTTTGACCCCTCCCCCCTGAGATAATTTGTAAAACTATTCGTTGTCAATCTAACGTGCATTGTTTGGGAAATTTAGGTGTACTCTACATTGAATAGCAAAAAAGATAAGCCATCCTGTTTGTGAGAAATCTCCCCTCTCTCTATCCACTCTCTAACTTTCTTATCTCATATTTGTAGTGGACTCAAAGGCGACGCGAGAAAGCAAATGGCGTTGATTTCAACTCCTTTTCTCTCTCTGCATTGACCGATACCCTTCCTTCGTCTCTGACATAGAAGAAGAGGAAATCTCGTGGAAACGTGCTGGCTGAAAACTTCGGCCAATCAGAGAACAACACGCCAGTGACCGACGCGAGATTTTAGCCCTTATAAAAGGAGAGGCTAAGGTTCGCTTCCCTCTCTCTTTTCTCTCCCGTTTCAGACGACAGCACGCATACGGAGGTCGTTGTGCTGCTTTCTCATCTCGGCTCGATCGAGGAGAGGGCAAGGCATAAAGTATTTAAAATTTTTGAATTCCTATCACGAACTAAGAACTCAGATCCCCCCCCCACACACACCACATTGCCACATTGCCACAAAGAAATACGCAACTTTCCACGCTCGCACACACACACATTCATATAAACAATGTCTCTGTACTTTCACACGCATATACACACTAGGAAATATGTACAGACATTTATCAAAAACTCGTCTACACTCAACGAACTTTCTGTACCAAAAACCACGAGTTACCTAAACCAAAAATGAACTCAAACATTCTCTGTAACTGATAGCTTTACAAAATGTGTTACCAAAAATAAATTGTTTTTTTTAATATAAATTTTTACGCTAATTGTTAATTTTACTAAATGCTATTCTTGTTTTGAAGTCTTTTATTTTGTTTCGCTTTTTCAATATGTAATAATAATAATACTAATGTTTTCTTTTTAATTTCCATTTCATTGCATTTCCCACGTGGTCGATTAATAATCCCATATTTCATATTCTGTGCATAACGCAAATAGGTCACAAATTACTAAGGAAACCTAAAATATAGATTCTTAATTGTATGTCCCTTAAAATAATTTGTGACCCGTACAGCAATATTTATCTCAATAATATAAGGATTGAAAACCTTTAGTTAATCAAGACCCATTCTATTATGAACGGACCAGACCACGCGGCAACCCCCAAATAAATATGGTCTTCGAGTGTTTGGACTGCATGCCGCCATATTGGCACCCTCTCACAACATTCACCTTAGATCATATATTCTTATAATTTCCAAACTATGGTCTTATATACAATATGTCACATTTACTACAAACTGGCAGAGTTGGTAATATTCTTCATTTATTTTTAATGCTAGCAGGAAGACCCGAAGTTTCTCGGGATTTAATGAGGACCACTACTTTTTCACTATGCCTATAACATCTTTCTTTTTTTTACTGACCCACTCTTCCAGTTTCGCCCCCTAATAAGCTGAAACGTTGGAAAACTCTGTGAATTAGTGTATTATAAATTAAAAAAAAAATCTTATTAAAATTGGATATACACATTTGAAGTTTTAAGGGGGTTCTGTCCCCATGGCTCACTTAGAGGTGGGGTCACGTCGATGTCCGGTACATAGAGGATAACGTAGAGATTCGCGACCACTTCCATTGTCTTCACAGGAAAATTGTATGCATATGATATACATTTTAAAAGAAAAGTCAGCTCTCATAGCTCTTTTAGGTTAGGAAGACACTTAGAGAGTCGGGATCACTTTCATTGTCTTCTGCAGGTAATTTTATACATATGATTTAAATTTCATAAACATAGGATATATTTGAAGTTTAAGGGATTATGTCCTCATTGCCATCTCCGGGGTGTACTTAGAGATTCAGGAATACTTCCATTGTTCCCTCAAGTAAATTGTATATAAGAATACACAGTTTGATTTTATGTAGATTCTCAAACCTTTTTTCTATGGCGAACACACAAACATCACACACACATAGACACACATTGAGTTTTATATATATACGCGATATCACCCCTCTCCCCCTGTTTGTGTATGCGCGTCTGTTCATGTGAATTGTTCTTGGCCTTTTGGCTAAGATCAAAGTGTAGTATCTGTTCCGATGGATACTGCACCCCATAGACTGGTATTGTCTTGGCCTTCGGGGCTTGATTTACGCCGGTCTATGGGTCTGTCCTGTGCAGTTCTAGGAGGTCCACCCTCCCAAGCTTCGCCTCCCCTCTTTGGGGAGGAGTAAGTTTATTGCTTACTGCCCGAGGCGTCCCTACCGGGGAATTCCGACGGGGTTTCCCAGGCAATTTTTAAACCCCACTTTCCCGACCCGACCTTGGGTCATATCTTACTTGGGGGAGTAAGATAAAAACTGGCCTTGTGCCTAACTCCTGGAGAGGAGTAAATCAATACAGTGAAACAGCTATCTTTGGATGACTATATATATATATATATATATATATATATATATATATATATATATGTGTGTGTGTATGTATTATGTGTATGAAGAACTAATTACATAGTGTTCAAATTTACTTACTTTACTTATATTCACCCGAAACAAGTCACATTGCCACTGAGACGTAAGCCCCTTAATTAACTAGAGGCCATAGGTACAAAGGCATCCTAAATACGTAATTGCCCAGCGAGACGTTTACGTTAATAAAAGCCTAATATATTTTTATACTTATAATATCATACAATTATGCACTGATGAGCCACCCATATCGGCGGTTTCCCGTGGCAGTCGGCTTTTTTTGACATTATCCCTTAATCGACTGAATAGAGCAGATTGGTTCATTCCGACGATGAATGGAGTTGTGTTCTAAAAGCCTTCGGCCGAATCCGGCGATGAACGGGGTAATGCCTCGAAAACCGCTGGCACAGATGGCTTATCAGCGCATAATTGTATGATGTAAGTAAGAAGTATAATTTCTTTATATAAATATAGCATTTTGTTTTCGTCCATGCAAGTTTCGTAAAAACGTATATATCGATTTAATCGCTTATAGATCCTTCCGAGTCGCCATTTCGAACGGGTGTAGAAAGACAACGCTCAAGGGAAGAGAGGGTATTGTAAAGACATATGTGTGTATAACTTGTAAGGACATGTATGTGTGTATAACTTGTAAAGACATGTGTGTGTGTATAACTTGTAAAGACATGTGTGTGTGTAACTTGTAAGGACATGTATGTGTGTATAACTTGTAAAGACATGTGTGTATAACTTGTAAAGATATATGTGTGTATAACTTGTAAAGACCTATGTGTGTATAACTTGTAAAGACATGTGTGTGTATAACTTGTAAAGACATGTGTGTGTGTATAACTTGTAAGGACATGTATGTGTGTATAATTTGTAAAGACATGTGTGTATAACTTGTAAAGATATATGTGTGTATAACTTGTAAAGACATGTGTGTATAACTTGTAAAGACGTGTGTATAACTTGTAAAGACATGTGTGTGTATAATTTGTAAAGACATGTGTGTCTATAGTTTGTAAAGACATGTGTGTGTATAACTTGTAAATACATGTGTGTATAACTTGTAAATACATGTGTGTGTATAACTTGTAAAGACGTGTGTGTATAACTTGTAAAGACATGTGTATGTATAACTTGGAAAGCCATGTGTGTGTATAATTTGTAAATACATGTGTGTGTATAACTTGTAAAGCCATGTGTGTGTATAACATGTAAAGACATGTGTGTGTATAATTTGTAAAGACATGTGTGTGTATAACTTGTAAAGCCATGTATGTGTATAACATGTAAAGACATGTGTGTGTATAATTTGTAAATACATGTGTGTGTATAACTTGTAAAGCCATGTGTGTGTATAACATGTAAAGACATGTGTGTGTATAATTTGTAAAGACATGTGTGTGTATAACTTGTAAAGCCATGTATGTGTATAACATGTAAAGACATGTGTGTGTATAATTTGTAAAGACATGTGTGTGTATAACTTGTAAAGAATGATAGCGTGAATAATGCAGATAAAATGGCGGGAAGCTTGAAGCACTCACCATGTCTAGTCACACTAAGGAACTGTGATAAAACGAAACCTCTATTTGCAATGACTGAATTTTCTCCCCATTCGTGAACTCTCCGTATGGCAAGTGACGGTTCATCTGCATTCGACTAGAGAAAGAAAGAGAGAGAGAGAGAAAGAGAGATAGAGGAAGAAAGAAAGAAAAAGAAAGAGAGAGAGAGAGAGGGAAAGAAAGAGAGAGAGAGAGAGAGAGAAAGAAAGAAAGAAAGAAAGGACCAAAAATATTAAAAACACAACAGGTGCGAATATTTATTCTTGTCGACGTCATTCGGTTAACGGGCCGCCGCCGCCGCCGCCACGAGAGACAGATTGTTAGTTCAAACTCAACCCGACAAATAATTCTTCTCTGATTTTTTCCCAAAATAACCTCTAAAGTTGAAAATTTAGCAGATATTTTTACCTTTTTTCTGTAATTCACGTTATTTATGTAAATTAGGATCCCGGGCGACGCCGGGTAACGTTGCTAGTTTTATATATATTGACGTTAATTTAATATCAGTAGAGTTTGTTTGGAGTGTTCGTGTTCAGATGTAGAACTTATATAAATATAATTAATGTAAACGCAAATATAATTTTTCCAGGTTAACTGGCAGTTTCATGCCTAAACAAACGTCAAAAGAGTGTGATAAATGCATTAGCGTGTCGTCATAAAACTCATTTCCGTGTCTACATCGATAAGATACGTGTGTGTCTGTGTTGGCTTTCTGTGTATGTTGCGCTATGTTTATTCTCTGTATGTGTGTGAAAGTGTGCGCGTGTTTTGTATGTATTTTTCAACATTTTAGTTGACATTGGTCGACTCGCCGGAGTGTCAGCTTGTCAGGACGATTAGTGGGCCGGGGAGATCTTAGTCCCCCCCCTTCAAATTTGTAAAGAATTTTACAAATGGGTACAAAATAAAGCGTGTAAAAAATGTTGCAAAAAAAATCAACAAAATATATATTTGGTATAAATATTCCAGAGACAGACACTTTTTTAAACGGGCATTTTTTTTAATGCAGTGTATATTAAAGTTTTTTAAAATGCAGTGTATAATTAAATTTCTGCAGGAAGGCCCAATTGACGCACTTCTATTGCGTGTATCTAAGGTCGGCCCTGCAAGCGCGCCCCTTATGAAGTGGGGCCCTTATATCAAATACAACTGCAATAAAGAAACAAAAGCAGACAACATTTTTAGTGATAAAAGGAATAATAAAATAAATTAGAGAATAGGACACAAATAAGCAGCGCACGAGGAGGAACACAACGGAGGAGGTGGTGCTAGGATGTGGCATAAGAGGGTGTTGTGGGTCGGGCATAATTTTCTTGCCAACAATTTTATTGTACCGCTTTACTCGTGTGTATTTTGAGAACTTTATTAATTCTATATGAAAATGAAATGATAGTATCGTGACTGTGGGGGGTCTCATGTCGAATACTATTTCCAGACCCCACCCGCCACTCCGAGCATAACACACGTTTAAAGTTTCTACCCGTGGAACACATTATCTTAGGACTACTTTCCTGTTGATTACAATTTGGACGCCTTCAAATCCAATGTCAATAAATTCCTGTCATGGATCACCCGTAGTTCATACCATTGATCAATGCTAGTACTCCGATAGTGTTCCTCATCTTTCAGCTGGCACTCATTTCCGGCTCATTGACATTAATCTTCGAGTGGCTTTTGGCCTTGATAGCCACAAAAGTAAAAAAAACAACAAAAAACAAATGAAAAACAATTAGACTTGTTTAAAAAAAATGAACGTCGCTCGGCCGTGAGCGCGACCAATTGCATAGTTGCGTCGACTGTTCTGCTCCTTCTCTAAGGCGAGGTTATTTCTAAATATTAGAACGTTGTCTTTTCAAGGTTGTTTTCCCAGTTCTTTCTAGATTCCGATATTAAAAGTCTATATATCATGCGCTACTAGGAGATGACACTTTGTAAATTCACCGAGTTATAAATTATTGTTGAAAATTACATAAAATCATGGAATTATGAAACTTTGCTGACATTTTCAGCGTTTGTATTATTTAGATTAATCGGACAGGTGTTCTCATTTTGGATGTTATTCTCACAACGTTTCGGCCGATGTAACCTCCGACCTTTTTCGAATGCGTCTTGTAAAACGTAGGACTCTTTATGTCGAACTCGGGAATTTGTACAGAATTTCGAACGAACCCCTTTATTTAATCCACGAGGATAGGTTAATTGTATTCTTAGTTTCGCTCGATCTGAGGATTGAACCCTGAAGCCCCAGAAGACTATCGCTTAAAACTAATTAACTTAACATATTATCCGTTGCGTCACGCGCCCTTGCGGGCAGTTACGAATTACTTCAGATTTGTGGCGGAACGAGAACAGTCTCCCCCCCCCCCCCCGGATTAAATAAAGGGTTCCGTTCGAAATTTCATACAGATTCCCGAGTTCAACAAGACGCACCCGAAGAAGGTCGGAGGTTACATCGGCTGAAACGTAGTGAGAATAACATCCAGGATGAGAACAGTAGTCCGATTCATCCGAAAAATCCAAACTATCAATCCTCATCTAAAAACATCCGAAACAGAGATCGTGTAGATAGTTTGTATTTAGACCTTAGCAAAGTTTTGGATGGTGCATCTTTGATGGTGCATCTTTGATGGTGCATTTTTTATGGTGCATTTTTATGGTGCATCTTTCGAACTTTTATTGGTAACCTTTTCTTTAGAATTGGGAATTTCAAATCTTCCTAGCAATAAAATGGTATGCCCATTTCTCCTCCCGTGTGTGTCTTTCTCGTTTCTATGACTGAAAGAATATTTTTGAATGATTATAAAAGATACAATGGTCTAAAGTACTTGAAAGACATTTTTTTAAATCCTATTTAAAAAATAATTTAATTACGGAATTAAATCCACCAGAATGCATTCCCATTTCTTTTAAATAAGTTAGCCATTTGAACTTTTGCCAATAGTTGAAAGAGAAAGAATGAATAACTTTGTGACCCTTCGAAATTTGCAAGGAATTCGGAAGCATTTAAACTGACGAATAGAAAGTCATTTAAACTGACGAATAGAAAGTCATTTAAACTGACGAATAGAAAGTCATTTAAACTGGCTTAGAATTAAGTTTTGGAAGCCATTTACATTCAATCATTTTATAGATATTAAAGCAACATTTAAACCTTAACAAACATTAGTTATAGTTTCATACGAATTTGGTTCAGTTGATAATTTAATCACAAATTAGCAATTAAATCTAACTTATTATTTTAAAAACTAAATAATTTGAAAAAAAAATAAATAAATAAACGGCATAGTACAAAAAAAACACGGAAAAAATGAAACGAAACAAAAGTGAAAGCAAAAAGATGACCGCGCAATCTCGGGTAGTTTTATATTGATAATGATGCGTGGTTTAGGTTTAGGGTTAGGATTAGGGTTGAAGCATAAAATGATGTTGTTTTTTAAATAATTTTTTGAATTATTATAATTCAATATTTCAAACGCCCTGCGTTCTTCATCGTAAAAAATAAAATGGAAATGGTGCCACCCATGTGCGGGGTATTACTATTTGTTGTGTGATTATCACAACAAATATGAAATATAAATACATGTCAGTAATTTATCAACATAATAAGATACGTTGTGAATTGAAGTTTTATATCGAAA
Source organism: Sepiola atlantica (assembly GCA_963556195.1). Lineage (NCBI taxonomy): Eukaryota > Metazoa > Mollusca > Cephalopoda > Sepiida > Sepiolidae > Sepiola > Sepiola atlantica. The sequence continues at coordinate 47,797,148 of OY744548.1, forward strand.
AGTGTAACATTTTCCATCTAGGAAAACAAAATCTAAAACATGAATATTAAATAAAGAAATGGCGACTGAAAAAATGAAACCGAAAAGTGTGACTTGTGGGCGCATTTGATTTACACATTGAAATTGCATAATCCGTTTCGGTCAATTTTATAAAATTGGTTGGATGATTAGAACTTTTAAAAGCAAGCTTGCCCCCCCCCCCCCTTCCGGAGGAAAACATTCGAAGCAAGAACTCTAGCTACAACTACAATAATGAAGTTCTTTTTCACCCCCCCCCCCTTTGTACCAAAAACCAAAAAGCAGACGAGACTTCCATGAACAAAGTTTCTTTCCTAGAACACCCCACTCGTACAACACAATACCACGAAGCTGCTTCCCAACCGATTACAACATGGTCGTCGTCTTCAAGTCTAATGTAAACAAATAAATGTTGAGCCGTCCTCTTTGATAATCAATTCTTAAGTAATATTCTGTTCATTCCACCCACGGATTCCAATCCCCTTCGTGGAGGCGATCATCGCCCAACTGGGAATTTCTGTAATCCTTATCATCAAGTGGGGCCCGGGCCTTGATAAGCGGTGACCCATTAGTATAAAAAACAAAAACAAATGTTTACTGTAAGGATACATGGGACTTTAATCAGTCCTCATCCTGGGCACCAGGAGCAAGACATTGGAATTGCGCCTATCTATTTGCCTCCCCACAAGGTAGAGTTAGACACAAGGTTGGAATTTTATGTGAAGAAATGCACCCCCCCCCCAAAAAAAAAACTCAGGATCGGAACAAAAAATTAAATTGTCTTATTCTAGAAGGATTTCCCTTTACTGACCGAGGACATGAAATATGAAGTGTAACAGATATTACACTTAGCACCTAGCTAAAAGGCCAAGGAGCCCCTTCCCCACGATCGCATAATTAGACAAGTTCGATTTTTAATGTGTTAAAAATACAGCGCACATACACACGCATGTATAGAGTTTGAATTACCTACTAGACGCCATTCTCTGATGTCTTCGGTTTCTCTGTACAAGGGTTTGTCAGGACAACATGACATGAGGATACTTCCCCCTACAAATAAACCCTGGCCAAATATTCAAAATAACATAGCATTCGAAGCCAAATAAGACCCCCTCGACACGGCTATACACTGACTCATACAAGGAAGGTGCACCTTCTCCTAGTGATGTCACCTAAAGTTCACGCACTTAGCTGGATACTCCACCAGACTAGATGCATTCCTGTCTTTGAATCCGGTAAGACCAAGAAACTACAAAGAAGACATACTATAACATAGTTAACTGGTAAATAGGGGTGAGGGAACTTAATGTTCCTTACTTTTTTACTAACTCAACGTTTGAGAGGCAACGAATAACGTAGATATTCATCGATGTATCTCATATAGAGATCAAGTTTAAGCACAAGAAAAGGGTCCCTTGATTTCTGAGAACATCCACTCAAGTAAAATAATAATTAAAAAAAACAGAGACGCACTCATACGCATTAAACCATTCGCACTTATATACACATGTGCAGGCATGCGCACTTATACGCACACACATGAAAGCCAATACACACACACACACATATATACATATATACATATATACATATAGATATATATATATATATATATACATATATATACATACATATATACATATATATATATATATATATATATATATATATATATATATATATATATATATATATATATACACACACAGACAGCTGGTTCATCTATGGTCTAGTATACGTATCCATTGCTTGCATTAACATCCACCATAGAAGAACTGGTGATGTTATATATATATATATATATACATACATATATATATATATATATATATATATATATATATATATATATATATATATATATATATATATATATATATGTGTGTGTGTGTGTGTGTGTGTGTGTGTACTCTCTTTGTTTACATACATTTTACGACACACACACCCTCTTCTTGGTAAGTTAAATCGCTAACTGCAATCAGCGAAAATGGAAAACTCTTCGCTTAAACAAATGAAGCATTCGTCAGCAGTTGAAAGTGTTTAAATAAACATTGAGATTCTGCTTACTCACGGCTTGTGACTGGCAGCTGAATGGATAGAAGCACCGACTGTCTATAATCTACATTAATTTGATTTACATCGATACCTTCGGTTTCACGGACACCTTGGAAACTCAGCCCGCACAGCTAAAGATCGACTGAAGAATAGTTAGATTTTCCCAATTAATGTATAGTGTCAATTGAAATTTGAAACTCGAAAGTAGTTGAGAACTCTGGTTGTACCTAATATATAAAATGAAATTACACACTATATATATATATATATATATATATAAATCAATGTCTGTGTGTATGTGATGTTTGTGTGTTCCCAATAGAAATAAAGGTTAGAGAATCTATATAAAATCGAAAAGTGTATTTTTATTTAAAATTTACTGGGGAAGACAATGGAAGTGTTCCGAAACTTCTAAGCGGGCTATGAAAGCATAATCCCCTTAAAACTTCAAATATATCCTATTTTGATGAAATTTATATCATATGTATAAAATTATCTGTGGAAGACAATGGAAGTGTTTCGAATATCTATGTTACTATCTATGTTCCGAATATGTACGTGTCCTCACTTCTAAGTGACCCATGGGGACAGAACCTCCTTAAAACTAAATTGAATTATTAAAATGATAAGATACGTTCACGTGGGTGTGTGTTTGTTTTTCGAATCTTAATTGAAATTAAAAAATGGCGTTAACTGAAACGAACAGTTAAAAAGTCCGATTTCGAACTTCGTTAATATTCTCTGTTCTCCCCTTCGCTCTTACACAAGGTTTACAGCACGCAGCCATTTATCTTCACTGCATTCGTCATGTAATCAGCACCCCCTCTATATCGACCGGCGTGCTGATTTGCCACCTCTGGCTCAACTATTTTATTATTTGTAAATTTAAAATAAAAAAATAAAACAATTGAAATATATATGCGCCGTAAAAAGCTAAAAACGCGAAACGAAAATGAAAGTAAAAAATTCCCGGGCAACGCCGAGTATAGGTACAGAATATATATATATATATATATATATATATATATATATGAATATGATTGCATAAAGTAAACAAACGCATGATAGTGTCAATTTAAAATCAATGAATGTTCGAGTTTCGACGATTATCATCAGTCATTGTAAAGTTTTTCATTAGACACACACATCTCTCTCTCTCTTTCTCTCTCTCTTGCTATATATATATATATATATATATATATATATATATATATATGCATGGACGGCGGCACCGGGGGGGGGGGGACAGGGGGGGCTTAAGCCCCCCACCCCCACGTTTTAACTCCCTCCCCCTTTATGGTCATCAATAATGAAGTTATATATGCATGTGTTTAACCCCCCACCCCACTTTTTAGGAAATCCCCCCACGCTTTTATAACTGTCCCGCCGGTCCTGATATATATATATATATATATATATATATATATATATATATATATATATATATATATATATATATATATATATATGCATTTAGCCTGATGATTTCTTACGGGAATGCAACATAAACGTTTCTGTGTAGCTTACTTGCCATAAATATATTTATATACTACTACTAAGCTCTACTCATTTATTGAGAACTTGAAGTAAATACTGAAAATATATACACAATATATTATATCACCTCATTAGATTAAATATCTCTACATATTAAATAGGACAATAATAATTATATATATATGTGTGTGCGCGTGTCTCTCTCTCTATATACACACACACACACACACATATATATATATATATATATATATATATATATATATATATATATATATATAAGGTTAATACAACAAAAGATATAAGAAGCAACTAATATCTTTAATTAGTGAACATCCGGATAAAAATAAAGCTCAATATACTGGATAGAGCATTAATAGCAATAGATAAAAAAGAACTTTGCTTGAACTTTGAACTGTAATAAAATTTGATTCGCACCTTATTCTATTCTTTCACTTCATCTATATATATATATATATATATATATATATATATATATATATATATATATATATATATGTGTGTGTGTGTGTGTGTGTGTGTGTGAACCCTTTCAACACCACGAAACTACTAATCTTTTAATTGGTGGAATGAATCAATTATTTTGACCAGAAATACTTCATCCCTCCCCCTCTTCCCCCCCCCCCTTTGCCTAGGTAGGTAAGTCCACAACAATTCTGTTGAAAAAAAGAAAGACAATGAAAAGACGCACACGGCATGCAACACAGTAAACACAAGCGATTGTTTGTCATGACAGACCGTTTTTCTGCTTGTCGACACTGTCAATACCAATTAGAAAAGATAAGTAAATAAATTACTTACATGACTGAACTTTTGTGAGGTACACGGCAAACATCCATTCGTTCCTCATCTTCCATGATGAGCGGACAGAGTTAAAATCCAACGATTATTGGCAAATAAGAACACAACATATAAACACACATATACACACACATATACACACGCATATACACACTAGTATTAATCATTGCATTAGACTGGATCCCCTTATCACATATGAAATTGTCTACAGACTAGACTTATTTAATACAATTATTATGGTACTAATAATATATCTATGAAAGTATATTATATATGTATATTTAAATAAATATTTATATATATGCATGTGATTATATATAAAATATATATAATATATATTTATATATATATAAATATTATATATATATATTTATATATATTTATATATATATATCCACGTGTTTTAATTGTAGTAATTATTCAGGTTGAAATATTAAAATAGATCTGTACATCAAATATTACATGATGTGAATGCTGTAAAGATTTGATATATGCTCACATTTTTAAAAGAATTAACTTTGTGACTAGATAGATAGATATGGAGATTGGTATATACTTATATTTCTTTCTTTTTTTTTACATATATATGTGTGTTTATATGAGTGTATGTTTTCTGTGGTGAGTAAGTGACACTCAGTAATCCAATTTAACAATCACGATTATAATCTGAATAGAATTACATCGATTTATTGTTAAATTGAAAATCGATGATCCGTAGAGTAATCAGGTAATTCTTCCAATTAATCGATACATCAATTAGAAATCGGTTGATTGGTGTAAGATCCTGTGAGTTGTATCCAATCAGAACAGGTACTCCATTGGAAACGAAAATCCGTAGATCCAGCGCTGCGACAGATTAAACAACGTTTCTTGGCTGCTGGGCCGACCGTCAGGGTGTGCGTCTGTGTATGTGCATGTGGCTATCAATGAATGACCACACGTATATCTATATGGGTTATAAACGCGATCAATGTAGGCTCTTGTAGCTGTGCTTTATGTGTGTGTGTGTGTGTGTGTATGTGTGTGTGTGTGTGTGTGTGTGATCATGTGAGCTCTCATGTATGAAGGAGAGGCGAGATATGTGATGTGATGTGTGTATGTCAGTGAATCATTTAAACTTCTTTATCTGTACGAACGGTTTTGTGTGTGTATGTGAAGAGCTGGCCGCCATAAAAGGAATGCGTATATGTATGAGTCAAAACTATATGTGAACTTATGTATGCGTGCTGTAGCAGGAGGAAGAAAAAGAAGAACAAGGAAGAGAGAAAGAAGAAGAGGAAGAAAGAAGAATTTATAAATAAATAGTCTTTTCTCCCTTGACGCTTGTCTATATTGGTGCGAGCAGGCATGCGTATGTGTGTGTGTTTGTATTTGCGCGCATGTGTGTGTAAGCATTAGGTTTTATACCAACAAACTATAACAAAATACTTCTTAGTAGAATCATTTTTACTTAGCCGTATTTTATACGTCCATCGTAATTTTTATTTTGTTTGTTTAACAATCGGAATGTAATGCATCTAATATATTTATATATGTGAACTATCTAATATATATCTAATATATTTATACATACAGTGTATCTCATATATATATATATATATATGTATATGTATATAAACATATTTTTTTCATATTTGTATATATTATGTATCTAATATATATATATTATTTGTATTTATTATGCCGATAATATATATCTATATATATATATAATATTTATATATATATATATGATGTATCTTATATATATATAATATTTATATATATATATGATGTATCTTATATATATAATTTTTATATATATATGATGTATCTTATATATATATATATATATATATAATATTTATATATATATATGATGTATTTTATATATATATAATATTTATATATATATGATGTATCTTATATATATATAATATTTATATATATATATGATGTATCTTATATATATATAATATTTATATATATATATATATATATGATGTATCTTATATATATAATATTTATATATATATATGATGTATCTTATATATATATATAATATTTATATATGTATGATGTATCTTATATATATATATAATATTCATATATATATATGATGTATCTTATATATATATATAGTATTTATATATATATGATGTATCTTATATATATACATATATATAATATTTATATATATATGATGTATCTTATATATATATATATATATATATATATATAATATTTATATATATATATGATGTATCTTATATATATATATATTTATATATATATATGATGTATCTTATATATATATATTTATATATATATGATGTATCTTATATATATATAATATTTATATATATATATGATGTATCTTATATATATATATGATGTGTTTAATATATATGAATATATATAATTGCTGTGTGTCTGTTTGCTCCGATTGATTGATTATAGATTAGGTGAAGGATTGGTCTTTTAAACTGTTCGAAATTCAGGTTATAAGCATCATTTATTTCCGATGTAACTAGATAGGAACTCTGATAAACAAAAAAATGCTTTTAAAAAGTTTTCCTTTCTTCAAAATTTGCTTACTTCTTTGTTTTGAAATTAACAACAAGTAATTGTTTTCGTGATTACCAAGACATGATTTTTAAAAATCTTTCTATTAAAATGGAAGCCTTGAAAGATATATATTTATTTAACTTTTTATTTCATATCTTTTGATTGTACTTTAACAACATAACTATTTATAAAAACAAAATAATTATTTGGTAAAGTTTTTTTTTTTCAATTATTTCCGGAGTTTTGTATATTGTGTCTGTTTCCAATCAAGCGTGATATTGAATTAAATCTGCTTTATAATTAAAAATCTAATTAAGATATTTTAGGAGAAAATAATCAAATGGATTCGTTCGAAGGATTTACGATACATGAGAAGTGACAGTAAAATATTAAGTGCGCGATTCGGTTTGTTTACTCACTAGGGGTTCTCACGAGTCATTTTCAGTGATCGCTCACTGGCAGAAACAGATACGTATTCTCTAGAATCTGAGTGACAAGTCTCTCCAGATTCCCACTACTCTCTTCTTCTTCTTCTTCTTCTTCTTCTTCTTCTTCTTCTTCTTCTTCTTCTTCTTCTTCTTCTTGAACTATCGCCCCAGTTATCACAGGGGTTCAAGTGACAACAAGTCTCCTCATTAGTTATTATTATTATTATTATTATTATTATTATTATTATTATTATTATTGAACTCGCCCGTATGAACTGGCGATCACCAGAATGCGACAAGCAAAAACACGCGTGCACATTCCTTTTCAGACGCACGTGTTTTGTGTGTGTGTTTTTCTGTGGGAGTGGGTGTCCTTTAGTTGTATTTAGCTGTGTTTTTTTGTCGGTATTATTATTTTAATAGATTTTGTTAGTCGAATAAGTGACTTTATACTATTATTATTTATTTTAATAGTAGCAATAGTAATATCAGTTGTGTCGGCGTTATTGTCGTCCCTTTGAACTCTGTTTTGTATTCATTGTCAGCAGTAAGACACCGTCGGACAGGTGGGAAAACTTTGATCTCTTGAGTCTCGCTATTTTGTCAATCTTTACAATGTAGGTAAAATGTCGCGCAACAACATCGTGATTCACGTATATTTTTTTGAAGGGTGGAAATAGTATATTTAATATAAAACTCCCTAGATAGATATACTCTGGATTGGGACTAACATAAAAATTGCCTCAGTCTAAGAGATCTCTTCTTCACTGACTGAGAACAGAACAGATGCCACACTTTGCTCTTAATCAGAAGACCAAACTTGTTTCGTAAGCAGTAGCGGTCACAGATGATTATATTTTAAAAGATGATCTATATGCGTACTAATATTGACATAGCTACCTACAACAGCAATTATGATATCTCAATTCCATAGATTTTTCATAAGTACAGCCATACTACTACTACTACTACTACTACTACTACTTTTATTATTATTATTATTATTATTATTGTTATTATTATTATTATTATTATTATTATTATTATTATTATTATTACTAATATTATTGTTACTATTATTACTACTACTAATAATAACAGTTAATATTTGGTTTAGTAATCTGATATACGGAACTGTAAATGGTGCAGTTTTTAAGATTGTATATTAACGATATCTAAGCCAACGTAAACGAATACTTCAGCTAGTAGGCTCCTATTCTAAAGTAGCGAAAGATCCTTCGTGGTTAGTGCCACCTGAAAGATGGGGGGGGGGGGGTGTAACTGAACCATTCAAAAGTCCTGGGTTCAAACGATTGTGTTTAATTCGTGTTCTCCCTTGTCGAGACGGCACTCCACATTTTATCGGTAAATGAAATGTTTGTCCGATGTGGAAATGCACGTAACTTCCCTCAAGGAGTGGTATGCTCTCTACACAGACATACACGCCCGTGCACTCGCGCACGACACCACACACACACACACACACACACACACACACACACACACACACACACACGACAGGCACACGCAGACACACGACACGCACACTCCCTTTTTGAAGAGGGCGGGTTAGAGTTTAAATGTACTACCCAGCAAATAATACGTTATGACAATACACGCGAAAGGATCGGATCATGTTGCATCAATGTAACTGTTCCCCCAAAAAATTATCCTTTTAAATATATTGATTTCTTAAGAAGGACACAGAACCGCCCTTGTATCTAACTCTGCCCTCGTGGGGAGGCAGATAAATAGAGACACGTGTGTATGGTTTTCGGCAGCAGAATTCAAAGGAGGAGGGCACGCGATTATAATCCAAGACGTTAAACCTCCGATCAAACATTCATCTCTAAAATACGTTAAGTTGTCTATTTCAGTATTTAAGTTTAACTTGCTTTATAAATCTTACTGCGCATATGCTAGTATACAAATGCAGTTGTATATGTAACTGCAAATTATTTTCTCTGTATTTATACAACTATCAGACAAGATAGCGTGTCTGTGTGTGTGTGTGTGTTTCTCGCCTATTATTATTATTATTATTATTATTATTATTATTATTATTATTATTATTATTTATCTTATATTTATTGAAATCAAAACTAAAATTAGGGAAAACTAAACCAGATTTTCAAACATTCTACTTCAGTAAAGTTAGCATATTTGGAATTATTTTGATCTAATCTCTTCAGCCGGCAATATGTATCCACCCGGGCAACGCCGACTAAATACAGCTACTACTTTATATTTTTATGAATCTGTAATTACAATGTATGTATGTTTGTGTGTGTGTATGTATGCATGTTTCTGTGTGTGTATGTATGTATGTTTATGTGTGTGTGAATGCGTGTGTGCTAGACACACTTTTAGAAACAATAGGAATCGATATTTTATTGCGGAAGTTAAATAATATTTGTGTTATTACGTTATGATTATGTGTGATTGATATAGATGTTACACAATTAGTATACGTATGTGTGTGTGTACGTGTATATATGTGTGTGTTTGTATGTTTGTGTGTGGATAGACACACTCCACAGATAACATCAAAATGTGTATGAATCAATGATTCTCGTGATTGTCTTGTTATATTCAAGAAAGTCAAGCAAATATTGATTGATCGCTGTTATTAGTTAAAACGTCCTTTGAAGTTTGTCGTTTGCACTATCGCCCTTTTCGCTCACTGTTGTTGTCATTGTTGATTTGGTCACGCTGCTGACATCGGGGGTGTCCGTACAGGTAGCACCGATGGGGATGGTGATGACGATTGTGGGACTGATGGCGACGAGGAGCGTTGTTATTCTCGCTGAACTTGTTGCTTTTGTTGTCGTCGTCGTCGTCGTTGTTGTTGTTGTTGTTGTTGTTGTTGTTGTGGCTATCCTCATTTGATTCCATTTGACAAGTGCCAGTCTGCCATGCTGGAGCTGCTCTGTGGCAAATAAATGAAAGAAAAATATATTATAGTGAGCGCAATGGAAAACTTATACAATTGTGGTGGTGTGATAATTATGTTAGATAATGGCTTGGACGCATCTATTCGAGACGGGTTTGACTTATGCGGTTGTAGCGGAGTCATCTCGTACAGTTCGGTTCGATGTGTTCCCACGGATGCACGGTGACAACTGACGTAACCTTAAAGTAACGGGAGGTCAGAAGTTAACATCACACCTGCGTGTTAATCGCGAGATTTGGTAGCAAGAGTTCGGCGTGGGAGAATTAAATCGAGATTGAATCAGTCATTGGCTTGGGAGCGAAGAGTCGACAACGCCAAATATGTAGCAGTACGAGAAAGATTCCGAATGACGGAAATCTAAGAGCTTAAAACAGAATATTCCATATTCCTCCTTCTCAAGTAATTAAGAATATTAACTAGTGAATTTAGTTAGTGTAACCTCTCTCTCGATCGCAGCGAACTCGTTCAGGTCGGCCAATTAAAGTAGTTAAATAAAAGCGGCTCTTTAAAACAGAAAAAGACTTGTTGTACTTTAAGAAATTGATTTCAGAGAGCGAAGACAACAACTCGAAAATGTTAACACGCGGCGAGCGACGGCGAGGATGGAGACAACATAGCGGGCGACACAATGGTAATTTCACACCTACATCCTTCATTTGTTGTATATTGCTCCCGTGCATTCTATAGACGTCCGGCGCGAACGCAGACCCCGCGCTATTATTGCACCACTTTTGTTCAAACTGGAACATACTTATCTAAGTATTCCGGTTAATGGAGGTTCAGAATATATCATGTATGCGCGTCTATCTCCAAAATCCTTGTCGGCGTTTGTGACATATTTCCATTCTATGGATGCCCGGCGCGAACGAAGACCCCCACGATGTTAGTGTACTATATTTGCACAGAACAGATACTCCACTTTGATCCTAGTCTGAAGGCGACGAAAGTTTATTTTCGTTGGAGTTTCACGTTCGACGCAGCAGTGACATCAGGAAAAAATAAACTTTTTTTGCATTGTATTTTATGCGATTGGATGATCACATCTTTTTAAAAAAGGGTAGAGGATGATCATGTGCGTACGAATATGAAATTGCCGTAGCGTGTTATTATATAGATCATCATCATCATCATCATCATCATCATCATCATCATCATCATCATCATCATCATCATCATCATCGATTTACATCACATCTTTACAACAACTGTTGGCGCTAAGGAGTCATCCGCCCCGAAAAAACTCTTTGATACAAGACCCCTAGTAAGAAACTACTTTTGTATACCACCCAAAGTGTTAATGTTTTAATCACCAACATATCAGAGAATTATCCAATTTTAATGTAATTTTAAGCATGTATTCAATAATGTATTTATTTAAAGAATACAAGTTTAAAAATTAACATAATAGTCTTTTACTCAAGGGTGCATGTAACGTCCAGGAAGTTAATAGACTTGATATTTGAGTGAACCTTCCACTATTAGATTAATTCCTTTCATCTTTCTATAAATAATATTTTTAAATTATCATTATTTTTAGCTATGGAATATCTGGAAATGTCCTCTAAACCATAAACTCCTTTCTCTCTGATAGGTTTATAAAAGTAGTCGTTTATAGGCAGACGTCTGAAGCTCATATAATCAACGCTTGTCGTGCCTCAACGGTCCTTTCTCCCAAATCATATTCTAAGATCATTCGTCGATATTTATGCAGACGACGCAACCATATATTGCAACACTTTTAAGAGCAGAAATGACCAAGATCTTTCCGATTCTCTCTCTTATGACCTGGGCCACGTGGTACAATGGGGAAAAGATGGCTGGTTACTTTTAATGCGTCCCAAACCAAGCTTCTCTCTTTTAACCACCAACGCTCTGATCCTCACTTGGCCTCAATTAAAATGAATGCCACTCGTCTTGAGGAAGCGCCCTGTTTTGACAAGGAATGGAATTCTTACATCAAATCCGTTGCCAAGGTCGCTGCAATAATGGTTGGATCATTCTATCGCTCCAGAAGGTATCTCACTCCCGTCGCACTTCTCTATATGTATCAGAAGGAAATACTTCTTTAGATGGTGTACTGTTGACACATCTGGAGAGGTGCTGCTAAGAGCGACTTTTCCTGCCTTATATGTATAAGAAGGAAATACTTCTTTAGATGGAGTACTGTTGCCACATCTGGGGAGGTGCTGCTAAGAGCGACGTTTCCTGCCTTATATGTATCAGAAGGAAATTCTTCTTTAGATGGTGTACTGTTGCCACATCTGGGGAGGTGCTGCTAAGAGCGACTTTTCCTGCCTTATATGTATAAGAAGGAAATACTCCTTTAGATGGAGTACTGTTGCCACATCTGGGGAGGTGCTGCTAAGAGCGACTTTTCCTGCCTTATATGTATAAGAAGGAAATACTTCTTTAGATGGAGTACTGTTGCCACATCTGGGGAGGTGCTGCTAAGAGCGACGTTTCCTGCCTTATATGTATAAGAAGGAAATACTTCTTTAGATGGAGTACTGTTGCCACATCTGGGGAGGTGCTGCTAAGAGCGACGTTTCCTGCCTTATATGTATAAGAAGGAAATACTCCTTTAGATGGAGTACTGTTGCCACATCTGGGGAGGTGCTGCTAAGAGCGACTTTTCCTGCCTTATATGTATAAGAAGAAAATACTTCTTTAGATGGAGTACTGTTGCCACATCTGGGGAGGTGCTGCTAAGAGCGACTTTTCCTGCCTTATATGTATAAGAAGGAAATACTCCTTTAGATGGAGTACTGTTGCCACATCTGGGGAGGTGCTGCTAAGAGCGACTTTTCCTGCCTTATATGTATAAGAAGGAAATACTCCTTTAGATGGAGTACTGTTGCCACATCTGGGGAGGTGCTGCTAAGAGCGACTTTTCCTGCCTTATATGTATAAGAAGGAAATACTTCTTTAGATGGAGTACTGTTGCCACATCTGGGGAGGTGCTGCTAAGAGCGACTTTTCCTGCCTTATATGTATAAGAAGGAAATACTTCTTTAGATGGAGTACTGTTGCCACATCTGGGGAGGTGCTGCTAAGAGCGACTTTTCCTGCCTTATATGTATAAGAAGAAAATACTCCTTTAGATGGAGTACTGTTGCCACATCTGGGGAGGTGCTGCTAAGAGCGACTTTTCCTGCCTTATATGTATAAGAAGGAAATACTCCTTTAGATGGAGTACTGTTGCCACATCTGGGGAGGTGCTGCTAAGAGCGACTTTTCCTGCCTTATATGTATAAGAAGGAAATACTCCTTTAGATGGAGTACTGTTGCCACATCTGGGGAGGTGCTGCTAAGAGCGACTTTTCCTGCCTTATATGTATAAGAAGGAAATACTTCTTTAGATGGAGTACTGTTGCCACATCTGGGGAGGTGCTGCTAAGAGCGACTTTTCCTGCCTTATATGTATAAGAAGAAATACTTCTTTAGATGGAGTACTGTTGCCACATCTGGGGAGGTGCTGCTAAGAGCGACTTTTCCTGCTTTATATGTATAAGAAGGAAATACTTCTTTAGATGGAGTAGTGTTGCCACATCTGGGGAGGTGCTGCTAAGAGCGACGTTTCCTGCCTTATATGTATAAGAAGGAAATACTCCTTTAGATGGAGTACTGTTGCCACATCTGGGGAGGTGCTGCTAAGAGCGACTTTTCCTGCCTTATATATATAAGAAGGAAATACTCCTTTAGATGGAGTACTGTTGCCACATCTGGGGAGGTGCTGCTATGAGCGACTTTTCCTGCCTTATATGTATAAGAAGAAAATACTCCTTTAGATGGAGTACTGTTGCCACATCTGGGGAGGTGCTGCTAAGAGCGACTTTTCCTGCCTTATATGTATAAGAAGGAAATACTCCTTTAGATGGAGTAATGTTGCCACATCTGGGAAGGTGCTGCTAAGAGCGACTTTTCCTGCCTTATATGTATAAGAAGGAAATACTTCTTTAGATGGAGTACTGTTGCCACATCTGGGGAGGTGCTGCTAAGAGCGACTTTTCCTGCCTTATATGTATAAGAAGGAAATACTCATTTAGATGGAGTACTGTTGCCACATCTGGGGAGGTGCTGCTAAGAGCGACTTTTCCTGCCTTATATGTATAAGAAGGAAATACTTCTTTAGATGGAGTACTGTTGCCACATCTGGGGAGGTGCTGCTAAGAGCGACTTTTCCTGCCTTATATGTATAAGAAGGAAATACTCCTTTAGATGGAGTACTGTTGCCACATCTGGGGAGGTGCTGCTAAGAGCGACTTTTCCTGCCTTATATGTATAAGAAGGAAATACTCCTTTAGATGGAGTACTGTTGCCACATCTGGGGAGGTGCTGCTAAGAGCGACTTTTCCTGCCTTATATGTATAAGAAGGAAATACTTCTTTAGATGGAGTACTGTTGCCACATCTGGGGAGGTGCTGCTAAGAGCGACTTTTCCTGACTTATATGTATAAGAAGGAAATACTCATTTAGATGGAGTACTGTTGCCACATCTGGGGAGGTGCTGCTAAGAGCGACTTTTCCTGCCTTATATGTATAAGAAGGAAATACTTCTTTAGATGGAGTACTGTTGCCACATCTGGGGAGGTGCTGCTAAGAGCGACTTTTCCTGCTTTATATGTATAAGAAGGAAATACTTCTTTAGATGGAGTAGTGTTGCCACATCTGGGGAGGTGCTGCTAAGAGCGACTTTTCCTGCCTTATATGTATAAGAAGGAAATACTCCTTTAGATGGAGTACTGTTGCCACATCTGGGGAGGTGCTGCTAAGAGCGACTTTTCCTGCCTTATATATATAAGAAGGAAATACTCCTTTAGATGGAGTACTGTTGCCACATCTGGGGAGGTGCTGCTATGAGCGACTTTTCCTGCCTTATATGTATAAGAAGAAAATACTCCTTTAGATGGAGTACTGTTGCCACATCTGGGGAGGTGCTGCTAAGAGCGACTTTTCCTGCCTTATATGTATAAGAAGGAAATACTCCTTTAGATGGAGTAATGTTGCCACATCTGGGAAGGTGCTGCTAAGAGCGACTTTTCCTGCCTTATATGTATAAGAAGGAAATACTTCTTTAGATGGAGTACTGTTGCCACATCTGGGGAGGTGCTGCTAAGAGCGACTTTTCCTGCCTTATATGTATAAGAAGGAAATACTCATTTAGATGGAGTACTGTTGCCACATCTGGGGAGGTGCTGCTAAGAGCGACTTTTCCTGCCTTATATGTATAAGAAGGAAATACTTCTTTAGATGGAGTACTGTTGCCACATCTGGGGAGGTGCTGCTAAGAGCGACTTTTCCTGCCTTATATGTATAAGAAGGAAATACTCCTTTAGATGGAGTACTGTTGCCACATCTGGGGAGGTGCTGCTAAGAGCGACTTTTCCTGCCTTATATGTATAAGAAGGAAATACTCCTTTAGATGGAGTACTGTTGCCACATCTGGGGAGGTGCTGCTAAGAGCGACTTTTCCTGCCTTATATGTATAAGAAGGAAATACTTCTTTAGATGGAGTACTGTTGCCACATCTGGGGAGGTGCTGCTAAGAGCGACTTTTCCTGCCTTATATGTATAAGAAGGAAATACTTCTTTAGATGGAGTACTGTTGCCACATCTGGGGAGGTGCTGCTAAGAGCGACTTTTCCTGCCTTATATGTATAAGAAGAAAATACTCCTTTAGATGGAGTACTGTTGCCACATCTGGGGAGGTGCTGCTAAGAGCGACTTTTCCTGCCTTATATGTATAAGAAGGAAATACTCCTTTAGATGGAGTAGTGTTGCCACATCTGGGGAGGTGCTGCTAAGAGCGACGTTTCCTGCCTTATATGTATAAGAAGGAAATACTCCTTTAGATGGAGTACTGTTGCCACATCTGGGGAGGTGCTGCTAAGAGCGACTTTTCCTGCCTTATATATATAAGAAGGAAATACTCCTTTAGATGGAGTACTGTTGCCACATCTGGGGAGGTGCTGCTAAGAGCGACTTTTCCTGCCTTATATGTATAAGAAGGAAATACTTCTTTAGATGGAGTACTGTTGCCACATCTGGGGAGGTGCTGCTAAGAGCGACTTTTCCTGCCTTATATGTATAAGAAGGAAATACTCCTTTAGATGGAGTAATGTTGCCACATCTGGGGAGGTGCTGCTAAGAGCGACTTTTCCTGCCTTATATGTATAAGAAGGAAATACTTCTTTAGATGGAGTACTGTTGCCACATCTGGGGAGGTGCTGCTAAGAGCGACTTTTCCTGCCTTATATGTATAAGAAGGAAATACTCCTTTAGATGGAGTACTGTTGCCACATCTGGGGAGGTGCTGCTAAGAGCGACTTTTCCTGCCTTATATGTATAAGAAGGAAATACTTCTTTAGATGGAGTACTGTTGCCACATCTGGGGAGGTGCTGCTAAGAGCGACTTTTCCTGCCTTATATGTATAAGAAGGAAATACTCCTTTAGATGGTGTACTGTTGCCACATCTGGGGAGGTGCTGCTAAGAGCGACTTTTCCTGCCTTATATGTATAAGAAGGAAATACTCCTTTAGATGGTGTACTGTTGCCACATCTGGGGAGGTGCTGCTAAGAGCGACTTTTCCTGCCTTAATAAAGTACAAAACTGACTTCGAAATCTAGTGGGCAATGTCCTTTTCTCATTCTTTCTACCTCTTTTTCACAGAAGAGACGTTGCTAGTCTTTCTCTACTCTATCGTTATTCTCATGGCAGGTGCTCGATTGAGCTTCAATCTATGCCCTGTAAGAAATTCACAGCAAGGACTCGTCTGGCTACAACAACTGTCAATATTTGCCCCCCTCTCTCTTTCTCCATGCCTAGAACTAAGTGAAACTTCCATGAGCAAAATTTATTTCCAACAACTATTCGTCTGTGGTACAAAATACCGCGGGGTTGCATCCCATCTGACTACAACGTTGTCGTTTTCAAGTCCAATGTAAATAAATTCTTGTTGAGCCGCCATCTTAAATAATCAAATTCTGCAGAATTTCCACCATCATTACCAATCGTCCCGACAATCATTAACACTTATCCCCGAGTGGCCTTTGGGCCTTGATAAGTGATTGAAATAGAAATGAACCTATAATATTCTAGTGTTCAAAATAAATATGAAAAATTCTCATGTTTGAAAAGATTGAATATTTGGAAAGTTATTTCTATGTCAAAATTGTATATTGATTGAAACAACATTACCTTATTAACAATTGATTAAGTGTTTATAACAACGTGATCATTTGGTAAACGCGTAAGTTAAAACAAGCAAGTGATGTTAAAGAAGAATTCTTGTTTCGTTGAAAACTGGGTTTTTTTAGCCGTTTTTAAAGAAGAAAATAAGTATTCGTCTGTCTTAAAAGCAAAGTAGAAAAAACGAATGGAATAAAAGTGCATTCATGAAATGTACGTTTGAAAACAGTAAACAATCGGAAAAGCTTTACAAGGTAAATTTTATCATCCGCGGCTCATATCAGGAAGCATGTGAATATGTCGCCACATTTGTCGATAAATAATTAGCGAAGTTTATATTTAGTCTATGTAAAAGGTTTGCTCTTATTTGGATTCTGCCGAATAAAAGGGTGGAATGTTATTCCTGTCGGCAAGTTATAAATATTCCACCTTTATATTTCTCCTATCAGTGTTTAAAAAAATATTGACATCATAACATAAGCAGACAAATAGTAAGAAATATACGTGATGGGAGCGTCGTTTCGTATTTGTAAGTGTCCAAGATGGCGATAGTGGTCGGTTCGTCATGAATTAAAAAGCAAACTTTATAGTTTTTAAAAAAGATCTACCCATGTTTAGACAAATTAATCATCACTTACCAATACTCAAAGCCCATTTGAGGATAAGGGTAACTGGATTGATGAACAACACTATGAAAGGGTGAGAAACGATAGGTTGAAAGGGAAATATTTGATTACTTAAGAGAACGGCTAGACAAGTATTTGTTGATAATGTACTTGGAGATGATCATATTGTAGTCATAAAGGAAGCAGTTTCGTGGTATTGTGTTCCACAAATGATAAGAAATTTGGAAAAAAACTCTGTTCATGGAAGTTCCATATTGTTAAAGGTACATAGATATAGGTACATAGATAAAGGTACATAGATAAAAAATAAAAGCTTGTGAAGCAAACGTTTGTGCCAAACCTCATCAAAGACTTTTCGTATGTCAAGTGCGATCGCACTAGATATGAAACCCCTGTCAACAGATTGCAGTATGTAATATTGACACATGTGTTAGTGGAAATTAGATTGAAAAATATTTCACCTAATATTATGATAAACAATTATTTATAAAAAATAATAATTTAATTGCAGAAATAGTTAGAGAAATATCGAAAATGTATTTTTTTATTAAAGTTATTAAGGAAAAAGGTGTGCCAACTCTAACAGTATTCTTAGCCAGAAAACGTAATTTCAAGAAAAAAACGGAAGAAAATGGGTACGAAAAAACAGAAATGAAAAAGTGAATGGGGAGAGTCTTGGAGGAAAAAAGCCACAAGGGAAAATATAAGAAGAAAATCGAGGAAGAAACATGTGATATATAAGGGCTGCTCAATATTTATGTTATATGCATAACGCTTTTCTTGGGTGTGGGGGGGGTACACGCGTGTTTGTGTAAGTAATAATAATTAAATGAAACGTTTAATTATTCCACGGGACTGGACACAGAGAAACTTAAAAAAGAATAACGATATTCGTACAATATTTGAACTTGTGCTTACAAAGAAGAACTATCTTCTGCTGGCGTCGGTTTTAAGACTCATTCGTGGAACAACAGTCAAATGAAAGTCGAATTTGTACGCACACACATCAGCGCATATATATTATATATATTATGAAAGTCGAATTTGTACGCACACACATCAGCGCATATATATTATATATATTATGAAAGTGGAATTTGTACGCACACACACCAGCGCATATATATTATATATATTATTGTGGAGTTTGAATTACCTACTAGACACCATACTCGAGTGTCTTCGATCTCTGTGTACAAGGGTTAGTCAGGATAACTTGAGATGAGGATACTTCTACAAGAAGTAAACCTGACCAAATATTCAAAATGACATAGTATTCGAAGCTCAAATAAGACCCCTTCGACACGGCTATACATTGGCTAATACGAGGAATGGTGCGCCTTTTCCAAGTGATGTTACCTCAAGTAACATCACTTAGCTGTATACTCCACCAGACTAAATGGATTCTTGTCCTGGAATCCGGTAAGACTAAGTAAGGGGGCCTTTTATTTCTAAGAACATCGACTGAAGTAAAATGAAACAGGATTATATATATATATATATATATATATATATATATATATATATAGAGAGAGAGAGAGAGAGAGAGAGAGAGAGAGGAAACAATAAATATAAATATTTTCTCTTTATTGTTATTGGATGCTCGGTATAATAGATAAAGCATTAATATAAGAATAAAGAAATGATGAAAATATAAATTGGATAAATTACAATATTTATTAATTCATCAAATATTCAAGCAAATAATATAAAAATGCTTTTTCTTAATCCATCGAATCTGTCAGAAATTATCGCTTTCCTACACTGATGAGTGCATAAGCTCGAAACAGCGTCGTATGTAGGTAAATATAATGTAATATTTATTCATAAATATTTATAAAAGCCCTTTTAAGCACTGTTAAGAGATATTGAAAAATAGACATTTACTTAAGCTACAAAGTAAGGCTTCGTTTAAGTTCGTTGAGTCCTCTAGCTTGTCTTGATGTTTACAGCCCGCTGTATTAGGAAGGAATGTAACTTATATATATATATATATATATATATATATATATATATATATATATATATATATATATATATATATATATAATTAACAAATGAATATTAAAGGTTAGAGAATCTACATAAAATCCAAAAGCGTATTCTCATCTTAAATTTACCGGGGAAGATAATGGAAGTATTCACGAATCCTTTAGTGCACTCCTAAGGGGTCTATTTATCATATCTCATTAGGGGGGCGACTTTTAAAGGCAGAGTTTGGAAAGAAAGCACTGTAATTTAACTGCATTCCTTCCGGAAATGACTCGACATTTTCATTCAAAATTATTTAACGTTTCTTAAGCTTCTCTTCAGACTGGGGGGGGGGAGAAACTCGAAAAGTGTAGTTTTAGTAGTGTTGTGGAGGCATCCTTAATTTCATTTGGGTTGTTTCAGTAGCGCCAGATACGGGAGCAATGAATGTAAGATTACAGTATTACATTTGTTAAGTTGTATATGGTAATCAAAAAGTGCTCAACATCCTTGATAGCACAGGTAAAGGAGGTGTCGCTCAGGAGAAATAACTTCTTAGTCTTTAGTTAACTCGGCGTTGCCCGTGAGCGAGAATAGTAATAATACAGTATTATATTTTGTCAGTAGTAGAAGTTAATATAAAGTGCTCAATATCCTTGATAGCATAGGTGTGTTTACTCGGCGTTGCCCGGAATTCATCAATATCCTAGATAGAGCAATCCTACATATAGCAGATGTTTTTAAACGCTGCGTTGTCTGGAGAAAGATTTTCACTGTATTTTGTTATGTTATTGTATACCAGAAAAGGTACTCTACGTTACTCGGGAGTCAGTGCTCAATATCCTAGATAAGGCAGGTGTGTGTAATAATGGTGTATATGCTTTATGGAGAAGGTGAAGACAAGAACTTCAGTCTGGCGCGAGAATACACTAAAATAAATATAGGTTTCATTATATTATTGAAGAGAGGGTAGAAGACAAGAAACTCGGCATTGCCTGAGAATAAATTAAAACAAACATTATTTTTAGGAAGATGTGTTGCCCGGGAGCAATAACTTTAAAACTAAAAGCTCAGGTGAATGATTTACATCATCATCATCATCATCATCATCATCATCATCATCATCATCATCATCATCATCATCATCATCATCATCATCATCATTATTATTTACTTATTATTATTATGATTATTTACTTATTATTATTATTATTATTATTATTATTATTATTATTATTATTATTATTATTATTATTATTATTATAATAATAATAATAATAATATTTTTTTTTTTCTTTTTTTTTTTCAATACATTAAAACAAGAAAAAAGAATGGGTTGGGCGGAGCAGATGAATGTGGAAACACGGGGAAAGGGGAGAGAGGGAAAGATATAAAGAATGATTGAGAGAAGTAAAGAGATAAAAGTTCTAATATAAAGATCTTACACACACTTTTTAAAATATAGCCCTGGGCAACGCCGGGTAGCCTGCTATTATATATATATATATATATATATATATATATATATATATATATATATATATATAACGTGAATGAATACATTTGTTTATAGGACAAATCAAATTTCAAATGTTGGTGAAAATAGTTACTCGATAATGGTGTAGGTTACAAACAAGAGGGTTAGGGTTACTTGTTTTATGAAAGCCCCACCTGCTTTTACAAGTAAATCCTGAAGAATTGAAGAGGGGAGGGGAAGCAACAACTTTAAGGTTAAAAACAAAAGCGCACATTATCGGCTGAAATTTCACAACACGGTTGGACTATACTTATCTACGCGGAACACCTTTATGTTTATCTGTTTCTTAAGTCAGGTTCCGTAAGTAAGGATGTACATACATGAGGCATTTCCCCTTTTCATCTTTTTGAAAGCGCCCGCCTTTGTTTTCGACAAAATAAGAAAGTTGTTTATCTATCTTCGTGATGTTCAACCGGTGGGCCCCGGCGCACTAGTGTGCGATAAGATCATCTTACGTATGCGAAAATCTTTTGAACTTATATAAATTAATCTCCCATGTATTATCCCATATATTATTATATAAAGTAGGTTAGTTTTAAGTGCGTCACGTTCATCAGTAAATTTAAATATCACGAAGACGAAGTATTAGCGGAAATAAGAAAGGACAGACGTTTGCAATTCAAGCAAATCGTGTATTAGTAAATAGGTATGCGAGATGAGCGAACATGAAAAGATACTAGTTTTTATAAGCTGCTCTCTTTCTTTCTCCGTTCGTTCAGCTTACTCTTTTACTCTTTTTTTATTTTACTTCTAGCCCTTTCTGTACCGAGTTGAAATAGGAAGCACTGAAATCAATTGTTTGTTCGGCCGGACGAACGCAATGTGAAATCTCGAAGAAAATTAACTCAAGTGCAGGTGTGCCCTCAAGAATTATTAGCTAATTAGAAAGATCCTGGTTTTAAACGGATTCTCCTGGAGCCTCTCAGAGCTACATGATTCCAATATAAACAGTTAACTAAAAGCGCCCAACAACGGCAAGAAGTGAACTTAAGAACCACGACTTATGATCCCCTCTCTACAATTACAGCCCAACGAAAAAAGTAAAGTCATACAGAAAATTGACCTCTAACCGAACACACACATACTCTTAACGTTCGTGTTTTTTTCTTACTTCGAACTTTGTACAAATGAGACATTCAACTTTTCAGCAACAATTCTCTCACAAAAATACATTTAATACTATTGTCAATTGGTAAGTACATACATATGTTTTGTTCCCTAACCCCACTTTCATCTCTTTCATTCTTAACATGAATTCTGTCCATTAATCTATTTATTATAGTTTAATTATTTTTTAGGGTTTGGTACATTTAAACTAACAAAAAAGTGAATGTAGCACTTGTTAAATAATGACCCATCATGATCATGATGATAATGATTATTATCATTACATAAACAACTTTACATTCAACAATAAATATTCCATAATTTTAGTTTCTTAGGCGAAAGTGAATTTTCAATATTACAAAACAGATCAATCTACATACTTCTTCCTTTCTCAACCACATATTTGGACAAAGTCACAGGACGCACCGCGCGTATCTACAAAAAGCGGCTCCAAATACTAAATTTATTCTCACTTGAGCAGCAGAAGATGCGAGGAGACATGATTCTGGCGTAGGACATCATCAACGGGAGGAGTTTTTCACCCAAACGCAAAGTTGTGGTCTCCGCGAAAAAAGATGTACCCTCGTTGTTTTGGACTCAACAGAAGAAATCCATCGTTTTTTGTCCGTGTTTCCGTTCCGTGGAACAACCTATCGGAGGAGGTTGTTATCCAAGTTTAAAGCGGCCTTGGACAAACGTGTAACTTATCTCTGTATCTTTAGATGGTTTGTTACACCTTGATATTTTTTGCGAAATGGATTTGATCGATTATGACAAATATTGGTCCGTATTTTAAAAAACAAAACTTGTATTATCAATCGATTTTAATAACTAATTTAGTTTCCCGCGTGAAAGTGAATTTCCAGTGTTACAAAAACATCAATCTAAATTCTTTGT
>OY744548.1:47825795-47860795 GCA_963556195.1 Sepiola atlantica
ATATATATATATATATATATATATTTTGGAAAATGTTGTTTTGTATGTATGTATGTGTATGGATATATACACACATATGTGTATATAGGTTTACATTTACACATGTGCGTGTGTGTGTGTGTGCTTATATATTTTTTATATATTTTTGTGATTATTGCAAACTCTCATTTACAATCTAACCTTTTTTAATACATCTCTCTTATTTTTCTATTTTTAAACCCATTTATATTTTTGTTTTTCTCTTAACCTTTAACTTGTCTTTCCTTTTTATCTTCTTTTTTTCCCACATTTTTCCCACCTCAGCTTTTCATTTTCATCAATTACTCTTTAAAAACCTATTGTTGACAAATTAGCTTGACCCATCCCTGTTTATTTCTTATTAATCTTTAGGTGCTAACTTTCCAATGTGTCAATTTTATCCCCACCCTTTCTGTTCACCGTAGCTAGGTTCTCTGCCGCCTTCCTCCCCTCACCGCCTTTGAAGAATGTATCACCTACTTATCATGTCCCAACATCACTTAATGTCTACTCACATGATCCAAGCAGATCATTTTTCCCCCTCATCCCATGTGTGTGCCTTCAATATAAAATAAAATTATTTTCTGTATTCTTCATTTTCTGAAGACGTTCTCCACGAACGAAACCGGTCAAAAAAATCTCTTGTTTTTGTTTTTCTCCTGCATTTTGACTTGTTTTCCGTCTGTCATCTTTTCAGACACACACACACACACACACACACACATATATATATATATATATATATATATATATGTGTGTGTGTGTGTGTTTTAATTCCATATTTAAAGTTTTTCAAATGTAGGATTATTTTATAACATAATATATATATATATATATATATATATATATATATATATATATATATATATATATATATATATCTGCATACTAAATTTGAGTAAATTACTTTTTATTTTACTATGATTTTTCCTACATACTTTGATAATACAAACTATACCTTACTTCTGGAATTGAGTTATGTCCGAATAATAACCAATATTTATTTTTCTAGTAAGCTGTAATTTATAATTAACTGAACAAGTCACCTATCTTTCTCTTAGCTATATATCTATTTGTCTCGCTCACTTTCACTCTATGTTGAATCAACACCTCTCTTATATTTTTTAATGGCTCTGAGAAAAAAAAGTTACTTTTTGTTACTTTCTTTTCTCAGTGTTGTCATTTATATACGTACGTCTGTAAACATCATGTATGTAAGTTAGGGGGTACAAATGCCTCTTTACTTTTAAATGGGAATAAGAAAGAATCATAATACTTTTATATAAAAATAATAAATGTTGTAGTGCAAGTGGTTGTGACCCGACGAGCCACGGACACGGATATATATAATTTTTCTTCATTCTTTTTTCATTCACTTCTTTCTTTTTTACATTCATTTTTTGTCATTCATTTTTTCATTCATTTTTCCATTCACTTTTTAATTCATTTAAAAAAATTCATTTGCTATTTTTCACTTACCTTTATCATTTATTATTTTTTATTTATTATGTTTATTCAGTTTTTAATTTTTTTCATTCACTTTTTTACTTTCATTTTTTCCTTGAATTTTTTCCTTCATTTTTTATTAACTTTTTTCCATTCATTTTTTAATTATTTTCATTCATTTTATTCATTCACTATTTTTTATTTATTTTTCAATCATTTTTAAAATTGAATTTTTCATCAACTTTTTCATTCATTTTTAAAATTCTTTTTTCATTTACATTTTCCTTCATTTTTACGCTCAATATTTGTCATTCACATATTTTGATTTGTTTTTTTCATTAATTTGTTTTATTTATTTATTTCATTTTTTTCATTCATTTTTCATTCAATTTTCTTAATTAACTTTTTATTCGTTTTTTTAATTTAATTTATATTCATATTTTGATTGATTCATTTTAAATTCATTATTTTGCATTCACTTTTTGATTCATATTTTCATTCATTTTAATTCATTTTTTTCATTCAAAAAGTGAATGAAAATTGAATTTTAAAATTGAATGAAAAAAGAATGAAGGAATACCTTCATTCTTTTTTCATTCAATTTTAAAATTCAATTTTCATTCACTTTTTTAATTCAATTTTCATTCACGTTTTTTAATACAATTTTCATTCCTCCTCCTTTTTTGTGTAATTCCTTGTTGTCATTTATTTTAAATTACTACTAATCTTTCTTCCCGACTGTATTAACTTACAGCGTTCCCAATCGGCGTTTATAAGCTAACTGCCGATTTTTTTCTTTCTTTTTTCTTCTTCTTCTTCTTCTTCTTCTTCTTCTTCTTTTTATTTTTTTATTTTTTAACATTTCTTTCTTTCTCCCTTTTTATAATACGTGACTATTTTTTTTATCCAAATTGCGTTCTTTGTATAAATTTGAAAACTTTTCTGTTTTTAATTAAAGTTCTGATACCGATTGATAATGATTGTATTTTAACAATCGAAATATTTAAGTAGAACTTTTCAATATGTGTTTTTGAGTTTATTTTTGCTAGTTGTTGATTTGCTTATCCTTTATTCTATTTTTATTTTTACATACATACATATATATATATATATATATATATATATATATATATATATATATATATATATATATATATAAGCTAATGGTAGTTTGCTTGAAGCATTGCTGGCAAATAAGTATGTGCGTACTTATAACGGAGGGTAGCAATGCAGCAAACCGGAATTGTGAAAGAAGGTTGTAACAAAACCAAAAAATCGAAGACAGTATTTAGGTTATAAATCTTCACAATAATCTATTTAATTTTCAATCTGTCAAAAAGAAAGGCTTAAACAAATTCATCTTTTTTTTCTTTTTTGAGAAGGGAAGACTTTCTCCCGAAATGCCAAAAGATATTCCACCATTTCGGATTTTATTGATATTTCAAAAGTACGTCTCATATTTACTGATAACAAAAAATCTATGGAAAAATAAATAGATAATTATGAAGATCTATACCCTACATATTGTCTTCGATTGTTTGTTTTTGTTCATCCTCTCTTTAACCATTCCTGATAGTCTGCATTGCTTTTATAAATACCCACATACTAATAAACCGATGTTTGAATATATATTCTCGGCAACACGGTAAGTAACATGGGCACATTACTTTTCTGTAAACTTTACCATTTATGGGGGAGTCTATCCGAAACACGTTTAAAATAAGTTAGATACAAAATATTAAATAGGAAAAAGAATTTCTCTCCATCAAAGTTTGAGTTATATTAACTAATATATTTTTAAATGGCTCATTATGCGCGCGTTAGCGTCAGTAACATGTATGTGCTTATTAAAATCTTAAACTATTGAACCTTAATTATGGAATATATATTCTAGGCAACAGGGTGAATAACGCTGACGCATTATTTATTTATTTTTAAAATTTTACCATTAAGGCTTCTGTCACGAAATCCATAACATAATCCCTCCTAGAAAAAAAAACATTAAAACTTAAAACTAATGCTATATTAATTGGTTATATCTCTCCTGGGACAGGTATTTTAACTAGTATTCCAGATTTCAAATAAAAGAACAAATTTATGGTATATTAGCCATTAGAAAAACTGTATGATAAAAAGCTGATATACCAAAATTTCAACCTGCACCTAAATGCCACCGAAAATGGTTCCCATATCTCCCTGCATGCAAAGAAGCGACTGATAGGTCAGAATCCACAGACCCAAAAGGTAGTGACAACCGGAACTCCAGCAAAAACACCGAAAACACCGAATCGATGAAAGAAAAGCGAAACCTACTTTAAAAGACCCAAAGAAATGGTTGAAAGGAGACCACTCTCACAAGAATATCTTATTTTCGAAAAGTCTGGATTATTGACTCGTTCATTTAAACATACATGGGAAAATAAACAAACTAGTATGTTCATTTGTGAATAATCAGTACATAAGTATGACATATCTCTCTCTCTCTCTCTCTCTATATATATATATATATATATAAATATATATATATATATATATATATATATATATGGTTTGTATTCACTATTGAATTAAAAATGGTACACGGTAATGGGAATATGTGGATAACTAAGAATACATTTTTTTGTCATTATTAAAGTGGATACTTACTTATGATTTTATGTACATATTTAGATATTATGTGTGTACAAGATAAGTATTCGAAAACTCGTTCGAAATGAGCGCGTTACACATTTTCGAAACCCATAGGCATTTTATAATACGTAGTAAAAGGACGTCTTTTCGTAAACTATTCTATCATGGCGACCGACACCGATTCCGATATCAGTTTCACTTAATCAGCTTCGTTGAATAGTTAATTGCGCTTTCACACGGTTGCGGTTTCGCGTTTCTTTTGACCTCTATTCGCCGAATTTCATCTTCATTCCTTGCGATTAGCTTCAATTATTTCACGCATCTTTTTTAGTGCAATTTACTCTTCTACCCATGAAAAAGTCAGTTTCAATCAGAGCGACAGGGTTGACATGATTATTACTTGATTCTGACCAAAGAATATCCTTATTTCTCCCATATTTCCAGTCGCCATTGTTTTTACGATTTAGTCTATGAGATCAGATTTAATTGTTAGGTTTTAAAGAGTAGAAGAATTACTGAGTGATTTATACGCTTTTATTTGTTGGGCTTCAGCGTCACAACTTATTTACATTGGACAACTGGTCTAGCATTAACTTTATATCGGTTAATTTGTGGACTCAGGATTTGGCCACTGGATTGGAAAGGGGTCTCACTATCAATGCTAGATGCTTGTTTTTCATGGGACAGCGTAACCAACAGAATAATGGGTAAATGATGAGAACGACGATCTAAACAGTTTAAAAAAAACAAAAACACTCGAATAAAATTAGTTGATATAAATATATATTTAAAGTTTATGACATTAAGAACGTTTTGGAGTTAAAATCAATCTAGTATTACGTAGTAATAGGGTAAATATGTTTTAATACATTTCGTCTTGAGCGATACAAAAAAATATGGCGCTATGAGCCAAATACACTACTCTCGGTTCCATATTGTTAAAATCTCGATTATTCTAGAATTGTAATCGTTTGTACACAATTTTTTTTTTATCGCATTCTGTTTACACCGTCGATCTTTACATTTACCGAATAATGGATAGTGAGATGTATAGACTGATAGATGGAGTAAAGAATAAGTAGGTATTACCGCTCGAGGAGGTTAGATACAAGTTCATGTAAAATGTTTAAAAGCCAGCACACTAAGTGAGGTGCGCTCTAACATGTCCGAGCCGCCGCATTGGGATTCCTCAGGCGATTAGCAATAAACTGACCCTTTCTCAAAGAGAGACGGTAAAGCCTGGGAGAGTGGACCTTCTAGAACTGCAGAGAACCATACCTCAGATTGATGGATGCAAGTTCATCACCTACTAAAATGTAACACGATACTGAATACACACTATACTGAATACACATGATACTGAATACACACGATACTGAATACACATGATACTGAATACACATGATACTAAATACACACGATACGTAATACACACTATACTGAATACACACGATACTGAATACACATTATACTGAATACACACTATACTGAATACACATGATACTGAATACACATGATACTGAATACAAACTATACTGAATACACACGATACTGAATACACACTATACTGAATACACACGATACTGAATACACATGATACTGAATACACACTATACTGAATACACATGATACTGAATACACATGATACTGAATACACATGATACTGAATACACACGATACTGAATACACACGATACTGAATACACATGATACTGAATGCACACTATACTGAATACACATGATACTGAATACACACTATACTGAATACACATGATACTGAATACACATGATACTGAATACCCCCGATACTGAATACACATGGTACTGAATACACACAATACTGAATACACACGATATTGAATACACAGGATACTCAATACACATGATACTGAATGCGCATGATACTGAATACACACGATACTGAATACACACGATACTGATACACACGATACTGAATACACGTGATACTGAATACACACTATACTGAATACACATGATACTGAATACACATGATACTGAATACACATGATACTGAATACACATGATACTGAATACACACGATACTGAATACACATGATACTGAATACACATGATACTGAATACACATGATACTGAATACACATGATACTGAATACACATGATACTGAATACACACGATACTGAATACACATGATACTGAATACACATGATACTGAATACACACGATACTGAATACACACTATACTGAATACACACGATACTGAATACACATGATACTGAATACACACTATACTGAATACACACGATACTGAATACACATGATACTGAATACACACTATACTGAATACACATGATACTGAATACACATGATACTGAATACACACTATACTGAATACACACGATACTGAATACACATGATACTGAATACACACGATACTGAATACACACCATACTGAATATACACTATACTGAATATACGATACTGAATATACATGCTACTGAATACACACGATATTGAATACACATGATACTGAATACACATGATACTGAATACACACGATACTGAATACACATGATACTGAATACACACTATACTGAATACACACGATACTGAATACACACTATACTGAATACACATTATACTGAATACACCTGATAGTGAATACACATGATACTGAATACACACGATATTGAATACACACGATACTGAATACACATGATACTGAACACACATGATACTGAATACACACGATACTGAATGCACATGGTACTGAATACACACGATACTGAATACACACGATACTGAATACACACTATACTGAATACACACGATACTGAATACACATGATACTGAATACACATGATACTGAATACACACGATACTGAATACACACGATACTGAATACACATGATACTGAATACATACGATACTGAATACACCTGATAGTGAATACACATGATACTGAATATACACGATATTGAATACACACGATACTGAATGCACATGATACTGAATACACACGCAAACATACGTAAAATAATTCATAAGACATTTTTAAAACATACGTAAAAGAGTGTAAAATACGCGACAATGGCGTATGCGACCAAGGACGCGAAAATCGCGTACGTCAAAAGAAAAAGATTACAGACAGTTTAAAGGTGTAGAATTACGGTAGAGTCACAAATTACACCCACGAACGCAATTGTAAAGGACACGCTTCCCTGGCGCAAAAGTAAAGAGATAAAAAACAAAAAGAGATTGGCAGCTTAAAGACTTTCGTTAAAACGAAATAACTCGTAAAAACGTTTTTAAACTTTTCGACTTTCGAGAAACGCTTATGTGAACTGTAGAAGAACAATTTAGTAACGATATTTTCATTCATATCATTACATCTGTAGACCAATTGATTCGGCTAAAAATAAGCCAACATGAATACACAACGATGGAAAACTGTTCAAACTTCGTACCCCCCCCTCCCCAAGAAAAAAAAAACACATTATTTTCAACAACCAGAGTCGCAAATCCAACTTTCCACTAAAGTTATCTCACCCTCCAAAACAAAAATCGTACTGACTTTTAATAAAAAATAAACACACACTTTTACTTCCAAGACGAGATTCTCATTGGTCACGATAGCCATGGGGGCATAAAACACATGAGCATATCAAACGCTACTTAAGTCGGCAAACTTATTTTCTCTACTGACATCAATGATCGATGCTACTTCGCCTCTTTCATCATGAAGTAAGCTACGTCTTATTTCTCTTCCGTATTTATTTTGTTGTATTTGTAAATAAATGTTTTGTTAAAATTATGCTCCCTTCCCGTAACTTATTGTTCAGATGATTTTTTCCCTAAATCAAACAACGTGGTGTTTCAGTAATTGTCCACTGAGAGAACACCGTAATTTTTTTTTGTGATATGATTGATTGTGTCGACGAATGCGACTAGTTAAGTTCCTATTTACTTGCCTCCACACGAGGGCAGAGTTAGAAAGAGGATCGGTTTTTAATCTGGGGAAATCCAACTCCCCAAAAGAGGCACTCTGTATTGAAACATAAATAAACATTGTCTCAGTCTATACATAGCCTGGTGATACCAGATCAGGCTGCCCTGTGGCTCCCTGAGACGAAATTCACCTACATTGACGTTTTTTTTTTTTTTTCTTTTTTTTTGTAAAACTTAATTATGTTCTACAAAACCAAAAACAAAAACAACAGCCCCTCTCCCTTTCTCCCTCTCCTTTTTTATTTTTATTTTTCCTACCCTACTCCCGGTCCTGGATATGACCTTAAACTACATCCGATGGTGAGATCCGGCTTACGGACTTTGGGGAATGTGGAGCCTCCTCTTAATTACCATTGCTCCCAGGTCCACCCTGACCCGGAGTGGTAGTACCTGTTAGGGTCCCAACTATGGGTTAAATAGAAACAGATATTAAAAGGGGAAAGAAACAAAAAAGAGAAGAAAACAAGACCAGATTCGGCATTAAATAACCCAAAAAGGGTTGATATGCCGTAAAACAAAACTATCATTATCTATACATAGTTCTTCACTGAGCGAGGATAGAATAGACTAAGTGTATCATCAGAACAGAGACTACACTTTGCTCCTAGCCAAAAAGCCAAGTAGTGAAGTTATGTTTACATAATCTCTGACAGGACAATAAATAAAAAATGTGTCGGGTTTTGTGTATTTATTGTGCAATGTTGTGGTATCATTCCTATTTATGGACTCTTCCAATAAGTATATAAAACTTCCCCTATAATCAACTCAGGGAGTCGAGTAACAAAACTACTTTCTGACTGGTATATACCAGTTGAGGATCCGTTCTCAACAATCAGTTCGACAGAGACTAGGCCAACTCGGTGGATTTTTATTTTTCGGGCTGGGCTATTATTTCTGGGTAGTCCTAGGAGGTGCACCCTCCAAGGTCTTGCCTTTCCTCTTTGGGGAGGGGTTAGTTTATGGCTAACTGTCTGGGACGTCACCACCGGAAAATGTCGGCGGGGTTGCCCAAGCAAATTTTAAGAAACCAAAGTGCCCCACCTTTGAGAGGCTGGCTTGATTCTCCCCACTTTCCGGCCTTGTACCACATCATTCGACGTGGAAAAGAATGTAAATACTGAGTCGATTAAGAGAAGCTACACTGTCGACGGCATTGTATTACTGTTATTGAACCTTATTTTTCCTTTCAACAGGTGTCTGTCGTATTTATTATGCCTCTTCGAGGACATAGCATGCAACTAAATAAGAACGCGCAAAATACTCGTCACATGACGGGTACAAGACATTTGTATAGCGTTTCTTTTTAATTTTATTTTTTCTTATATTTTGCGGATAGACTGCGGTTTCAGGGTACACACCAGAGTGATAATATTTACAAAAAAAAACATAATGTGCCCACGTTGCTCACGGTGTTGCCTAGAATATGTAACCCATAATTCATAATGTTGAGTTCATTAGTTTACCCGAATATACATATTGTTGACGCTCATTTGTGCGTGAAACGGTACGTAAAATATTTTATTACATAATACAACTAAAAAAATGATGTAGAGCAATTCTTTTATATATCATTTTTTGTATCTAGTTAAACGATTTGTAGGAGTGAAAGTTTGGTGGGTGGGGCACTCCTAAATGGTAAAGTATACAAAAATATCATAT
Organism: Sepiola atlantica; assembly: GCA_963556195.1. Classification (NCBI taxonomy): domain Eukaryota; kingdom Metazoa; phylum Mollusca; class Cephalopoda; order Sepiida; family Sepiolidae; genus Sepiola; species Sepiola atlantica. The sequence continues at coordinate 47,835,537 of OY744548.1, forward strand.
GCCCATGGTTATTCAATGCTTTGACTAGAATATATATTCGATAATCAATAATGATCGGTTTATTAGCTGAGGAGTGAATTCTATACGCACTCTCTCACGCACACACACACATCTAATAAGATGTTATTAATAATTAGAAGTAATTAATAATAAGTGCATAATAAAAAGTAGTTAATAATAAGAAGTAACTAATAATAATAAACTAATAATGAGAAGTAACTAATAATAATAAACTAATAATGAGAAGTAAGTCACTAATACTAAGTAACTAATAAGAAGAACTAAGTAAATAATAATGCTAAATAAGTAACTAATAATAATAAACTAATAATATGAAGTTACTATTAATAAGTAACTAATAACAAGTAACTAATAATAAGTAACTAATAATAATAAACTAATAATATGAAGTAACTTACTAATAATAAGTAACTAATAATATAAAGTAAGTTACTATTAATAAGTAACTAATAAGAATTAAGTAAATAATAATGCTTAATACGTAACTAATAAGTAACTAATAATAATAAACTAATAATATGAAGTAAGTTACTATTAATAATAAACTAATAATAAGTTACTATTAATAAGTAACTAATAATAAGTAACTAATAATAAGTAACTAATAATAATAAACTAATAATATTAAGTAAGTTACTATTAATAATAAACTAATAATAAGTTACTATTAATAAGTAACTAATAATAAGTAACTAATAATAAGTAACTAATAATAATAAACTAATAATATGAAGTACGTTACTATTAATAATAAACTAATAATAAGTTACTATTAATAAGTAACTAATAATAAGTAACTAATAATAAGTAACTAATAATAATAAACTAATAATATTAAGTAAGTTACTATTAATAATAAAATAATAATATAAAGTAAGTTACTATTAATAAGTAACTAATAAGAAGAACTAAGTAAATAATAATGATAAGTAACTAATAATAATAAACTAATAATATGAAGTAAGTTACTATTAATACGCAACTAATAATAAGTCACTAACAAAAAGAATAAAATAACTACTAATAATAAGTCACTAATGATTAGAATAAAAAGATTCGGTTCGAATTCCCAGGAGTAAAGTGAATATCATGATAGATTAATAATCGATATTAGACACACGAAATAAAAGAAACTGCTTATTTTCGTTTTGCTTTATTTCCCAAGATATATGACATCTCTTTGTAGATTATGATAAATTATTGAATAGATATAACAAAACCGACAACACCGGTGTAAACATCACAAACAATTATAACAACATTATGAATTATTTATCATCATTAAAATGAAAAATATCCTTAATTTATTTCGTAGCTAATGAAACATGATATGGAAGTAGGCTGGACGAAATGACACATTAACTATTCCGATACAGTCTAGACTAAAACTATATTTTATATATAATAAAAAATACAAAGACAAATCCCCCAAATTTGCAAAATATAAACAGCAAACAGATTAAATCAATATAGAATGAGAGGGAGAGAGGGAGAGAGAGAGGAGAGAGAGAGAGAGAGAGAGGAGAAATACATATGTAGCTAAGAGAGACAGATGGCTGACTTGTTCAGTTAATTATAAATTACGGCCAATTAGAACAGAGAAAACATTTTTACAAACATAACTTAATCCCAGAAGTAAGATATATTTTCACACGCATTTTCTGTCGAAAATGCTCGAGTATTGATTTACTCCTCTCCAGAAGTTAGGCACAAGGCCAGTTTTTTTCTTACTCCCACAAGTAAGATGTGACCCAAGGTCGGGTCGGGAAAGTGAGGTTTAAAAATTGCCCGGGCAGCCCCGTCGGCATTCCCCGGTAAAGGGCGCCTCGGATAGTAAGCAATAAACTTACTCCTTCCCAAAGAGGGGAGGCAAAGCCTGAGAAGATGGACCTCCCAGAATTGCACAGGACAGACCCATTGACCGGCGTAAATCATGACCCGAAGGCCAAGACAACACCAGTATGGGGTGCAGTATCCATCGGAACAGATACTACACTTTGATCTTAGCCAAAAGATGCTCGAGTAGCCCCGTTGAAATTCTTCAGGTGATTAGCAATAAACTAACTAGCAATTAGCAATAAAGTAATTAGCAATAAACTAACTAGCAATAAACTAATTAGCAATAAACTAACTAGCAATTAGCAATAAACTAATTAGCTATAAACTAACTAGCAATTAACAATAAACTAATTAGCAATAAACTAACTAGCAATAAACTAATTAGCAATAAACTAACTAGCAATTAGCAATAAACTAATTAGCAATAAACTAACTAGCAATTAGCAATAAACTAATTAGCAATAAACTAACTAGCAATTAGCAATAAACTAATTAGCAATAAACTAACTAGCAATTAACAATAAACTAATTAGCAATAAACTAACTAGCAATAAACTAATTAGCAATAAACTAACTAGCAATTAACAATAAACTAATTAGCAATAAACTAACTAGCAATTAACAATAAACTAATTAGCAATAAACTAGCAATTAACAATAAACTAATTAGCAATAAACTAACTAGCAATTAACAATAAACTAATGAGCAATAAACTAACTAGCAATTAACAATAAACTAATTAACAATAAAGTAATTAGCAATAAACTAACTAGCAATTAACAATAAAGTAATTAGCAATAAACTAACTCGTTCTCAGAAAGAGAGAATGTAAAGCCTGAACTTTCTAGAAATTCAGAGAACCATATCTCAGAGCGACAGATGCAAGGTCGCCACCCATTCAAAAATTACTAGACTGAGTCGGACTGATGATCGATGACGTGTTCTCGACTGGTAGGACACCTACTCAATACCATGCCAGGCAAAGAGTAGCTGTCAATGCAATAAAATTACGTTGCAATCTTCACCATGCACGAAATGCGCAACATTCTGCTTTATTAAAAATTATATTATGCAACTAAATAATAATTTTAAAAAGATTCTGTATGGAAACCAGCGTTAATTAACTCACATTTCGTATAATATTAGATGTGTGTGTGTGTGTGTGTTCACGTTTTTCTTATTTCTTTGTTCAAGTAATATTTCAGAGTTTTGCTTGATATTCCGTTCCTAACCTACCCCTCCTTCTGTCTTTCAACGGATCATTTGAGACGTAACCAACACCATTCGTGCAAGACATTCTTCCCCTTCTATCTGCGTGTCACCCAACCTATTTGGCGACGTGGTCATCATGGGTGGGCCCGTGATTCTAACCGTGCTTCGTCACTCAACTCATCTGAGGCTTGTCTTGTTTAATCATGACCTGGCGAAAAGCGACTTCAGATTTTTCGACCTGCATACCAAGAAACATTAGTTCCCGCTTAGAATTGATATTTGATGTTTTGGTAATTCGAGGAATGGTACATTGAGAAACGTAATAATCTTCAACATCGCTCATGGTGCTGGTCATGTTCTTGTAACTAGAGGACTCGTAGACGTGGTCATGTTACCAATGTTTAGCTATGCCAACTAATGGCGGGAAAAGTGTCCTATTGTCGCTTCTGTTTGTTGACCGGAGTTCGACGATAGATAATAAGGCACACAATGACACTTTAATCTAACGAAATACGACGGTACTTATTCACAATCACCCCGCCATGAAATAATTTTCTTCTTCTTTTTCTTTTTCTTTTTCTTTTTTTAAAGTAAGCCGATTTGTATAGGTGGATGCTTCAGTAGTCATAAACTCTTAAAATATTAGTGCCGTTCCAGGGAATAGAAGATTCGTTTTACTTATGGAATAATCACGCTGACCCACCGGTTCCCGTTAGATTAAGCGACGTTGAGCCTGGCCAGTACAAAATGGGTGACCATTTGGGAATATTAGATGCTCTATGTGTTCTCCGCTTATCCCGGCATTGTTTCAAGTCGTCCTGGATTTCTCCTTGCCACTGGAATGAAGCAGTGCCGATCCAGGAAAGGTTGGTTATTTCGCAACACGTGCTTCACAATTACAGGCGCAGCCACATTTACAGGGGTTATCCATTGTCTCTCAAGACTGGACGGATGCCATGGATATGAATTTGCTTAGTCCATTCTACACGGATTGTTCAGTAGATAACAGGAAAAAAGGAGTGAAAAAACGAATTTTCAATTAATAAGTTTCATCAAACGAAAGAAAATCTAATCTATCAACTGGCATAATTTTTGAGTTTTTGAACTTTTCCAAAAGGTTTTTTCCTTTTTCCAATTTTCTATCGTTGTCTCAAAGGGTTCTAAAATATCAAAATGGCCGACAGATGCGAAAATTTGATGTCGTATGTTCAACAACTTCCGTTCAAAAATTAAACAAAAATACAACTAATAAATGTCACAAATCGATCAAATATTTCATTTTCGATCGATCTGTATATTTGTTAACTTACTCAATCTGTTTTTAAGTTCTTCTTTATTTCAAAATACTATGTACTATATCGAACCATTAGATCCCATGTGACTGACATTTTGTTTTTCAAAGCCTTCTATGCTGCGATACAAAATCTCAAAAGAAAATCAACGTAGATCGATAGAAGATGAAATTTTCTTGCTTTTAGCAAAAGTTATTTGTTGTAAATTTGTTTTCTTCGCCCCGTTTATCCTGTTAACTATACTGCACAATCGACCATTATGCTATTAGGCAAAGAGGTAAGCCCCGAAACAGAGAAAATTCTCCCTGATGACGTAACTATGCGGTTAGTAATCCGGAATGCGAGAGTATCTGTTGGTTGTATTCTAACAAGCTGTATATTCTATTGTTTTAAAGTTATGGTTGAAACCATTGACATCTTGGAATAAACAAGCTGACGTCTTGGGATAGACAAGATAAACACTTGGAATAACAGGTTGACTACAGGAAATACTATTGGCGCGGGTAAGACCGACCAAGCATACAGGGAATGATTTCTTATGGAACTAATTGACACCAAAGAGAAGTATGGCAGAAGCAGCCATGACAGTGTGGATCATCGGATCGTAAAACACGTAGTAACTCCTCCCAGGACGCAAACCACAGCGGAGAGATTTATGCTATAGCATTGGTAGTATTGGGTCCACGAACAGAAATTGGTATGGATGGTGTAAACGTTACCTCGACTAACCAGTAGATCTAACATGAGTGGAGACGGTGCGCATGAAAGTCGTAGAGAAGTAGGCTCGAAATAGAGTGATTTCTCCGCAACTTCGCTGTCAGTAACCCGGAATGTAAGAGTGTCTGCTGGTTGCGCTCTATTGAACTCTATCTTTTATGTCGTGTTACCAGTTTGCAGTCACCGTGTGAGGCTACGACAGCACAAAACGCTATTTCGACGTTTTGCGTGCACAAAGTATATTTATATATATATATATATATATATATATATATATATATATATATATATATATATATATATATATATATATATATATATATATATATATACTTCAATTGAGTTCCTTCTAATAGTCTCAGTCCCCTTTTAAAATTTCAACGCCCCCTTCCCTCCATACTAAAACTTTATACTATCATAAAAATTTATCCATCTTTTCAGAATCTTCTCTGTTAGTTGCCTGATAATGCTAGACTTTGAATAAGAACATGTATGCACATATGTATCTAAAAAGTTGATTAGCGTAAATATCACCTATATATAAAAGCAAGCGTAAACCACACATCCACGCATTTAGACTGATTATTTCCTTCGGGAATATAAAAAAATGAACGTTTCTGTGTAGTTTACTTGCCATAAATATAATACAGTACTACTACTACTCTCTCTATCTCTCTCTCTCTCTCCCTCTGTGTGTGTGTGTGTATGTGTGTGTGTGCTATAACGTCTCTTACTGTCGGGGCGAGATTGGTAGGAAAGATTCCGACTGCTGATAACAGTTCAAATGATCTAGCGATCGGGTTTCGAATCACAGCCTAAAAACACTTGCAACTATGACTACGTACAGGCAAATATTTGAACATAAAATATCAACGTGTAATCTCTACTTTCATTGGAGTTGATCTTAGCTGTTTGCCTTTCTGTTCTACTCTAAAAAAAAGAACTTGACTTTAAACGACATTAGAAAATGCGTTGTGTAATGGGTAAATATCCGGGTGAACAGATCCGGGTAAACCTGTATGATAAGCCGTTTATAAAAAGGGAAACTCCCAAACAAAATAAAGAAAATAGCCGTGGTTGGGAGGGACACAACTAGAGATGGATGGGTTTATAACAGTAATCTCAACGGAAGATACGCCCAAAAATAAGGTGGCGATTTGGGATGTGATGGCCGAAAATAGAAGTATTTCATGGGAGGAAACCGAAAAAAATAAACGATCACGATACTAAACTTAATTTTGTATCTTTTGTGGGAAGGCCAATAGACGTAATATAGAAAAACTAAGAATGAACTTAAGAAAGGAATGTGTCAGCCCCGAAGACTTTAGAAACATCGTCTAATAAACAAACAACGGACAGTTGCATAATTTGGATTATTCGGACTAATCTTCTTATCTTGGACGTTATTCTCACAACGTTTCGGCTGCATCATCGAACTCGGGAATCTGTATGTCGAACTCGGGAATCTGTACGGAATTTCGAAGTGAACCCTTTATTTAATCCACGGGGTTAGCTTGTTCTCGTTCCGTCAGCCATGTTAAATAATTCACAATTGTATTTTTAGTATCACCCGCACTGAGGATTGAACCGTCGACATCCAGAAGACTGTCGTTTAGAACTGTTTATACTGAGCACTTTTATCCGTTACGCCACAGGTTGACGGAACGAGAGCAAGCTACTCCCATGGATTAAAATAAAGGGTTCTTTTTAAATATCCTTACAGATTCTCGAGTTCGACATGATGCACCTGAAACAGGTCGGAGGTTTAATCGACCGAAACGTTGTGAGAATAACGCCCGAGATGAGAAAAGTAGTCCGAATAATTCAAATAATTCAAATTTATTAAAAAAATTCCGAAGCAACAGAACGTTTAGACGAAATGAAGAATACAACTCTAATGTCTCTGTTTTAATATAAATAAATAAATAAATATCAATATGCATCAATTTGTGTGTAAAACAAACGGAACTAATTGATAAGATATTCAAGCGCAACCGAACGTTAGTATTAAGAGCAGCTGATTCGAAATATTGGTATTAAACCTGTTTGTAAAGAAGACGTCGACAGTTTTGTTCAAGTGAATTTTATTATTAAATTTTATTATTAAATTTTATTATTACATTTCATTATTAAATTTTATTATTAAATTTTATTATAACATATCATTATTAAATTTCATTATTAAATTTTATTATAACATTTTATTATTACATTTTATTATTAAATTTTACTATTTAATTTCATTATTAAATTTATTATTAAATTTCATTATTAAATTTCATTATTAAATTTTATTTTATACATTTCATTACTAAATTTTATTATTAAATTTTATTATTACATTTCATTATTAAATTTTATTATTAAATTTTATTATAAAATTTCATTATTAATTTTTATTATTAAATTTTATTATTAAATTTCATTATTAAATTTCATTATTAAATTTTATTATTAAATTTCATTATTAAATTTTATTATTAATTTTATTATTAAATTTCATTATTAAATTTTATTATTAAATTTTATTATTAAATTTATTATAAAATTTCATTATTAAATTTTTTAAAATTTCATTATTAAAAGGGTACACCATTTTTTAACCAACATTTGTAAACAAAAGTGTGTAAAACGATAAAACCTAGCTTTACAAATAAAAGGAATTGTTTTAGCGAAAAATACTGTTCCAAATATTTCCTCTGCAACTTGCGCTTCTTTTATGATTTTCCATTTTATATTAGTGTGTATGGTTCTATCTTTTGTTTCCATACATATTAGCGAACCATGTTTCTTTGTATTTGTTGCATTATCCGTTCTATATATATATATATATATATATATATATATATATATATATATATATATATATATATATATGTGTGTGTGTGTGTGTGTTGCATTATCCGTTCTATATATATGTGTGTGTGTGTGTGTGTTGCATTACCCGTTCTTTAGGAGTACCCGGTAAGATCCAACAAGAATGACAGAGAACAGAACGTATATGGAAAAACGTTTTTTTTTATTTCCCATCACCGGATGGTTTACACCGACTACGTACACATATAGAACAATCTTTTGACATACTTTTGTCTCATGAAAATCTTTTTCTTGCTGAGGTCACAGACTTGATTTCCGCTAGAAACTCGTTCATATATACATCCGATTGGAAAGCAATTTGCTATGCATTGTCTATCTGAGCGTGAACTAAAGCAATTGTTCCGCAAGCACTTCAAATTGTATGTTTGATGAAATACAAGTCAGGGAATTCCTTCACTTAACCAACTTGCTTATCAGTCGCATTTTTTTAGTCAGCGGACACGAAAGCCTAACAGCAAGACGGACTTGGGTACCATAGCCAATAAAGCTTCATCTGTGCCATAAACATCGATAAACTCCCATTCTTCCGGTACTTCGATAATGCGATCACCAAGTGCTCCAGCTCTTCGCGTTTCTGAAACCACCGCCTTTCAAGTCTCGCTTGCACTGCGGAACCTTCTCCTTTTAACAGTTATCAAGTTGCTTTCTTTCTTTCTTTCTCGACGTCCCACCCACAATGGACTCGTCCACGATTCATTTTTGCCACTCTTCATTATCTTACATATGTTGGAGTTCTCAGGCTCATCATGTGATAGGCGTACCAAGAGTTGAATGTGTTTTCTGTAGCTACAACACACACTTATCTTCGTTATTGTGTGTGGTGGTTTTGTATATTATATTTTTGTTAGGCACTTATTCCCAGAGGGCAGTTGGTTTTGTTTCTGCAGTTGCATTTTCACTGTTATTAATGTTGTTATAATTGTTTGTGGTGTTTACACCGGTGTTGTTGGTTTTGTTATATCTATTCAATATTTTGACGTTGTGTTTGATTATTAATGTTGCATGTCATCGGTGCAACAATAACTAACCTTAATATTGTTCCTATTTATAATTTTGTGTTTCTAATGAAATGTTTATATTTTAGTTTGAAGAATAATTTACATTTACCTATTGGTGTAAATATTTCGTTATTCTAGCAGGGTATACCAAAATGACGTTGCAGTTTCTGCTACATGTATTTTCTGTGTATACCAGGCAACACTTGAGTGTGCTATTTCTTAGTGCAATTTGCTTCTTTATATTGTGCTGGTTCATTGTATTGCTGAAACTGAAGGCTAGTTCATCCATTTGCTAATTTTGCTTGAATACTGTTGATGATTTTAGTATTTCTTTATATATATAAAGGTTAACTGCTGTTGGATTTTAGTATTTCTTTATATATAAAGGTTAACTGCTGTTGGATTTTAGTATTTCTTTATATATAAAGGTTAACTGCTGTTGGATTTTAGTATTTCTTTATATATAAAGGTTAACTGCTGTTGGATTTTAGTATTTCTTTATATATAAAGGTTAACTGCTGTTGGATTTTAGTATTTCTTTATATATAAAGGTTAACTGCTGTTGGATTTTAGTATTTCTTTATATATAAAGGTTAACTGCTGTTGGATTTTAGTATTTCTTTATATATAAAGGTTAACTGCTGTTGGATTTTAGTATTTCTTTATATATAAAGGTTAACTGCTGTTGGATTTTAGTATTTCTTTATATATAAAGGTTAACTGCTGTTGGATTTTTGTATGTTTTGTAAGTGTTCTTGTAAGAAATTTCAATATAACAACAATAGAATAAATTGACTTCTTTTACAAATCACAGGAAAATACTGTATCAGAAAACTAATAAGCAGAAACAAATGCTGAATACTTCGAATTTTATAAAAAATAAAGACAAAAGAAAACAAACACGTATTTACATCTAAATTCATGCTTTGGGAAATCTGAAGATCGCTTAGAGCGTGAAACCTGAGTTATGTCATACTAAAAACATGTTTTTTTAACCATTATATATATATATATATATAGTAGAGGAAATAAGTACTTCTTCCATTGCTGAAGATCTGATTTTGCCGTCTAAGAAAATGAAAGTGACAGATATGATATACACAATTGTAGAAAATTATATTATATGTAGTTTTGATGATTTATTTATTGTTGTTTTGTTGGGAAAATAAATATTTCACTTCGAAAAACCAGCAATTATTTAGGACCCACAGACCGGTTATGTGACCAGATGGCATATAGACTAGGTCTATTACTGACTTATCACTTTTAATCAAATATTAATTAGCTGTTTGCAATACAGTAATTCACCAAATCTTTCAACACATCAGAATCTAATATCTCCAGAATAGACAAGACAATTGTCTAAGGACACCCGGGACAAAATTGTATAATTGAAGAAGTCACATGTTAGTGCGATGATAAGAAAATTGAAAAGAATCCATTCACTATCGATCTACCGATATATATATATATATATATATATATATATATATATATATATATATTTATATATATATATATACATATATATATATACATATATATATATAGCGTCGGAATTTGAGTTAAAAACATGACTCGTGTTCCGGGTTCGAGTCCTGCGACAGTATGAATAATCATCTCTACACTGACGATTCCTGTAAATATAAAACGTATAGTATGTAGGTAAAAACAACTATTTTTAATTATTTCTCGCCCCCAAATCTAGGTTGGGAACTGTAGTGAGTAGCATTAACACAACCGTCGTTATAGCTCTAATGCACGTTCCTTTAGCAGTCGAACACTCTTGGCGGTGGCTGTCGTTAATAGTTTAATCTATCACTGATTTATCTGGTTGTTTATAGCGGGCGTGTGGCTTAGAGCTTCGGAATTTGAATTCAAACATGACTCATGTTGGGTTTCGAGTCCTAAGACCGGTATAAATAATCATCTCTACACTGACGATCCCCGGAAGGATGAAACGTATACGTATGTAGATAAAACAAATATTTATAATTGTATATATATATATGTATATATATATATATAATGTATATATATATATAATGTATATATATATATATATATATATATATATGTGTGTGTGTGTGTGTGTGTGTGTGTGTGTTGGTAGCTGAATTTGCTATGTTGCAAACAAAGATTCAATAGTGATTGCAGAACAAAATCTTTTTTCCTTGGATTGAACAAACGAATGAAGTATAATTCTATTCTCCGTGTGTCTAAGAAATTTAGCATAGATAATATTGTTAATATTTCAGGAAATTAATTGAGGTAGAATAAAAAAGGGATTGATTAAGAAAATGTTTAAAGCGTAATTACATTTCATTTGTGTGTATGTAAACGGAGATTTTTTTATGGAGAAGTATGACTTGTTTTTTTGTAGCAGTAAATCAGCCGGTCAGGTGCGTAAGGTAAATCAAGTGAAATGTTACTAAATAGAATTCAATCATAGATAGACGACAATTGTAGGATGAGAAAAAAGAAATTACCTGAAAACGAACTTTTAATATAACTAAAAATAATGAGTAGATATGCAGATAACAGAATTGAGTAACTTATGCACTCCATCATCTTCCAAAGCAGCAAGAATATTCGACGGTGCTTTGTATCTGGTAAAGTTACAGCCACCATTACAGCCAATAGGTTTTAGAAGGAAAAGTTTTTCTTACCTAGTATTATGGTATACAATTAATTATTAAAAAAAATATATAAGTTCATATCTAATTTAAAATATAACTCTTTCACTGATATAGAAAGTTCGCTACAAGAAGAGAAACATAAGAAATTCCTTTTTACATTTTCGCAAGCTGCTGGTTCTGTTTAGGAAATAAACGAAAAATGGCCGCAGTTTAACAATCTTCCTAGTCGGCCTAAACATTATCAGAGAGAAACTTAAGCAAACTTAATTATTTTAGGTCAATAAAAAATTCCATAAAGCTCGTTTGAAGCAAGTATCTATAAATTGCTATATAGATCTGACTTTGAAATCAGATAAATGTATGTTTGATATGGTAACGATGATCTTTTTTTTTCACTTTTTCCTATCATTGATATCTCATTCCTTTTTAAATATGAATATTTATACTCAATTGTATGTCACTCATGACTTTTATTCCCTTTGTTGATGAGTCACATTTTATTCTACCATATTTCATTTTTTGAGACCAATGTTCATGTCTGCATGTTTCTCTTTTTCACTAATTGCCTTTCCTTTATGTTAGCGCAGACAAGTATACATATTGAATAAATCATAATATTTTCACCTGGGAAATCCAGGTAAAAGTTTTACAAAAGCTCAGCAGGGAACACCTATGCATTCAACATTTTTTTGTAAGATAAGTCAATCTAATTATATTTTTGACAAAAATAAAACTTATAGAAATCTTCTTTTTGCAATTCTATGACTATGTGACTAACTTTTGTTTAACGGGACGGATTTATATTTATTTTATATAATAAATACACATTGGTCTTTATTATAGAGTGGAGAATTACCGAAACCCCTTTTTCGTATGTATTATCTAAGTTTCAGTATCGAAAAATAATCACTTAAAACGTCAACGTGATAGGAACTAACGAATAAAATACAAATAGCCGAAAGTTAAGCAGCGAATTTGAAAAGAAAGCAAAATCGTAGAATAAAAGAATACCACAAGTAAACAAACAATGCACAAATAATAAACAAGAGAAAATCAGTGGAAAGTGTCCAAAAAGTGTCCCTTCCTTCCCCAATGTGAGACAGAGATGACGTTTCTGGTGATGATGAATAGCGAGAGTCGATAAACGTGTCACTGTTGAGGGATGCACATTACAAAATCTAGGTTGACAACAAGAACGGACATGGTATCATGGCCGGAAGTCTCATTAAAACCTGGACGACATCTTGTTCTCGCTGTTCGCAATATCGATAACGCGGCAATATATAATTCGGCCCGTCCGACACAAGTGACGGATTTATTTGTTATCAACCGATTTCTTTTCAGAACGAATTGTACAAGTCGTCAGGTCATCGGTTGTTGTAGGGGTTTATGTATTCGTATTACCAATTAGCTGTAGATTTTACCACAAAGCCAATATCTGAAGATACGACAAGGCACATACACAATAGATACTATCTATTAGATGAAGTAGGTGTGGTGGTGCAGTTGTTGCACACCGTGTGCTCGGCGTATTATATTCGAGTTATGTTAACCCAATAAATTCCTGCTCTCAACCTTGAACTCCATATTACACTCCATTTTCGTTAATGGTATGTAGACGTTAGTGTTAACGTTAGGTGTACACATGATAAACAGTGAATGTTACCTTAACGTCGGCCTTTTCTAATTTTTAAACGTTTTCTCCGCTAGTTTATTTATTATTAAACGTTTTCTCAGATAGTTGCAGAATACGCACAAACATGGCTGAGTGTCCTCTAAACCTTACGATCTTGGGCCAGGGTGTTTGCTTGGATTTTATTCATTTTCGTCCATTCACAAACGCTGTCTATCCATCTTTTCTTTTGTCTACGTTTCGACCGGCTTCCTTGTATTATGCCTTCAACGCATATTTTGCATAGCCCCACACTGAGATGCTTAACGTTACCAAACAGTCTCAAGACTTTACATTTGATGACAAAGGATATTAATGGGATTCCAGTGAGTTTTCACAATTCTGCGATATTGATGTGATCGATTAGTTCATGATCGGTAATAAAGCGCATGATGGGAATTTCGAAAGTTTTTACTTCCTGATGTAATTTCACAGTCCAGTTGACACATTGAAGTCTGTATAAAACTACAGGAAGGGCATATTCGTTATAGATTTTCGTCGGCCTTAGTTTTTAAATAATAATAAACAAAAGAGAGATATGAGGAAAAATTGCCAAAATAACATCAATCACAGTAAAAAATATTATCCCTAAAAGAAACTTAAATAAAAAGAAAAAAGTAACAATCTCTTCCTGGAAATACTCGACCCGTTACGTATTGGTGTAGTTATATAAAATTGTAAGCGACTTTATGTAGTGTGTATTTGATGTGTGAATAAAGTATTAATAAGGTTTAGCGACGACTATAATTACCGTAATCATGAATTTGTTTCATGTAAAATTATGAACTATACATTTTAAAATCAAATAAGGGGTAATAAAAGTAAAATTAAGTTTATAGCTGTTATTAACAGTATTTTATATCAGTTCTCATACCCCTAAAATATGTATGTGAGAGAGAGACCTAAGAAGACGGGATTTTTATTTACAGAATTAGTAGCAATATAATATTGTAAGCGAAATTAATAAGCGGAATTCAGTGTTTGAAAGTATAACATTAAACATTTTAAATAAAAGAAGAATGTAATAAAAGTTAAATTAAAATTCGTAGATTTTACAAGTTTTTTTTTCTCTGAGAAAGTGATAGAGATGGATTTGAGAATACATCTTTTTATTTGAAGAAATATATTTATATCAGGCTCAGAAAAATAAAATATACGGAGGGGGCGTAAACGAAAGAAAATCTTTAATGTTTTTATAACTATATGTTATGTAGCGTGTATTTGATTATGAATTTAGTATTTATACAGTTAATAAGCGACTATATTTACCGTAATCCAGTATTTATTTATTTTGAATACTTTTTAAAATGAATTTTTGTATACATTTCCAAAAGTATAAACTATAATTTAAAAAAAAATGTAGTTTTAATATAACTAATTTCGTCTTTATTTAAATTTTCAATTTCTAAATCAAACGATATGTTTATAACAAGCTCGGAAATGTTCATTGTTTCAATACTTAAAAGAACAAAAACAAATACAAGAACCCGTAAGTGAAAAGATCCATATTATTTTTAAGAATATATTCATATATTATGTATATATATTCATATTTTATGAATATATAGCATATATTTGAGGCGTGAATATAGTATTTATTAAGTTAGTAAATTAAAAACAAGTACGATGACTATATTCGGTGTTAAGAAAATGCAAATGATTAATACATAGTTGACCAATCGCAGCGTTTACAAGGAATGAAGCGACAATTGTATCGTTCGAAATATTTGACCCGGTGATGAGAGTAACGGTAATATAACTGCTGACTTTATGACAATATGACTAGTAAAAACGAAAATTGTTTTTCGGATGAAATAGAAATAGAAATAAAATCGATTAAAAATGTTTAAAACACACAACAATATGTGCACTATCTTTATATATATATATATGGGAAGAGAAGGATGAAAGTAATCCGACGTGATGGGAAAATGAAAAAGGAAAACCAAAAAATGGATGTTTTTTATGTGTACATCAACGTTTCGTCTTTATTTATAAGACTTCATCAGGATGATAAAATAGAGAAAAAATGTCATGCAATTACAGATACATGTAGGGTAGACATATTGGGAGGAAAAATAGAATGAAATAGTGGGGACTGCTGGGTGGACGTCCGTATTTGTTGGAGAAATAGAAATGAATGTTGAAAAGAATGAGTGGGGAAATAATGGAAGGATGGGGTGAGCCAGGACTACTGTGGCTGGTGGTAAGAGAAAGAGGTGGGGGATGAGCAGGGGTAAAGTGGATGGCAGAGAGGGAGGTGAGGAAGAGGGGGGAGGGAGGTGTTTGACCAGATGGCTGCGGTTCAAGATTGAAGGGGAAAAAGTAAGTTGGAATGTTTGTGTATGGGGGGTGTATGCAGGGAAAGGAGGATGGGTAGAGAGGGAGGGAGGCTGTGATTTTGGTGGATGGGCGAAAGTTATGGTCTCAGAGAGCGTTTTGAGAGAATGAGGGAATTTAAGAAGGGTTATGGGAGAAAATAGTTGAGTGGGGGAGAGGGAGGATTTGTTGTGATAGGGTGTGAAATATTTGAAATATTTGGAAAATGATAGCAATGAGTGAGGGATTGGGGGGGGGGTGGAGGAGGGCGGTGATTGAAAGGGTGGGTATGGAATATTTGAAATAATTGGAACATTGGTAAAGGCCAACTAAATTATTCGTATCAGAACATTACTAAATTATGAACGTAATATTTAATTATGAATTAAGTAGTTTACATGAAAGAAAATCCTTCTAAATAAACATTGCATTAATACTGAAAAAATTGTTTTTAAATATTTAAAAATAAAAGCCTTGTTAATTATGTAGTATTATATCAGGTGGCATTAAATAATTGTTCAACTGCTTCAAATGTCATGTATTGTTCACAAAAAAACATTTGAAATCAAAGTCTTGTTCACAAAAAAACATTTGAAATCAAAGTCTTGTTCACAAAAAAACATTTTAAATCAAAGTCTTGTTCACAAAAAAACATTTTAAATCAAAGTCTTGTTCACAAAAAAACATTTTAAATCAAAGTCTTGTTCACAAAAAAACATTTTAAATCAAAGTCTTGTTCACAAAAAAACATTTTACATCAAAGTCTTGTTCACAAAAAACATTTTAAATCAAAGTCTTGTTCACAAAAAAACATTTTAAATCAAAGTCTTGTTCACAAAAAACATTTTAAATCAAAGTCTTGTTCACAAAAAACATTTTAAATCAAAGTCTTGTTCACAAAAAACATTTTAAATCAAAGTCTTGTTCACAAAAAAACATTTGAAATCAAAGTCATTGAAAATTCAATGCTTATTTGTGAAAAAACATTGCACCACTAATTTCTATAATTTTTGCTGTGCTGGCACTCGATAGTTTCCATAAATATCACCATTGAGAAAACCCAAGAAGTGGGTGTGAATTCTATTCAGGGTCACACCTACTGATTATACCATCACCAAATTTGTCCCTACATCATTGAACGGCGATAAATCAAAGACTTTTTGACATTCATGACTGAACCGTTGTGACATAGACTGAATATTATTTGTATCAAAGATGGTTGGATTACAGAAAAGATTGTGAATTTTCTTAACGATTCCGTAGGTAGCAATTTTATTAAGTCAGCCTGTAGAATGTTCTGCCTACCACACATTAGTTTCTCAGCCGTTTCCAATTGTTTACCTTCGTAATTCCTATATCTTTTACTAAATTGTTTATCTAATTCTGTACATGTTTCGCGTTGGCAAACTATCAAAGACATTTAACGCGTTATTAAACTCCCTTCATACCCTCAAACATTTCTAGCGTCATTACTTAACGAATTATGAGAATGTTGACATATTTGACGCCATCTGCAAAGAAGGTGGGCTCTATCTACCGTACTAGAATACTTCTCACATCTGCCAGTATACTATATCACTACAAAGCCACCATTCGGCCATGCAAGGAGTGTTGTTGTCACATCTTGGCTGGTGCACCAACCACTAGCCTCTCTCTCTCTTAGACGGGGTAAAAAAAGTCTATAATCTAATAGGTCCCACACTATCTACCAAGCCTCAGCACCCGGCCCTTGTTGTATTGGTGCCCCCTCAACGTAAACAACCCCATACAACTATTTAAAAAGTAGTTGTATGGGTTTGTTTACGTTGAGGGGGAACCAGTACAGCAATGAGAAGTTGTAAAACGAATAAGAGTATAAAAAAATACGTAAAAGTCGGAATTTGACCGTAAGTTAATTAGAAAGGTCAAGTTGCGACTTTTACGTATTTTTTTTATACGCTTATTTGTTTTACAACTTTTCATTTAGAATTTTCTTGATACCTATTCGTTTACTTTTACTAAAAGATTTAAGTTAGGGTTAGTTTATGGTTAGGTTAGGGTTAGTCTAGGGTAAGGGTAAAAACAGTTCGGTTCGTATTGTGTAGAAGTACCGAAACAATATTACAGAATATAATAAAATACAAAATAAAATTAACAGTTTCGCTCATTAAATAATTTCTTTGCAAAAAAAATACATTCAGTTTGTTCGGTGAAGTTCGTTAAAGTTCGCCAGTCTGAGGAGTCTGCGATGAAACTCAGAATTGATGACGCAAGAACTAAAATTTTGTTGGATACCTATTCCTAAAAAGTACCGAGAAAAAGGGCCTGTATTCTATTTGGAAACGTTCATATTTGTGTTGACATTATTCCAAATTGATAGTTGCCATTTTGTGCTGTCTCACTAGAAAGCGAAGAATAAAAGGGTTTACTAACCGAAAATCAAACTTACATGCCAATGAATGTTGCCGATTGAAATTCGAAGACCTGTGAAGGTCGTATGTTATTGTGTACACTCTTGAGCTATGCTCAGTACGTATGTAGCTTATATCTCCTAGTCTCGATACTCGGACGTTAACTTAAACTCTCATTAATTATCTTTTTATTACTAGAAAAAGTGTTATAGTAACAATGCGTCACGGTTGCCTCCTCCTGCATCCGACTCTGTCTGTATTGGTATATATGAATGGGTGGATAGATGAAGAAGACATTGATGCAATCCATTCCCCCCGTTTAGTAGTTATTATACCAGTTCTTTGTAACTATATATATATATATATATATATATATATATATATATATATATATATATATATATATATATATAGAGAGAGAGAGAGAGAGAGAGAGAGTTTTGAAATCAGCTGTAACATACATTCAACAAGTATGCACTATATTTCCAATTTTATGTGTATAAAGTTCAGACACAGCCAATTCCGCTTTGAATTCTGGAGAAAATAGGTAGCTTTATATATATATATATATATATATATATATATATATATATATATATATATATATATATATATATACATATGAGACCCTCTTACGATACTTTGCATTTCGAATAGTGGCGTGGTGTATACATCTGCTCCAATTAGCCATACTGATGAGTCGCAGACGACAATAAAGTTGATTGTGGATATATATATATTATCCGCATTGCTTCTAGCCTTATTAAATACCTATATATATATATATATATATATATATATATATATATATAGCGCTTTAAAATGCAGCAACATTTTTGTGAGTAACGGATATATTTTATTAGACAGACGAACAGCACAGGTAAAGAATTTTTTTTTTTTGTCTTAAATAACTAATATAAGTTAGCAAAACATTTATATGGAACAAAACGTAGATTTAGTATAAGGAACGTTTAGTAGTTATTATACCAGTTCTTTGTAACTATATATATATATATATATATATATATATATATATATATATATAGAGAGAGAGAGAGAGAGAGAGAGAGAGAGAGATACTTAAGATATTTAATGTAACAATAACAGAATTCATTTTGTGTCTCACTGTAAAAAAGATAATTGTTTTCATTTTTATAAAATCATTTTATTCTCGGAGATTCTTCTTTATTCGATCTGCCATCACTAATTAGTGTAAGGCCGCTGCAAATCTCAACGTACATCTCAGAACTGCCTGTCTTAAGCCAGTCCGATCCAATTCCATCCCAGATCCCGTAACAACGAATCGCGCCATCTTGTTGCCGGTCGGCAGAGTGGGTGCTTGATGTCGATCAGCAACCACTCAGTCACCCCTCCCTCCATCGGTCATCTGTCTTTCGGACAATGTGGCGGCCCCAATTTTTCTTCGATTTTCCGTCGAATCTTGTCTCCGCCCGCAGCTGCGCTTTGTTAACTCATCGGCCCATTCGATACGGTTCATTGAAATTTACTTTGGGGTATGCATTGTACAAGAATTGAACTCACAACTTTTAGATTAGAAAACTTTTGTGTTTAAAAAATCTCTCCCCTAACCCCCCCTCTCACTGATAGCGTTTTATATGTGATCGCACGCACAGACAGAGCCACACATTATGGCATTATGATTATTTTTCAAACCAATCTTAATTCGTTTCCAAATAGCAAGTACTTTTTCCTAACCCTTTTTTTATCAGGCCTAACTTAAAACTACTCTTTTGATTCGAAGCGATATCAAGTCCCTCTTACTCGGCCTATCAGTTGCACTCACGCACAGACATTAAAACAAATATTCACATCCACCGACACAAAGAACTAGATATTTTCCCCGTCTCATGCTCTAAAGGTGATACATCTTTTAAAAGAAAACTATTTTCTATTCTATCGAGGTCAACAATTTCCCAAGAAAGGAAAAGTTAATATTGACTTATTTGTTGACGCTGTACAAACATAGCCGCCGTTGACCGCTTGTTTTATTTATAAATGTCTACAATTTGATCTTAACTAAATGTCAAACGGGCTATAGACAGCTATTAACACAAAATATTGAAATATGAAATATTAATATCCGTTTCAACAAACAAAAAAATGACGTAGGATCACCTCTACCCATATGAAGTTAGGTATGTGTATATGTTTATATATATGTGCGTGTATGTGTTTATATATATGTATGTGTATATGTTTATATATTTGTGTGTGTATGTGTTTATATATTTGTGTGTGTATATGTTTATATATTTGTGTTTGTGTATGTTTATATATTTGTGTGTATATATGTTTATATATTTGTGTGTGTTTATGTTTATATATTTGTGTGTGTATATGTTTATATATTTGTGTGTATATGTTTATATATTTGTCTGTGTATATGTATTTATATATATATATATCAGTGTGTATATGTGTATATATATATGTGTGTATATGTTTATATATTTATGTGTGTATATATTATTATATTTCGTGTTTATATGTTTATATATTTGTGTGTGTATATGTTTATATATATATGTGTGTATATGTTTATATATTTGTGTGTTTATGTTTATATATTTGTGTGTATATGTTTATATATTTGTCTGTGTATATGTATTTATATATATATATATATATATATATATATATCAGTGTGTATATGTGTACATATTTGTGTGTATATGTTTATATATTTGTCTGTGTATATGTATTCATATATATATATCAGTGTGTATATGTTTATATATATGTGTGTGTATATGTTTATATATGTGTGTGTATATGTTTATATATGTGTGTGTATATGTTTATATATTTGTCTGTGTATATGTATTTATATATGTATATCAGTGTGTATATGTTTATATATATGTGTGTGTATATGTTTATATATTTGTGTGTATATATTATTATATTTCGTATGTATATGTTTATACACTTATGTGTGTATATGTTTATATATATGTGTGTGTATATGTTTATATATTTGTGTGTGTATATGTTTATATATTTTTGTATATACATTCACTCATAAACTAATTAACCGGATTTTGGATTGTGGTTGTTTTGTTTCACGGCATATCAACTTTTATCGGGTTATTTAATGCCGAATGCGGTCATTTTGGTAAAAGATATTATGCTTTAATTTCTATATATCTTCAATTATTTATTCATAGTGTTTGGTTTGGTTGATTTATTTTACGGCATATAAACACTTTTCGGATAATGCAATGCCAAAATCCACTTATTTAAGTAAAAGTGTTTATGTTTCAAGTTCTTTACATCTTGTAAATATTTATTCATGGCGTTTCGTTTTTTTTTTGTACAAACAAATGTTTTTGT
The DNA here is from genome assembly GCA_963556195.1 of Sepiola atlantica. Classification (NCBI taxonomy): domain Eukaryota; kingdom Metazoa; phylum Mollusca; class Cephalopoda; order Sepiida; family Sepiolidae; genus Sepiola; species Sepiola atlantica. The sequence goes on from OY744548.1 coordinate 47,856,868, forward strand.
TTTTGGCTATTGCAGAACATGATTAAGTGTTGCAATAGGTTAGGAAAAAATAACATCAATGTTTGGTGCATTTTTGGTCAGGAAGCCAGTATTTACAGACAGCTTGATCTGGTGGCACCAGGCCGGATTTTCGAACACAGCTGGTAGGTGTAAGGGTTTGTCATGTGGACTATATTTGTCTAATTTATTTGTCTAATTTGTTTGTCTAATTTGTTTGTCTAATTTATTTGTCTAATTTAGTTTCGTTCAAACGGGGTAAAAATCGGATGGAAGCCTTTCGTGAAAATGCAAATACATCCGATTTTTTGAAAATTTACGATAGGTATTAGACATTAATTAATAAATATTACCCAGATTTCAGTTTCTTTGGGGTAATTTATATGGTTTTAGGTGACATAATATGGACACAACCCCCATTTGAAAATAAAAATATATCAGATTTGCATTGAAGTTTATCCATATTCATCATACACCAATTAATGAAGATTTTTGTTTTAATGTAATTCTTTGCAAATATTTCGTTTTCGTTTGCTTCATTTCTTTTCTTAAAAGATTTAATCTGTTCAGTGATATTTTACTTTGATATTTACTATTTCTCCGGTTCGCAATTCACATTCGTTGAAATTATTGTTAAAAAAAAAAAGTCAACAATAAGATGCGAAAATAATATTCCGGATAATCAAATGAATAACAAAAAATAGAATTCTAACATCAATTCTTTTTTAAGCCATTGCCTTTTTGTTACTAGCAAAATATGCCCCCTCCGGTCGCATATTTTTGCTAGACTGGAATAATTATATAATTGTTGGAGAACTACATATAATACGGAGTTAAATAAAAAATGAGTATTTTGGACTATTAAAATAATTTCCAACGCTACTGCTAATGTTTACCCATTCATTTTTTTTTATCGCTTATGTTTGCATTTATGTTTTAAAACATGACGTAAATAATAAATCTATGACGTCACGCCTAAGCTATAATTATTTCGTTAAGGTCATTACCTTTAAAGATCTTTTTATAAGAAAGTCCAAATATCTCAGTTTGTAGAAAGTCAGATTGAAGATTTCAAGATTTCGGTTTCTATTTCCGGTGATGCCATTTTTGCTTGATTTTAATGTTATGATTTGTACATCACGTTTATCTTCACTAAGATTCTTACAGCAACTCATCATTTTTTTTAGATGAAGATTATTTCGATTATTCGGACTACTGTTCACACTCTGCTTGTTATATTCCGAACGTCATGTTAGACTGACGAAATATAAGCAACATTTAAACATTTTACTAAATTACGAAATATTTTCGGTTTTTTTTCCGCGTGATTACAATCTATAGGCAAAAAAGTAGGGAATCAAACGTTGATAAACTTATTTTTAGAGTTACGAAATTAAGAAAGCTTTACTTGGAATTTCGTTTCCGTCAACATAGATTATGAATAGTCATTCGAGAACTATTACTCATTAGACAGTAGATTTTTAAATCATTTACACAACAAACTCATCTGCATTCTAAATCTTGTCTTTATGACTTCACTCTCTCAGGCAACGCCGGGAAATCGGTAAGCTAATAAATAAAAATGAAAGTGGGCAAGTTACGTAGAGGCGAGAAACATACACACACGTACACATGAGAAGTGGTCACCGAATTCTATTTATATACACAAATACTGTTTCGTTGATATCATTTTATTTTACGATATTTAACATTCTCACCCTGCATATACATTGTTAATGGATTTTGATGAAGGAATCCTTTTCTTAGGTAAAAGTTTGATGGAGGAATGCTTTTCCTAGGTAAAAGTTTGACGGAGGATGGAGTTTGATAGAGTCTAATAGAGGAATGCTTTTCCTATGTAAAAGTTTGATGGAGGATGGAGTTTGATGGATGATAGAGTTTCATGGAGAAATCCTTTTCTTAAGTAAGAGTTTGATGGGGGATAGAGTTTGATGGAGAGATTCTTTTCTTAGGTAAGAGTTGGATGGAAGGTGGAGTTTGATGGAGTTTGATAGCGGAATACTCTTTGGAGGATTGTGTTTGATAGAGGAATCCTTTTTTCAGATAAAAGTTTGATGGAAGATGGAGTTTGATAAAAGGAATTCATTTCTTAGGTAAGAGTTTGGTGGAGGATGGAGTTTGATGAAGTTTGATGGAGGAATCATTTTCTAAGTTAAGAGTTTGATGGAGGATGGAGTTTTATGGAGGAATCGTCTTCTTAGGTAAGCGTTTGATGGAGTATGGAGTAAACGCCCAGAATAGTAAACACTCGATAACTCGTAAACCAAAACAAAAACAACATATACTTTATGTCAAACGTCTTCTAATGAAATTATCTACTGAAACCAAATAATTTTAACGTTTATAACGCTTTTTATTTCATGCGATACAATCGAATGTACAGCTAATGATCGCCATGCCCACTGTTGTTGGCCGCCATTAAATCGAGAAGACAGATTTTATAGAAAAGAAAGCATGAATTAAGAAGTGATATAAATGTTAAAACAAGTTGGGTGAGGCGAATAATTTTATTCTAATGCGTTTTATATAAATTATGTGTTGTTGCTTATTTGTTTGTTTTTTACCTAAAAATAATAAAAAAGTAAAGTAATAATTTTTTTAAAATAATTTTTTATTTTTCAATGATCGTTTCTTTCCGTGAGCTATTTACGGAAATGAGCGAACAATCGCTATTTCTATCCTGTGAAAATAACTGGACGCAAATATGCAGACATCCATTACTGCGTCCAGAGTGTATGACTTCTAGCAAATAAAATGAACTGATTTTAAAATCATGAAACAAAAACGAACAGACAACAATATTTATTCAACTATCCGTCTTCTCTGTCCCGTTTCCTTTTTTCGATTCAAGATTTAACGACATGTGACCAGCAAAGGGAAACCTATCTGTTATCAAGATAAAACGTAACCTTATACGCAGACACACGAGAACTGCCTTCTCCGTGACCATTGTCTCTTTTCCAACGCGTCCGCCATTTCAACGTTAGCCTCGATTTCGTATGTCATCTCCATTAAGTCTTCCTCTTCCATACTTTCTGGTCGTCTTTGTCAGAAATCAACGAAAAGCACTAATAATGGTGGCCAACAATCATCAATTATCTGATGGCCTTTTTCTTTCCTTCTTTCGTTCATTTAACATTGATTTTTTTGGTTTATTTTTTGTATTGATTACCGCCTTGTTATTTATGATCCTTTATCTATTTTTCATTCATTCAAGAATTGAGATTAGGTGCCGTATTTTCTTTCCCTTCCCCCTATTTTTTCTTAGCTCCTTACTTCTCATATTTCGTCGGCCTAGTCGCACACAAATTACTGTTCAATATCAGTTCGAATGTGATGGGGGACATTTTATTCTAAAGACAAAATGGCCTCTCTGCACGCATGCGTTTTTAACCTTACATAAAAGCTTTTTGTTTAAAATCACAATGTGAAAAAGACGTTGTTATATTTTCTTAACATTCGTCGGCACACAAAAACGGCTTTATAAGAATAGCAAAATTGAAGAAATACAATTGAAAAAATCTGAATCGTCATTTTTTTCAAGAACCAAAGTGTTTATATATGTATCGATACTAGAATGAGACACATGTGTCTGTTGCCTGTCTGTATACCCTTCATTAAGCATTAGACCTACGAACTTTAAATTTGGTGCAAAGTATACACTATATATGTAGATTACCATAAAGAGGTCTCATGTATATATGTTTATACGTACATAAAAGTAATCCATGGACACGTGTTTCTGGCTCATGACTAACTTACACAGAGATCGAACTCTCGAAGTTGATGTCTATAGTCCTGCGTTCTACCACTGGGCCAAGACGCTCTGTGTAGAAATATGTACGATTTTTATCACCCAAGTATTTAATGAATTTCTATGTAATTATTTTTATAGGTGATTTTCAGATGA
>OY744548.1:47868295-47968295 GCA_963556195.1 Sepiola atlantica
AATAATAGCAGACTTTTATAATTTCATATTTGGTTGAAGAATGCGATATATATATATATATATATATATATATATATATATATATATATATATATATATATATATATATATATTAGTAGGATCCGTCACCCAGCGTTGCCTGGGAAAATATAAAAGAATGGTTAAACTTTTGTAAACAACCGACAGAACGCTATACTGAATATGTTCTCTGTACTTCTGCAGGTTACAGATCGTGCTGAAATAATAATATCATGCTTTACATACACATTCTTACCATGTGAATGATCATCTTTGTAAACTATTCTGTACTATTCCGTTCTTTAACATAACCATTAAATAAACAGAAGATACCGTAGAAACAGAATATAACTTGAAAATCTTATCCCAAAATAGCAGGGTACTGGTCCGAAAACTTCATAAATAGAAATATATACAAATATACATAGACGTAGATTAATATATATATATATATATATATATATATATATATATATATATATAAATAGATTGATAGATAGATGTACAGACTTAGAAATATATATATATATATATATATATATATATATACATGGATAGATAGATAGATAGATAGATAGATAGATAGATAGATAGATAGATGTACAGACTTACAAATATAGACATATATACAGAGACTTAGAAAGATAGATAAACATACATAGATAGATGACACGTTTCGAAATATGTAATGTACGGTAGCTCATTTTTTCAATTTTTTGCTGATAGCTACTGTACAAAGTGTAATGTAGCTGTCCGCAATAAATTGACGTTATGGGCTACCGTAACGCACATGTAGACAAAGGAGTCGAAAGACTCCGAATATGTATTGAATGTGATTTGTGAATGTTGTATAGTACGAAAGTAAAAATATAAATTAGAAGTAAAACAGAAGTAACTACCTAAAATCGTCGCCATGATGATTAGGTTTTGTTTGAAAGTGAAAGCGTTTTTGCATATTGATTCTGTAATTCCGGAACGTATTAAATGTACGTCAATCATTGAAGAGTGTTTATGCTTAAACTCGGTATTCCGTCACCGCGTGAAATAATTCTACTTTATATAGAATATATATATATTCTATATAAAGTACATTTTTTTCCACCCTATTTTCTCGTAGGGTAGCCCCAAAAATAATACACCCTACGCTAAGAAACTCACACTTTCCTTAATAAATTTTACTCGAGCATGTTTACAGAAGCTTTCAATAAATTCAATCATCATCCATTAAAAACTACTTTGAGACCCCCAAGTCTTACTCTCCCAAAAACGTATTCGACTGAGAGGGTAGCAAACTTATTTCCTCCTATCATTTCAATCCTGTGGGCGACTCATTTCACTGGTGACATTATTTCACGCGGTAATATTACATTTTACGCTACTTATTATTTCCTTTATAAAACCCTTGTATATATATATATATATATATATATATATATATATATATATATATATATATATATATATATATATATATATATATATATATATATATATATAAGGCGTGTCTAAAACGTATCCGACCTTAGGCCACAAAAAATATTTCAAATGCGTGACGGGGTTGAAACCCTTATCCCCTTCAAAGTAGGCGTTCCCCATTATCTCTTTTTTTCGCACCCTCTCAACAACAGCTGCACTCCGAGCAGTTTGTAGGCATTCCAGAACGCTGAACATTCACCGCTGATGTGCGGCCATTTTTAAATCGGTTGAACCGCTCCTTTATTTTTGTTACACATCGCGTCCTCTGTAAACACCTGTTGAACCTTATGCGATGGCGAAGTTGAACACCATTCCAAAAGAAGACTTCCAGGGGTGTTTCCGACAGTTGATGGATCGGTGGGCTAAGTGTGTGCAAACACAAGGGCCTACTTTGAAGAGGATTAGGGTCCCAACCCCGTCAGGTATTTGAAATATTGTTCTGGCCTAAAGTCAGATACTATTTAGACAGATCTAAAGAAATCAAAAAATTAGAGCTAAAATACAAATTATTTATTTAAAAACTATATGTTACATATTTCAAAGACGTACCGCGGTTTCACTGAGATAGACTGACCTTTTATCATTTAAAAGGCTGTTATAGTACGCTCAAATCATCAGCGACTCACGAGATGACAACAAATCGAAGAATGGAGTTCAAAGGTGACCGTTAATATCTTCCGGTGTATTCGCTCAAACGTCCCGTTTGGAAAAAGTACCGAGTCAATAAGAGTGTAATGTATGTTTATATGCGTCTTAACCGTAACTAAGTTTTATTTAGAATAAATTAATTATTGATAACCGCTGCTGTATGTTTCTCTGCTACAATGGTGTATTTATGTTATGGGTAATATGTCGTGAGTGGATTAGATTCTGTGTGGCGATTTATTTCTGTTATTAAAGGTTAAAGTGTTATATTTATATTGATTCTTTATTTATTTTCATTTTATTTTGTATTTCTTATAATATTTCTGGGGGCGTGATTATATTTGAGTGTACAGCTGATGTAGTTTATAAGCTATGTGACGGCTGCTATTGAAAGAGGGGTATCTTTATCAGTAAAAGATTACCTAACGGATATTAAATTAAGAGGATGGACGAATATAAGTTTTTATCTAATAACGTTTACGAGCCTATCGGAGTGTCTGTGTGGATAGGATCGGTTTAAAACTTGGTCATATATAATATATTTTTATTTAAGGGTATTCAATAATTATATCTCTAGGCATTTAACTAGTAAGATTAATGTATTTAATAAGATATTTAATATTTTTTAATTGAATGTTATAAGATATCTAAAAATATATGTTATATTTGTGATAGGTGGAGATTGAAGGGATGTGAGTGGCCGTTATATTTGGGTTGGTAGGGAGATGTGGATGTAGTATGTGTAATGTAAAGGGGAAGGGTTGTTAAATTGTATATAAATAATTAATTTGATAGTAATTAAATAGGTCTTAGAGTAGGGGAGCCATATATTTTATGTGGTGTAGAGTTTATCAGACTTATGGGGTTATTAATGAGTAACGTATTTTCGTTGTTAGTTCATTTGGCTAGTCAAAATATTCTTTTATGGTGGCATTTTTTGAAGACCAGTTTTGATGTTCATACAGATTATGGGGGGGGGTTATAAATTCTCTGTAGAATTCTGAACTTTTCAGTGGTACATAGATCAGGGAATGATCAGTGAAGAAAAACACAAAGAGCAAAAGTATGGGCTTAAAATGGAAAGTAAATTTAAAAAAAAATAACGACAGGGTGAGAGAAATGTGTGTCATTCATGCTAAATATTAGGACAAAGAGTTTCAGATTATGGATTTCAGTGTTCGGACTGACTTCCTCATCTTGGCTGCCATGCTCACAAAGTTTCGGCCGTTCTGTCCTCCGGCTTCCATAATGAAAACGCCTCATCTCAGAAATACAGACACCTAAAGAGTTTCAGATATTCAGATTAAATTAATGATATAGGTGGATGGGAAAAGTGGGGAAATGGAATTGAAAGGGAGGTAAAAGTAGAAGACAAATCTATAGGGGATTATAGGTTGGGGATAGAGTAAGAGGAAATACATTTTGAGTAGGTGTGCGGATGGTGGGTTGGGATCTATCATTTCTCTTTACAAACTGTTTATAGTTGTATCTATGTCAACAGTTTGCTATTATTTCATTTCTCATGTTTATAAACGGAGTCTTTGATTTCCTCATAATGACCACCTCGGATACGTATATGGCACATGTTCTATATCCAGGCTTGTAAGGAGCTGATTTTCTCAGGATAGACCAGTTAAATGTATAAGGGGTTTGAGAGATGTAGGTTCCCTGTAATCCATGTTGTTAACTGAACTTATATGGTTCGAGACGAATTTTGATACAGTTCAAAGCAGATTCTATAAATGTGTAAAACTTATATCTACGGATAGAGATATTATCATTGTTACTTTCGTTCGCATTGTTAGATATGCTGATAGCATAAGTAAGATTGATTTTAAGGATGCTGGGTAGCCTTGGGGCTTTGGGGCGTGCGTATCTGGTTCTGATATGGTAGATGTATATTATCAATGCTGGGAGGGGTTACACCAGGTGAAACTGGCTGGGGTTTATTAGGTAAATCTGTAGTTGGTTTAGGTGTATACTGATCGGGGCTACCTACAGGGTTTACAGTGGGTGTCAAGAGGTTATAGTTAAATTAGAGGGGACTGAAAAACCAGACTGAGGGGCATTGCGGGAACTAGACGCATTCGGGAAATTGGAGGTATTCAAGATAAGAGGGGGAAAATTACTCTTTGACAGTACACAACATCTTTATGAATACGATCATTTTATACTAGACAGCGGTTTTTGTCCTAGCAGTTACAGTTGTCCTCGCGAGGGGTTATAGATTTGTTTAATTTTAGTATCGTTAGAAGTAATTCTTATTTGCGCTAGGTTAGGTAAGATAATTTTATTGTTTTTTTATTCAGTATATTTGTGCGGGTGTTTGACGGAACTTTCAATTATTTAAAAGAAATCCCTAGGTATATTGGTTTTACGTTCTGACTATGCGAGGGGGTCACATGCTTTTTGTTCTTCTATTATGTTTAAAATTATATATGATATCATGGTGAACGAAAATATACTACACTGACCATCAAAAGAGAGAGTAATGATTGAGAGTATGGTATCATGACGAACGAACACCACTCTATCCTCAATAAAAAAGATGAGTTAAGGTCTGGGAGGATATCATGACAATAGAACATATACTCCACTTCCACCACCCCAACATTTTTATATCAAACTAGTAAAAAGCTACCCACCCGCGAAGCAATTAATCGAACTGTAGCCTTCTTTACAGGAAAACAAAGAAACAATTTCCATTTCACATATTTGTAATTTGGAGAAAACAACAAAATTATTATTGTCATGGTGTTATTTGATACATTCCAATGTTGAGGAAATGTTCTGTGTATGAACATAATCACATTTTCTTAATTAGGAAATACAACAAAAAAGTTATTTTATATGATTGTAAATGAAAATGAATTTTCCATTAGAAATGCTTAGATAATGAAATGAATAAACGAAAAGAAATGTAATGCCGATTGGTCAAATAAAACAATTATTTATTACTCAGTAATTTTAAATGGTTTCCTTTTGCCTTTCGTCTGTACTATGAACAATAGAGAGAAAAAATAATGAAGATGTAAAAAAATATGACTCTATTTTAAAAATATAATTTTGGAAGATTAGAGGAGTGAGCTTTTCTTTTTTCAAAATAATCGAAGTTATCATTTGCAATTCAAATGTTATCCATTAAATCGCTTTAATTAATATAACTGTTGATAATAATATTAATATCAAGAAAACTATTGCGTATATATATAAGAAAATAAGAGGATGAAATTACAAATGAATCGTACAGAATATTATTTTTTTAGAAGCTGTTTATAACGTAAATATGAAAATGATAAAGCCTTGACAGTGTTTTGTAAGTTTTCCAGTGAGTATATATAGCGTCTTTGAAAATATTTTGTTGAATCATTGAATTTTTATAAGTCTCTTTGGTAATCCATACCAGTGGAGGATATGCCCTCGACGATCAGTCCGACAGCTTTTGTGGGGTCATCTAGTCCTGCTCTGTCAGGCTGATATTAATTCTTGGCATTTCTGGGAGGTCTACTCCCAGGCTTTACCTTCTCGCTTTGAGAAAGGGGGGGGGGTTATTGCCAATCGCCCGAGACGCCCCTACGGCGGAATGCCGATGAGACTGCGTAGGCATTTTTTCGGGGCCATAGTTCGCTACCTCCTGTGCGCTGGCTTAGTATCCCAACCTTCCGGCCTTGCGCCACACTTACCCACGATGCGAGATAGGTAGATAAATGTAGTATAATTGAATCAAATAAGCCGAAGATGTGTTGATATAAATATAGTTCAGATAAATGGAAAAAATCTTTCGACTTTATTTATTTCGATAAAAAATGTATTTCTATTTTAAAAGAGAACTATTTACTCGGAAATTGATTTTGTGAAAATCAAATATGCATCTATTTAACAAAATCCATCAACGTATTTTATTCCCGGACAACGTCAACTTCTGCTGCTAGTTTCCTATAAACGTGCAGTTATAATCTAAAACTATGTCTTCGATTACGCCTCTCGATGTTATTTCCCCTCATACAGAGGAAACTCCCACGCGTCGGCCGCCATCGCTGTGGAGAAATTCGGATGCCTACGTGATGACCTGACAATTCTGCTCGGGTCATAGCAGGCTATGTCGGCGTATTATTCAAAACTGGGGAACATTGTTTTAGTGAACGCTTTTAAAACGTTTAGTACAAAAGAGTGGACGAATGTCAGGAGTCGAACTTTTGAGAAAGTGAAATGACATTTTGATTGATAGAAACTAAACAATGGCAAGGTATGTAAAGACTCCATCAATGATTATACAAAAGATATATATATATATATATATATATATATATATATATATATCCTTGCCAGTAAGTTAAGCGCACGGTCGGGTTTGATTTTGAGAAGCCAGCGCACTAGAATAGCGCACTCAAGCCTCGAAATAATTCCTGAGAAACCTTGTCGGCATGCCTCTGTAGGGGCGCCTATATCGATTAGCATTAAACTAAGCCTCTTCTCAGAAAGAAGTAATGCCTGGGAAGGTGGATTTCCTAGGACAGGACAGAACCATACCTCAACCCATATACAACAAAGCCACCGTCAAACTGATTTGTATCACAATTCTATTATATATATATTCCATGGATTAAAGATATAAAGCTCCTTGCTTTGAACTTCTGATGTTCTAATAAATATTGTATCTTTTTTATTCTCATATTTCATCTCTAGAATTGATTGCTCTATTCAATATATTGAGCTTTATATTATCACGATAGATTACTATTAAACGATAATTCAATTATTTTTAATTTAATTCAACATTTTAATATTATATATATATATATATATATATATATATATATATATATATATATATATACATATACCAACTTAAGCGTATATAATATTATTTTTTGTAAGAAAAAAACAACATTTTTTCACCCACACTCCTCCAATTTTTTTTACTCTTCCCCATCCAAATAAATATTCTTAGTTCACCCCCCCACCCAAAGAATTATTTTTAGTTAAAGAAAAAAAAAATTTAACCCCCAAATCTTTTATACCTTCCCGCACCCAAAAGAAATATTTTTGCTAGGTGGAAGCAGAACAGAAACAACACTACCTCTACACATCTAAAAAAAAAGAAAACGGTAATGCCTAGGAGAAGTGTATCATGAAAACAGAACAGATACTACACTACCTCCACACTTCTCAAATAGGACGGGGTAATGTTTAGGAGGATTCTATCATGACAACAGAACAGATAATACACTAACTCCACACCATCAAAAGAAAAGGGGGTAATGCCTGGGAGTATGGTATCATGACAACATAACAAATACCACAATACCTCTACACCTTTCAAAAGATGATTGGGTAATGCCTGAGCGGATGGTATCATGACAACAGTACACATAGAACACTACCTCCACACCTCTCAAAAAGGAGGAAGTAATACCTGGGAGGATGGTTTCATGACTACAGAACATATACTACACTACTTCCACACCTCTAAACAAAGGAAGCGGTAATCCATGCGAGGATGGTACCATGACAACAAAACAGATACTACACTACCTCTACACCTTTCAAAAAAAGAGGAGGTGATGCCTAGTAGGATGGTATCATAAAACAGAACAGATACTACACTAACTCCACAACATAAAAAGAAAAAGGAGGTAATGCCTGAGAAGATGGTATCATGACTACAGAACAGATACTACACCACCTCCACACCTCTCAAACAAGGAAGAGGTAATACCTGGAAGGAGGGTATCATGACAAAAGAACAGATACTACACAACCTCCACACCTCTAAAAAAAATAGGAGGTAATGCCTAAGATGATAGTATCATGACAATGGAACAGATACTACACTACGTCCACACGTGTCAAATAGGAGGAGGTAATACCTGGGATGATGCTATCATGACAACAGAACAGATACAACACTACCTCCATACCTCTCAAAAAAGGAAGAGATAATACCTGGGAGGATGGTATCATGACAACACAGCAGATACTACACTACACTATGGCCCTGAATTGAGCATATAAAATAGTACCATAGTCTTAAATAATATATACTATACTCTTTCTAAGTAGAATAGTTTTAAATAGTATTTTTTTTATTGCTTTAGACAGATACATACACTTAATTATTAATATATATATATATATATATATATATATATATATATATATATATATATATATATACATATATGTAAATATATATATTTATAATACCTATATATATTTATAATACCTATATATATTTATATATATATATATATATTTATAATATATATATTTATAATATATATATATATATTTATAATATATATATATATTTATAATATATATATATATTTATATATATATATTTATAATGTATATATATATATATTTATAATATATATATTTATATATATATATTTATAATATATATATATATATATTTATAATATATATATATATTTATAATATATATATTTATATATATATATTTATAATATATATATATATATATTTATAATATATATATATATTTATAATATATATATATATATATATTTATAATATATATATATATATATATATTTATAATATCTTTCTATATATATTTATTATATATATATATATATATATATATATATAATAAAATGGATCGTTCAGTTTTAAAGCAAGATTAAATTTAAAAAAATTAATTAATCTTGCATTCATAATGGCTTATATTTTCAATTTATAATAAATACCCAGCAATGCTTTAAAACTGAACGACCCATTTTATTAACTACAAGCACGCCAATGCTTTTCTTCGTTCGACAACCAGAATTTGAATTCATAACCGCCAATTACATCGGCATGGACACATCACACCAAGGACATTTATCAAAGAAACTAAAGAAAAAAGTTTGTTTATTTTTGTTTTTGATGATCAAATTTTATTCCGAAATCAATAAGATTAAGTTAAAAAATATTAATTAATTAATCTTGCATTGATAATGGCTTATATTTTCAATTAATATATTCAATATATATATATATATATATATATATATATATATATATATATATATATATATATATATATATATATATGGGAAATGAAAAATGAAAAACCAAACCATGTTTTTTATGCATTCATCAACGTTTCGTCTTTATTTGTAAGACTTCATCAGGATGATAATTTTAAGAAAAATGTCATGCAAGTACATAGAAATATTGGGTTGACATGATGGGTTAATGAGAAGAAGTAGTAGCCACTACTGGGAGCGCAGGACCAAGGTCCTGGATGAGAGAAGTCGGTGGCAGGGAGTAAAATGAATGTTGATGACTGTGAGGGAAAAAGGGGAGGGTGGGAGTGTTAGTGAATTTGTCTTAGGGTGGGAGAGAGGGGAGGGGGTGCTAAGATATTTGTTGTGGTGAGGTGTAGCATGAATTTTGAGGGGCTGGGGAAAGAGGAGAGGAGGAGGGAAGCTCTGTGTCTTTGGTGTGTAGGTAGTATCATAGTTTTAGAAAAAGATTTGAAGAAATGAAGATGATTTGAAAGTGGGCGGGGTGGGTGGGTTAGAGTGTGAAAGAAGAGGTCGAAAGGGTGAGATGGGTGAGGGGGAAAGGGGAGATTTTGTTGTGGTTAGGTTGAAATGTTTGGAGGGTAGGAGTATTGACCAGCTGGCTATGTCAAGAATGTGTGAATATAAGTAAGTTAAGAGGAAAGTGTTGAAATGTGCTGAGGATATGACAATGAGGGGAAGGAAAAAGAAAAAGAAAGAGAAGGAGAAAAGTGATATTAATTTTGGTAAGAAATAGGTGAAATGTAGTTTTGTGCAGGCAGTGTTGATGGTTTTAAATTAAATTGATGGCAAAGGGGGTTTAAATATCAAAATATTTGTGAGGGCATCTAGATTGTGTTCAATGGTGAGGCTGTTATTGTGGTTAAGTGGTTTGGATTCGTGGTGAATGAAAATGTATGTGATGAGGGGTTTGTGCGCGAGTGTGTATGCGGGGACTTGTATATAAGTACAGTTGAGAGCGAAGAGTTTGTTCGGTCAGGATAATTTTGCTAATTAAGGGGGATAGATTGTAGAAGCCATTTCGTTGTCTGATTTAATTGGAGCGAGGGTGTATTTAACTAATATATTTTAACACTAACCCTAAGTCTTACTGGCAAGAATGTTAAACCACAGGTAATTGCCAAAAAGAGTGAACCCTCCTAAAAACGCACAGATACATCATTCTAAATTCTAATATATGTTTTCCTTCTTTCCGTTTTTCGCAGTGTTCACACGTAATCTCCTAAAGAAGCAAAATATATTTTTTTTGCGGTGGGGATAGAGGAGTGTGTTAATTTGCAACTGTACCATAGTTTATATTGTTAACTGTATCTTCCTTTCTTTAGTTGTGTTTACTTTTCCCGTGAAAATTAAATAAATAGCTTCTTTAAAATTATTTTAATAATTAAAACTCTTATTTTTCATGTATAAATAAAAAATATTAAAAGTTTTAGTATTATTGTAGATTAACACCCTCACCTCTCCCAAATGAGATTCTACTTTTTAGGCGATTACGTGTAGATACCCTGGAAATTCTGGCGGCAATAGAAAACAACAAAATTATTTTACAATTTAGAGCGGGGCATCAATGTCGCATATAAATTTAACGTAAAATGAACCTCTATATCCAAGCTATTCTAGAGTTTTATGGCACTTAACTATTTTATTTTTTTGCTATTGGAGGTAAATTCTGTGGGTTATTATTTTTTTGGGGGGTAGATGTCCACTGTTTTAGACGATTACGTGTGGTTTTACGACCTTGCCAGAACTGTCCTAATAAGTTAAAATTACCCTAAAAAGTAGAATCACACTTTTTAAAGGCGAGGAGAAATAATTTAGCTGAGGGTGTTAATTTACAAATTTACCAATGTAACGTATGGCGTTAAAATTATGGAAGTCTCCGAGTGGAAACATTATTTTAACTATACCCTCCAATTAATTGGTGTTTTGATATAAATATAGTTTGGTTAAATGGAGAAAAAACTTATGCATTTATTCATTTAGAAGACAGAAAAAAACTTCATTAAGTTTTAAAAAAAATATGAATCTTTATTTTTTAATTTAAAAAGCTGAGAAGATGGAGGACATTTTTATTATAGCTAATATAATCATATTCAATAGGCATCGTTGTCGTCGTTAAAAACAACAAACAAACTTTAGTTTTAAATATAAAGTATATATCTAAAGAAAACTTTTTTAGTTATTGCGTTCAATGCAGAGTTTATATTTAAAAAATAAATTATTTCAGGTAATCTAAGGTGTTGGTTTGTGTAAACATACGCATGACCGGAAGTTATCATTCAAATTTCAAAATAATCATTTTGAATGTGAAATGTTTTTCATGAAATTGTTGGAATTAATATTATTACTACTATCAATAATAACATTAATATGAACAAAACTTTTGAATATATAAGGAAACTTTCTACCGAAAATAAAAATGAATTGTGCAGAATATTAATTTATTAGAAGGTGTTTATAAAATTATTATTCAAATGAAGCATCGGAATGAATGTGTTTACACAGTGTTCTATTGGCTATATATAACGTATTTGAATATGTTTAAAAGTTTAATTGAATTAAATAAGTGTGACATGTTTTGATACAAACATATTTAGGATGAATGGAAAATATTTCGCATTTATTCATTTCGATATGATAGTCATTGAATCAAGAAACCAACGTAAACAAAAATGAAAAGAGAAAATACGAACCTTGTTAATATGTCCACCGATTTTCTAACTTTATTGTTCAATAACTGTCTCAAGATGACTGATTTGGAGTAAAACAAAAGAATTTTAACGTTGATGTTTTTTCAAATCAGTAATCTTGAAAAAGTCCACAATACACACGAAACGTCGATGAACATGTAAACAATTTTTGGTTTTACTTTTGACATTTTCCATATATATATATATATATATATATATATATATATATATATATATATGTATGATGTTATATAGAAATAAGATGCTAAGCACAATCATAGTTAGAACAGAAAACCACTTTAGTCTTATATACAGTTACACTTTCGGTCTGACGTTTTATCTTTAGCCTTTTCCTTTAACCAAATTTGGACAAACACACACACATTTACATATATATATATATATATATATATATATATATATATATATATATATATATATATATATATGTGTGTGTGTGTGTGTGTGTGTGTGTGTGTGTGTGTTTGTGGTTGAGAAAAGAAAAGAGATGTTGATATTTAAAGGTATATAGCGGGGAAAGATTGTGTTATTATTTGTTTTGTCAAACAAAATCCTTAAACTCAATAACCTCAAAAGCTACGATCAACTAAAAAGAATCACCACGAAATCGCCATTGTGAATCGTGATGGCGTCATGTTTTTTTAGCAGCTAATCGAAATTAACCAGTTTTACCGCATGTTTTGCATTCATATACGCAGATGCTTTTATGACACACTAGAAACGAATGCACGCAAATGTATATTCAAAGTAAGTTCAGATAAATCCGAATGCACAACCATAAGTCTAGATAGGTACATAGATAAAGAGAGGAAAGAGAAGGAGAAAGAAAGATGGCGACAATTACATATATGAACGTTTGGTCAACTAATACAGAAATTTCTAACATTTTCTAACTTGTAACTGGCTTTAACGACCTCGAGTTGTTCCTTTTTTGAAAGCTAGTCCGCAATTTCCACCTACATAAAGGGAGATATGAATTAAGGGAGCCTTCTAGATGTAAATACCATTGGCTAATATACTCATAAGGTCTGCTACTAATCACACAACCACATAACCAGAGAAAGAGGGAAGGCTGTCTTAAACATAATTGTATGGATGTCTAAAGTTTAGAATAGATGAACTTCAACTGAGCCATTAATTGGCTTCACATGTTGGATTTGGAGGAAAGTGGTGGGACCGCTAATTTTGTTCCATACGTTCAAATTCCCTTATTTGAAAACGATTTGCGAGCTCCATTTTGAGGTCAACGTATAGATTTGATTCTTTCATTAGAAACTGCTTTGTATAATTACATGTTTATCAAATGTGTTATAGGTACCGTCTGAGAACGATGTAGGTCACTCTGAAAAATATGAATGTCACTCTGAAAAATATGAAGGTCACTCTGCGAACGATATCGCGGTCACTGTGTAATAGATATAGGGATCACTGCGAACGATATAGGGGCCACTCTGAGAAAGATATAGGATCACTCTGAGAACGATATAGAGGTCACTCTTAAAACTATATAGGGGTCATAAAGAACATTATCGGGGTCACCCTAAACACAGTATAGGAGTCACTCTGAAAACGATATAGGGCCACTCATAAAGCAATGAAAGAACAAACCTATTTTTTTTTACTACATAACAACTTCATATGTTATTATCAAATTCATTTTACTACACGTTTTACCTCCAAACGTTTAACTTGGAATTATTCTAAATATATTTGAAACATGTACATGCATTGTTAAATGCCCTGTTATGGTTGTTATACTTGTTTTAAACTTATATAACGGTTGCACCAATATGAATTGTATCTTTAGTTGTATTTTCTATTATCTTTAATTTTCTTACATAATATACTTTTTTCTTTGCTTTACTAATTCATAGAACTGCGTGGTTATAAAACTGATTGATTTACCTTTCTGGATGTGTGTTATATTTCTCACCATGTTTGCATTAGTGAAGCAGGGCAGTCTATATATGGGTGAACAAACAACCACAACATTATGTTTCGGAATTTTTTAAATGAGGATTGATGATCTGTATTATTTGGCTTATTCGGACTACTGCTCTCATCTCGGATGTTATGTTGGGCGACAATGACCTCCTAAATAGACCTAGTATAGAATTTTTAAAATATGGAAACCATTAATTATAAATAATAGATTAGAATAGCATTAATATATATATATATATATATATATATATATATATATATATATATAAAGTAATATGTTGTAATATATAGTGATAAGTAGTAATATATAGTGATAAGTAGTAAGACTACACATATAAAACAAGAAAGGGTTTAAGGCTACTAAATCTTATCATAGTATAGACCGCAAGCACCTGTGGCGTAATGGATATACATGCTAAGTAATAATCAGTTCTAAGTCTTCTGGAGGTTGAAGGTTCAATCCTCAGTGCGGACTATGCTAATAACACAATTATGAATTACTTGAAACTTCTTCCCGGTCACGACGGAACGAGAGGAAGTAGTACCTGTGGATTAAATAAATTGTTCCGGTTGAAATTCCGTACAGATTCCCGAGTTCGAAAAGATGCACCTGAAGAAGGTCGAAGGTTACATCGGCTGAAACCTTGTTAGAATAACTTCCAAGATGAAAACATAAGTCCGAATAATTTAAATAATACAAACTTCAACTGAAATTAAAATAGCTGAATTCGAAATTGATAAAAAATATAAATTTCGATGGTTTTAT
Organism: Sepiola atlantica; assembly: GCA_963556195.1. Lineage (NCBI taxonomy): Eukaryota > Metazoa > Mollusca > Cephalopoda > Sepiida > Sepiolidae > Sepiola > Sepiola atlantica. The sequence continues at coordinate 47,882,893 of OY744548.1, forward strand.
TCATTTTTTTCATTTTCTATTTTGACTGCTCTTTTGATCCTTCGATATAACCGATTCGTAATGATTACTAGTATTCATCGTCAATCGTTTATAATTTCGAACATCCCAATGCTACCATCTTGAGGGAGGAAATAAAAACTTGTTCTTAAAAGCAAACAGATTATTAGACACTCAAAACGAGTACTGATTTTTTATGGAGAAATAATGTAACTTGCAGTTTAGTTATTTTCGCAGACGCATACATTTATAATTTTAAATTCTGTTTTGTTTTAAAGTTGAGTGAATTACTATTTGAAGTCGAGTTTTTAATTTGAAGATGAGCCGTTTTAATTAGAAGTTGTACTTTTTAATTTGAATTTCAACTTTTTAAATTTCACACTAAATGTGTACTCTCGATTTAAGCCTTTGTACTTTGAAGTTGGCATTTATTCAATTCAAGATTGAGGCTTTTTTTCTTTGTTGTTACGCTTTTTAAATTTGTGGTTGAGACTTTAAAAGTTTGAGACTGAGTGTTTTAATTCAAAATTCAACTTTTCAAATTGAGAGTAAAAATGTGTAATTTCGGTTTGAGCTTTTTATTTTGCAGTTCATCTTTATTTACTTTAAGATTTTTAAGGTTTTGCATTTAGCGGGTGACTCTTTTAAATTTAGCGTTGAACTTTTTTCATTTGCGGTTGAGTTTTTTAATTTGCGATTGAGCTTTTAAATTTGTGGTTAAGCTTTTTTAATTTGCGGTTGAGATTTTTAATTTTGGGTTGACCTTTTTTATGGAAATCGCTCCAGACAAGGCATGAAGCCACTTGATGTAAGGAGCTAACAAGAACAACTATGGTTATCGCAAAGACAGGAGATGCCTATTGGTCTTAGTTTTGAAAAGACCAAGATTATAGGTAGGAGGAAAACAGTCAGCGGAAAGAGACTTTCACGAGTCTGCGGTTCTTGTAAAGAAGCTACTGGAATAGGAAGCTGTATTACAATGTATTATCAAAACAGCGAATTGATGGAGACCACTAGACCAGCGAGTCAAACGAACTGGAACAAAAGAAGCGGGGAATATATCACATAATTCTGAAGAACACATGGCATAATAGTATTTATAGAGAAAAACTGAGGCTGGCAACATCACGTCTGTGAGAGAGAAAGGGTAAAGAGAAGAAGAAAGAGTAGGGCCAATCAAATTACAGATACGTTTCTGCACCTTATCAAAAACTCTCAAATGGGACAGAGATTCACCAGTTCAAATATGACAACAGTACTCCATACATTGTCTGATTGTAGATTTGTAGAGATAGAGAATAGCCCCAAGCGTGAGAAAGTGTTTAGAGCGATAGAGATCACCAACTTTACGAGAAGCAGAAAAGGCAATGGATCTAATGTATGAACTCCAAGAAAGATTTGATGAAAGAGAAAGACCAAAAAGTTTTAGAGTTGATTTCTCCTCAACTGAACCCATGTCAACTTCTAGATCAGCTGCATATTTCGACTGATCCAAGGGAGATGAGCTAGAAGTAATACCAGAAATGAGAGTAGTATCATCAGTATAGATGTTAATTTTCTGAACAATATTCTCTGGAAGATCATTAATATAGAGAAAAAAAAACGGTGTTGGGCCTAGAATAGAACCCTGAGAAACATCAGCATTGATAGGAAAAGAGAATGAAGAGATACTGTTCAAAGTTACTCGCAAGCTTCGATCAGAAAGAAAAGACCTAATAATTTCAAAAACCTCACCACCAATACCATAACCCTGAAGCTTGTGTAGGAGATCAGCATGCCACACTCTGTCAAACGCCTTCGAAATGTCAAGCGCAATGGCTCTTCCCTCTACTGAATTATCCATAAACCGACGGATCCGCTCAGTTACAACAGTTAAAAGATCAGCAGTTGAACGAAAACCACGAAAGCCATACTGAACATTACTAAATAGGCCCAGACTTTCCAGAAAATGAACAAGCTTGCAGTCGACAAACCTTTCAAAAACCTTGCTTATAACAGAGAGGAGACTAACCGGACGATACTTAGTTGGGTCAGACCGTTCACCAGCATTTTTAAAGATAGGGGCCACAGTATACAATGAACTTATTATTTACACACAAACACACACACACACATATATATATATATATATATATATATATATATATATATATATATATATATATATATATATATATATATATATATATATATATGTTACACCGGCCGTTCTTACACAGGAGAAACAACACCGGTTGTCACTATAAATAGTGCGAGTCACCAGAAGACAAAGCACAGTCTTGTAACTGTCTAGCCAAGATCTAGTCAGTTTCTTACTTTGTTAATACACTTGTTAAACCAACCCTCGACTTGACTTCCTTTATTTATTATTTACTGTGGAACAACTTCACAACAATATATATGGAAGATCTTTTTATAAACCTGCGGGGTCTAGGAAATACCCAACTAGTACACGGGCTCACTCTACCGTAAAGACTCTGACAAACATATGCACGGGTTAGGGGTTTATGTTCGGAACACCCTCCCTCTGACTAGAGAACATAGGTTAGAATAAGAATACCAAGAATACCTGTGCTTTAGATTGACTATACATCACAGCGTCAGTTACTTATATTTCTTATACCGTTCCTCGTCGACCACGGACTGTACTCTGCAAATCCCTGTCTCTGAAAACATAGATAGAGCACTCTTAATTGACTCGAATGCCCAGATACATGTATTTGGGGATTTTAATGATCACCACCGCGACTGGTTGGGATTCTCCAGCCTTACTGACGCAGCCGGCAACTCTACGTATAATTTCTCCTTAGCCCACTCCCTCTCTCAGACTTTCGATTTTCCGACCCACATCCCCGATCGAGTAGACCAACAAGCCTCACTCCTAGACCTTTTCTTGACCTCTATGCCCGAAGCATGTGTGACGAAAGCTCATAGACCACTCGGGAATGCTGATCACATTGTGCTAATGATACATATCACCCTAAAAAGTCGTCCAAAAGCTGATGAACCGTTGCTCAAAACAACGAGATACTACAAGCAGGCTGATTTTGAGTCAATCAGAGATCACATCAGTGACGCCCCATGGAAGGAAACCTTCTCACTCCCTGCCGACCAGTGTGAAAATGAATTAACTGAATGGGTCAAAGCGGGCATTGAAGCTTATGTCCCCATGCGAAAATTATTTAGCAAGCCCCACTCTCCCCAATGGTTCACCTCGGAATGTGCAGCTGCCATTCTGATGCTAAGAGGCAACAAGCATTCCGTAAATTCGGCCGCCATAAGTCATCTACTAATAGACATAAGTTTATAGAGTCAAGAAATAATTACAAGGCCGTGATAGGTGAGCAAAGTAAAGGTATAATGAGTTAACAAAAAAACGCATCCAGTCACAGAAACTAGGTACTCGTGATTTCTGGAAAATCTATAATAGTGTAGTGAATAATGGTCAATCAACGATTCCCCCACTATCAAACCACAATGATGTCGTTTGCACGGCCACTGATAAGGCTGAACTACTTGCCCAGCGTTTCGCTTCTAACTCTACCTTGGACTAAAAAAAACACCCCCTCCCCAAATTCCCATTGCGGACCGAAGCCACACTTGATAACCTGGTCATCACCCCATCCCATGTCAGAGACATCATAAAAAACCTTGACACCTCCAAAGCTTGTGGGCCTGATCTTATACCTATAATAGTAATAAAGAAATGCTCTGCTGAACTGGCCCCTGTCCTCTCCAAACTCTACAATAAATGCCTAGCTGAATCTTGCTTCCCTGATAGCTGGAAAATTTCCTGTGTTGTACCAGTCTACAAGAATTCTGGGAATAGAACCGATCCTCAGAACTACCGCCCAATCAGTCTACTGCCGATCTTTGCTAAAATCTTTGAATCCTTAATCAATCTAGCTATAGTACTGCACTTAGTTAATGCTAAACTTCTTTCTGACCGCCAGTATGGATTTAGACAAGTACGATCTACTGCAGACATCCTAACGGTCATCTCAGAACGCAGGTATCATACACTCGACAAAGCAGGTGAAGCTAGGGCAGTAGGGCTTGATATATCCAAAGCCTTTGACAAGGTATGGCATAAAGGGCTTCTCCTAAAAATACGCTCATACGGTGTTACTGGGCAATTACTTAATATAATTAGATCCTTCCTAACCAAAAGAAAAATCCAGGTTGTCCTCGATGGCTGTTCATCTAAGCAACATGACATAAATGCTGGTGTACCCCAGGGATCTATCCTTGGACCTTTGTTGTTCCTGATCAATATAAACGATCTCCCTGGTGACATAGAGTCTGAGATTGGTTTATTTGCTGACGACACCACGCTTTACTCTCGCCATGTTGGCAAAACAGACGCGATCATATTCGAGGCAATGACTGAATCCTTAGAAAATGACCTCCAGGCTGAAGTGAATTGGGGTCATAAATGGTTGGTAACTTTTAATGCCGTAAAGAAAAAGCTCCTTTCCTTCGATAACTACAAGAAACCACTCCAACCACTGATTGTCATGGAAAATAACACCCTACCTGAGAGTTCATCATTCAAACTCCTCGACCTAACTTTCACAAGTAACATGAATTGGAATAAATACATTGAAGGCATTGCCAAGACTGCCGCAAAGAAGGTTGGCTCCCTCTACCTGCTAGTAAACACCTCACACCTGACATTATCCTGTATCTCTACAAAGCCACCATCCGTCCATGCATGGAGTATTGTTGCCACATCTTGGCTGGTGCATCATCCACTACTCTCTCCCTCTTTGACAAGGTCCAAAAAAGAGTCGTCAACCTAATAGGTCCTTCACTGTTAACCAAGCTCCAGTCCCTGTCCCATCGCCGCAATGTAGCATCCTTATGTTTGTTTTACAAATACTTCAATGGATTATGCTCCAATGAACTGGCTACTCTGGTGCCATCTCGACGTAAATTCACTAGAATAACTCGACAATCAACTAAATCCCATCCATTCACTGTGGAGGTCCCTAGATGCCGGAGAGCTTTCTACTCAAATAGCTTCTTTCTTCGTGCTGCTGGCCTCTGGAACTCCCTCCCTTCCCCCCTGTTTCCATGACAGTACTGACAGTCAGAAATTTAAAATTAATGTAAACAGACATCTCGCTGCGCAGATCCCAGTTTAGGTTGACACCCCCCCTCCCAACCTTCTCCCAGTTTCTTTCTTCTCAGTAGCCCCTTACGTCTACAGTGGCGGCCTGCCTTATTTGGGGTGAACTTCGTTAAAAAAAAACCCAAAACCCCAGAGGACTTCTTCCAACAAGAAGGGAAACAGGACTTAGACAAATAGAGATTGAGTAATTTAGATAGGATAGAACAAAGTCCAGGAGAACAACGATCGAGAACAACAACAACAGGAATTGAATCAGGACCGGAAGCTTTAGACTGATCAAGATCAGAAAGAACCATAGCAACCATCTTTGGAGTGATAATAACAGAATCCTAAGACTGATCAGTTTTCAAAGGAAAATTATGAAGAACGTCACCAGAATCATCAAGAGAAGAATTGTCAGCAAAAATACTAGCAAAGAGATCAGCCTTATCCTTAGAAGATGAAATAACCTGAAGACCATTAACAAGAGGAGGAATAGCGGACTTGCCACTATTAATAACAATATTGTAGATTCTCCAAAAATTGAGATGAGATAGTCACAAATCCTTTGAGAATAGCTAGACTTAGCCTCAGAGATTGCTCTCTTGCAGGCATTGCTAGCTCTCCTGTGAGGTTGTCTAGAATTCTAAGAAACATCCTGACGATACTGATTAAAGTAATGGTTACGATCGACAATGGCGGAAGTACAAACAGATGAAAACCATGGAGGAGAATGAGGTTTAGTTTGAAACTTACGATGAGGAATGAAGGTGTCAATTCCAATAAGAAGCTACTTTATTAGCAGCAGCATTCGGAGACATACGAAAGACCGATGTCTTCCAAATGCCGATAAATATTTAAAAATTGGCAAAACAAAACGACGCTTTTTTGGATGTAATAATCTTTTAAATTAAAACAATTTGCGGTTGAGCATTTTAATTTGTGGTTGTCTACTTTAACTTGCTATTGAGTCTTTTTAGTTTGAAGTTAACCTTTTTTTAATTTGAAGTTGTGTTCTTTCAATTTAAGTTTAAGTTATTTCAATTCGAGGTGGATCTATTTTATTTGAGGTTGAGCTGTTTTTTAAACTGTCTGTAAGCAGATGGAGTTCTCCGTTACCTAGTGACAGTTTCGTGATGTCTGTTGTACCCGCTTCGCAAAAGCACTTAATTTCCTATCGTTTTACGATTTCTTGTTATCAAGTAAAACTGGTGCAAAAGCCGACGAATTGATAACATCTCAAGGGCACAGCCCAATTTTCCTGCTTTTTAATGAAGCATAGAGGGCCTATTCACATCGTTGCCACCTCCACTTTGCGTGCCTATTGTGCCTATTGAAACAAATCTGACCTGGTTGTCTGGACTGAGAGAAGATACGTGATTGTATGCACGAAGTGACGCAATCGATGACACACTGACAGAGACAACAACGACGATACTACCCCAACCACCACCACCACAACTCCTCAGCGATCACTCAATTTTGTCATTCACACCTACGTTTGCTACTTGGAAACACAGCGGCCCTTCTAATTCGGCCTTTGTATTTCACAACTAACCGATAACCCCGTATTATATATAATTTAAATAATGATACATGTTTAATATTCCACATGTAAAAAATAAATGAGGATTTACAAACGTATGTTAGTAAAAACATACGTTTGTAAATAGTTTTTGATATTTGAGAGTTCGATTTTCTTGCTCAGTTTAAAATTTGTATTCAAATATGTAAAGACACCAATGAATTTATTCATACATTTCTGACGTTCGGATACTCCATGAAACTGCAGTAAAGCCACATTTATTATTATATAAACCAAGATTTATATTGTTAACGGTCTATAATACTTGAATAATTTCAAATTCAATAATGCTTCTTACAATGAACAACTTCTTTATTCTTAAATTTCGGCAAGCCGTGGCCATGTTTATGGTCTGATGTGAAATCAGAAACAACTGTTATAACCTCGCGGCTAATAACAACACCAAAAAAGACTACAGGAACTATAAATGTTTCTGATGAAGGGAGATGTTTTCCCGAAAATTTAGGAAAAATCGCATTGTTATCGGTTTTTAATATTAATAATTTTACATTCAACAGTGCTTCTTAAAATGAACTACGTTTTTATCCTTCATATATATATATATATATATATAGTCTCAGTAGTTTCTCAACCATTAAAACTATACTAAAAAAAAATTTTTTTTAACTTTTAGTCCCAAGTCTTTCAGTGGAAAATCACTCATTTAAGTCAATTTATTTTTTACAGTTTTTATCCAACACTATTTTAATGGATCATCAGTTGTTTACCATGAAAAACTGTTTCGGGAATTTAAAAACAAGACAGTATTTAATTTCATGGCTTCCCAGCAGAGTTGATCAGACCCCACTTCCATTAAAAGACAAAAACATAAACGTTCCTTATACTAAATCTACGTTTTGTTCCATATAAATGTTTTGCTAACTTATATTAGTTATTTAAAAAAAAAGAAAAGAAATATTTCCCTTACCTGTGCTGTTCGTCTGTCTAATAAAATTTATCCGTTACTTACAAAAATGTTGCTGTATTTTAAAGTGTTTGGACGAATCCATTACACTATTATTTAGGTGATTGATGTATTATTTTTTGTTTTATATTATAAATATAAAAAATATCAACACATCAAAAAATAAAGAATAAATAAATAAATATGTATATATATATATATATATATATATATATACATATATATACTTTTAGTCCCTCCTTCTCTCCCTCCTCCTTTGTTGTCCATCTCCCCGTTGTCGTCAACCTCAAATAAATACTAATCTTCCTTGTTCACTTACAGTTTTTCTAATCTGCGTTCACAAGCCAACTGTCAATTTTTTTCCTTTTCTCAGTGTTTCAAATCGGCGTTTATAAGCTAACCGTTAATTTTTCTCTTTTTCTTCTTCTTTTTCTTTGCCCACTCCCAGTGTTTAATATCGGCGTTCATAACTGTCGATTTCTTCTTCTTCTTCTTCTTCTTCTTCTTCTTCTTCTTCTTCTTCTTCTTCTTCTTCTTCTTCTTTAACATTTCTTTCTTTCTTTCTACAGTATTTTTATTGTTTTTCTTTTTCTCATTATAATTAGTATGTGTTATATATATACGTTTATAAATATTTTACATTATTTTTATTTATATATCCTATGATTTGTTCTATCAGTTTATTTTGATTAATTTGATAAGATTTAAAAACATCAGGATGGCGAGTAATTGCTTTATTTAATTGTCTAAATATTTTATTTTGATCGCAACCTTGGTTAATCATTCTTATTATTAGATCAGAAATTGGGGGCATGAAATCTACTAATTTTAAGGTAACACGAGCAATCCTCAGAAAGTCGGACATAATACTCCCGTAAAATATATACACAGGGCTAGTACTATTTTCATATGGCATTCGCACGATACGAAAAGGGAATGAATTTCTTTTATCAAACAGTTTATAGATAAATATTTTATCTTTAATTTTTGTATCCAAATCAAGAAAAGTAGCTTGTGTTCCCTTATGTTCACAGTTTAATTTTAACTATATATATATATATATATATATATATATATATATATATATATATATATATATATATATATATATATACGTCTTATGTAAATATTTTTACATGATCATTTATTTGCGCTCCAAAAATTCAACATAATTACTGATAGTGTACGATCGTATTACAGACGATATATCTTTTATTTATATCGGATATCTTCATCAACACAGGGATTAGATATCAATTTAAAAGTTAACAGACAGCATCACGGCTATAGTGATTAGCACTCCAAATTATACAGCAAACTAGAAATAATTAGAGAAGTTGGAGTTTTGATACATCAAATCAGTACAGACCGGATAATAAAACAATATTTAGGGATGTACAGTGGGACTCAGAGTGGAGAAAAACGTATGTAACATTACAATCAATTAGAAACTCACAATAAGATTTAAAAAACTATATCTTATTTGAATATATATATATATATATATATATATATATATATATATTATCACCTATACACTAATTTTATTCGAACTTTTCAAGGTCAAAAGCTAGCCAACAATAAGTGTTATATGGTTTGATTCTGACTCAGAAAACAGATAATAGATTTTGGGGGTCTTTAAAGTTTAGGATTTAATTAAATATTAAACTTAAAAAAAACCCAAAATCTATTAAACTGTAGAAGTGAGATTGCGAACAGTTGTCTGCACAGAATAACATTTACCTTAGGCTAACAATACATACATAAATAAAAAATATATATAAATAAACTGTTGTGAGTGAACCTACCAACTCTTTAGTAATAACTAAATGGTAGCTACCTGCTACCATAAATACCGGCTTTTGCCAGGAGAACATTTGTAGTAGATTCAGACACTAGCACTGCCAACACTGACTTGTGTATAATTTCTCTGTTCAATACAATTCATTATTATTATCTCTAAACCTGTTGTTCTTTTATTTCATTTTTGATACCCCTAAACGGGTCTACAACAACTGGCGACAAGTGATTTGTAAAGGACTTCGTTAGAAACACCTTGGACCTTGCAACATGTGAGTGATAAACCAGTGTCAACAAAATTCTACCCGTTTGAAAAAAAACAAATCCTGTGCTTTACAATTTTCGGGAAGATATTGGAAATATCGAATACATTCAAATTACTGGACGGAAAAAAAAGTAAGACAGATTTTACTATTTGTGTTCTTCGTATTTCAATACGGGAGTTTACCTCGTACAACAAATGAAATTGGAATACCATGTGCTTATAAAACTGAAAGGTTTGAAAAACTACAAAAACCTTTTTTCGTGTCTGATATAGTCAAACGTATTTTGCGAACAGACTTGTCAATGTAAAATCGTATAGTCGAAAAAAAAATCTGACAAGTAAAACGATGTTACTTTCTTGAATAACTAGTCAATTTTTTATATAGCGGTAAAAGCCATTACTTGCTGTTTTGCATTTTCAGCCTACACTGAAAGGCAAACGGACTTATTGGAAAAAAAGAGTTCCAGATACGAACAAAAATGCAAATAATTTGTACAATTAATTACCCAATAAGCCGGATTAATAAAATCTCTTTTTTTTCTCAAAGAATTATGAAAAAAAAAGATTAGCAAGTGCCGGTCGAATTCGAGACCCGAATGACGCAGTGATGAGAAGGGGTTGAGTTTGTTAATAAACAGAAAGCATTTGAAAAGAAAAAATAGTGAAGGACTATTTGTGACTTTAATTCATTTTCAAGAAGTATTTTTTTTAGAAGTAGTGAATGACTATTTGACGTTGTTTTAGTGCTTTTCAAGAAAGTATTTCTTTAATAATGGAAGATTTCTCGAAACAGATATTGGAGATGATTAAATTTCAATCAGAACAACAGAAGGCAAACGATGAAAAACATCTTGCTCTACAGAAGGTAAACGATGAAAACCATCTTGCTCAACAGAAGGAATTTCAGTCGCAGCAGAGGAGTTTGTTGAAATATTTTGAGGAAAAGAATTTAGCTCAAAAGCGAGAAGATTGAAAATCTTTAGACGAACAATTGATTGGGATAACACATTTACAATTAGAGCAACATACTCAATCAGAGAAAATTTGAACAGCTTGCACAAGCAATGATAAATACGACGAATGACGACAGCGACGCGTTAAACCAAAATGCAATATGGTCAGCTATAGAAACCTTCAACTATGTGCCTGAAGAGGACCTAAACTTCGAATCATGGTACCGTCGATATCAGGATTTTTTCGACATTGATTGTAGCACATGGTCAGAAAAGAAAAAGGTTCGTTTAGTTCTTCGTAGACTAGGTACGGCAGAGCATACAAAATTTGTCGATTATATTCTGCCGAAGAAAACGGGCGAACTATCTTTCAAGGAAACCATTAAAATGTTAATGGAACTATATTGCCCCAAAACAAGTTTATTCCACAAAAGGTGGAAATTCATGAACCTAACGCGAAAAGAAAGCCAGGATTACTCAACGTTTGCTTCGATCGTCAATAAACATTGTGACGACTTTAAGTTATCATCCTTGACAGCGAACAATTTCAAAGTATTAATATTTGTTCAAGGGCTCGTCTCGTAAAACGATGCAGAGTTAAGAAGACGTGCAATAAGCAAACAAGAAACCGAGCCAAATTTAACATCGCAACAAATAGCCGAAAGCTGTCAACGACATATTTCCGAGAAAAAGGAAGCTAAAGAAATAAGGGAAGCAGCAATTTCTAATATTAAAAATGTTCGTCGTTTTTTAAAAAAATCATACTCTTCGAAGGAAAAATTCAGAGAGGATTTGCCTCAAAGGTCGGATGAAAAATTGTCAAACCACCCTTGTTGAGGTTGCAGGGACCTACATTGGTACCAGAAGTGTCCTTTTAAACGAAAAAATTGTGACAAATGCCATAAAATGGGACACAAAGCCTCACATTGCAGAAGTTACACTAGAAAAAAAGTTACATAAAAGCAACTAGAATTAATGGTGGCAACCTAAACATACGAAAGTATGTTACGGTAAAAATGAACAATCAAGATGTCAGACTACAGCTTGATTCAGGGTCTGACCTATCAACTATTAATATTAATACCTGGAAAACGATCGGCAGACCGACTATGCTACGCACAGATAAAGTGGCTTGATCGGTAACCGGAGAGAAAATAAACTTTGAAGGGGAAGTAATTTCAAAAGTGACACTAAAAATAAGACATTAAAATTACGCATGTTCGTAATGAAAAATACAGGAAACTTGTTCGGTACAGATGGGATTCAGCAATTCCAGCTCTGGGATTCGCCGATAAGCGCCTATTGTCAACGAATAGAGAACCTTTCGGCTGAAGCAGAAAAATTGAAAAAGGACTTAAAAGAGTCATTCACAAAGGTGTTTTCTAAAATGAGGACGAGTTTTGAACTAATTGAAAATAAGATTCCCGTTTTTAAGAGAAAACGAAGTGTACCATTTGCCTCACTTGAAATAATTAATGCAGAAATAGACTGGTTGGTGGAGAAAGGTATTTTAACACCAGTTGACTACTCGGAATGGGCGGCCCAAACCGTCTACGTGAGGAAAAAATCTAGAGAGATCAGAGTGTGTGCCGATTTCTCAACCGGTTTGAACGATGCGCTGAAATGTCATCACTATCCTCTGCCGACTCCAGAAGAGTTTTTCACAAAATTAAACGGTGGAAAACTGTTCTCAAAAATTGACTTGAGTGAAGTCTATCTGCAAATACCTGTACAGGAAGATAGCTCTAAGATTCTCTGTATTTCGACACACAGGGGACTACTAAAGTTCAATCGTCTCCCTTTTGGAATTAAAGTGGCCCCGTCGATTTTTCAGCAGGTAATCGACACGATGTTGAGCGGGTTAAATTTTTCGATCGGCTACCTTGACGATATCTTAATGAAAAGTACGAACGTCGGGGAGCACCGTGAGCACGTAAACAAAGTATTCGAAAGGATAAGCGATTTTGGTTTTACACTCAAGGAGTCAAAGTGTGAATTCTTTCTAGAAGAGATCAAATACTTGGGACATGTCATTGATAAGAATGGAAGACGTCCCCACCCAGAAAGATCTATAGCAATCAAGAATATGCCCGAACCGAACAACGTTACCCAACTACAAAGCTTCCTAGGTCTCGATAACTATTACGAAAAATTCATTCCCAGTATGCACAAATGACGAGCCACCTTAAACGAGTTACTTAAGAAAGATAGTTAATGGGAATGGTCCGCCGACTGTCAATCTGCATTCGACAACCTAAAAACGAAGTTAACTTCAGAATTATTTTTTACTCATTTTAATCCAGAGCTTAAAACTATTGTTGCAAGTGACGCCAGCTCCTACGGCGTTGGGGCGTGCATTTTGCATAAAATGCCGGATGGCACGATGAAACCCATCGCGCACGCTTCAAGAACTTTACTTCCTACAGAGAAAAATTACTCGCAGATTGAAAAAGAAGCGTTGAGTATTGTGTTCGCAATGACCAAATTTCACAGGTATCTACACGGCCGTCATTTTATCCTACAAACAGACCATAAGCCACTTATCACCATCTTTGGATAACAAAAAAGGCTTGCCAACCTACACAGCAAACTGCTTACAGAGATGGGGTACAATTCTGTTAAATTATGACTTTGAGATGGAATTTTTACCGTCAAAAAGACTAGGACACGCAGATGGTTTATCGCGGCTAATCCCAAAGTACACGGAACCGCACGAGGATACAGTTATAGCATCCCTTCGGTCTGAATATGACTATAGGAAAGTACTGTGTAACACAATAAAAGAGCTGCCAGTCACACTTGGGAGCGAGTAGTAATCCCAGCTATGCTAAAAAAATCGTGAATGATTTCCATAAGGGGCATCCCGGAGCGACACGCATGATAGGCCTAATGAGATCTTATGTGTATTGGAAAAACATGGACAGGGACATAGAGACGAAGGTGAAGGCCTGTGCGGGCTGCGCGTCGGCAGCGAAAGCACTACCTATTCAGTACTGTCCATGGCGAAAGGCAGAGCAACCATCGTCCCGGATTCACATAGACTTCGCGGGGCCATTGGAAGGCTTCTACTATTTAATTATAGTCGACAGCTACTCAAAATGGCCAGAAGTTGTTAGATGTAAAAACCCAACAACGAGAGTTCAAAGAATTTTGTGAAGACTTTCAAATTAAACATATCACAACTCCGACTTACCATCCGAGGTCAAACGGACAAGCAGAAAAATTCGTTGATACCTTGAAGAGAGGGTTGAAAAAATCGACGGGCACGCCGAGAGAAAAGGCACTCCAGCAGTTCCTTCAAGTGTATAGAATTACACCCAACGAGAACACACCAGCCCAGGTACCACCGGCGTAAGTAATGTTTGGAAGAAAAATAAAGTCGGTATTCGACAAACTTTTACAAAAACAGGTGAAACCGACCAACATTACGGCACCAAAGAAGAGGTACGAGGATGGAGAGAAGGTGTTCTTCCAGGAACACCATGGAAACTAAACCGTGTGGGAAGTGGGAAAGGTACAAAAAAGATTGGGGCAGAGGGTGTACATTGTAGAGGGTCCTAGAGGCACCTGTAAAAAACACAGTAACCAAATGCGTCGTCGCATGTCGGACGACCCAGGGGAAGGCCCATCGGATCAGAGTGAGACCATCATGGAAGATATATACGACGCATTTGAGCTGCCAACACCAACAACGCCTCCGGAACAGAGACGTTCATCAAGAAAACGTAAATTAACCGGGAGTTTCGAGGTTAATCCTAGGAAAAAGATATACCTTGAGATTCCGGGGGAATGAGTTTCGGAAGGGGGGGGGTGTTGTGGGTGAACCTACCTACCCTTTAGTAATAACTAAATAGTAGCAACCTGCTACCATAAATACCGGCTTTTGCCGGGAGAACATTTGTAGTACATTTAGGCACTAGCACAGCTAACACTGACTTGTGTATAATTCATTATTATTATCTCTGAAGCTGTTGTTCTTTTATTTCATTGTTGGTACCCCTAAACGGGTCCACAACATAAACAAACAAATAAGTAAAAAATAACTACTACTAAAACCTAACAACTTAAAAACTAAAACCTAAAAGAGAAATACAAGGAACAACGCGTTAAAATAAGTTCACCCATTATATTGACACAACAAAGAAACAAGATATAGGCCACTCTATAGGAAACAGAACAATAGAACAGGAACTAGGAAGTAAAAACCAACCGGACTTTGTTCGTGAGAAGACCAACGATTACCTAAGAGAACAACAAAGAAACTGATTGGTTAATTAGCTAGCCGTGTATATAAAAACACCCGGCGAAACTAACTCCATGCATTCTAGCATGAAGATTCCCCCTCCCCCCAGGGATGAAACGCTGGAGCCTCTGTGTAGCTTAATTGCCATATATATATATATATATATATATATATATATATATATATATATATATATATATATATATATATATATATTTAAAGAATTGTGGTTACCAACGCTAGTAAAAAAAACTTTTTCAATAATTATTTATTATCTTATCATTTTGACATTTTAAGTTTTTAAAATATAATTTCATAACGCGTTTCGAGCATTTATCGTTTATCCATTATGCTCTCTTCAGATGTAAATTCCATTTGATAAAAGTGTTTCATTTGAGAAAACGTTTCATTTTTCTTTCATTTAAAAGTGTCTGTTCCATTTGACAGAAAAAATGTTTGTTCCATTTGACAGAAAAAAATGCTATCTTGTTGAGATAAAAATATATTCAGTTTGGCCAGTGTTTGGTCATTTAAGTTCATTTGTGTATTAGGTTTTATTGCTTTAATTGCTGTCGGTCGAAACTGTATGGTATGTGTGGGTGTGGTCATTCCCGGTCATTCATGACGGTGTCCCTGCTGGGTTCACACATGAATGTGGATGTGTGGGTGGTTGGGGGTGAGGATGTTTACTTGGGTTTGGAGAGAGAGATTAGTAGAAAAGAGGATGGGTGAGTAGATAGATAGGTGGGGGGAGAAAAAGTAAGAGAGGGGGAAGGAAGATTGAGGGTAGATAGAAATATAAATAGAATTATAGAAAGATATATATATATATATATATATATATATATATATATATATATATATATATATATATATATATTGATAGATAGATAGATAGATAGATACACACATTCATATTATTTTCTGCATGTGTGTATGAATACACTCACATGGGGTATGTATTCGTTCCATGTGTGAGGGTGTGCAAATGCACACGTGTCCGAGTGCAGATGGGTTCCTGTTTATACATTTGTTCGTACATGTTTTTATATGTCTGTGGTGTGATTTTTCTTATGCTTTATTTAATGGTGGGTTGAATTTGTGTATGAAGATTTTTTCTTGTGTTAGGAGGTATGAATAGTCCTGAGTTTGGAAAATGAGCATTATCTGGAATTTTCCACTGCTGCATGAGTGTACATGTTTGGAGACAGGCAATTTTCTATTTTCTTGAATTTTAACATTGCCCAATTCGGTGCTAACGTGCAAACCCGACGGGACCAGAACACATACGGAAATTTAAAAGTCCAAAAGACTAGATCATCAGGATCTGACTTTTGTCTTTTGGAATTTTTAATTTCAGTATGAATTTTGGTCGCGACAAAGTCGAGCAGCTTTCATGGAAATAACGAAAGAGCAGAATGAAACTATCAACGTCTTTTCTGCGAGAAAAGGACTGTAAAAAGCGTAAGAGGCCACACTTAACTCAATTTCGAAGTCGATGTTGTACTCTATCAAGGCATAGAAGAGTTCTTTAAGCGACACCTCCCCAGATGTGGCAGCAGTACTCCCCATTCGGATATGTCTGACTCTTATATAGGTAGACGATTCCATCAGGAGTCACGAATATTCTGGAGTGGTAGAATGATCCAACCATTTTACCAGCAAATGTTACAACAGACTGGAAATACGTATTTGATTTTAGTAATTGGTAATTAACAAACAATTGTCTACTAATGATTACATTTTTTATCAGCCAAAATGTGTGAATGCGTTTCAAGTAAAAACTGTGGCTAACCAATTAGAACCGAAAATGTCGAATATGAATTTAACTCGTTTTAAGTGATGTCTTCAGGCGTAGATATAATAAAGGTGCATCGTTATGACACCCACTGCGTATTTATTCAACCTCTGAGTTATCTCGTGCTGGTTTGAGATTAAAAAGTACAAAAACAAGGCAGACACGTGTGCTCCGCCTGTGACTACTACAACTGAATCGCAAACGTTAATCGCAACTTTGGTTGGAATTGAGGGAAAACAAATGAGTGTACATTTAGATATTTGCGAAAAAGTGAAAGTTTTGCCAATTTGTTGGTTGAGTAGGAATCGTCACTTTTTCTAGGATTCCGAGCATTTGTATTCTTTGAATTATTTGGACTACTATCCTCGTCTTGGATGTTATTCTCACAACAGCCGAGATAACTATCATATGGACTCGTTGTGCAACGGATAAAGTGCTAAGGAATAATCAGTTCTAAGTGACAGTTTTCTGGAGGTTGAAGGTTCAATCCTCAGTGGGGGTGATACTAAGAATATATTTAATAATTATTTAAGACTTCTATCCGATCATGGCTGACGTGACAAGAAAAGTCTACTCCGGTGGATTAAATAAAGGGTTCAGTTATAAATTCCGTACAGAGTTCAACAAAAATATCCCCGTATTCGAGAAGACGCATTTAAAGAAGGTCGGAGGTTACATCGGCCGGAACGTTGTGAGAATAACATCCAAGCTGAGAACGGGAGTCAAAATAATCCAAATAATCCAAATTATCAGTCCGCATCACAAAAATTCCGAAACACAAACATTTCATATTTTCTCGGTTGATAAACGAGAAATCCTACTAGACTGAGGCAATTGTTACTTTTGTCCGAATCCAAATGTTTACTTTTACAAGAATTCTTCGTTTTGTAAACCCAGAAAAGTAATGAGAATTTTTCACTGAAGATAGCTTTGATTTAAGTGTTTTAATTTCGTTTTTGAAGTCTTTCGTAAAATTGGAAGAAAAATAAACGCTAAAACTTGTAGAAATTCTCGTTTATCGTTCTGTAAAAGATTCGCACTTTTGAAAAACTTTATTGAACTTTTAGACTGACTTTTTTATAATGAACATCAAAGTAAAAAGCCGTTTTGACGTGACGTAAAAGAAACATTGCTAAAGAAAGCTTTTTGACTACTTGAGTTTTTTTGTTCAATCGTTCAAGTTTCCCGCGGATTATGGGGTTCAAGAAATCTGTTTACGGCCATCAAACATTTAGTGAACCGAAATCCCCATTTAAATCAACCGAATATTTGAAATTTACTGAAATCTTTTCAGAAAGCTTTAGTTAAGTCAGGCGAAAAGTTCTATATTGACACCATTTTTTAGGGTCTTGTGTGGATTTATTATCATATAGTTTTAAGTCACTTCTCTTTCGGCCGAATAGCAAGATAAACCAGTTTTATTTCGTTTTTGATAACGAGGGTGTCAAATTATTGGATACTGGCAATTTCTCTTTTTAGGACTGTATTAATCAAAGTGTCAACTATTGACCCTGACACCAAAATAAAAGAAGAAAGGTCAATCGTCGATAAGAAAAAAAGTAGGCCGTTCAAGACTAACATCAATGTTAATACGAAAGTTATGGCGGTAGGAGTTTAACTTGAACCGAAAGGTTAATGGAATATATATATATATATATATATATATATATATATATATATATATATATATATATATATATATATATATATATATATATATATATATACGTGTGTGTGTGTGTGTGTGTGTGTGTGTGTGTGTGAGCGGGCGCGTGTATGTGTGTGTCTAGCTGTAAATAAAGATTTTTTGTTTGTAACTTTGGTGAAATATTTGAACAGTTTCGATTTGTGTGTGTGTGTTTTTCCCTTCCTTTGTATCTGGAATTCGCTATTTCTGCCGATTCAAATTGTTGTATTAAGTCACCCCATAAGTTCTGTCCGAACTTTTACTTCTCTGGAATGTAATATAGTAAGTGGAAATATCTAATGAAACTAAGTAATAATAATATATCACACACACACTATATATATATATATATTAATTAATGAAACTAAGTGATAATTATATATCACACATACACTATATATATATATATATATATATATATATATATATATATATATATGATGGACTCTCCCGTCGATTTCGACGTATGAGTGCCCCGCCTGGGGCTGCCCGCGCGTGAATTTGTAATTGCAAGGGTTGCGCAATTTCTAACAACCGCTCTCCTGAGTCGGCATTGCTTGATTCTAATGGCAAGTAGTAATACAGGACGACTGGAAACAATGCCGAGATAAGCAGAGAGCACATACAGCACCTGGTATTCCTAAATAGTCACCCATTTAGTACTGGCGCTCGACGCCGCTTAACTTCGGTGATCTAACGGGAACCGGTGTGTCAACGTGATTGTGCCGTGTGTGTATATATATATATATATATATATATATATATATATATATATATATATATATATATATATATATATATATATATATATATATATATATTAATCAATTTCAATTATATTGATGAAATGAACTTAAAAGCAGTATTGTTAAACGTGCTCAATACAAGGAAGAGCTTTATAAATATATTTTATACATTTAAAATGGTCTACACAAATTAATTCATGTTCGGTGCTCCACTGTACGTACACACATACGAATGGATTATAATGAAAAAGAAAATTCAGTGAAATTAACACCTGCACTGCATGGATGGGCGAATGAGTTCGAGCGCATTGGAAGCTAAATATTATAGTCTACCTGGCAAAACAAGTATTTCCTGAAAAGGGTCTCTTTCCCAAAAGTATTTCTAAACAATTTAAAAAAATCCCTTAAAAAGTATTTTTTAATTGTTTGCAATAACTCTTTTAATAATTGTTTTAAAAAACAAACAAATGAGATCACTCGTATATGAGTGTTTTTCTTCTAAAACTATCATACAACTGTACAGATGTGTATCTACATTTCTGCATGTACTAATTTAATTTAATTCAATTTAATTTAATTTAATTCAATTTAATTTAATTTAATTTTAATTTTATTTTTATTGTTATTTTAATCCATATTTTTACTTCTAATTTTGATTCTATTTTTATTTCCTGCTTGTGAGGTTGAACGGCGTAGGTTTAGTCATGTTGAGAATGTCTCTCTATGTTCGTCGTTCTGTTCAGGGTTATTTATTTTAGCATATATACATCAATTCGCATTTGTACACACGTGCAATTGTATTGTAAGGTAATGGGATGTAATGGAAGAAGAAAATCAATGAAATAAACGCACGTACAACATGAATGGGCAGATAAGTTAAAGCGAATTGAAGGAAAAATTGTACGATTTATCTGGCGAAACAATCATATCCCAACAAATTATTTTAAACATATTTCTAAAAAATCCCTTAAAATTTAAAAGAATAAATTCTCTAAAAACCATTTAAAAAAATGTTTCAAAAAGGGGGGAATATATTGGTATATAGTTTTGCTTCTCTCAATTCTATTCTACAAATGTACAGATTAGTGTAATTAATTTGATTGGATTTTTATTTCCTTCTTGTTGGAATCGCGCAGATTTTTTTTTACTCCTGTTGAGAATTTTCTCTGTGTTAGCTGGTCCACCCAGTTTGTCAAGAGTGCTTGCTTTCTATGAATGCATCCCTTGAAATTTTATCTCTTATTCAAGCAATTCTAGCTGGGGTCATTAATGGTCCGAGGTATGTTGTATTACAATGGCACAGAGATGAAAGGTTTGAGGCGGATAGAGACTATGACGGCCGTCTTTCTACCTCCTTCCATTTTAGTTTAATTTTTATTTTATTTCTATTTTTATTTCTATTTACCTTTCCTTCTCATCACGTATCGCTAATTTATTTGATTCTATCCACCACATGTATTTAATTTATTTTTCTCTACATGCTTTCATTTATTTATTTTTATCCTGCTGCCAACCTTGTGTTTCACCTCCTTCCTAGTTACTTACTACTCCTCCCACTCCTCCCTCCCGCATCTTCCTCACCTCCCGCATCTTCCTCACCTCTCGCCTCCTACTCTTTCTTTCTTTTTACCCCCTCACCCCCCCCCCTTACGTACCTTCTTCACACAGCATCTATTGTCTCCCCCATACTACCATTTTTTCTCTCCTGGATTTTCCTACTTACAATGTATAAAATGTCGAGTTTTGTGAAATAAAGGCAACTTATCGACCTAAGTATCTTGGTCACGCTTTAATGATGTGTGTGTGTCCTTATTGCTATTAGCATGTTATCTTTCTTATCCACATTTCCATAACCTAATTTTACATATATATAACATAGTTTGACATTTTTATCATATATCCTATGATTATATATACATAGACCAGCAACAAAAATAGGGTGTTCAAATAATATTGTGATGTTTTGGGTCGGACATACATAAACAGTTTATTTTATTTTAGTTATAACTTGCAAAGTGAAATGTATAGACGTTAAAACTAAGAATAAAAGAAATGATGAGAGGTTGTTAACGATTTCCGAGCCATGTCACGATTCTCGCTCGTTTTGAAATAACTATTTAAATTTCTTTCACATATCATCGGTCGTTTGCATTATTTGCATTTTTCGGTCTACTGTTCTTATCTTCGATATGATCTTTCAACGTTTCGGCCGATGTAACCTCGACATTTCTCAAGTGAACCTTGTTGAACTCGGAAATGTTTGTGTCGAACTCAAGAATTTGTACGGAATTTCGAACTGAACTCTTCATGAGTGAAGATTGTTCTTGTTCCATCAGCCATGACCGAATAGAAGTCTTACGTAATTCTTAACTTTATTCCTCGTATCGCCCGTACCGAAGAGTGAGCCTTCAACCCCGGAAGACTGTGACAGAAAACTAAGTATTACTTAGCACTTTATCCATAACGCTACAGATTCGCGAGGTCGACACAACGATTCCTTAGTTCGACGAGACAGACTCGGGGAAGGTCAGAGGTTACTAATCCAAATAATCCAAATTGTAAATCATTTTAAAAATTTCGAACCCAAAAATTAGTTGTTATTGTTTATGATATTGTCTTCTCGACATTTTATAATGTTGCTAGTTTCATTTATTCGAATTGTGTGCGACCAGATTGGCTTTGTTAACAATGTATTTCTCTTTCCACAAATCTTAGTTCCTTTCCCTGAAAACACAAATCAATTATGACTTATTTATTTGGAATTTTGAAGATAGATAAATCTATCAATGAAGTTACACACAGTCGTAAAGGCAAACACGTTTACGCATCGTAATCACGTCTCGGTCAGTAGATAGGTCGACATTTTCAAAATCTATGGCCAATGAGCAAAATAGAAAGTATTGTATGCAAGGAAAAATACTAGAGTTAAGATAATTGCTGATATTGTTAACAAAAATGTCGGTTATCGTGAAAATGTGTGTATAGTTTCCGCATTTGGTTGTCTCTCATCTAAAGAGGGGTTCTATCTCAGGGTCAGGTTTTGAGGTTTTAAATTTGCAATTTATAAACAAACGGATAAGAATAGTATATTGAACATTATTCTACGCGATGCTCTACATTCTATTTGATCGTTTCTCTGTGCAGCTTCGAATGTGACCCATGACTATTTAAGTGCACAGCTGTAAATCGACTTCTGATACTTCAGTTCCTTTATGGGCAAAACCAGAAATCATACCAGGTCGAGTAAATATGACCTTCCGGTTACGCCTGCTACTTTACTGAAAACAAATCCTCACTATATCCATGTACGTCTACCTTCTGGCATCGAAACTACTGTCAACGTACGCGATTTGGCTCTCAGATCAATTAATGGAGATACTATAGCCTAGTGGATGCTTGCATGCCACCTATTAGCGGGCCAGAAAGTCCTATTAGTTAGAAGGAAGGTTCGCAACTTCCTGAACCAAGAGAAGCTAACAAATTTTGTCGATAACCAGTTGAGAGCGAAGTTCCGACCGATCCACTACAAATATCTTGCAGGATACGAACATTTCCTGATACATATAAGGATGTTGTTACTAAATAGGACATTATTAACAAACAAAATAGTAAAAAGTAATAAAAAAATTTTTTTTTAATTCCTGAAACTACAAGGATGTTATTACCGAATAGGGCACTATTAACTCCTCATTATAAAACTTGAAGGGGAAAATATTGTTAATGATATTCTTACCTCCCCTCCTCCAACCGAATGAACTCATCCATCAGACTCTCTGCCGTAAAGCCCGAATACTATTTAAGTGCTGATACTCCACACTGTTGTTGTCGTATTCATTTGTAATAAAATATTTTACCAACGGTTTCCTGGTCTCTTCTTCTTCTCCATCTGAGTTCAGTCCTTCAAACAACTACCATTTTACAAGTGTACATAATCTACAGAGATTTAATATCACAGTTAACTCGTGTTTGTGTGCGTTCACTGCGCAAGTTGTGATCGCTCGAATTCGGTGCTTGATTTTAACACTGGCCTTTGTGTAAATAATGTGGTCTCGGTTAGTGCTGTAACAAAGGTTTCCCCTTCTCAATAAAGTCATAACTTCAGTGTAAAACAAGTAACACTATTTTATTTTGAGAAGTTACAATGATACTTGGTTTCACTATCAAACAACAGGTTTGCAGTCAAGACAAACATCTCTTCCAACCGAACACAAATGGCCCCTCTGAACAACAAATCCCTGCCCCTGTCTTAGAACAACAAAGGCAAAACTGACCAACTTTGCTCGTTTTGCTGGGATATATAGAGATTTAAATGGTACCACACTGTACGACCACTCCAGATGTATGAGTTGTTAATCCATGGACACAAAAACTGACTGACCATGGCGGTCTACCATCTGGAATGAACATACCTTTCGTAAAATCAAAAGTGGCTCGCAATAACAACATGGAACTTCGTCTGAAAGTGACAATCACTTCTTTTTTTTACTCATATCCTCTTCAAACAAGACACATTGACACTGATACGTAAGTGGCTACTGTGAATTAGATTTAAAGAGGCATAATAAGTGGAGAGTTGTGCATTGATGTTTGTTCACATTACATTTAACTTTCTGCATGTTGGTACGTGGAGATAATTCCAAAAGCAATCAGTACGAGGAAAGAAGCAATAATAGTAGAATGCTTTCCAGCATACGAGAGCATCTACAATGAAGGGGTGGGGCTTTGCTGATTGTCGGGTTAGTCAGGGGCATTTACATTGAGAGGTCAAGCAAGCACAGGGGTATACCATTGCGGCGATGGGACAGGGCTGAAGCTTGGTGGACAGTGTAGCCATTAGAAGCTCGTTTTTTAACCCTGTCTAAGAGGGAGAGAATAATGGTTGGTACACTAGCTCACATGTAGCAACAATACTCCATGCATTGACGAAGGGTGGCGTTGTAGAGATATAGGTTATTGGCAAGTGAGAGAGGTTTTCTAGCCCAGTAGAGGGAGGCAACCTTCCTTGCAGCAGACTTGGCAGTATCTTCTATGTATTTTTCCAATTCATGTAACCAGTGAATGTTAGGTCGAGGAGTTTAAATGTTGGACTCCCAGGCCTGGCGCTATTAGTCATGACAATTTTGTGGTTGGAAACACTTTTCCAAGTAAATAAAATGTTGTGTGTCTAACCCCCGAGCCAGATGTTTCCCCATCCCTGGTCCGTCGTCTGCAGCATTGCATTTATGCAGCCGACTAAACATGCAGATTGTGCATGTTTACATCACTTCTATATTAGTAGTTCAATGATATAAAAGATCTTAGTTGTTTTGTTCATGTAAGCAAAGTCACTTTTCTTGAGGCTCCTGGGTATTACCTTAAAGTACATTCGGTGATGAGACCCAAAATTTGGGAGCATTTGTTTCGTGTTGAGTTATTTTAATTACGGTTACTCCCAGGTCCACTCTGACCCAGAGTGGTAATGCATGTTCGGGTCCATCTACAGTTAAATAGAATCTATTCGTGGCTCGACACTTAACTGCCTCGGACACCATTGGGAAAGATGTTGGCCTGTAATCCACACCATCAATTTTCCTAGCCTTTTCTACCTCTTTTCGGCTTACTCTATTTCCCAACTGTATTAACTATTAAACCTGTCCCTCCAACCGCTTCGGGATGACACAAAACTTTGTCCAGTGACGAGGCCCTAATTTTGAAGGTTGGGAGAGCCGGAGTAGTAGTGACTGCCAGGGCACCATCTATGAGTTAAATACAAACTATCGTTTACAGACTAAAACAAATTAATCTACAAACAAATCGTACACAAAAAATAAATCCTTCTAGACTGAGGCAATTAAAATTGTTGTTCCAATCCAGAGTGCACCTTTTTGCGGAACTGAGTTTGCCCACATAAAACACCGACTTTGTGTCTAACTCCGCCCTCGTGGAAAAGCAAGTGAATAGGAACAACGGCACAGAGTAAGCCACGAAACAGATTCTGATACAGCGGTGAAATATATAACCATAGTTCTCAAATATTTACCCCTGCTGATACAACATGAAATCTTTACTGGTGCTAGAATATCGCTAGTTACTTTCTCCACTGACCAATTTTCATCATTCACAGAAACTGATGTTGTTACGCCGTCAACATTTTTTGCAGTTTGCAACACATCACTGAAATAATTTGTTTTATTAGTGGCGCCATCTATATTTACATATAGATGACGCCACTAATAAAAAATTGATATCATTTTTATAAAGTACTAACCTTCAAATGACACTAATAAAAAATTGATATCATTTTTATAAAGTACTAACCTTCAAATGACACTAATAAAAAATTGATATCATTTTTATAAAGTACTAACCTTCAAATGACACTAATAAAAAATTGATATCATTTTTATAAAGTACTAACCTTCAAATGACACTAATAAAAAATTGATATCATTTTTATAAAGTACTAACCTTCAAATGACACTAATAAAAAATTGATATCATTTTTATAAAGTACTAACCTTCAAATGACACTAATAAAACAATTGATATCATTTTTATAAAGTACTAACCTTCAAATGACACTAATAAAAAATTGATATCATTTTTATAAAGTACTAACCTTCAAATGGCACGTGTCAAAAATTGAGCCGATTCAGATTATTAGTTTACAAATAACTATTATTCACGTGAAGCTGCTGTTGCAAATTTGTAAAACAATGGAAAAATCTGAATTTCGTGTGTTGATCAAGAATCGCTTCCCATTCGGAAAAATACGGTTCAAGCTAAGAAATGGCTCGATAAGTGTTAGTTGGACTCTGTTCCATCGGAAACAATGGTCAAGAGGTGCTGTACTGACTTAAAACGCGCTCATAGAGACACAAATAACGCTGAACGCACAGATCGCTCAAATTTGGCAATTGTCTCAGTAAACTTTTTTAAAAAGTCCACAAACTCGTTTGGGCCGATCGTGAATAGAAGTTGCATGAGACAGCAGAGAGTTTAAGATATCAGAAGGCGAAGATGTATTCACCATTTTTATGAAGATTTGTCAAAGTAGATGTCGCATTTGCTCACAGTCGATTTAAAACAAGAACGCGTCGACGATTTCGAGCGTTGTTTGCAACTGTTTACACGCAAACAAAAATGAGTTTTTTTTCGTATGTATGTGACTCCGAAGTGAAAGCAGCAGTCAAAGTGCAGTCAGCTCAGTGGACAGCAGCAGGTGAATGCCAGCTAGAGCGACCTAAGACGCAAACATCAGCGATCATCAGCAGTGTTAGAAATACCAAAACTACATGATTTGTCACTTCGAAATGCTTCTGCACCAACTCTATTATTTATATTTGGCCTGCAGTTACTATTGACCGTTTGCAGACCTCAAAAGAATGCTTCAGAGAAAGAGATTTGGCTCCAATAAAGAAATGATATCGGAAACTGATGCGTATTTTGAGTCAAAAGACAAATCGTTCTATAAAAAAAGGCGGCGAATTATCAGAAAAGTGCCATAATCAGTGTATCACCCTCGAAGAAGACTATGCTGATGAATAAATTCACATTTTTCCTAAGAATTGTTTTATTTGTTAAGCCCGGAAATTATTGAGTAATGTGTTAATACGGAATAGGCTACGGGCTGGGGTTTTGTTTGCTCATTCAACGAGCTAAAAATAACTTCTCTGCGACTTTCTTATCTCAACACCCGACCCGTGGACACAACTCGTTGCTGCTTGATTCGTAAAATAGGGCGCGTCCTCTAATAACGCCACGACCTATTCCCGTTCCTCCCTTTACTATCTAACATTCTCCGTAGCCAAAAACCTTATAGGCCTACAATCTTTCATTTGTGAGAAGCGGATATTTTCAGTTGCATAACGTCTTTATAACTTGTAATCGTGAACTTTTCTCCACCTCTCCTGAAGACGCACCCAGTCTGATAATACTAACTCAGCAGTGACAGATAATGCTCCCAAATCCAACCCTTCCTCACCATGTTAGGGCCGTGGGAACGTGGTATGTCAGAGCTACGCAGTCTAAAACTACGATTCCTGGAAGGACCACTCATCGCGGACAAGTTTAGCACCAGGCGGTATTAAGATCGCAACCGGCTTAACAGGGTTCTGGTGAAAATCCAGGAGAAGTCGGCATCAGGATCCGTCGCCCTCTGGTCATCTCTGCTTTTGCGTCTATCAGATTCCTATTGGATTTGATCCATTGTTATTAGACACCAAGTAAGACATAATTACTGAATTTACATTTCTTCTTAAAACCCCTTAAGCTTTATCTTTAAATTTAAGACATTATATAGAAGTACAATCATGTAATGGATTTAGGTGAAAATTAGAATACGGATTCTAGACATAAAGTTTAGTATCATTATATCTTGATTTTTATCTTCGTAAATGGACTTGAAATTGGTGCAAAATTATTCTGTTCAGGGAATTAATTTTGCCTATCCTGGGACGGGTATTCTTCTAGTAATATATAAATAGTACGCAGTTCCACTAGACATTCCCACATACTTTTAAACTGCAAAGCATTCAAACCAGACAAAACTCATGGGATGACCTGATATAATCGTCATTATTTCAAAACGTATTTCATAAAATAAATCTTAAGAGATGTGAGACGTATGTGCAAAGGTTAAATTGAACTTGTGTCATTCGATACGTGAAAATGATTTTTATTACATTTGAATGAACTGTAATTGATTATCGAATGAAAAAGTTCCAACCACCCTCGATATACACCCCAACCTTCCACCTCCCTTCCTCTTAGATGTACATGGTATCATTTTCTTGATAGGGTCATTTGCAAAATAGCCGGACTTCAATTAATGCCAGACACATGGCTGTTGAAATGAAAAAGACTCACCAAAGTTTTCAGCTGAGTTTCTGTTCTTTTAACTATCTTAAATATATTTGGCATTTTTTACTAATTTCTAATCATGTTACCAAAGAGAAGGAAAACTCTGATAATAAAACTTTGCTATTAACCACTTACGTCTTGGTAGCAAACCGTGTGGAATGGGTGCCTCCTTAGTCTTGATCAACAACTTTCTTAGAGCTGGAATCTTGAACAAAGTATTCAGTTAGAAAACCTATAATTGCTTAAGGAGTAGATCGGCTCTGCCTATCGCCCGGCCTTCGCACTCCTTCTCTGTCTATTAGCCAGGCGTAGAAATACAAGCACCGGGACGCCTCTAAATACGCCTTGTGATTGGCCTTGTTTCCTGACTAGGGCAATGAGCGCTGTCTCTCTTTCTTTCTATCTGGGCAACTTGGGAAAGTTTTTTCGTCACTAAGTCCTACATGACTAGTTGGGTCGCTCTTGTTCCAACAGGTTGAGGGTACAGGTTAGACAGTTTGTCTGGCTGCTGTTTCCGACTGATACTTAGGAACCCTAACTCTTAGGTAGCGCTAAGAACTTCTGTTGTACGTGTCATGTCGCGCATGGTAACGGCCCCTACAGTTATCCCCGGTGGGCTTTCCCGAGGCCACAACGCTCATGGACTGGTTGTGTGAGCGTATTGGCACTAAAAAAGCACCCACTTTGCCCTTTTCACTCTATCTCAAACAAACATGAATTTACAAAAAGAAAACTAAACCAGACATCCACAAACCCATCTTTGCCTCCGCCCTTGAGGCTCGCATTCACAAATATCCGGGGACTTAGAACCAACATTACCGACGTAGAAACTTTTCTCCTGACAAACTCTCCCCGGATATCCTAGCACTAAATAAAACGAACATTCAATCTTCAATCTCCTCTCACCACTTTGACATGACTGATTACCTTCCACTCTACCGTAAGGACTCTGACAAACATATGCACAGGTTAGGAGTTTATGTTCGGAACACCCTCCCTTTGACTAGAGAACATAGGTTAGAATCAGATGACATGTGCTTTAGATTGACCTTTCAACACAGCGTTAGTTACTTATATTTCTTATATCGTTCTCCTTCGACCCAGGACTGTACCGTGCTTGACTCTGTCTCCGAAAGTTTAGATAGAACACTCTCACTCGACTCGAATGCCCAAATACATGTATTTGGGGATTTTAATGCACACCACCGTGACTGGTTGGGATTCTCCAGCGTTACTGATGCAGCTGGAAACTCTACCTTTAATTTCTCCTCGACTCACGACCTCTCACAAACTGTCACTTTTCCGACCAGCCTTCCTGATCGTGCGGACCAGCAAACCTCACTTATTGACCTGTTCTTGACCTCACTACCCGAGGCTTGTGTGGCGAATGCCCATAGCCCGCTCGGAAACTATGATCACAAAGTGGTAATGATACTTATCACCTTAGAAACTCGTCCAAAGGCTGAAGAGCCGCTGCTCCAAACGACGAGAAAGTATGAGCAGGCTGATTTTGAATCCCTTAGGGATCACATCAGCGACGCCCCATGGGGTGAAAACTTCTCACTCCCTGCTGATCAGTGTGAAAATGAGCTAATCGAATGGGTCAAAGCAGGCATTGATGCTTATAGCCTCACGCGAAAATTCTTCAGCAAACCCCACTCTCCTCAATGGTTCACCTCAGAATGTGCAGCTGCTTTTGCTGAGAGGCAGAAGGCATTCCGAAAATTCGGCCGCTATGTAAACTGCGAATAGACGGAAATTTATAGAGGCAAGAAATGATTGCAAAGTAGTGATAGATGAAGCAAAGAGAAGGTATACAGAGATAACCAAAAAACGCATTCAGTCGCAGAAACTAGGTATTCGTGATTTCTAGAAATTCTACAATAGTGTGATGAACAATGAACAATCGACAATTCCCCCGCTATCAAATTACAACGATGTTGTTTGCACGGCAACTGATAAGGCTGAACTACTTGCCCAACATTTTGCCTTAAACTCCACTTTGGACTCAGCAAACCACCCCCTTCCTAAATTCCCATTGCGGACTGAAGCCACACTTGAGAACCTGGTCATCACTTAATCTCAGGTCAAAGACATCACAAAAAAACTTGACACCTTTAAACCATGTGGGGCTGATCTTATACCAGTAATAGTGATAAAGAAATGCTCAGCTGAGCTGGCCCATGTCCTCTCCAAAATATACAACAAATTCCTTGATGAATCTTGTTTCGCTGATAGTTGGAAAATTGCCTCTGTAGTATCAGTCTTCAAGAATTCTGGAGATAGAACTGATACTCTAAACTACCGCCCAATCAGTTTACTCCCGATCTTTGCTAAAATCTTTGAATCATTAATCAATCTAGCGATCATCAGTACGGATTCAGACAAGCACGATCTACTGCAGATATCCTAACGGTCATCTCTGAACGCATATACCATACACTGGATAAGGCAGGTGAAGCTAGGGCGGTAGAGCTTGATATATCCAATGTCTATCATAAAGCGCTTCTCCTAAAACAGCACTCATATGGTATTACTGGACACATCTTTAATATAATTAAATCCTTCCTAACAAAAAGAAAGATCAAGGTTGTCCACGATGGCCGTTCATCTAAGCAACATGACATAAATGCTGGTGTACCCTAGGGATCCATCCTTGGACCTCTACTGTTCCTGGTTTTCATAAATGACCCCTTGATGTAATTGAGACTGAGATATTAATATTTGCTGACGACACCACGCTCTACTCTCGTCATGTGGGTAAAACGGACGCACACCTATCCTTAGAAAATGACCTCCAGTCTGTAGTGGATTGGGTAAAAAATGGATGACAACTTTTAATGCCGCAAAGACAAAGCTACTTTCCTTCAATAACTACAAGAAACCTCTTCAACCACCGATTGTCATGGCAAATAACACCCTACCTTAGAGTTCATCATTCAAACTCCTCGGCCTAACTTTCACAGATAACATGAATTGGAATAAATACATTGAAGACATTGTCAGGGCTTCTGCAAAGAAGGTGGGCTCCCTCTACCGTGCTAGTAAACTTCTCACACCTGACATTATCCTGTATCTCTACAAAGCCACCATCTGGCCATGCACAGAGTATTGTTGCCACATCTGGGCTGGGGTATCATCCACTAGTCTCTCCCTCTTAAACAAGGTCCAAAAAAGAGTCGCCAACTTGATAGGTACCTTACTATCCACCACGCTCCAACTCCTATCCCATCGCCTCAATGTTGCATCCTTGTGCCTGTTTTACAAATACTTCAATGGAGTGTGCTCTTATGAACTTGCTGCTCTGGTGCTCCCACAACGTAAATTCACTAGACCAACCCATCCATTCAGTGTGGAGGTCCCCAGATGCCGAAGTGCTTTCTACTCCAAAAGCTACTTTCCTCGTGCTGCTGGACTCTGGAACTCCCTCCCTGCTCCCTGTTTTCCTGACAGTACTGACATGCAGAAATTTAAAACTAATGTAAACAGACATCTTGCGGTACAGATCTCAATTTAGGTTGACCCCCCCACAAAAAAACTTTCACCCTTTTCTCAGTAGTCCCTTACGTCTACAGTGGCGGCTTGCCTTGTTTGGGCTGAACTATGTTTTAAAAAATTAACGGCTAAAATCCATTTATCAATCTTTCAGTCACACACGGATTGTCTTTATTATTTAGAGCAGACATGATCGAGCAAGACCGAACCGCGTTAGGTTTCAGCCAATGGTTCTTATCGTCGATGAAGACCGTTTTTTATCTTTATATTATAATAATATGGAAAAGTGGACTATCTGGGGAAAAAAGGCCCAACGTTATTTAGTATTAGTAGAAGATTTGAATGGTGATTTCACGAAAACAACGAATTGTTTATTTTGACAATATTAAATCTGCTATGTGGCGAGATGGGTCATGTGGTTGGCAAGGTCAAGTCAGCTGTTTTGACAAACGGGCGTGTTGATAGTAAATAGTTGATAGTAAATAGTTGATAGTAAATAGTTGATAGTAAATAGTTGAAAGTAAATAGTTGATAGTAAATAGTTGAAAGTAAATAGTTGAAAGTAAATAGTTGAAAGTAAATTGTTGATCGTAAATAGTTGATAGTAAATAGTTGATAGTAAATAGTTGATAGTAAATAGTTGAAAGTAAATAGTTTATAGTAAATAGTTGAAAGTAAATAGTTGAAAGTAAATAGTTGATCGTAAATAGTTGAAAGTAAATAGTTGATCGTAAATAGTTGAAAGTAAATAGTTGATAGTAAATAGTTGAAAGTAAATAGTTGAAAGTAAATAGTTGATCGTAAATAGTTGATAGTAAATAGTTGATAGTAAATAGTTGATAGTAAATAGTTGAAAGTAAATAGTTGATAGTAAATAGTTGATAGTAAATAGTTGAAAGTAAATAGTTGATCGTAAATAGTTGATAGTAAATAGTTGATAGTAAATAGTTGATAGTAAATAGTTGAAAGTAAATAGTTTATAGTAAATAGTTGAAAGTAAATAGTTGAAAGTAAATAGTTGATAGTAAATAGTTGATAGTAAATAGTTGAAAGTAAATAGTTGAAAGTAAATAGTTGATAGTAAATAGTTGATAGTAAATAGTTGAAAGTAAATAGTTGATAGTAAATAGTTGATAGTAAATAGTTGATAGTAAATAGTTGAAAGTAAATAGTTTATAGTAAATAGTTGAAAGTAAATAGTTGAAAGTAAATAGTTGAAAGTAAATAGTTGAAAGTAAATAGTTGAAAGTAAATAGTTGAAAGTAAATAGTTGAAAGTAAATAGTTGAAAGTAAATAGTTGAAAGTAAATAGTTGATAGTAAATAGTTGATAGTAAATAGTTGAAAGTAAATAGTTGATAGTAAATAGTTGATAGTAAATAGTTGATAGTAAATAGTTGAAATCTACCAAACACCTACCATTTGTAAAAGCTAAAATATATGTTCGCAACATAATTCGCAACATAATTTCTCGTCGCATGAGTAGAAGATGCATACAATTCTGAGAAAGAGAGAGAGAGAGGGGGGAATAGTAGAACCAATGAGAAAATACCACGTATGAAAGGTGTTTTTCGGCCGGGCAATGCCAATGATCCCTTAATTAATATATAAACGAAAGAAAATCATTTTTTTAGAGTAGAATAGAAAAGACCAGTACGGGAAGGACAGAGATTGTCGGAGAACTAGAGGTTTTGTCGTAGTCTGACCGGCATCAGAGAAAATTGACTTAGATCAATTATATCGGCACGACGAGAAATAATAGAAAGTGCAAGTCACAATCCGAGGAATTAACCCCGCATATCCAACGAATATTATTGTGCTTGTAAGACCGCCTTCTTTGTTTTTCGATAATATATTCTTATTTTCATATTAAGAATATTTTTGTGGTCTTTTTTTTCTTTTTTTCCTTTCAACTAAGACGCTTCAACCATTTTTAGTCTTCGTCAGGAGAACGGAAACCATTCGTCGACTGCGACGCCCCGGAAACCAAGCCAACCTCAGACAACGTAGCACATCAAACACAGCAGGGGGTGAGAACAGGTAACCTATCGGGGCGCTCGACCAGGTCTGTTCCGTCAGTTATCGAGGCTGGTATTAGAGACCGCGACGAACGGAAGCGTACGTCATAAGTGGTACCTGCGGAAGCTACACACACATATGAACTGTGGGGGGTATTATAAACTTTAATTTCGTCAATTCACTCATTTATTTATTTATTTATTTATTTATTTCTGTGTTTATTCTGGTCTAATGGATTCAATTGCGGACTATGGAATCAAACATGCCGAGTTCAAATCCAATCGAATCAATTCTATTCAATTTTCGAGCAACCATAGACCATAGACCAATTGTATTTATTTTAACGATTCCAAAATGACCGTTGCATCAACGTCTTGCTATCTTTATGAAGACGAGCATTAACATTATCGAGAAGGATATTCCAGGCTGTCGAGACGAGATATTCTAATAGCAAAACTAACACCACCTTCTCCTCGTACTGTTTTGGGTTTAGCTAGACCAAAACATGTGAAACCGAAAAATGATACTTCGATTATTTTATCCTCTTCTGCTATACTAGACGTATTTCTTACAAAGCTGATATGTCAATGTTCATGAAGTCCTGCTGTCACGATTGCCCTTCTACGCATCGGACGTTCAAACAAGTTTCTGTCGAAATGGGGTTCTAAGATTCTAGAAGCTGATGTGTTTGATTCGCTCCTTTTAATACATTTGATAGTTTACTTTATTCCTATTTTATTATATAATAATATGTTAAGACATTAGACGTACGTTATCACCTTTCACACACATACAAAAATAGATCGTTCGATCAGCAAGACAGTGATTTGTGATAAATCTGATGTCGCTAAGGTAATCAATTTCGACTTTACCCATTTTAAAATGAATTGTTCCAAAGTCAAATTATGTCGTTCCGTCAACTACAAAAATACATTTCGTTTTTTTGGTTTGAAAAATATTTATCTGACGATTATTTTTACGGTAAGAAAACAGAGAATGTTTATTGTTTTAAAAGGAATTAAATTGCTACAATTTTAAATAAATAAAGAAGAGAAATATTCGTTTTATTTATTTGAAGAATATTTAGCTGACAATTACAATTATTTTATGGAAAAAGAAAAATTAACAGTGAATTATACAAATTGATGTAGAAAAAAGAATATTTAGCTAACAATGACAATAATTTTTACGGAAGAAGATAGTCCTTTTTTCTTAATAACATTGATATGAACTGACATTCATTATATTAATTTAACAGCAAATTATGCAGCAGATTGGTAGAATTTGCACGGGGTAGCGTTAGTTAATAATAGTATTCTTATTCCTCCTTCTTGTGTGAACCACCGTTAGTAGCTTGAGACTAATCAGTATTTATGCGATAGAGAATGTTTCAGGTACCTGTTCTACTTAGAACAGGTACATGAACAATTTTCTATCGTAAAAAAAATCTGGTTATTAGACGCGCATCTAATAACCAGATTTTTTTGTTGATTTTTTAAAAACATAGTTCACCGCCATTGTAGACGTAAGGGGCTACTGAGAAGAAAGAAAAGGGAGAAGGTTGGGGTGGGGGCAACCTAAATTGGGGTTTGCGCAGCATGTCAGTACCGTCAGGGAAACAGGGGGCAGGGAGGGAGTTCCAGAGGCCAGCAGCACGAGGAAAGAAGCTATTTGAGTAGAAAGCTATTTTTTTGTAATGACATGTTTGTTTTGATCATAGAGTGGGTTGGCCAAGGTGGGTCCTCGTTTGGTGCCAATAAGCTCACACAACCAGTTCATTAATCACGACCTGGTCCATGGGGGCTGTGGCCTCGGGAAAGCCCACCGGAGATAATTGCATGCTACCCAGATTTCGCATCTCTACTGATTGAAAAAACATAAAGTTTTATCCGAAAATAATCAACTTAAATTTTAAAAGAAAAAAAAGAAGAAAAAAGAAAGAATGATAACTGTTTTAATTTAAGAA
Organism: Sepiola atlantica; assembly: GCA_963556195.1. NCBI lineage: Eukaryota > Metazoa > Mollusca > Cephalopoda > Sepiida > Sepiolidae > Sepiola > Sepiola atlantica. Next base: position 47,918,325 of record OY744548.1, read on the forward strand.
AATATATCGAAACCTGAAACTCGAATTACGAAAAGCTACCCTAAACAACATGATGTTAATAATAATGATTTCTATGAAAGTAAACATACACACATGTGTATATATATGTGTGTATTTTTGATGACATAAATCATTTTTCAAATCATGTTCCAAATAAAGAGCATACACAACAGTATTATAGCTGTATGCAACTGTTTTAAGGCAATGTTTATTTAAGTCATACACTGAAACACAATATTTCAAATGAAACACAATATTTCAAATATCGGATCATCTATAAAATAAAATTATTTTAAGTACTTAGAAATTAAATCAACAACAATGACCAAAAATCCAATTCCCACAAAAAACCCCAGATATCACAAGAATAGATTCATTGTCAAATACCTCAGTAAGTTATTAAATTAATTCCACATTACAATGCATATTATCTTAACCTTAAAGTAATGATTACGCGAGACTAAAATCTGGCAGTTTGTATGTCGGAAAAAAATCATACAAGGGCTTAACTATAGTGGACTTTTAATCAAAGCCAATAAATGCAGATTAAAAAATGTATGCATATAGTTTTTGTATATATTATTATCAATACTTCATATAGGTATTAACCTACATACGCCCCCACGCACATATTTCGCTACAAATTATCGTATATCAGCATTTTTCTATATTTTCATCCACACATACACGCACACACACACATATATATATATACATTAAGAACATATAATATATATATATATATATATTCAGAGCATATATAATATATATATATATATATATATATATATATATATATATATATATATATATTCAGAGCATATATAATATATATATATATATAAATATTCAGATCATATAATATATATATATATATATATATAAATATTCAGATCATATATATATATATATAAATAATATTCAGATCATATATATATATATATATAAATAATATTCAGAGCATATATATATATATATATATATATATATATATATTCAGAGCATATATAATATATATATATATATATATATATATATTCAGAACATATATGATATATATATATATTCAGAGCATATATAATATATATATATATATTCAGAGCATATAATATATATATATATATATATATATATATATATATATATATATATAGCATATATATATATCACACTATGACCATGTATATTTAAGTCTGTAAACGTGTGAAGAAATTACTTTGATTTAATTGTTGTTTTTGTAATATATATTCAGAGCATATATATATATATATATATATATATATATATATATATATATATATATATATATATATGTATATAATTTATTTGCATCGTAAGTGTGTATTTGCATATCCACACACACCCACATAAACACAAATTTTTCAAATATCTGCAAATAGACTGATTGAGTGTAATTTTACAGTAAACGTTGCTCTTTTGTGGTTTGCAGAGACAAATATCGGAAAATTACCATATATTGTAATTATCTACGGGGCTGTATCATTGAAAGAGCTCCAAGAACCTTCTCAAGCTAAACCTATCACGTTGGTTAACAGTTAATGTGGCTGATGATGTGGATATCAGAGTCTAACAGAACAATTCCAGAGTTGAAAAATATCTTCTCTCGGATAAGTTTACCTATTTTTAGCGTCGACATTTCAGTGAGAATGACAAACAAAACGAAAGTAAATCCAAAACAAACAATCTTGACTCGGTGCACTTGTTAAGTAAAAGCCTACGCAGTGTACTTAAACAGCAGATGACACATTTGCAGTTTAAGAAATGTGGAAAAAAATGACGCGGAAGGCAAGGAATGGTAATATTACAAATACTTGCAGTTTTGAGGTTGTGAGTGCAGCAGATGCAAACCAACTCAATCGCTCTAATTACATTCATATTTATTTATTTTCACTTTTTATTCGCCCAAAATAAAGTTTATTGCCACTGAAACCTAAGAGGCTGCTAGCCGGATTCATAGGGGTACAACCTGGGTGAGAAGTTGAGTATTTATTTACCTCCTCTCCAGAAGGTTAGGGACAAGGCCAGTTTTATCTTACTCCCACAAGGTAAGATGTGACCCAAGGTCGGGAAAGTGGAACTTGAAAAGCCAGTGCCTGAGAGGTGAGCACTCTGGCCATTAAAAATTACCTGGGCAGCCCCGTCGGCATTCCCCGGTAGGGGCACCCCAGGCAGTAAGCAATAAACTTACTCCTCCCCAAATGGGGGAGGCAAAGTCTGGGAGACCGGCGTAAATCAAGCCCCGAAGGGCAAGACAATACCAGTTTATGGGGTGTAGTATCAATCGGAACAGATACTACACTTTGATCTTAGCCAAAAGGTCAAGAATCGAGATATTTGTTCACATTACATTATAATTTCTGCACGTTGATACGGTCGGGGGAAACAGCAATCGGTCTGGCGAAATAAGCTATTACAGTAAGAAATTGTTCGGCATCTATGGACATCTACAATGAAAGGTGTGTGTTTTTTTTGCTAGTCGGATAGATCGGAGGTATTTACGTTGCGGGGGTAGAATTAGAGAAAGTTCATCGAAGCATATCCCATGAAGATACTTGTAAAACAAGCACAGGGACGCAACACTGCGGTGATGCGACAGAGGATGGAAATTGGTAGACAGTGCGAGCCCTAATAGGTTAGAAAAAATGTTTATACCCTCCCCAAAAGGGAGAGGCTAATGGTTGGTGCACCAGCCTAGATGTGCCAACAATACTCCATGCATGGGCGAATGATGGCTTTATAGAGATATAAGATACTGGCAGGTGTGAGAAGTTTTCTAGCCTGGTAGAAGGAGCCTCCCTTCTTTGCAGCAGAATTGGCAGCATCTTTTATGTACTTATTTCACAATATATATATATATATATATATATATATATATATATATATATATATATATATATATATATATATAAATGTATCATATTGCTGGTGTATTCCTGAAGAGGATATCAGTGAGACAAGCTCTGTAACTTTAAGTCACTTAACACATATTTGATTCAAGGCGAATAAACAACAGACCACACCATGACCATGTATATTTTAAGTCTGTAAACGTGTAACGTAATTAATTTGATTTAAGTGTTGTTTTTGTAAATATGATAACACTGGAATCATCTTAAAAATAACTAGCTGACTTGAAATGGCCTTGTCCAAGACTATCTGGCTCTTTTTTTCTTTTTTAATATAATAATTTTAAATTTATTGAATGTATTCGCAAAATTACCTCCGATCTTGTACTTTTAACTCTTAAATATATGAATAATAAGATTTTAGGGTCGTCAATTTTTAAAAACAATTTTGTAGATATTATTGCAGTCATTGTAAAACATGCCCGAAATCTTTGACAACATCTATTTTTGTAGTAAAGTTCAGTGTTTCACGTGAAAGAAGAATAAATGCATTAATTTAATATTTCTTTTTTGAAACACGGTTTTAGTAAAAAGAAGTTGTTTAGGATTGATACCATTTTAACCGAAAATATTATGAAAAAACAGAAGAAACGATGTCGTTATTGAACTCAACAATTTCGGCGTGTTATCGTAATTATCCGGCGTTCCCTAGGAATTTTTCTACTTCAATTTTTCTTCAGTAATTTTAAGTTAATTTTATTTTATTCTAATCCAGTAAATTATATAGGAATTTCTATATTTAGAAAGTTTAATTTAATTAATACGGTATAGCTGGATCATTAATGTATAAATCACTTCAAATTTTGTTTAGTCATGAAGGAATTCATATCAAAACGACAGTTTGAAGTTTTCAAAATGATCTGCGAATTTGTAGCGGTTACAAATGAAAAGACAACAACATATTTGTATTTAAATCTTAAAACGTAGTCTTAATGTAAATAAAGTAAAAGCACTGAATAATTACCTACGCAGCGATTTTAGAAGCCATTTTGAATTTTGAATTTGAAAGAAACGTAGCGTTTTTATTGTTACTCTCACAAGGTTCATGATAGAAAAAGAATTATCGGCCGGATAGAACATGTAATCGATTAAATCGATTGGAATATATTTTTGCATGTGAAGAACACAGACTAAAAATATCCGTGTTTCACTGGCTAAGAACAATCAAATTTCGCTTTGTCAAATGTAATTCTACAACGCTCAAAGTTGGGGAATCCGATTGACTTTTCTTTCTTTACAATCAAAGATATGATGTATCTGAATGAACACATATGTTGCTAAAATATTACAGAAAACTAGCTTGTATATTATCACAGGGCGGATTTATAGTAATGAGTCAAACTTTGAACCACTAATAAATGCAATCGATTACACGCGACACTACTTCATTGCAAAGAAATATAAAATGATAAAGTAAAAAGTGTTTGAAAATATGGATGGCACAACTGAGGTCATGGGTCTAAAAACGTTTAATTTTGTGGAGTTACGTTTCAATAAGTTGATCGTTAATAATCGAAGTGAGCTCACATTTTTATGATTTTCTATCGGTTACACATGGTTTAAACTCATAAAATCACAGATGAAAAACTAATTTCCGTGGTAATTCATGTCCTGCAAAACCTCCTTAAACAAGTACGTCAATCCCTTAAATAGTTCCTCCAATCAAAATCACAGTAAATCTGTAAATAGAAAGAAGTGCCAATAAACGCTTACACAACTTAAGTTATGGACATTAATTAATGTAAAAGATCATTTCCTAAATTATTTAAAACTCGCAAAAATGATTGCGATGCTAAGAAGTGACTGAACCAGTTTGCACACTTTAAATTAGGAACCATCTGACGCGGGTGTCGTTTTAGAGCACTTTACAAACGAGTCAAAAAGTCAGAGAAAGCTAACATCTTACAAATAACATAATTTATTCTCTAAACTTTGCGATTAATCTTAGTTCACGTTTTCACTAGCGGAATACCTACAATCTCTTCACCGCATCAAACAAAGCGAATACATTGAACTTGTTATAGATTTAACATTGGATTTATTTCTTAATCTATTTTATTAATGACGCTGGTTTGTTGTTGGTGGTAGTAATGTTTACATTGGTAATATCATAAATTAAACGATATATTTAGTCCATGGGGCTAATAATAAATAAATAGAACCACAAAGTGAAAAACGATATTCGCACAGGATTATAGGCTTAGAATAGTTTTAATTTTGTATATTTAAGCTATCATTAGGAATTATACAATGATGGAAATTTGCTCAAAGTTTTGGAATCTGAATAAATATGTGTTATTTATTTATAGTTTAAATCTCAGTAAATTCAGTGGTAAATAATTCAGGGGTGATTCATATCCCGCAAAGACCCCTTAAAATGTGCCAGACGTGACACCCATAAACACATCATTGAATCAAGATCATAGTAAAGTTGTTAAGTGACAATAGACCTTACACAGCTTACGTCATGGACTTTAATTCGAAGCTCATAAAATGCTAGAAATACGCTCGAATGTTTCAAATCTATTTACGTTTGTGTAATTCTAATCTCATTAAAGCCACAGTTAAGTGGGGATGTTCTTTCTTACCAAATACCATCTTTAAAGAAAAAAATATAAATTGCACCCCCTTTATGACAATTTGTATAGGTAAAGTATTTTGCATTTGTAGTTCATTTATCTTATAAGACATGACTTCTTTTTAGTGGAGTATTTATTCGCATGATAAGGATTTATAGAACTCAGTTACAGACAATCAAAGATATATATATATATATATATATATATATATATATAGTTACATATTTTTGAATTGCAGACCCCACCGTAGCTCGGGATAAACGCATAAGAAGAAGTATAGTTGCATATTTCGTTGAGCGAGAGAGATACAGAGACAGATACAGAGACAGAGAAAGAGAGAAGAGCATTAGCTACCATGGCTAAACTGTTTCATCCTTAGCTTTGCTCTACCCGTTGGAGTTTGATGTGAGCATCTACTTTTTGCGTACGTGAAGTCTAGCGGATAAAACACACTTCAACACTCTCTATCGGAACTGACGCCTCAACTTCCGTTATCTATTGGGGTCATGATTTTAACTTTACAGTCGTCAATCATTCAGCTAGTTTGTAGCCTTTGACTAACCCCTCATTCTTTCCATTCCAGAATGTGAACATTACGCTCGCTCCACGGTCGTTTTAATTAATACATTATTCTTAAGCTTTCATTATATAGCACTAAGAGTAGTTAGCGGGAAAACAGACAGACAGTATTTTACATATCGAAAGATGGATGAAGAATTACTTGGCAGTTATTTGTAAACACGTCTACTTAATTTTTTGATTATGCTTCTTTCAAAATGTCCCTTTTTATCTATCTTCTTAATTCAGCTCTTCAACGCTTAAAAGATTACCACGGACATTTGGACTACTAATACAATATCAGTATAAGATCAAATTCTGTGAAATAGTTCATCCGATAGTTCACAAAAATGTCTCTTTTAATGCCATTTTCTACCAGTATTTCTTAATGAAGGCATTTCGAGTTTTAATGTTTTACGCTATTGACATTCTTAATCTGATCTAGTAACAGAATATATTACTTTATTAGCAAAAAAATCAATTGGTTAATAGATCTAGTTTTTAAAATCTTCATTGACAATAAATTTCCAGATAGAGTGGACATATTTTTTAAATGTCCGCCATAGATAAGATTTAGATAAGCTATAAATAATTGTAAAAGTTTTAATGAAATCTCGTTCTTTCTTTTTAGTAAAGTAGTTAATCCTAAGTCTAAATACTGTAATCGTTTATTATTTGTATTTGTTTGACGCTGTTCTTTGTATGCATTCAAATATCAATATTTATATAATATAATAATACATAAAACATTTCGTGTTCGTATGTACGTTATCACCTTTCACACACATTAAAAAAATGAGATCGTCCGATCACCAAACATGGTGATTTTTTTATTAATCTGATGTCGCCAAGGAAATCAATTCCGCCTTTACCCATTTTAAAATGAATTGTTCCAAAATCAAATTGCCGCCCATCAACTAAAAGAGTACAATTTTGAATAAAATACGTTTATTCATTTGAAGAATATTTACCTGACAATTATTTTTTTTTTGGTACAATTTTAAATAAACTAATAAAAAAGAGACATATTCATTTATTCATTTAAAAACTATTTAGCCGACAATGACAATTATTTTTGTGGAAGAAGAAAAAGTTATTTTTTATAGTATTGGTCTTGACAGACATTATTTTAAAAGGAATACCATCATTAACAGTAAATTATACAGATTGATGTAGAAATAACCGTGGAATATCCACGGGCCCCCATAGTTACATTCTAATTTTCATGTCTAGACACTGAGGCACCGGCCTGGATGCGCTTTATATGTCTTTAAAACATTGGCCCCCTTAAAATAATCTTTATAATTATTCATCTGACCATTCCGTTGAATGAACAAAGAATAAACTAAAACAAGTGAGAAACGAACCGAGAACAAAAATCATAAGAGAGCCATTTTAGCGTCTTGTTTGTCATTCCAACGGCAGATGCTTAGCATTTAACCACGTCTGCGTGCCACGTGACCTCGTTCGAATAGCTTTACCTATTTTTACCGCGACATTTAAGTGACTGGTGACAAAAAAAGAAAGAAGAAAACGAGAGACAAAAATACTCTCGACATTCTGCACTTTTAAGTTGGTACACTAAACGGCAAACGACATCTTTACAGGTTAACAAAGGTGGCACGAGAAAGGAGGGCGAGAGACAACAGTCAATCAACCCGACGAGTAAATAACAACAAAAACAACAATGGACCACGTAGACGAGGTTTTATGAACTTTTTTCAATTCTTCTTTAGTGGAAGTTACAAGTCGATTGCAAATTCCAACTGATCTGTCGCCGAGTAGATCCTCTACGATTAGCGCATCCTGGCCTACAAAAAATGTCTGAGCAGCATCGTCGGCATTACTTGGTAAGGGAGCCCCAGGCGATTAGTGATAAACTAACCCTTTCTCAAAGTAAAGGTAAAGCCTGGGAGGGTGGACCTCCTGAGACTGAAAGGGACTATACCTCAGCCCACCTGCAGCAAAGTCACAGTCGGACAGATTGTCGAGGACGTATCTAGAAATAAAAATGTTTAAATATGTTTGATATGTTCACAGAAGCAGTAGCTATTGAAATAAGTTTATAATGTGTGTCATGAATGGCGTCAATTTGAAAGAAAACCTTATCACGATTTACGTAATTTTATATTGTTGTACACATAATCGGAGACAACAATGAATAACTCGCCTATAACATAATTTTGAAAAAGTAAAAACCGTTTTTTATTAAGATTTGTTATCATATGGAATAACCATTATACAAAAATAATTGAGATGTGTTAGAGCAACAGAATGCGTATTAGATTCAGACATTAGATAAGCGCCATTTGTAATATGCTGACATCTAAATAAGCAAGCGGATTAAGCTTTAGAAACCCGGTTTAAATAGTGAATGGTAGCAAATCCAATAATAGGAATAAGACGCTTGGTTTGGTTATTTTACGGAATATTTTAGAGTTTATGGCTATGGCATGTTGTCTAGCAAGTTCTCTTTAGATCATTGAAGTTAAGCGAGGTTTAGACTGGTTAGGACTAAGATGGGTTACCAATCGGAAATTCAAGGTTTTGTAAGAAAATATTTCACCCAGGTGTATGAATGGCTACAAGGCTTGCTGGGAGTATAACCAGCGACAGACTAGCGTCCTGTCATGGGGTAGTGGTTAAGGCCATTCGTTCCGCTTAACGCTATAAGACGCGGGAATCAACACCAGTCACACGAACTGTAGGCGTAGAAATGTCGAAAACATACTACATATCGCGAATGATAGATTGCTACGGTTAATTGAAGACAAGTGGCTGTTTTACTCATCGCTCGTAGAAATAGAGGGTTCCTGCCTTTCCCCACGGAATTAGTGACTTACTGGAATCAACAGATCCGATAAGACTGAAATTTAGCATCGCCGATTGAAAAGTCCGTGGTAATATTGATTAGACCAATTATGCATGGATGGAGTTGCCTTCCTTTGGGAACGGGAAAGACATAAATATTTTTTACTGAACGAGTCATCACTTATGAAGGCCAAAATTCACTCGAGTACAAGAGTTAATCAAATGGAATTATTGTCAGTTGAAAGATGAACAATATTATGAGAGGATTGAAAATGATTAATAGAATGAAGTAAGTTTGCTTACTTATGAGGACGGGTTATGACAACCGTTTGTTGACATTGGATTTGTAAACGGTCAAGTTGTAAGCTGCAAGGAAGCAGTCCCGTGGTAATGTGGTCAACAGACGGGAATCCCTTGCAAAGAAATTCCGCATGACGCTAGGCACACTTAGGGATAAAGACATTTTTCTGTTCCGATAGAAAAAAGGAGTTCTTACTGTGAATGTCTTACAAGGAGTTGGAGCTCAGTCGAGCACTTTCCATGGAAATAAGGATATAGTTAAGAGGGTCTAGTAACGCCTCTGCCATGGAAAAGGGGGGTGGAGAACAGAAGAGATCATCCCTCACTAGATGGCGAAGTCGATTTTGTATTCTCTAAAGGCAAGAAAGGGTGATCTGAGCGGCGCCTTCTCATACGTAGCGATAGTACTCCATCTTAGGACGTATCTAGCGCATCGCTGATTTAGTGTTGAGGTTTCCGCGCTGTGAAACGCGTAGGGCAAGTGCAACATTCACTTCATGTTATTCGGCACATCCCATTTCTGGCGGGGTCTTTGATGTCAAGAATTAAATCTCACCGTTTTAATTTGGCTTTGTATTATTTGTATTATTCGGACTACTATTCTCATCTTGGCTGTTATTTTCATAATGTTTCAGCCGAAGTAAACTTCGAGCGTCTTCAGGTGCATCTTGTCGAAATCGTGAATATTTAAGTCGAGCTTTAGAATTTATATGGAATTTCGAACTGACGCTTTTATTTAATCCATGCGGGTAGATTGTTCTTTTCCCGTCAGCCATGACCGGTTAGAAGTCTTAAATGAGAAATGGTTATTTTATGCGTAGTTAATATCGCCTCTAGTGAGGATTGAACCTTCAAGCTCCAGAGGACTGTCACTTACCACTTTCATTCGTTGCTCCATATGTTCATGTAGACAATACATGTATGACTTTTCCGAACCTAAATTCCGAAACATTCATATTTTGAGAATAACAATGTTTATTTTGGCCTTAAATTTTTCTAGAAAATTTCACTTCATCAGAGACAAGTGTTTCATATTAATAGTATACCTTTTTTAAAATAAATAAATACTTAAATGATTAAAAAAAGCAATAAAAAAATGTGCATCGTATGTATGGCTTCTAACGACTATATTGCTAAATTTTCAAAATACAAATTTAAAACGATGCTTCGAAGAACAATTTTCATTATAATTTAGTCCATTTTATAGAATGCGTGAATAGCTTCATGGATACTATCGTTGACTGTGGAATAGGCTATAGCAAGTTTAAATCGTCACAGGCAATCATTTATTCACATATATACTTGCGAAAAGTTATGGACCCACAATTTACCCTTGACTTTGTGTAAAGGTTGATATGCTGGAAAACGCCTGTTTTTTAGCATTAACAGAGAAGTCTTCAGAGCTGACTCGATGGATAGAAACGTGTCCACACCTTGCTCGAATTGTTCAAGAGGTTGAGTCTAATTTGCCTGCCACACTAAAACGTTAATTCAAAATAAAATTAGGATATTTTTGAAACATATTAATTATAGTAAACGAGTCATTGTAGACGAATTTCGACTACTACTGTATCCTGTCCAATGTGTTACCGTGGGTTGTCTGGTTGCGTGACTTTTTCAACGTCGGTGGTTGAAATCTAGACGAAACAGCTCGGTAGGTGACTCTTTTCAATCGATGCTTGACAGGTACGGACGTCCCATCAAATCTATTAAAACTAAATAACGTTCATCAGTTTTCATCTCATCTCTAGTAAGGTATGTTTTTATATTTGTTTACTAGCAAATATATGCTTCCCGCCATAATTTTGCTAGGCTGGGAGCATGTCATGCTGAATGTACTACATAGACTGACCCTCAAAAGAGGAATTAATGCCTGGTAGGATGGTATCATTACAATAAAACATATACCACAATACCCTCTCCAAAATAGAAGAGAAATAACCTGAGAGTATCTTCCCTATAAAAGGTGAAGGAACAACAGAACAGATACTACACTAATCCCCCCCCCCAAAAAAAAAGAGATGCTAGTACTTGGGAAGTCTTATGACAATAAAACATATAATACATAAACCCTCCTTCGAAGGAGGATGTAATACCTAGGAGGATTGTCCCCACCCCCTTCAAAAGGATGAGGTGATTCCTGGGAGGGCGGTCTTATGACAACAAAACCGATACTACACTGACTATCTCATTAAAAGATAATACAATAATAGATTAAATCAGTTTTTTTTATTCCTTTAAAAACATTATTTTATTATAGCTCTTTGTTTTTTTAACTCAGATCAAAGTGTAGTATCTGTTCCCAGCGACATCAGGCGTTAATTTAAAAAGCAAAAAATAATACAGCGTCGTTAACTAGATAGAGGGGAAAGGGACAGGCACATTAGTCCGCCAGAGAAAGATAGAGACAACCAGTCAGTAGTCACGCTCTAACTCCTTTTTTTCTCTCTTGCTTCTGCAGAGTCGGTAAAAATTCTTGCGATGTTTTCTTAAGTTATACATTTTTTTATTAAATCATTTTAATTAATTACTATTAATATTGACGAAACTATTGCACACATCTAGATAAGATAGCACTATAAAATTAGAAATTAATAACGTCAAATATTAATTATAAAATGCTTAAAAATAGATATGCAAATTAGACGATCTAATAACTGTCCTTTAATTGGTCGTCTCTACTATAGCATTTCAAATTTCTATGTTGTATTATTGATTTAAATAACAGTAACCCGTTTTGATTGTAATATAGGAGTGATTAATAAAAAAAAATCGCATTTATTCATTTAGATTTGTATGTAGAAGAATCCTCTACATACAAATCTAAATGAATAAATGCTAATTTTTTTAGTTTACGAGTGAATCACTCGTAAACTAATTAACCAAACATTATGAATTTTACAACACGGTTGCTAGGTGTTAGGGGTCTAAATGTAAGCTATATTTTATTTTATTTATTAATTTAATGTAAAAAGGGTGCGGAAGTCATTCGTGGAATTCTAAATACCTTCGATTTTGTGAATGTTTAATAATAGATATTAGACATCAATTAATAAATATTCACCAAATTTCAGTTTCTTTTGGTTTTAGTAGGCATAATAAGGGCACATCACCCCAGATTTGATAATTAAAAATATCAGATTTGCAATTAATTTGACCCATAGTCATCAAACACAAATTAAAAAAAGTTTCCCTGAATTTGAATTTCCTCTTAATTCCCCTTAAGCCGAACCTTAAATTTTAGACATTTCTAAAGAAAAAAATGCCAAATTGTTCTGTTCAAGGAATTTTAACCGTCCTGAGACGGGTATTGTTCTAGTTTTTAATAATTATTTATCATAAAACAGAATTGAGATTTGACTAACGAAGAAATGAAATAGAATTGCGAATTGCATATAAATAGGAAGAAAAGAAAGCAAAAAGTAGTTGTGGGTTAGGGTTGCTTCAGCGAGTGACCGTTTCTCAGTATGTAAACATTCGCTTGGTGTTATTTTTGAAAGAAGGGCTGAACAATAGACGAACTGGCTTAAGTAAACGTATGTGTCGAGGTAGTCGGATTAATGTCTCAATTGGTATGATAAAGTAGATAATTGCAAGTGACGAGAGAGAGGAAAGAGAGAGAGAGAGAAGTAGGGAGAGAGAGAGGGAGAGAGACAGACAGGGGGGAAGTAGGGCAACGTATGGTTACATCGGATAGAAGTAAAAAGGGAAAGTTTGACATTGTCATTATGAAAATATTGTGCAACAAAGGTTGTGTTTAATGCAAGGAGGAGTTCATTTAAAAGTAGTTTGAAGACTTTAAGTTTTTAAACGCCAATCATATTACAAGTATAAAACTCTCAATGAGAAATTGAATATTTCCTCAAGGTCTGTTTAAAATGGCGTTCAGTTCACCTTGAAATTAGCGTCGATATAAAGTATGGGTAGGGCAAAGTGCCGAATATTAAACAGTCGAGTATGTATGCATAAACAAAAAATAAACATAAATAATTACTAGCAAACGCATTAGAATTAAATTCTCTACCGACCCATAGACTTTTAACGTGTTGAAACTGTTTTAAAGATTATGTTTTTATTTCAAAATGTTATTTCGATAAAAGCTGTCTTATCGACACACAAAAACAGCAATGGCCGCTGAGTGATCGTTCAATTTTGGCCATTTGTGTGATTTTACGATGGCTTATGTTGCGGGAAGTGCGACTTCCCATCGAAATAAAATTCTGAAATAAAAAAATTACACACAGTTTCCACTCGTTAAACGTATACGGGTCGGTAAAAAATGTAATTCTACTTCGCTTGCTTTTAATTATTTTATTTGTTTTTATTTTTTTGTTTATGAATTCTCGACTGTTAAGTATTCCGGACTTTAATCATATGGGTCTCTCTCTCTCTCTCTCTCTCTCTCTCTCTCCCCTCTCTCGCTTTGTCTTTACGTCTTATGTCTGTAGACCCCCTCTTTCTCTCTCCCTCTCTCTCTGTCTGTCTTTGTCTTATGTCTGTGGAGCCCCTCTTTCTCTCTCTCTCTCTCTCTCTCTCTGTCTGTCTTTACGTCTTATGTCTGTAGACCCCCTCTCTTTCTCTCTCTCTCTTTGTCTTTACGTCTTATGTCTGTGGACCCCCTCTTTCTCTCTCTCTCTCTCTCTCTCTCTCTCTTTGTCTTTACGTCTTATGTCTGTATAACCCCCATCCTCTCCCCCCTTCTCTGCTTATCAGTGTCCGGTTTCAATTCATTTATAATAGCGAAAAATAAAATAGTTTTATCTTGAGAAACAATATTAAATTTCTCATGAATATAAAGTCATGAACCTCCCATCGCTTCCTGCGTACCGTCTGAACGGGAAATTGAAAATAATTTCACTAATGAAGAGAAATTACGCAAGATAAACAATTCTGAAAACATTTACTTAAAATAGTATAAAAACTAAAGATATGTTTTTGAAAGTAAAAAAAAAAAAGTCTTACAAAAATAAGGAAAAATTTGCATCGCTTCCTATGAAGAACATCTTTGTATCTTTTTTCGACTGAATCTTTTGATGAGAAGTTATCATTATTTAATTTGTTTTTCTTCGGACTATTGTATTCATCAATGTTGATATTTCTATTTTTAGTGCGGTTCGGCCAAGTGCCTTCCGGCCTTTTTTAGTGTTCTGAGTATTCATGAATTTAAAATGAACGTCTCAATAATCAGTCCATGTTTAATTAATTACGTAAACAAAACTAACTTAGCAACAGAAATCATTTGTTTACAAGTCGGACACTTTAATTTTGTTTAAATCTCGACTATAACCAAACTTTTCAATCTTAAAAGTGAAGGTAATACAAGATTAATGAGTCTCAAGATGAACCAAACTGAAATTATCGGCCAAAGTTTGACTTTCATCTTTTTCGTGACCTTTGGCCTAGATATCCCAAAATTAAATCAATTCAAAGTTAAACCCTTACCGATATTTTGACCAAGTTTGCTGACGAGTGATCAAGCGATGTGACAAATTCGACCGAGTACACAAATCCTCATTGACGGAGGTAATGAATTCTTAGATGAACGGTGGTTGTTCTGTCTCACTTATAAAATGAGTAAATTCATACTTTTCTCATTAGTCATTCGTTATAGTCAACATATTTGATAACCTAGCAACGCTGAGTAAATTTGCTATGCACATATATCTTTTGTTATTCTTGCACATTAAACAAGATTTTTGGCATATATAAACGAGATGTATTCATGCTGTATATTACCTGGCAGTACCGTACTTTCGGTTTTAAGTGTAGACACGAAACTTTTGGTGCGGTGAGTTGAAAGGTATGATCGATAAGGAAGACTTGTGGTCAACTAGAACAAACTATGAGAAATAGATAGTTGATTCGTTATAGGAAATATTTAAAAAAATTTATACTGATGATTCATCACTTACCAATGCAAAACTCCACTCGACAATATAGGTTAATGAGATTGCAAGTTGGATGATAGACACTATAATAAGAGGATTGAGAACGATTGACGAAATGGCCAAAGTTTAATTAATTCCGAAGTATTTATTGACATTTGACTTGAAGACGACCATGTTGTAGTATGTAGGGTAGCAGTCGCACGGTACGTGTTCCACATGTGATATTTGAATTTAAAACTATTCGGTCCTAGCAGCATGGCGGTCATGTGTTCCCCGGGTGGGAAAGTCTTGGAAAGAGAATTTGTTCATTGCAGTTCCGTTTGGAAGAGGAAAAAAGGGGAATGTTTTGTAGTTTTGTAAGAAAGACGAATTCTTCCTGTGAATGTTTTACAGGGGGGGGGGTCAGATATTGAAAATTAGTCGAGCACCTACTGCAAAAAGATTTAGCAAGAATTTAACATTGGCCATAGGCAATATAAGGGCTTGATAAATAGGGCCGCTTATGCCCCTTGGAATATGCTCCAGCCCAAAACAGCTCGTAGTTAAGGAAATAGATATCTAGTAATGTATACTTAAAAAAACTTTTATTCACCCCAAGCACGGCATATTGCCACTGAAGCGTCATGAGCCACAGTAGTAAGGCCCAGATGTATAAAGGGCAACCTGAGTGGGGAGTTGAGCAGCAAGATGCTTGTTTATATTGCATGTAAATTTCTACATGTTTGTCCAGTTGTGGAAGCAGGGAGCAAGAAGGGAATTCCAAAGGTAAGCTGTCCGAGGAAAGAAGCTGTCAGAATAAAAAATTTCTGACATCTACGAACTTTTACAGTGAAGAGATTGGATTTAGTAAGATATTTTTGTTGAGGCGTCACAAGTGCAGTAATTTCACATTCCGTAGAAGCACTTATTAAATAAAGCACAGAGATGCAACTCTGTGGCGATGCGGCAGGATCTGTAGATTGACAGACTGTGCGAGACGTATTAGGTTAGAGATTCTTTTTTTGCACGCTGTCTAAGCGGGGAAGGCTAGTGGTTGGTGCACTAGCCCAGCTGTGGAAAAAATATCCCATGCACGGGCGAATGGAAGATTTGCAGAGATAGATGATGCTTTTCTAGTCCGGTAGAGGAAACTTACCTCCTTTGCAGCAGCCTTTTTGAAATTGTTGTTGTTGTTAAAATTATCGTCGCCTTCTTTTTCTTCTTCTTCTTTTTCTTCTTCTTCTTCTTTTTCTTCTTCTTTTTCTTCAGTCAACCCGTGAAAAGGACCAAGATAACACTTTCAGATATGGCTCTGACGGACTCAGGAATTAATTATGTATTCTTTAACATTTAGCACCGCACGAATATACGATGAAAACTAATATTTTTAATTCTAACGATACATGAAACGAATTGCCTTACAGTAAAACTTAACAAAGATGTGGTCAGATGCTGATGACGTAAGAAGCTAATGTCAACTTATGCCTCTGAATTTTTTCGATGAGGATTGATAATTTGCATTATTTGGATTATTCGGACTACTATTCACATATTGGGTGTTATTCTAAAAACGTTTCGGTTGATGTAACATCTGACCTTCTTCAGTCTTGTCGAACTCGAAAGTCTGTACCGAATTTGGAACGGAACTCCTTATTTAATACACGCTGGGTGGCTTTCTCTCATTCCGTCAGCCATGACCGGCTAGAGGTCTTAAGTAATTCATAATTCTATTAATATCGCCCCCCCCCAACCTTCAACCTACAGAAGACTGTCACGTAGAACTGATTATTACGTAGCACTTATAGCCAAAGCAAGCGAGGCCGGCATAAAGATGTGTGTCTTGACCAAATTGTGAGGAAAGGCAGATTTTAGATATGCTATCCACTTCAATCATTATCTCGGATCTTTTTCTTAAGCCCAAAAGATTTAAAGGTGGAAAAAATTTCACTTCAGGCTATTTGCTATACAATGTGGATATATACCCTCACGCTATAATAAAGATCTCTGCATATACATAATAAGGCATTAATAAAACTATATGTTATCCTCACAAATAATAATAAATATGTTTTCTTGTTTATATATAAATATAAGTATTTTCATTTCGTCACGCAAAAGTTAGCGAGTAACACATGTGCCCTTTTCTAGCTCGCGGACAAAACCTTCTCAAGTGCTAAAAGGAATCGAGGAAGCCAATAAGAATGAATTTATTAGCAAGAAAATTGGTCTGTTTCCTGGCATACACACACACACACACACACACACACACACATATATATATATATTTATATATAAGGAAACATGAAATAATTATTTGTAGGCCCTCTTCTAGCCCTGCGCTATTATGAGTAGCAATACAGACCGCTAAATCTAAGCTTTAAATACAAGTTCCTACCCGTTGCACACTGTTATAACGGCTGGTTATCGTTGCCCGTTATTCGGGTTAGCCTCATTGGTTAGGACGTCGGGATTTGGAGTTAAAAGTGACTCTTGTTCCAAGCTTCGAATCATGCGACTTGTTTAAATTCACTGATGAAACGTATACGTCTGTCGATTATGAAATATATATATATATATATATATATATATATATATATATATATATATATATATATATATATAAGGATTAGACAAAACAAGTATAATAGCATCATAATTTTGAAATATTTATAAAACCTCACAAATCTTTTTTATTTTTTTTATTAGTGGTCCTTGATGTATTTTTATAAAATTTCCGCTTCTTTACAGACATCATCGAAACATTGTAATCGGATTTCTTTAAAATTAAAGATATATTGGACTTTCAAAGAGTCAATTTTTTGTGCTCGTATGGTAGACGCTAGCGTAGAGAGAACAGCCGAAATGTTTGTTTTTGTCAAGAAGTTCTATTGAGAAAGCAATAAGAGCGTTGGAGCAAGAAGTTCTATTGAGAAAGCAATAAGAGCGTTGGAGCAAGAAGTTTTATTGAGAAAGCAATAAGAGCGTTGGAGCAAGAAGTTCTATTGAGAAAGCAATAAGAGCGTTGGAGCAAGAAGTTCTATTGAGAAAGCAATAAGAGCGTTGGAGAAAGAAGTTCTATTGAGAAAGCAATAAGAGCGTTGGAGCAAGAAGTTCTATTGAGAAAGCAATAAGAGCGTTGGAGAAAGAAATTCTATTGAGAAAGCAATAAGAGCGTTGGAGCAAGAAGTTCTATTGAGAAAGCAATAAGAGCGTTGGAGCAAGAAGTTCTATTAAGAAAGCAATAAGAGCGTTGGAGCAAGAAGTTCTATTGAGAAAGCAATAAGAGCGTTGGAGCAAGAAGTTCTATTGAGAAAGCAATAAGAGCGTTGGAGCAAGAAGTTTTATTGAGAAAGCAATAAGAGCGTTGGAGCAAGAAGTTCTATTGAGAAAGCAATAAGAGCGTTGGAGCAAGAAGTTCTATTGAGAAAGCAATAAGAGCGTTGGAGAAAGAAGTTCTATTGAGAAAGCAATAAGAGCGTTGGAGCAAGAAGTTCTATTGAGAAAGCAATAAGAGCGTTGGAGCAAGAAGTTCTATTGAGAAAGCAATAAGAGCGTTGGAGCAAGAAGTTCTATTGAGAAAGCAATAAGAGCGTTGGAGCAAGAAGTTCTATTGAGAAAGCAATAAGAGCGTTGGAGCAAGAGGGAAGATAGAAACGCTTATCGATACGAAACGCCGGAAGAAAACCAACACTTTCAGATCGGGATCGTTGAACACTTACGTGAATTGTTGGAACGGATCACGAAAGTAGAGCTGGCAAAATTCGTGCACAACTTCATGGCAACCTCGAAAACACCGAAAGTTGGACGAAGTCGCGTTTCACGGGAGGACTGTGATCAGAAAACTACTACTTTCAAAGACAAATGTTGTAAAGAATTTAGACAAATAAAAGTCTACAGAATTGGTACCTCCAGCAGTTGAAGAAAGTTATTTTTTCAGACAAATATATCGTTTACCCTATTTTCGACCACCGGCCGACTATACGTATGGAGACAGTCAAAAGAAGCGTTTGAGCAAGACTGTCTTCTTCCAACTGTTAGACATATAGGAAGATCTGTGATGATCTGGGGATGGGGAGGGGGATATCTTTAAAATTCGCTGGCCTAATGGTTTGACTTCATCGTAGAATGAAAAATAAAGACGAATTAAACATTTTGTCTGATCAAATTCATTCTATGGTTACGGAACTGTGTCCGCGGAGGAAACGCAATATTTCAGAATTTACTATATTTATACATACAGGTTACTGAATGGAACGGGGAACACTCTAGTGAGGTTGCACATCTTATCTGACCACCACAAAACTTCCATTGGAAACAATTCAAACTTAGTACAAGTTCATATCTCGTAGAATTCAAGCTGTAATTACTGCCAAAGATGACCCTAAAATTAAAAAAAAAATTTGTTTGTAATTTTAAAGGGTTTCCATTATTTTATCAACTGTGGGCAAATTACTTAAATTTCTTAAATTACTTAAATTTCTTAAATTACTTAAATTACTTAAATTACTAAAAGTTCTTAAATTACTTAAATTACTTAAGTTTCTTAAATTACTTAAATTTCTTAAATTACTAAAATTTCTTAAATTACTTAAATTACTTAAGTTTCTTAAATTACTTAAATTTCTTAAATTACTAAAATTTCTTAAATTACTTAAATTACTTAAATTTCTAAAGATGTTTCACGTATTCTCATTTTATAACCACATAAGCGGCTACTTGCGTTTAAGTTCAACATTAAAAAAAAAGAACATTGCCATTCCATCACCTTGCGACGAAGCCTGCCCATCAAGCCTATAACATCGAGGAGATAAGCTAACATCACAGAATACTAAGATATTGCCTTTACATTGATTCGGACCCTATTTCTCTGGAGAAGAATGTTTTAGAGTCGAAATTAACAAGAAAAAAGTAAAAAAAACATTTAAATGATTTTTGATAAAATATTGCATCTCAAAACGTGATCTCCAAAGGTATTTCTTTGTCTATTTTTATTGCCTTCATATATGCCGCCCTTTTTGGGGTTGAGAACTCTGGTACATGATATAGAAAACTATCATTAGTGATAATGCAAAGCTCTTTATAAACATAAATAGAGCACTTTTCAGTAGTTTATATAAGCATTGAAATTTCAATTATTAACTGTCGAATGGTTAAAATAGCCAACTGTCAACTAATATTGACTGTCTAGCCACACTGAGGAAGTGTGATACAGCGAAATAGCCCGTCTGTGGATGACTATATATATATATATATATATATACTATAGAAAATTCATCAGCCAATTCCCCTCCGAAACTAAGATCCTGATTCGGACTATTGAAAGGATTTACCAAATGATATCTAGACATGAGTTGTCTCTTATATTCAACAATACTTGCCTGCAAGAGAAGATGCTGCATATATATATATATATATATATATATATATATATATATATATATATATATATATATATATATATATATTGTTGAATATAAGGGACAACTTATGTCTGGATATACTTTGGTAGATCTTTTCAATAGTCCCAATCGGGACCTTAGTTTCGAGGGGAAATTGGCTGATGAATTTGCCATAGTTTTGATTTGTGTCCCAAGTACTTTCAGACGCACTCGGGTCCATCTTCAGGGGAATTAGGATAATTAGGTACAGACCATGTATTAGTATTATAGAAGGTTTTGGCGGGAATTATGTAAAGTCTAAAAGTACTTGGGACTTAAATCTAAACTATGGCAAATTCATCAGCCAATTCCCCTCTGAAACTAAGATCCTGATTCGGACTTTTGAAAGGATCTACCAAAAGATATCCAGACATAAGTTGTCTCTTATATTTAACAATACTTGCCTGCAAGAGAAAATGATGCATATATATATATATATATATATATATATATATATATATATATATATATATATGTGTGTGTGTGTGTGTGTGTGTCAATATTTGAATTGCGAAGATGACAGTTCAATTTATGCATGATGTATAATGGAGAACATACCCCACTCTTCCCACCAGACAACTGGTAACTACACAGATGCCCAATGTGCAAAACACACATTTTACGTGTTTGACGGCTATTTATGTCGCCAACATTCGTTGTGTAAGCAAAGGGAAGTAGTTTATTCGCTGGATCTTTTACGAAGATTTCATCCATTTATATTATATAGTAGTTGGAACCACGGTAATGCTCGGGAATAAACGCTGTCTCTTGTGTACACCTGATCATTTGAAACCCAAACTAAATTTTTTCTTCTTGAAATAAAAGTAAAACTTTGTCTTGGCTGTTTATGAATGTCTTGTACGAATACATACACCATTATATCATTGTAACGAATCCTATTAAAAATGTACCCATTGAATTCCTCGTCAAATTTAACTCGGATAATATAGTGTTTGATCTTTTTTATAGGGCTTCATTTTTAATGGCATTTTTGGACAAAGAAAGAAAGAGAGAGAGAGTGGGAGAGGGCGTTTTTAGTATAGATAATAAACCAATACAAATCAGATGCATGTAAGTAATTGGTCAAAGAGCTGCTAAAATGTTTTTGCAAGTTTTATTTCTATTATTTATTATTTTTATAATTATTTATTATTTATTATTTCTATAATTATGTATGTTATTTCTATAATTATTTATTATTCATTATTTCTATAATTATGTATGTTATTTCTATAATTATTTATTATTTATTATTTCTATAATTATGTATGTTATTTCTATAATTATTTATTATTCATTATTTCTATAATTATGTATGTTATTTCTATAATTATTTATTATTTCTATAATTATGTATGTTATTTCTATAATTATTTATTATTTATTATTTCTATAATTATGTATGTTATTTCTATAATTATTTATTATTTCTATAATGATGTCAATTATTTTTAAAAGGATTGAGATTTTAACTATTTTTCATCTGACTTGGCCAATAATTCTAAAAATATATAAACTTTTTTTTTTAAATAATTGTTGGGTAGATTTATGTTTTAGGTTTTTCAATTGTTGCTGTTGGTTTAGAAAAGATGAGAACACACTTATGTTTGAAAAAACCTTCCAAATGAAGAACCCCATGGTTATATACAGTGGGAGAGAGAAAGTTTGATTTTGTTGTGGGTGGAGAAAGATTGTGATACACAGAGAGGTGAGGGGAGAGAGGGGAGTGAAGAGGGGAGGGGAAAGAGGCTAGGGGAGGGGATAGGGGAGGGGAGAGAGAGGAGGGGAGATAGAGAGGGGGAGAGAGGGGAGATAGAGAGAGAGGAGTAATAAATAAGGAAGGAAGAGGAAAGGAAGAAAGTGAAGGTAAAGGGGCGTAGGAAGAAAGAAGGAAATAAAGGGGGGGATAAAGTACGGATGGAAAACAAAAGGAGTTGAAGTGAGCGAAAAAGAAAAAAGGAAGGAATTGGGAAATAAAGGCATGCATTGAGGGAAAAAGAAAGAAAGAAAATGATAAGAACTTAATAAGAAAAGCAAGAAAAGATATTTAAAAGCATTAGAAGTAAGAAAAAAGTGAGGTAGAAAGAAAGAAGGAAACATACGAGATAGAAAATTTGTACGTCGTTTCGTTTACGGCATATCAACCCTTTTTAGATTATTTAATACTAAATAGACATATTTGTAAAAGATTTTATACTTCAGGTTCTTAATATAAGGGATAGAGAGTGTTAGTCGTTGATAGGATTGGAACATGGGTAAGAGAAAAAAATGTAAGGACTTGGAAAAATAGATTATGGGGTGATAGGGTGGGATACGTCCGAACACCTTGCTCACCGGTGTTTAGGGAAATTTAGTGTCGTTCCAAGGATGAATTCCATTTAAAAGATAAATGGTACCTTGAAAGATACTACCACTCCGGGTCAGAGTGGACCTGGGAGTAATGGTAAAGTGTTACTTCACACTGCCCCAAATGCTCCCAAATTGGGGCCTCCCAACGGGATCCACTTTAAAATCAGATCTAGAACTCCTAAGATTAAATGATAAGAAGAAAAAATAACTTTTAAAAAAGAAATAACTATTAAGAAAGATTTTATATATATATATATATATATATATATATATATATATTCAAACTTACCTGTGTTTAGTACCAATAGTAGTCAATATGCCAGAAATGTTGATTGGTAAATTCCAATGTAGACGTCGAAGAGAAAAAAATGCAAAATTTAATTCAGGAATCACTATAAAACCCTTTCGGCCGTGTAGTGATAATACATATTTCGTATATATGCATATATTATTTGTATATACATATTTACCTCATTTTATGGGGGCGATACTTACATTGCTTGTAAGAAGAAAAAAGTACTCAGTGTTGAAATATTATTTTATTATTCGTATTGCGTCATTAACATTATTATTGTTATTATGCGTCCCAGGAATACATATAGTAGTAGTAATAGTAATTACGCTAGTAGTGGTGGTAGTTGTTATAGTCGAAGTGAGAGTAGTAGTTGGAGTGGGTTGAATGTGACACTGATCTGAAGAGTATATGTTATAGTGGTGGTGGGAGTAAGTCGTGATGAGGTTTCAAATGTGTGACAGGTGTTCATGAGTGAACTTCGTTTTACTCTTTCTTTCTTAACGTTAACTTTTACGCCGATCTCACTATTTCTTTTTCTCTTTTTAATCCGTTTAAATTTTCTTTCCTTCTCTCTCTCTCTCGCTTTCTCCCCCTCCCCTTATCCCTCTCTATCTCCCCTCGGCCTTCGCTCATACGTTTTGACTCTTTCCCATTCTAAAAAAAGAATTGTTGCTTGCTTTTTACTGAAAACTTTTTTTCTTTAGTTTGTTTCCTTTCATTCAAGAGTTTTTTACATCTTTATTTTGTCTGGGGTTTCTGCCCGTGATACCCCCTCTTTCGCTCTCCCCCCCTCTCTCTCTCTCTCTCTCTCTCTCTCTCTCGCTCCCCTCTCTCTCTCTCTCTATGGGGGGGGGCGCTGAAGAAGACCTTTTTGGAATCATCTAAAATATAAAGTAAAATGTCCCAAATCGTGTTAGAAACGATCGTACGTGAATCAATTCAAACCATAATTTTCATTAGTTTTACAATCCTTTTATTTCCTTATTCTGATGAGGGTGCTTCTTCTTTTCTCATCTTACACTCAACATTAATATTTTTAAACTTAACGTTCATCCATTAAATATTTTTTTGGAGTGTAACATGAGAGAAGAAGAATAATGTTTCATCGAGATACGCAAATAGAAAGATTGTAAAAACTAATGACAATTATGGTCAGTGGAATGCAAAATTAAGCTCTGAATATTGTAATAAAACTTCATTGAGCTTACAATTCGAAACATTTTAGTATTAGAAGGACTATACGTTTAAAAATATATATTCTTTGTAAAAACACCCCCCCCCACACACACATATATATATATATATATATATATATATATATATATATATATATATATATATATATATATATATATATCTGTAACCCCTTCTCTCTCTCTCTCTTTTCCTTCCTACTTTCGCGTAGACTTCTTTTTGTTATTCTGTCTTTCTCCCTTATCTTTTTCTCTCGTACTATTCTTTTCCACACATTCTTGTTACTGTTCCCTTTCTTAAGTTATGTGCGTCCGATTTCCCCCCTCTCTCTCTCTTTCTTTATCTGTCTGTCTTTCTTCCTGCGTTCTCTGTCTCTTTCAACCTTTCTTTCCTCCTTTTTATTTCACGTTTTCTTTGTTCCTTCCTCTTCTTTCTCTCTCTTTATTTCGAACTTATTTACTATTTCTGTTGTTCATGTCTCCCTTTATCTCTCTTGTACATAAACTCTATATCTATCTATCTATCTATCTATCTATCTATATATCTATCTATCTATCTACAACGACACTCCGTGGATCTTGTTTTTTTATCTTATCTGTTTGTTTGTCTCTATATACAATGGATGACGTCACAAGAGGATGACATAACAACCATATAACGTCATCCACTGAAAGTTTTAGGCAGGGTTGCAAAGTCGAAGTCTGGGGAAGTCTAAGGTTTTGGAAAAAGTCCGAGTCTGGGGAAGTCTAAGGTTTTGGAAAAAGTCCGAGTCTGGGGAAGTCTAAGGTTTTGGAAAAAGTCCGAGTCTGGGGAAGTCTAAGGTTTTGGAAAAAGTCGGACTCGTAAGAATATTTTTTAATCCGACTTCCGACTTCGGCTCTCGAACTACAATTAAATAATTGGTTTACCATGCTTTTTCTGTTTAGTTTTATCTGAAATTTCGTGTTTTCAAATATGGCCACAGTTTGGTGCTTGCATGGATATGGTAGCCTAGATATACATTGATAAACAATTTGTATAGGATCCAGGAAATTTGGAATTACTTTGCCTCACCTTTCTAGTTTTCCCAGTAAAATGGTTGAAGTTATGAAAAATAAGAAAATTTTACAATTGT
This sequence comes from Sepiola atlantica, assembly GCA_963556195.1. NCBI lineage: Eukaryota > Metazoa > Mollusca > Cephalopoda > Sepiida > Sepiolidae > Sepiola > Sepiola atlantica. The sequence continues at coordinate 47,943,757 of OY744548.1, forward strand.
CGTAAAATCAACCTACAAAATTAAATCACGATATTTTGACAGTATCGTGATTCAATCTTTCAGGTCAATTTTATGACACTTATAAACTTTTCTTATTTTTTCATATTGACGTAAAACTAGTAAAATAGGCCGGTCTTACGCTAAGTTAGGCTAGGTAGAGTTAGATTATTATTAGAGAGATTTATTTACTGTATTAAACGACAAATACAATTTAAATGCTATTACATGCAAGCTGTGACTAAGAAATGTGATTATTATTCATACAGGCCTTTTGACTTAGAAAGTGAATACACAAAGAAAATGTATCAAGTTATAATGGACCAACAGTCACTACACCCAGAAGGTGGTATGTCTAATCCTAAAATGGCCGGTTCTCCAAAAGTTTGTTTGAGTGCAGACTTCCCATAACAAGGCATCAAAATCGTATCTACTTACGTACGAAGTTCAAGATCTATCGAAAATTATTAAAAAAACGACCAACAAAGAAAGCAATAAATGAGAAATAGCAATAAGGTCAGCGTAAGACAGACCTATTTCATTATTTTTTACAACTACTGTTAAATAGTCAATAAAATTTTATTACGGAATACGCATGCGCAATAGGAAGTGCTGTGAGAATATCCTACAAGACGGAATAACGGAACTGTAAAAATAGGCACTCCCTTCTCCATATAAGAGCGGCTGAATTTTAGGTGATTTCCCCTTATATTTAGTGCTTAGTTTTATGTAACGAACTGGTGCGAGTGCAGATTAACTGTGTACATGCGACTCGGGCCGATTATTGTGCAGAAAAACTTATTTGTAATTATTTTTTCCATTATTCCAACCTAACATAACCTCGTAATAATAATCATGGATGCACTCTACCTAGGCTAAGTCGAGTGTGCTTCATTAATCTGCATTTAACTAAGAAATCTAACCTAACAAAACTTAACCTGGGTAGGATTGCAGACGCGTGGTTTACTGAGTTCTGGTCACCGTCTAGTCTGTAGCAGCGATCATGTGGATCCGCGAAACGTTTTCAGATACGAAAAAACCTATACAGTCGCAATAGAGATAACTTCTCTTCTCGGCTGGCTGAATTTAAACCTAAAAATAATCGAGATGATTCAAGCAAAGCTAATCACGTTATGACCAATTAAAGCTTGAACAAAAAGTCAATAGAAAGGGGTAAACACGAGGTTAGGCTAGAATGAAAAGATCTGCATATTTTTTGTTGTAAATTACGATGTAAATAAAGTGATACTATCATGGAATTCGCGTCAATTTCCCAGGATGACGTCACTTGTTTGGATCGCAAAGTGTTGTAAATTGGCGCCTCAATCTTCATTGTATGTAAATCGTAATTAATTTGGCTACATTTATGCATCACTTCCACATCATATAAATTTATGCCTTTTTAAAAAAAGTAAATAAGTGACGACACAACACAACCTATACTCTCACTTCCGTAGCCCATCAATGGCAGTTTGTATTATTTTTAACCTAATCTTCTTCTTTTTCTTATATGTTCATCCCGAGCTACGGCGAGGTCCGCAATGATGGATTATTGTCTCCACTTGACACGATCACAGGCGTGGTCCGAGTGAAGGCTGCTTTTACAGATATTTTTGTGTAAGGTGTCTGACAGCCTCCTCCTCATCATCATAATCATCGGCCTTCCTCTCGGTCGTTTCCAAACGACTTCTAATGTAAAGGCAAGTTTCACGAAAGTGTCGTTGTTGGTCATCAGCACACGTCCAAACTAACTGAGTCGCCATTCATTCATCTTGCCCTCAATCAGTGCGATTCCGTAGCGTTATCGGATATTATCATTGCAAACGTAGTCGAGCAGTGTAATTCCAGACATCCAGCGGATCATTTTGGTTTCCATAAAGGCGAATATTCTCTCAGCCTTCCTCGTTGTCGGTAAGCACTCGGAGATGTACAAAGCAACGAGTCTCACAACACTCCCGTAGATCTTCGACTTAAGATCGTCGCTAATCTTGCGGTCACAGAGGATGCCTGTGGCATCGCTGCGCCACTTAAGCCACGTCTCATTGATGTCTAATATAGTGATAGAATTAACATTTAAGGAGAGATTTTAAATACTGTACACCCAAACTTTACAAAAACTAATAAGATAAAACCAAATAAAAAAAGGGTAATCATTGTTAAAATTACTGTTTTCAATGGTATTTCCTTGGGATTCCTTTCTCAACCTGAAATGTTCACACGTATTAACGTACTCGCATCGAAATTAGAAGTGTCTATAAACAAAGATACCATTAGGAAACTTGTAACTGATGATTATGAACAGCTATAAAAATAAACTAAACCAGTTTATATACGTAAAATTATATGCATGCACCCGCCAACGTGATAATTATGTTGCCATTAATGTTACATATGCAGATGAAGCATGTAACAATAATAAAGCTATAAAAGACACTGAGTCACAACATTTTGTAAAAGATGTGTTGCAAGACTATTGTAATCAGAAAAAAATCATGTATTATGCATTGTCACAGATAACGTGTCCAATATGTTAAGTATGGTCAAACTCTAAATGAAAAGCCAATTGAAGAGTCAAGTACCATAGAAGAAAACGAATACACAGCAGAAATTCTAGCCATGGTAGTCAGCAAGTTTCCTGTGATGACTTTGCAAGTTTCTTTGAACGGTTTGATTAAGTAGATAATAGCAAAGACGAGTTTACAGCCCGCTTTTCCGATATAAAACACCAGCGTTGCTGTGTTCCCTACTAACATCACCGCCGTCCCCAACTCTGAGGCAACAGGGCAGGCCAAGCGTCACACAGATGATAACAATTGTGATGATGCTGGAAATAAGAGACAGAGAGAAACAAGTCGACAGACGGCACTGATGGCAGCAGGGATAGTGAAGCGCCTAGCTGACTCATAGAAGGACATTTTGACCCTCTCTCAACCCACACTGCTTAATGGCAATGGAAATAAAATTTCCACAGTAACACAATCGGTTTATATTTTAATTTTTAATATTTTTTTTTGCCCAGCCTCCATATAAGTTCTATTTTATATTTTCCTCGTCTAAAATATTTTTTGGATCACAAATTTCAGGGGGGCAAACGTAATCTCAGAGGGGGGGTAGCCTCTCTGGCTACGTGCCAGCTCCGAATAGGTCAACTCTTACTGCTCACTTCTCATCTGTGAAGAGTAAGGTTCAGTTTCGTGTGCACCAAATAAAAAAATGATGGTTTGACCTCTTCAGATAGATACAGACCTTTTATGATCACATGGATGTTAAGACGTCGTATGCCCTGCTTCGTCAGCCATATGGTTCGAGGTCTTCTTTACCTACATTACTCCTTCCAAAGATGGGACAACCTTGTTTAAGACCTCAGATGAAATTATGCATAATGCCATGATCTATTTCACAATCCACTCAACGTAGATGTTGCTGCAATGAATAGTGTCCCTCAGTGTACCGTTCGCCCTGAACTTGACACGGAACTAACTTTCGAAGAAACAATCGAGTGCATAAACAGATAAACTCAAATAAGGCACCTAGGCTAGATGGCATTCCTGTTAAGCTGTTGAAACATGGTGGTATGAATGTCTATTTTGTGATCCACTCTTTTGTGTTGTCATAATGGTTGGATAAACCAGTGTCCCAAGACTGGATAGATGCTATCCTCATTATAAGACAGATTGTCAAAATTATTGTGGTATTTCACTGCGATCAGCAGTTGAAAAATATATGCACGGCTCTTGTTAAACCGATTTGAGAAGTATATACCCGCGGATTTCCTTCCTGTGCCCTAGTCTTGTTTTATAGGCTGACGAGTGACAGTAGATATGGTATTTTCTGCTAAGCATCTCTCAGACAAATGTATTGAACAGCGTATGCGTCTTGCCGTCGTGGATTTAACCAATGCTGTTGACCTAGTCAATCGTGAGACTTCCTAGAAGGTGATTGGGGAATTTTGCTGTGCACTTGCTTTTACTGAGAAGCTCCAGCAACTTCATCGTTGTATGATACGTCGCGTTACTTCAATTGTCAGCTCGCAGATAAGCTTGTCATTGGTAATGGAGCGAATCACGGTGATAGACTTGCACCAGCATTGTTCTTACTTTATCTGACAGCTGTGCTCTGGTATGCTTTCCACGATTGTGATCTAGTTGTCTATATTAGATTCCAAACAACTGTAAAGTATTCAACCTGAGGAAATTCCAAGGCAAAACTCTTGTAAGTGTTGGAGTGTAATTGAGTTATGTTATACGCTCATTATACTGACCTAGTATATAATATAAATATATTATATATCTAATGACCTAGTGACACACTTCCCAGAGAATATGCAATCAATCGTGAGTCGATTGACGAATGATTCTACCTGTTTGGACTGACGGGTAGCATTAAGTACTTCAATGGATTGTACTCGGATGAACTGGCTGCTCCAGTGCCCCCTCGACGTAAATAGATTAAACCAACCCGACAACCAACTAAGTCCCATCCATTGACTGTGGAGATCCCCAGATACCGGAGAACCTTCTACTCCAATAGCTTCTTTCCTCGTGCTGGCGGCCTCTGGAACTCCCTCACTACCCCCTGTTTCCCCGACTGTACCGACATGCAGAAATTTTAAACTAATGTGAACATACATCTCGCTTAACAGCTCTCAATTTAGGATGACCCCCAAAACTTTCACTCTAATTCCCAGTAGCCCCTTACGTCTATAGTGGCGACCCACCCTGTTTAGGATGAACCATGATTTAGAAAAACAACAACAAAAAACAGATCCTGGTAACCTGTACGTGTCTTTGTTAATGGGAAATGCCTTGAAGTCCCCAAGGATTCCGTCTATCTTGGTAGTTATTGATCCAATCACTCTTTCAGTTGAACACGAATGGAAAAATAAACAATTTAGCATTTTTATATCTGAATAATATCTTTGTTGAGATAGAAACTGTTTGACAACTGGTGGACGTCTTACGCTATCAAGGTGAGTGAAATCGAAATTATTATATTAAGAATATTCAGAAGCCGAGAATACTTTGTTCTTTTACGAAGCTGTTGCAGTTCCTGTTTGTCTGTTTGTTTGTTTGTTTCCTAACCTTTCTTCGGGTTTGGGAAATAGACAGCACTATTTTAATTGCCCTCAACAAAATAAATACCGGAAAACCAAAGCCGCTTTTAAAAGTACTCGCAACCGCTGCATATAAAGTATAGAAAACACAAAACAAAATCCTATACTCAATCTGTTAAACCCAAAGTTTTGGAAAATAAAAAATACTGAACAGATCTATCATCAATGGACGAGAGGTGATCTTCTGAGAATGTGATGAAGCCAACATTTCGCAAAGAACGTTGCATCAAAGTCCACCCTTTGTGATCAGCGCCACCTACTATCAGACCCCGCCCGCACGACTGCAAATACTCTAAGCGAAATCCATATATTTGTCTGGGATGTTGCCAAACTTTTCAAGAACCTTGATGCCAGCAAGTCAACTGGTCCTCACAACATTCAAGACATTGTGCTTAAAATTTTGCTGTCGGAACTTCCTCCTATCCTTGCAAAGCTCTTCAATAGTTACTAAAAAAATGGTTTCTATCTCTTTAAGAAATTTATCGGTTTTCCCAATATTTAAAAATATTGGAGATCGGTTTTCTGTATCTCAGTACATACTGATCAGTTTCCTGTGCGTGCTGAGTGTTGTCTGAATCTGTTATAAATCGAGAAATTGTCAATCACCTCAACAAAAGTAATATTCTGAGGGATAAGCAATACGGATTTCGTCCTGCGTGATCAACATCATGAATTTTTTGATGAAGGGTTCGTTTCTAGGGCGATAAATCTTGACATATTACAGGCTTTTTGATACGGTTTGCTTCACAAGTTTGCTAGTTTGTGAATATTTGGAAAGGCTTTCCTTACCATTACATTTTTTCTCTCTGATGAGCCTATAATAGTAGTTGGTAATTGGCAGAAGTCTTAACCACATAGAATCAAGACACGCATGACTCAAGGATCTATTTTGGACTATTTATCGACATTTATGCCGGCGACACAAATGTTTATGGCAGCACCTCGAAGAGCATTAGTAATCAAGATCTTGCTGATTCTCTCTCTTCTGACGTGGGACACATGCTGCAATAGAGAAAATGTTGCTTGTTACTTCTAAAGCCTCTAAAATCCAGATTATCACCTTTCACTATCAACGCTCAACTTCTTGTTTATGCTGAGTTGAAATAAATGTCTCTCTCCTTGATGAAGCCAATTGCTTTGATAAGCTCCTAGGATTCACTTTTATTCCAGACCTTGAATGGATTAATCACATCAGATCCGTTGATAATGTTGCTGAACGAATGATTGGATCATTCTACCGCTTCAGAGAGTACCTGCCTCCTGATGCAATCCTCTACCTGTATAAGGGTCAGATACGCCCTAAAATAGACTACTGTTGTCACATCGTGGGAGGCGTCGCTCTGAGCACCTCTCCTGCTTTGACATGGTACAACATCGATTTCGCAATCGAGATGATCTCTTTTCTATCTTACAGCCCCTTTCTTACAGAAGAGACGTTGCTAATCTTTCTTGGAACGAAACTTACGATGAGGACAAGTTCCAATCAAAACATCAAATTAAACGTCCCCCCCAAAATAGATTACTTAAGGACGGCACAGTAAGTTTTCTCCATACCAAGTCGAGGATACGTCCACGACAATCAGTTTGACAAAGTGTGAGTCATTTTTTAAGTAGGTTATGACTTCGCATCTGTCGGGCTGAGGTATAGTTCTGTGCATTTCTAGTTAGTCTACTCCCCTAGGCTTTGCCTTCTCGCGCTTTTAGAAGGGGTTAGGTAATCACATAGAGCGCCCCTACCAAGGTATGCCGAAGGGCTGATCGGACATTTTTTTGACATCAAGAATTCGCTGGCTTTTCAATCCCCAACCCGACCTTGATTCACATCTTTCCGCGGTGGTAGAGGGGGGGTGGTCAATACCCACTTAAGGACCGCCACCAGAAGTACAGGGAAAGTGTATTTAATTATATCATTTACTTCACTGATTCATCTGTACATTTGAAGTCTTCGTAATTTTTTGCATTCGTCTGTGTAATGTTTATGTGTGATTCCGCACACGTGGTTGTGTGCAAGTGGGTGTTGCGTGTGTATGTGCGAGTATGAGTTTATATAAGCTTTTCTGCATGTATATTCTTGGGTGTATATGTTTGTGTGCGATTGAGTATCACTACGTACGAATGCACGTATGTGCATGCGTGTATGCTTCTCTCTGTATGTATGTGGGTGTGTATATGTCTGTTTAGTTTCCTTGGTCAGATCGGTTAACGACCGCCGTTAAACCCAAAACAAACAAAAATGTGTGTTTTCTAAATATCTTCTTCGCTGTCGAAAACAGCAGAAGGACATCTCAAATGAAGATTGTTATTGGTAGCGACGCTTAAAATGTCAAAGGGGGATGCAACCGCTACTTCCCCACCTGCTATCCTAACTAAAATGAAATCAGTTTTCGCGTCTAGAAAACATGAGTAAATAAATTGTAAAGGTTCCCTCTCTGCCAAGTGAACACAGCAAAACAAAATTACATCATTTGTTGTCATTGGAGAACAAGGATTCGCGTTCAACCTCCCACCCATCATCTTACTTAAAATTAAAAACTGAAAAGTTCGGACACAATGGACTTGGGTTGTCATTTATTTCTGATGGAAAAGTTATCAATTGGAGTCTATTATAGAAAGGAAAGTTGTACTTCCGCCTGGGCGTGTGTGTGTGTGTGCAACTAAACATGAAACATAATACAAGATACAATTACAAACTTTACAGCATCAGATTCAGTGTGACCCCGATTTACTGATGGTAAATACTGATGTAATATTCATGCCTTCGGGTCACCAAGGATCAAATGAATGCATGTGGGCTTAAATATTGAAACTATGTCAAACAGGCAAACTTTCTTTTTCTTTTTTTCTGTGTTTCTTTCTATTATATTAAACTAGTTCCCAGAAAGATTAGGAGGGAGAGTAGGAGAGAGAGACAAAGAAAGAGAGATATAAAGAGAGACATATATATATATATATATATATATATATATATGTATATATATATATACATATATATATATATAATATATAAAGAGAGAGAAAGAGAGAGAGAGAGAGAGAGAGAGAGAGAGAGAGAGAGAAAGAAACAGGCTACACACGCTTTTTAAAGCACTTCAATTTTGTTATTTATACCACCGGGCAAAGACATGTAACCTTGCTTGCATAAAATAAAATGATCATATAGTGATTTCAGATTATATATGTACGCAATATATTATATTTACTTATAATAGTATATGTGTATATATATATATATATGAATATATATGTGCATATATATATATATGCATATATTTATGAATATATATATGTGCATATATATGTGCATATATATGCATATGTACATATATATGCATATGTACATATATATATATATATATATATATATATATATATATATATATATATGATGGACTCTCCCGTCGATTACGACGTATGAGTGCCCCGCCAGGGGCTGTCCGCGCGTGAATTTGTAATTGCCAGGGTTGCACAATCTCCAACAACCACTCTCCTGAGTCGGCATTGCTTGATTCCAATTGCAAGTAGTAATACAAGACGACTGGAAACAATGCCGAGATAAGCAGAGAGCACATACAACACCTGATATTCCCAAATGGTCACCCATTTAGTACTGGTCAGGCTCGACGCCGCTTACTTCGGTGATCTGACGGGAACCGGTGTGTCAACGTGAGTGTGCCGTATATATATATATATATATATATATATATATATATATATATATATATATATATATATATATATATTTTGATTTGATTCCATTAGTTGCGACAAAACAGGTTTTGTTTCATTGGTGCGAATAGCTACCAACTCATCGGGCCGGCAAAAGGAATTCAAAAAGGTTTTGAATTCCTTTTGCCGGCCCGATGAGTTGGTAGCTATTCGCACCAATGAAACAAAACCTGTTTTGTCGCAACTAATGGAATAAAATCAAAAAATATATATTTTGCTCTGAATTTTCATTGAGCACTCTCATAAACCCGGTTTCAACTTCCTTCGGATTCATACCCCCTGGATATTTGTAACAAGTTAATTATATATATATATATATATATATATATATATATATATATATATATATATATATATATATATATGCATACAAACTTTTCCCAATGGAATGTAGGTTATAAACAATAATTTTTAATCTTTTCGGGCCCTAACAGATCTCCTGCGATTCATCCAGAAAATATTCTCGCTCATTGAAACACAGATTCTGTTTGCTTTGATTTTCTCCATGCACGTCCTTTACAGTCGGACTTTGATTACAATATTTCCTGGAATACTCCACCCTCCCACATCTAATGTCATTCCAGTTTGAGTTTTTGATTTGAATGCGGAATTGGTATAGGAGCACAATGGGAAATAGATAATATTTATTTTCTTGGTTTGGTTTGGTAGTTTTGTTTTACGGCATATCAACCCTTTTTGGGTTATTTAATGCCGAATCTGGTCATTATAGTAAAAGTTTTTATGCTTCAAGTTCTTTATATCTTCAAATGTTTAATCATCGTTTTTGGTTTGGTAGTTTTGTTTTACGGCATATCAACCCTTTTTGGGTTATTTAATGCCGAATCTGGTCATTATAGTAAAAGATTTATGCTTCAAGTTCTAAAAATAAAATAAAAAAGGGGAGGGAGAAAGGGAGAGGGGCTGTTGTTTTTGTTTTTGGTTTTGTAGAACATAATTAAGTTTTACAAAAAAAAAAAAAAAAAAAAAAAAAACGTCAATGTAGGTGAATTTCGTCTCAGGGAGCCACAGGGCAGCCTGATCTGGTATCACCAGTATTTTCTTGTAAAGCTGGTTCTCTCTTCCTTACACACCAGTGAAATTAATAAGGAAGTTTTTCCCCTTCCTCATATCTCATATATATTCATACACTTATATGTGCAGTGCTGTTGGTATAGCCCCAACTATACTCCTTCTTGTATTATACCCCGTATTTCCTTATCATTTTTGCCTCTTTCCCCATAATATTTTTTTGATGAGGTGTTTTTTCTCCCCCGAAACATTATCTTTGTCTATTATATCTTCCCCTATACTCTTCCTTCTACCCTCTTACCCTACACATCCTCTTGCAAGATAAAAAAACTTTGTAAAAAAACCTTTGATACTATTCAACCTTTATTTCTAATTTTATTTTTATTTCTATTTTTATTTTTATGTTGCTTATTATTTTTATTGTTATTTTAATTTTAATTTCAATTATTTCATTTCTTTATTTTATGTTGTTTTTAATTTTTATTGTTATTTTAATTTTAATTTCAATTATTTCATTTCTTTATTTTTATTATGTATTTTTCAGACTGTCGATAATGAATGAGAGCATTAGAACACTTTTTTTAATTGCATCATAAAAAAGAAAGGAACACGATTCGATTTATACTGAAACTGAACTTTATTCAATATAAAAACAAAAACAGAATTCAAAATGAATAGTTAAGTTGTGTTATTGCTATTGTTTCATGGATTTTATTTACCATTTCTATTTACTTGCCTCCCCACGAGGACAGGACAGTCTTAGACAGAAGTTCGGTTTTTAATGTGAGGAAAATTAAGGCACACTTTGGATTGGGCACAAATTGGAATTTCCTCAGTCTAGAAGAAGTTCTCATCACTTTTAATGACCACCGAGAACTTAAAAGACGAAGTGTAGTATCAGAACAGATATTACACTTTTAATTAATTCATCACAAATAAATATAAAACTACAATTAAAATTTTAAACGAATTAGGCACAAGGCCATCCAAAATGTGGGATAGAGAATGTAATTGGTCATCCACTGTCATACCTACTAGTTGCTAGAAATTTAAATTTTACTCTTAGCTGAATATATATATATATATATATATATATATATATATATATATATATATATATATATATATATATATATGTATACCAATTCATTTAAAGTGACCAGAAAAAACAAAGAAAAACGGTTATTAAGACCCTCCCAACCCTTTCATAAAGAATAGCCCACAGTAATAAAATAAATAAGCTAAATAAAAAACGATAAATAATATAAAAGATGAAAACGAGAAATAATTAAAAACTGATTAAATAATTAATTTTGTGTTATAAAAAATTAAAAACTATTTGGAAATAAATATATAAACAAAGTTATTTTATTGCCAATTTTATTTGTTTTAAATTGTATTTCTTGTCCTGAAATAAAATTATTTTTAAAGTGTTCAGAACTTTAATTCAATGTTTTAATCATTGTTTTTTCTAGCACAAAACACATTTGAACTGTTTCAGAATTCTATTACACACATAAAGAACCTTTTGGCACCAAAAATCAAGTTGCTTTATACAAAAAGAAAATCGAATTTCTAGTTGATATTTTTTATGAGTCAATGGGTCAGCATACAAGTTAATTTTGAATCAGGACAAACAAAAGGTTTTATGTTATACAGACGTGTTATTGTTTTAAAAAAAAATCAAATTTTAGAGAAAAGCAAGTATTTTTTATTTAAGCCTTTTCTATCAAGACAGGTTTGTCAACCATCTTGAATTTTAGTCTATGACTTATTTTTATAGTTTTACCATCAGATCACTATGAGATTTCCAACCATGAAAACGACATGAACAAAATCATCGGTATCCTTTTTTAAATACCAAATACTAGATCAAAGATGAAATAATATCAGACAGAAATGACGACAGTCATATGTCCATGTGTTGACGTGTAATAACCTTTCTCTTTGAAGCATCTTGTTTATCTGCTTAGCATACTTACCGCCGTAACATCAGCAGAAAACCCCGACTCAGTGGGCAGGCAATTTTAACGAGGGTCGTGGCAGAGTCGATTCCCTGGTGATGCATTGGTGATGCATTGGTGATGCCCTGGGCAAACACGGTCCCTTGCGCATGGTATGGCCGTGAAGTACCGACTAAAGCTGTCCAAAATTGTCAGGATGTAACGTTTTCCTTTCGAGTTTGGCATTGTCACAAAGTCTATGAAGACCAACTCAAATGGTTTCTTTCCGCGTTTGCAGTGACCCATGGGCCAGTGGGTGCGTTTGCCATAGTTCCCTTTGCATTTTGCGCATGTTACGCAAGAGTCAACGTAGGCCTTGATGTCGCGGTTCTTGAACTCCCACCAATAACTGGACATGAGCTCTTGCATGCGCGTGATGCCCGAGTGAGTGGTGCCTTCATGTGCTTGCGAGAGGTATCTGGCACGAAGTTTATACGGCACAACCAGTTTGGGGGAGTTGTTGCTGTCCCGAATCATCAAAACGGAGGTGCCTGGCTCCAGAAAAAATTGTTGGAAGTGTCTATTGAAGAGCATAGCACGGTGATCGTCGGGATCAATATGTGGTTTATCCGGTGAGGGTGACTGGAGGGCACTGATGATCTTCGCTAATGTTTCATCCTTCTGTTGTTCTTCTGCAATGCCCAAGTGATTGCAGATTCTCTCTGTAGGGATGGAGGATGACGAATGATATGCAAAGAACGCATTGCTGATGTGTTCTTGTGCACGGGTGCCTTGTGGTGAGTGAGTCTTAGGAATCAACCGTAAACCGTTAAGTTCGCTGAGGCACCAAGACGGTATATACATGCGTAAAACTGACCCACTTAGCTCGAAAGTCTGGCCTGCTGGGGTCGGGTCATACGGAGTTTTGGCCTTCTTCTGCCCGCAACCCCTACTGAGCATGTCAGCCCAAATGTTCGATTCGCCCTCGATGTATTCGAGAACAAAATCATAGCACGAAATTTCTTCTTGCCATCTCCGTATTTTGGCATTATTAAATACCCGCTGATCCAGATACGTCAATGACCTGTGGTCGGTGAAAAGAACAAAGGGGCGGTTTCGGAGAAAATAATCAAACTTAATTATCGCCCACTTGATAGCGTAGGCCTCCCGTTCCGTCGTGGACCAGTTCTGTTCCGTGGGGTTGAATGCATGTGAAGCAACAGCTATGCTATTCTTCTTCCCGTTGTCAGCTTCTTGCATTAGGATCGCACCACATGCGACATCGCTAGCGTCGGTGGTGAGTGTGAACAGCTTTGAAAAATCCGGGAATGAAATGATTGGTGGAGAGGCAAGCCGTTCTTTGATTCTTCTGAAGGCTTTGTCGGCACTCTCAGTCCAGAGAAAAGGTTTATTGGCCCTGTTGAGGTCATGAATGGGAGGCATGAGTTTTGAAAATGTGTCCAATCGGATTTGTTCCTGCAATCGCGTTTCAAGGAATTGCCTAATCCATACCAACCGCCCGATAAGGCTTTGTAGTTCCTTTTTCGAAGTTGGGGGCTTCATTTCTCGGATAGCCCGAACGTATTCAGGATCAGGCTTGAAACCGTCACTGGTTATAATGCGTCCGAGGAATTTTGCCTCAGGTGCAAGAAATGAGCATTTTTCCGGGTTTAGCTTGAGACCAAAATTCCGGAGGGCGGTAAAAAGCTGTTCCAGAGCGAATATGTATTCATTGAATGTTCTTGCATGTACCAAGTTGTCGTCGATGTACGACGAGATGTTATCGCGTGAACTGACTGTGGCTAAAGCTTCCGCTACGCAACGTGAAAAGATCTGTCCGGCAGAGGTAAGACCGAAGGCCAGGCGAGTGTACTGGTAGCACTGGTCCTTCCATGTAAACGCGGTTTTGTGACGGTCCTGCTGGTCGATTTCGATTTGCCAGTAGCCGCTGCGTAGATCCAGAGAAGCAAAGTAGGTGTTGCCCCTGCCGATCTTGTTAAATAGATGGTCTATCCTCGGTATTGGGTAAGGGTCCAGATCGACTAAGACCTTGTTCAGTGTTCTCTTGAAATTAGCCACTACGCGAACTGAACCGTTTTTCTTGCGCACAGCGAACACTGGGCTGTTAAAGCCCCTGGGGTCACTGCATTTTTCGATAACGCCTTCATTCGCCATGCGTCTGATTTCGTTATCGACTTCGGCTTCCAAGGCCTGGGCGATCGGGTGTTGCTTCTGACTGCGAGATTGGCCGTTGGTCGGTATCCGGATGGGTCGGATGAACGTCCCTGGTTTGTTGTCATTCGAGCCGATGATGTCAGCGAATTTGATAAGAAGGTTCGCCGTATCCTCCAATTCGTCCCGGTTTGGGTGATTCGGCAGCGATAGCCCAGTGTTCTGCTTCAGCCAAGTTAATTTATCTTCCAGTGTCTGGGCGTTGGGTTGAGGTTCCGACTTGAGACTCTGGAATACAGCAGTTTGGGGTTCACATGCAGGAACGTGGGTCGACGATGTCGGCGGCGCGATGGTCGCGGCGTGTGATAAGGAACCCGAGGGAAATGTGCGCCTGAATTTTACCGTGGAATTTTGGTTGTCAATTATATATGAGCTGAGCGTGCTGTGACGCAGGACATTCTGGCCGATCAGGATTGGTGTGTTTTGGGTTGTAACAAGCACGTTCACTTTTTTGAACGTGGGGGAATTGTGGTTGCCAATCGTGACGTCACATGTCAGTTCACCCAGGGCGGCTATGCTCCCATTGATACCCTTCACCCGAACATCAGTGCGGGTCATATATTTTTCAGCTTCCTTGGGAAGCTGGGACAGCGGTATGATGCACGTGGAGCATCCTGAGTCTAACATCGCGATGCCGGAGAAGTACACACCGTCAATATTGAATGAGGATTGGACGAGCGGTGAATGGTGGTTAGGTCCTTGAAAATTGAAGACGTGATGGCTGATGTGAGGGTCGGGCGAACGAAGCATCACATCTCGTCCTGCCCGAACGGAAAATCCTGTGTTATGAATGTCTGGTCATCATCCATTGCAGCGATATGAGCCTGTGCTTGGGTGCGAGGCGGGTGGCGGAATGGGCAATTGTGCCCGCGAAAGCAGGGTCGACCCCCGAGGTAATTCCGGCATAACGGGGTCTGTGAATTGTGCTGGCGACCTTTGCGACCTCGCGGACGGACTTGCTTCGGATGTTGGTTGACGGGGCCTCTCTGGTGTGGCTGCCTACTGAGTTGGGGTGACAGGGTCGTTCTGAGTGACGTCTCATCCTGGTAAGACTGCTGTGATTTCTGTGTATAGTAGGCTTCTTGTGGCGAGGAGACGTCAGATTTTACACCACGATCGATGTATCGCTTGGCCTCGCAAGCTATGCCGATCGCATTGTAATGATTGTCCATCGTCTTTACTAGGTGAGTGTAAATATTTGGAGTCCAGGTTTTCACCTTTTCGCTCATCAGCATCGCGCCTATTATGGAAACCAGACCGTCCACTGTCAGGTCTGTCTTTTTATCCTTTTTGAATTTCGTTGTTATGTGGACGGCAGCATCTCTCAAAGTGTTCTCCAGGCGAGATGCGAAGTCTGGTAATTTTTCGCCGTCTATTCGCTCCAAGTCCCAGGCTCGGCTAAGGTGCTGGAAGCTCGTCATCTGGCTGCCGTGGGCCGCTTGCAAGTACTCCTTTAGTTCCTCAAAAGTGGACGAGTCTGACTTTGAATCCACCATCTGCTGAAAGATACCCTGGTCAAGTAAATCTTTCGCGGATTTGACGAACTCGCCTTCTAGGCTGGGATATCTCTCCAATTCCGGTGCGACGTGGATGGTATAAGCTTTGTTCAGCGCCGTGATGAATTGGTTCACATCATTTCCCGGGCGGAATAATTTCTGCTGTTTGAGAACGTCCCGGATAGCCTGTTGACGTATAACTACGCTATACTCGTTCTCCTTCTGATTCGTACGGGTTGCTGTCGAAGGAGTCAGCCTTAAAGCCGCCAGCATGTCGTCTAAGTCGGTTTGAACCTCTTGAATTACACGTTCGGATGGCTGTTCCGCCCCTGTCTTCAAATTGAACAATAGTGTTCTCTGCTCTCTAATGAGGGTGAAAAGTTCGTCCCGTGTGAAGTTCGTGTAGTTCTCCATATTTAACTTGCTGTACGCTTCTGACACCAGTGTGATAGACAAACGTATGGTTGCAAGGAAACACGGACAACTTGAATAGGATTAATCAAATATATTTATTTACCCCAAAGCAAAGATCGTTCTTTTTATTCTTAATTCCTTGATGACGACGGCGACGGCGACGGTTAAGTTGTTTATCTTAATTCTTGATGACGGCGGCGACGGCGACGGTTAAGTTGTTTATCTTAATTCTTGATGACGGCGGCGACGGCGACGGTTAAGTTGTTATCTTAATTCTTGATGACGGCGGCGACGGAGTGACCTTTTTTCTACGTGTTCACTCGTTGGTCGCTAGCTGGGGAAAAAATGGCGGCTACCTCCAACTAGCGCCAAGCCCCTTTTCTTGTTTTCCTTTTGTAGCTCTCCGGAAACGGTGAACGCTCAGCATGTCGCTGTCCAACATTAGTTCCGGATAGAGTGAGATCTGTTATATAACAAGTATAAGTCCTAGTACTGAGAAATATGATAAGAAAGGGAGATATTTTGAATCTGATTCGGTGCCTTCCAGTTATGATGTCCGGGATCACCGGCCCAGTCGTCGGCCCCCCTCTGTACGCCATTGATTATATCTGCATTCCCATGTATATACTTTACTTTCCAGAAACTGAAACTTTCGAGCAATTTTCCCCGGTAAGTATTCGACGTATTTATCGAATGTGTTTTGTAGCGAAGTCAATTACGTATTAGTAATCGAAGAGGCCTCTCAACAGCAAGCGAAGGTAACCTGTATTAAAAGACACGCACGTCGGCGGCGGCGCGAGGGGCAGCATGTTTCATCTACTCGAACCATTCAGCTTTCTTTCGTTTTCAGTTCACCTAGTTTTTCTCTCGTGCCAAATAGGTTCAGTTTGTTAGATGCGCTGAATCCTCGCTAAAAGATGTCGATTAGGTTTACGTTTCAACAGGCGTCTGTTATTTGATTTCTGATGGATTTCCAATCAGCCCGCTTGTGGTATCTCGCTGTTTTGAGCAACGGCTCATCAGTTTTGGGACGAGATTTTTGGATGGTATCAATCATTACAACAAGGTGATCAACGTTTCCGAGCGGGCTATGGACATTCGTCGCAAAAGCCTAGGTCAGTGAGGCCAAGAACAGGTCGAGAAGTGAAGGTTTGCTGGACTACACGATTAGTGAGACGAGTCGGGAAAGTGACAGTCTGTGAGAGGGAGTGTGCAACGAAGAAACTATATGTGCTGTTACCAGCTGTGTCTGTATAGCTGGAGAAGCCAAGCCAGTGATGGTGATATGCATTAAAATCCCCAAATACATGTATTTGGGCACTCGATTCAAGTAAGAGTGCTGTATCTATGCTTTCAGATACAACGTTAAACAGGGTACAGTCCTGGGTCGAAGGAGAACGGTATAAGAAATATAAGTAACTAACGCTGTGCTGTAAGGTTGATCTAAAACACTTGTAGGCTTGATCATCCTCTACATATCCTGTATCCTTATATATATATATATATATATATATATATATATATATATATATAATAAACCAATTTTCATACTGTTGTAATTGTATTGGCTATTAATTTTGTGCATAACATTTTTACCAAATAATCTATGGCGACATACATAAATATGTGTATGCTTTTCACATATAATAAATTCATGCGGTTTGTTAACGCTAATTGAACCTGGAAGAGAGTCCATCCCTCTCCGAGTATATTAGTAAAACAACGTATGTACCGCCATCCAAACCATAGCCAGGGGGTAGACGTGAAATACATTCCCTAATAGTTGAGGATTGGTCTTGACCTGTACTCAGCGACTTAATCCGTGCCTCGAACCACTGTCTCCACTGGGCCTGACCTAATTATTTAATAAATAGATCAAAATGAATCAAACTTTTATATTTACGCATTTTGATAAAATAGAAGTGAAATCTTATTCTATTGTTAAAATTTAATGTAAATCAGAAATATTATAGTTTTCCAATTAGCGCAAACTTCATGTACACCATTAAAGTACTTTATTCACCTTCACACCCTTTAAGCACTTATGCACCCTTATACCCCTTAAAGCAATTATGCACCCTCACACCTGTATAGAACTTTATGCACCCTAAAACCTGTAAAGAACTTTATGCAATTTCACAACCCTTATATCACTTTATGTACCCTCACACCCTTCAAAGCACTTTATACACCCTCACACCACTTAAAATACTTGATGAACCTTCACACAACTTAAAGCACTTTATGCACTCTCACAACACTTTAAGTACTTTATGAACCCCAAACTTCTTAAAACATTTTATAAACCCTCACACCACTTTCAGTACTTTAGTCATCATCACACAACTTAAAGCACTTTATGCATCTTTCCACTACTAAAAGCACTTTATGCACTGTCAGCCCCCTAATTACATTTTATACACCCTCGCACATTGTAAAGTACATTATGTACCCTCACACCCCTTAAAGCATTTTATAAACCCTCACACAACTTAAAGCACTTTATGCACCCTCACCCCTCTTAAGTACTTTATACACCCTCAATCCCCTTAAAGTACTTTATGCACCCTCACACCCATTTAAGCACTTTTTGCATCCTCGCACCACTTAAAGTATCTTATGCACCCTCACACAACTTAAAGCACTTCATGCACGCTCACACCTCCTAAAGCATTTTATACATCCCCACACAACTTAAAGCACTTTATGCACCTTGACACCACTATAAGTACTTTATGAACCCTCACACAACTTAAAAAACTTTATGCACCCTAAACCCCCTTAAAACCTTTTATGCACAATCACACAACTTAAAGCACTTTATGCACCTTAACACCACTTTAAGTACTTTATGAACCCTCACACAACTTAAAGAACTTTATGCACCCTAAACCCCCTTAAAACCTTTTATGCACAATCACACAACTTAAAGCACTTTATGCACACTCACACCACTTTAAGTACTTTATGCACTTACACACAACTTAAAGTACTTTATGAACCATCATACCCTTTAAAGCACTTTATGCACCCTCACACCCCGTAAAGCATTTTGTGCACATTTACACCCCTTTAAGTATTTTATGCACCTTCACACCCCTTAAAGTACTTGTTGCACCATCACACCCCTTTAAAGCACTTTATGCACACTCACACTCCTTAAAGTATATTATTCACACTCACACTCCATTAAGTACTCAAACAGTATTGGAATGTAGGGTATATGTTTAAATTGGTCCAGTACGTATAGTTCAAATTTTAAAAAAATCAAAGTTTAAAGAATTTTCAGAGGGTGTTGTGCTTTATTTCTGACTGGACACCTGAACCACATCAAAATCTATACAACCTGTGACTAAAACCTCTTAAGTAACCTGCTGATTACAAATGTGTCATTGTCTTTTCTAAAACATCTACCGTTCAAAACTGACAGACAGACGCACACATACCTTGTTGCTAGAGAGAAAGATTAAGAGAAGATCATAGTTTTGACAGAAAAGTGTTCAATAACCGCCTTGAACATCATATTTGACTTTAATTCAAAGCGAGCAACCTTTTCTCAGATGATGATTTCTTGCCTCATTTCGTTTTTATTTGCGACATTGCGATCAAATATGCACTCTTTTAGTAAGTTGTAATTTCTTGTCTTCTAATCAAAAAGGTTTATGAATAAGGTTGTTGTTATGTACAGTAAATGTCGATAGTATTGTCTTTCAGTCGGTCTCTCAAGATTAAGTTAGAATTTTCTTTTATCTGTTATACTAAACAGTTGAAACTAGAATTTTCTTTTGTTGGTCATTCTTAACTTTAAAGTAGAATATTCTTTTGTTGGTCACGCTTAACTTTGCAGTAGAATTTTCTTTGGTTAGTCACGCTTATCTACGTAGTAGAATTTTCTTTGGTTAGTCACGCTAAACTTTGAAGTAGAATATTATTTTGTTGGTCACGCTTAACTTTGAAGTAGCATTTTCTTTTGTTGGTCATGCTTTACTTTGAAGTAGAATTTTCTTTGGTTTGTCAAGCTTAACTTTAAAGTAGAATATTCTTTTGTTGGTCACGCTTAACTTTGAAGAAGAATATTCTTTTGTTGGTCACGCTTTACTTTGAAGTAGAATTTTCTTTTGTTAGTCACGCTTAACTTTGAAGTAGAATATTTTTTTGTTAGTCACGCTTTACTTTGAAGTAGAATTTTCTTTGGTTAGTCACGCTTAACTTTGAAGTAGAATGTTCTTTGGTTAGTCACGCTTAACTTTGAAGTAGAATTTACTTTCGTTAGTCACGCTTAACTTTGAAGTAGAATTTTCCTTGGTTTGTCACGCTTAACTTTGAAGTAGACTTTTCCTTGGTTAGTCACGCTTAACTTTGAAGTAGAATTTTCCTTGGTTGGTCACGCTTAACTTTGAAGTAAAATTTTCTATGGTTGGTCACGCTTAACTTTGAACTAGCATTTTCTTTTGTTGATCACGCTTAACTTTGAAGTAGAATTTACTTTCGTTAGTCACGCTTAACTTTGAAGTAGAATATTCTTTTGTTGGTCATGCTTAACTTTGAAATAGAATATTCTTTTGTTTGTTACGCTTAACTTTGAAGTAAAATTTTCTTTTGTTGGTCACGCTAACTTTGAAGTAGAAATTTCTTTAGTTAGTCACGCTTAACTTTGAAGTAGACTATTTTTTTTGTTGGTCAAGCTTAACTTTGAAGTAGAATTTTCTTTGGTTAGTCACGCTTAACTTTGAAGTAGAATTTACTTTCGTTAGTCACGCTTAACTTTGAAGTAGAATTTTCGTTGGTTTGTCACGCTTAACTTTGAAGTAGAATTTTCGTTGGTTTGTCACGCTTAACTTTGAAGTAGAATTTTCTTCGGTTGGTCACGCTTAACTTTGAACTAGCATTTTCTTTTGTTGGTCACGCTTAAATTTGAAGTATAATCTTTCTTTGGTTGGTCACGCTTAACTTGGAAGTATAATTTTCTTTGGTTGGTCACGCTTTAATATAACGTAGAATTTTCCTTGGTAGGTCACGCTTAACTTTGAAGTAGAATTTTTTTTAATTTTCCATTTTTAGATTGTAAATTGGATTTTCATTAGTTCGCCAAGTGTAAGTTAGAAATAGGATTTTCTTATTTGTCGTATAACGTTTTTAATCTAATTGTATTAGATCTGTAATACGTACATTTGAAATATAATCGCCTTTGGCTAATATCATTTAAGTTTTAAATCTTATTTCATTTGTCCTATAATGTTTACGTTTGAAATATAATTACTTTTAACTTCTAAAGTTTAATTTTTTAATCTAATTTTATTTCTTCAATAACGCTTATGCTTGAAACATGATTGTCTGTGCTCGGTAATGCTTAAGTCTTAAATATAATTGTATTTGTCTTGAAACGCTTACGTTTGAAATTTAGAGCTTAAATTTAAAATGCAATTGTCTTTAAGCGGTAATGCTTACATTTTATATTATTGTCATTGGGCTAAAAAGATTAATTTTTCAATATAATTTTCTCTGTCCTGTCACGCTTAAGTTTGAAATAATATGTTCGTCGTTAAATACTCCGATTAAGAATATCCGTTTTTATTCAGACACGAAATGGTTCGTTTCAGTTCTAATATTTTATGCCATTTTTAAGGGTTCAAATCTCACACTAGACAATTGCTTTTTTCATTTCATTAATTTCCCAACCGATATCCCTCATCATCATGAACCTAAATAATACACTTGTTTATTGTTTTAGTTATTTATTGCGACTTACCGATAAAAAACACTTTTCATTTGAACTGACGTGCTGAAAAGTAAGGTTTGAGTAACCTGACGTTGACGGGTACTTTAGCTAGTTGTAAATAATTCTAAGGCTGCATGTCGCTTGCATTCCCTTGCTTTTAAAGTGAAACTATTTTTAAGGCAAAATATCAATAAACATTTTGAATTCGAAAGTCAGCGACTTGTTAATGGAGGAAAATTAAGGATGGCCAGTAAAAGTATCATATCGTAATGAGGACCAGCGCTTTCTACGAGACGTCAAAAGGTTTGCTCTTAGTTACGTCTGCCATTACTTGTTAGATAGAATATTGTTGTGTTATCATTTGTCGAAGGCGCATTTCAAAATAAGCTCTATTCACGAATTGATAGGTTTCATTGCTAATAGAATAATATAGTTTTGAACAACTTACCAGATCAGCAATACCGTAAGATATTTGAAGATGGAATTAGATGAATTCAACAATACTGGTAATAGGTGGCTTTTCTTTTAAACTATTGTATAAGATATGTAACAGATTTTTATCAGTATATTGAAATTGTATAAACGGTGTAAATAGTTTGTGTAATATTTTTTATTCGTTGAATCTAAAAGATCTCACTATTTTGATTTTTTTTTCATAACAAAGATTTCATAAATTAGGTTTGTTTCATAAATTAGGTTCGTTTCATGAATTAGGTTTGTTTCATGAATTAGGTTCGTTTCATGAATTAGGTTCGTTTCATAAATTAGGTTTGTTTCATGAATTAGGTTCGTTTCATGAATTAGATTCGTTTCATAAATTAGGTTTGTTTCATGAATTAGGTTCGTTACATGAATTAGGTTCGTTTCATAAATTAGGTTTGTTTCATGAATTAGGTTTGTTTCATAAATTAGGTTTGTTTCATGAATTAGGTTTGTTTCATGAATTAGGTTTGTTTCATAAATTAGGTTTGTTTCATGAATTAGGTTTGTTTCATAAATTAGGTTCGTTTCATGAATTAGGTATTTTTCATGAATTAGGTATGTTTCATGAATTAGGTTCGTTTCATAAATTAGGTTTGTTTCATAAATTAGGTTCGTTTCATTAATTAGTTTCGTTTCATAAATTAGGGTTGTTTCATGAATTAGGTTTGTTTAATGAATTAGGTTCTTTTCATGAATTAGGTTCGTTTCATAAATTAGGTTTGTTTCATGAATTAGGTTTGTTTCATAAATTAGGTTTGTTTCATGAATTAGGTTTGTTTCATAAATTAGGTTCGTTTCATGAATTAGGTTTGTTTCATAAATTAGGTTTGTTTCATGAATTAGGTTTGTTTCATAAATTAGGTTCGTTTCATGAATTAGTTTCGTTTAAAAAATTAGGGTTGTTTCATGAATTAGGTTTGTTTAATGAATTAGGTTCTTTTCATGAATTAGGTTCGTTTCATAAATTAGGTTCGTTTCATGAATTAGGTTCGTTTCATAAATTACGTTCGTTTCATAAATTAGGTTTGTTTCATGAATTAGGTTCGTTTTATGAATTAGATTCGTTTCATAAATTAGGTTTTTTTCTATGAATTAGGTTCGTTACATGAATTAGGTTTGTTTCATAAATTAGGTTTGTTTCATGAATTAGGTTTGTTTCATAAATTAGGTTTGTTTCATGACTTAGGTTCGTTTCATAAATTAGGTTCGTTTCATGAATTAGGTTTGTTTCATAAATTAGGTTTGTTTCATAAATTAGGTTTGTTTCATGAATTAGATTCGTTTCATAAATTAGGTTTTTTTCTATGAATTAGGTTCGTTACATGAATTAGGTTTGTTTCATGAATTAGGTTCGTTTCATGAATTAGGTTTGTTTCATAAATTAGGTTTGTTTCATGAATTAGGTTCGTTTCATAAATTAGGTTCGTTTCATGAATTAGGTTCGTTTCATAAATTAGGTTTGTTTCATAAATTAGGTTCGTTTCATGAATTAGTTTCGTTTCATAAATTAGGGTTGTTTCATGAATTAGGTTTGTTTAATGAATTAGGTTATTTTCATGAATTAGGTTCGTTTCATAAATTAGGTGTGTTTCATGAATTAGGTTCGTTTCATAAATTAGGTTTGTTTCATGAATTAGGTTCTTTTCATGAATTAGATTCGTTTCATAAATTAGGTTTTTTTCTATGAATTAGGTTCGTTACATGAATTAGGTTTGTTTCATAAATTAGGTTTGTTTCATGAATTAGGTTTGTTTCATAAATTAGGTTTGTTTTATGAATTAGGTTCGTTTCATAAATTAGGTTTGTTTCATGAATTAGGTTTGTTTCATAAATTAGGTTCGTTTCATGAATTAGGTTTGTTTCATGAATTAGGTTTGTTTCATGAATTAGGTTCGTTTCATAAATTAGGTTTGTTTCATGAATTAGGTTTGTTTCATAAATTAGGTTATGTAACGAAAAACAAATGTGGCTAACCTCAGCAATGTTGTTATTCAGTTGGTCTGTCAAGCTAAAGTTAGAATTAGAATTTTCTTTCGTTTGTCAATTTTAAGTTTGGATTAACAATTTTTCTTCAATTTGAAATAGATTTGTTGGTTTCCCACGTTTAATTTTCAAATATAATTTTCATTGGTGTGTTAAGCTTGAAATCGCTTTTTCGTTGGTTCGGCGTGTTATGGTTTGAATTACCATTTCTTCTTTGATTCGCCACGTTTTAATTTTGAAATAGTTTTTTCAAACAATGCATCCCTTATATTTACGCTGTTAGAAAACATAAACTTAAATCGAGATATATCCATCGCACGATCTTGTGCTCCAGATTTTCAGTAGGGCGTGTTCGTCCCAAGCAGAAGATTTCTCATCAGTGACTTTCTCGAGAGATGTTTGTG
>OY744548.1:47975795-47978295 GCA_963556195.1 Sepiola atlantica
ATGTATTGTCACTATCATAAATATAAATATTTTTAGTTAATAAAAGAAAAAAATAATGTTTTTTTGCTTCCCTAAGAAAAATTTTAATGCTCCCCCATACTTAGAAATATTTTTAATTTAAAAGAAAAAAAAAGAAAAATGTTTGACCCCTCCCCCCCCATACATAGAAATATTTTTAGTTCAAACAACAAAAAAAAAATTTTACCCCCCGCCCGAAAAAATTGAACTCCCCATAAATATAAATATTTTTAATGAAAAAGAAAAAAAAAATGTTGACCCCGCCTCCCTCTCAAATTTTTTTTACCCTCCCCATACATATATTTTTAGTTTAAAAAAGAAAAAGAAGAAAAAAAAAAATTTTGACGCCCCCCTAAAATTTTTTCTTCATCCTAACCCATACATATGAATATTTTTTATGAAAAAAAAACAAAAAAACTTCCCCCCCCCCATTTTTTTTACCCTTCCCCATACATAGAAATATTTTCAGTTAAAGAAAGAAAACAAAATTTCCGAGGTGCCTCGGTCATATCTAAGAACCATACTGCAGAAACCTATGGGTCGTATATTGTAGAAGCACCCCCGGTGCTGGGTCCTATACTGTAGAAGCGCCCCTGGCCCCTATATTGCAGAAGCACCCATGATCCCTATTCTACATAAGCCTCCGGATCCTATATTGTAGAAGCACCCTCGGTGCTGGGTCCTATATATTGTAGAAGCACATCTGGTCCCTATACTGGAGAAGCACCCATTGCCCCTATTCTGTAGAAACCTAAATTGTGTATAGCTAAGGAAGAACGATAACTCACGTTTAAAAACGTGAGTTATAGTTCTTCCTTAGCTATCCTCTAACAAATAAATTTCATTGTTTTATGAACTTGAGGTATTACATAATTAAATTACAATATGACTCAGCAATTTTAAATTACTATAAAATATAATGAAAAATAACTGATGAAATATGCCCCATGGACCCCTAAGGGGTGGGTTTATTACTCTGTGAAGTTTACATAAGAATACACTTTTATATGTTATGTATATTCTCTAACCTTGTTTTAAAAATCTAAATTGTGTTTTTTAACGTGAGTTATCGTTCTTCCTTAGCTATCCTCTAACAAATAAATTTCATTAAAATAATGAATTGTTTTATGAACTTTAGGTATTACGTAATTAAATTACAACATAACTCAGCAATTTCAAATTACTATAAATTTTAATGAAAATAACTGAAAAGCACCCCCCCCCCACGAGGAAATATGCCCCATGGACCCCTAAGGATTGGGTTGATAGATTCGGGAATACTCTTATCATCTTACTCTGTGAATTTTACATAAGAATACACTTTTATATGTTATGTATATTCTCTAACCTTGTTTTAAAAACCTAAATTGTGTTTTTAAACGTGAGTCATCGTTTTTCCTTAGCTATCCTATAAAAAATAAATATCATTAAAAACCATAAATTGTTTTAGTAACTTGAGGTTTTACGTAATTCACTTACAATATGACTCAGCAATTTAAAATTATTATAAAATATAATGTAAAATAACTGAAAAGCCCCCCCCCCTGATTAAATATGCCCCATGACCCCCTAAGAGGTAGGTTTATAGATTCGGGGATACTCTCATCATCTTACTCTGTGAATTTTACATAAGAATACACTTTCATATGTTATGTATATTCTCTAACCTGGTTTTAAAAACCTAAATTGTCTTTTAAAACGTGAGTTATCGCTCTTCCTGAGCTATCCTCTAACAAATAAATTTCATTAAAAATGATAAATTGGTTAATGAACTTGAGGTATTACGTAATTAAATTACAATATGACTCAGCAATTTCAAATTACTATGAAATATAATGAAAAATAACTGAAAAGCCCCCCCCCCCCCTGATGAAATATGCCCCATTGACCCCTAAGGATTTGGTTTATAGATTCGGGAATACTCTCATCATCTAACCCTGAGAAATATTTTAAGTATATAAAAGAAAAAATTTGCCCCGACCCCTAAAAAATTTGGTCTGACCCCTAAAATTTTCTCCGACCATCTAATCTCTCCAGCCCCCCCCCCCCCAACGCCAACATTTTTTTCACTCTCCCACAACCCTTAGAAATATTTTAAGTTCAAGGGGAAAAAAAAAATTTGGCCCGAAACACCAATATTTCTTGGGACCGTTATACTTAAGAAGCAACAATATTTCTAGGGACCGTTATACTTAAGAAGCACCAAAATTCGTTTTAAAATCAAGGAGGCCTCCTGAGCACTACTGAAATATCTCTTACCGGTGGCCAGGTGCGAATGTGATTGAGCAACCCTTGTTTCACTACACACTATTAACGTAGCCTTCCTATGATGTTATTGATTTATCCGGACAGAAGTTATGGAATGACCTGATACAACCGGACACAATTTAGGGAAATACCGGGTACATCCGGCAAGGGATTATGGGATGTTTTCAGTGACTCAGCATTTTTATCGGATCAACCCCCAACCCGCCCTCGCTCT
>OY744548.1:47983295-48055795 GCA_963556195.1 Sepiola atlantica
TAAAGCATAAAAACTATAAAGCATCAAAACTATAAAGCATCAAAAATTTAAAGCATCAGAAATATAAAGCATCAAAAATTTAAAGCATCAGAAATATAAAGCATCAAAAATATAAAGCATCAAAACTATAAAGCATTAAAAATATAAAGCATTAAAAAAAATTCCTCTTTTCAAAGACGCATTTTACCATTTGGAATATATTGACCGAAATAGACGTACGAATTTCCTTTATATCTAGATATGTTTATTGTTAGTAAATGTTCTTTTAAAAAGTAGACCTCATAAATCGTTGAATAGCCTATGTGTCCTCTTGCAGGTGTTTTGTAAATTTAGAAGTTGTGAAAGACTGGCAAGGGACACCAATAGAGATAACCTCGATGACCTTCAAACATTCTTTTTAATTTTGTTTCCTAGTTCAGTGATGACTGATGGGTGTTTTTCTATAATATCTATTATTAGTGAATGTAGGCGTATATCTACTTTGTTTACATATGCGTCTAATGAAAATATAAACATATTAAACAATAAGTTCACAAACCGACATATCTACAATCTGCAACTGGAACAATGGTGGAATCGTTCGACCGCTCCCGAAACTACCCCTAACTCCTGGTACAATCCTCTGCCTATAGAATAGTCAGAGTCAAATACGTCATAAAATGAAGTACAACCTTCATTGCTTTGCAGAGTACAACATTCACTTCGTAATCGCGTGGATGATTATCTGTTCTCCTCCCCACAGTCCCTTACTTATAGAAGAGAGGTTGCTAGTCTTTCTCTACTCTATCGTGATTTCCATGACAGATTCTTGACTGAAATCCAGTCCCAGAATTTCCATGAACAGAGTTTCTTTCCAGGAACTTCCTATCTGCGGAACTCATTATCGCAGGACTTCTTCTGTGTCGACTATAACATGGCCGCATTCAAATCCAATGTCAACGAATACGTGTCATAAACCGTCCTCATAAGTAATCCAATTGTGTTCATTCTATTAATTATCTGAAATCCTCTCATACTATTCTTCATCATTAAACCGTCAATCCATCCATCTTATTGACTCTTATCCCCAAGTGGCCTTTAGCCTTGATAAGCAGTGAGTTATGAGTAAAAAAAAGTATCTGAGTAGCAAATCTGTGGAAATACATATAAAGTTTTGAAAACCAAATAAAAATTCTTTCTTGTAATATTTTGATTATTCGGACTACTATTCGAATCTTTCTTGTTACTTTCGCAAATCTTCGGCCGATGTCACCTCCGACCTTCTTCAGGTGCATTCTTTCGAACCTGGGAATTCTTATGTTGAACACAGGAACTTACACGGAACTTCGAACTGAACCCTTTTATTTAATTGATGTGAGTCGTTTTTTCGCATTCCGTCAGCCATTACAGTATTAAGCATTTTTTTGAGCCGTGGCACAACGGATAAAGGCATTAAGTCGAATCAGGTACAGTCTTCTGGAGGTTAAAGTCGCAATCTTCATTACAAGCGAAAATGACTTATAATAAAATAAGAATTATTAGGATGAATTGAAATCAAAGAGAAGATTGAAAGCATACAAACCATGTCACTAGTGAAAACAGTTGTATATTAAAAAAATATCTTTTAAAAAAATCACCTGCTTTTAACCGTGAGAGATCGACTCGTGTGAAAACAATGAGTGCATGAGAAATAATAATAAATCTTTATAAGAATGCAGATTTATGTCGTCTGTTTGCATACCCTTTCCGTTAATAGTTCTTCTCCGTCTTTTTCTTCTTCTTCTTCTTCTTCTTCTTCTTCTTCTTCTTCTTCTTCTTCTTCTTCTTCATGTTTCTATTCATTTAACATCACTTTTCCCTTGTTCAGTGTCAAACGTTTTCTGATATTACGCAATCTCAGTCTTGATATCACGGTTCAGCGGGTTAACTGTCTCCAAATTCTACTCTGCGCGGTCTTGTTCAATCACTTGCTTCCAAGTTTTCCTTGGTCGGTCAACCTTCCTGCGATTTAAGACATATATGCTTCTGCAATAGTTTATCCAGCAGTATGAACGTTCCACATAACCATACCAGCGTAATCGATCCATCCTTAGAATAATCTCTATGCTGGGCAAATGTAGCGCTTTAAGCAAATCCTCTAATCTGATGTGTTAGGTTTGATCAGATTTAGAATTGCAGATTCATTAAATCATTGATCTGTCATTGCTCTGCAGTCCGTTTTCATTTCTATACATCATGGCGCTTCTAACACAGTTGCTATACAATTTACCCCAGATGTAGAGCGGAACAACCTGCGATGTTATCAAAGGCAAAAACTCACGTATTTTTCTCAAACTGCCGTTCACTGTTGAGGTTTTACCGAGTTTACC
This sequence comes from Sepiola atlantica, assembly GCA_963556195.1. Classification (NCBI taxonomy): domain Eukaryota; kingdom Metazoa; phylum Mollusca; class Cephalopoda; order Sepiida; family Sepiolidae; genus Sepiola; species Sepiola atlantica. The sequence continues at coordinate 47,985,644 of OY744548.1, forward strand.
ACCTGCCCTCAGCATATCTTGTAGATAGCAGAAAGAGTCTACTACTTCCAGGGTATTGTCATCTAGTGGCATATCCAGTGCTTCCCCCTCGGCCTTTGTCTTTATGCGGCTATAGTTCTTCGGTCTTTAGTGAACATTTGGAGAATCTACAGCGCCTTTAGTTCGACGAGAAGCAGAACGTGAACGAATAAATAAAATAATTGAAGCAAAAGTATAGAGAGCAAACAAGTCGAATTTTAGTTGAATAATCACATTTCGTCTGTTCATAAAGTTCGTAATATTTGAAACAAAAAATTTAAATCATAAACATTGCATTAATAAGTTTGTTGTAAACACGAGACAATAACTTTCGCATTCATTGATATAAATAAATATTAAAATTGTTATAATGTTCATACTAATTTATTTATTTATTAAATAAGGCCGTAAAGAAATGAAATAAAAAAGAAATCAATTCGCTTGTGCGTTGGTGTGTGTGGGGGAGGGTTCTTGTTTTTAACTTACAATTTAGAAATCGATGGCAGCTTGTGGAAAATAAAGTCAGTCCTGGTAAAGAAAAGTCGGAAATGAACATTTGAACGCAAATGCGAAACATTTGTTATATTTAAATGAAAACGACTATCGAATTTTTAACCAATAAGAAAAGATTAGCGTCACAAATGGTAAGCATAAAGAGAAAGAGGAAGGAGAGGGAGTGTGTGAGAGAGAGAGAGAGAGAGAGAGAGAGGAAGAAGAAGACAAGTGACGGAGAGAGAGATGTAGGATAGGAAGTGAGAGAGAGCCATCTCTCTATGAATTCTTTCTATCTAAGTAAGATACATTAGTTTGATCTAAATTACTACCCTTAATCAAAGTGTAGTATCTGTTCCGATGGATACTGCACCCCATAGACTGGTATTGTCTTGGCCTTCGGGGCTTGATTTACGCCGATCTATGGATCTGTCCTGTGCAGTTCTAGGAGGTCAACCCTCCCAGGCTTCGCCTCCCCTCTTTGGGGAGGAGTAAGTTTATTGCTTGCTGCCTGAGGCGCCCCTACCGGGGAATGCCGACGGGGCTGCCCAGGCAATTTTTAAACCCCACTTTCCCGACCCAACCTTGGGTCACATCTTACTTGTGGGAATAAGATAAAAACTGGTCTTGTGCCTAACTCCTGGAGAGGAGTAAATCAATACTACCCTTGAAAATAAATGAGCATAAGATTTTAAGGGTTGAATAATTTATCCTTCTTTTATTAAATTACTTTAATTAATAACCGTTATATCGACAAAATTTGCATATATATATATATATATATATATATATATATATATATATATATATATATATATATATATATATATGTATATATATATATATATATATATATATACATATATGAAATAGAACAATAAAATTACAAATGAATAACACCAAACATTAGTTTATTATAAACTCTTTAAAATAGTTATGCAAATTAGGCATCCAAATATTTGTGTTTGAGTGAGTGGTCTTTACTATATGCATATTATTTCAAAAGAATTTGTTTTCTTATTAATTTAAATAACAGTAAGCTGTTTTGCAAATGATATAGGGGCGATGAATGTAAAACACTTTCGCATTTGATTTATTTAGATATATTTTGTAAATTTTAATTTTAGTTAAATGTTAAGTTATTCAGAAATGAGATCATATGTAATCTAGTCAGTTTGTATTTTGAATATTTTATTTTAATTATGTATGTAGTATAAAAAAATGAATAATATTTAACCTATCAAAATTGGATTCTGTTCGATGTTGTGAAAATGTAGTTAAAGCATTTATTTTAGTAATTTTTATATAAACTTATTCAGAGATCGGATTGTATTAAATTTAGAATAAAAACATTTTTTGCTAATATATCACCACTTATCAAGGCAAAAACCAGTCGAAGATAAGGGTTACTAAGATGGATGGATTTACAGTTGAATTATGAAGAATACTATGAGAGGATTCAAAACAGCAATTATTCTCCTTTTGTGTCAGCAACATCGCTCATGAACAAAACAGGGGGAAGCGTGAGTTACTAGGCATCCAAAGGTAAACCCAAAGCCGACTTTCAGCTCTACATTATGTTTGCTGGTATATCACGCCAACCCCCGAAAACGAGAAGGTAATCCATGGGAGGAGGGTTTCACGACTACAGAACAAATACTGCCCTAACTTGCCCAAAAGGAAGTAGGTAATACCTGGGAGGATGGTATGATGGCGAACAAAAATATAGTACACTGACTCCCAAAAGTAGGAGGTGATGCCTGACAACAGAACAGATACTACACTACTCTCTCAGAAAAGAGGAGATAATGCCTAGGAGGATAGTATCTTTAAAACAGAACATATACTACAATATCCCCCCTCCCCCCAAAAAAAAGGAGGAGGAAATGTCTCGGAGAATGGTTTTATGACAGCAATACATATACTACCCCCTCCCCCCTAATTAAGCAGTGGAAGACAATGTATTATTCTGAAATAATATAGTAAACTGAAGTGATCATTAAAAGGTAGTGCAACATTAATAGAAGTAAATATATAGTAAACTGAATTGATCATTAAAAGGTAGTGCAACATTAATAGAAGTAAATATATAGTAAACTGAATTGATCATTAAAAGGTAGTGCAACATTAATAGAAGTAAATATATAGTAAACTGCATTGATCATTAAAAGGTAGTGCAACATTAATAGAAGTAAATATATAGTAAACTGAATTGATCATTAAAAGGTAGTGCAACATTAATAGAAGTAAATATATAGTAAACTGAATTGATCATTAAAAGGTAGTGCAACATTAATAGAAGTAAATATATAGTAAACTGAATTGATCATTAAAAGGTAGTGCAACATTAATAGAAGTAAATATATAGTAAACTGAATTGATCATTAAAAGGTAGTGCAACATTACTAGAAGTAAATATATAGTAAACTGAATTGATCATTAAAAGGTAGTGCAACATTAATAGAAGTAAATATATAGTAAACTGAATTGATCATTAAAAGGTAGTGCAACATTAATAGAAGTAAATATATAGTAAACTGAATTGATCATTAAAAGGTAGTGCAACATTAATAGAAGTAAATATATAGTAAACTGAATTGATCATTAAAAGGTAGTGCAACATTAATAGAAGTAAATATATAGTAAACTGAATTGATCATTAAAAGGTAGTGCAACATTAATAGAAGTAAATATATAGTAAACTGAATTGATCATTAAAAGGTAGTGCAACATTACTAGAAGTAAATATATAGTAAACTGAATTGATCATTAAAAGGTAGTGCAACATTAATAGAAGTAAATATATAGTAAACTGAATTGATCATTAAAAGGTAGTGCAACATTAATAGAAGTAAATATATAGTAAACTGAATTGATCATTAAAAGGTAGTGCAACATTAATAGAAGTAATAGTATAGTTTCTGCTTCAGGCAGACAGTTACAAAATCTCCATTAGTAATATTAAATAATTAAATTAGATAATAAAAATATTGGATTATATTTAAATTCGTCAAAATATATATTTTTATTTTATTTCAATTGGGTTTATTTATATCGAAACTTATTAAGAAATTGGATTATATTTAACCTCGTCCTTATATTGTTTTGAATTTAATTTCAATTATTAAAGTAATATTATATTCTAAAACTGAATTATATTTAACCTATTCAGACATTGTATAGTGTATTGTACTCTTTTTCTCTCTTTCTTTTTTTTTCTCTCTCTCTTTCTCCCTTTCTTTCTCTCTCTCATCTCTTTCTCTCTCTCTCTTCTCTTTCTCCGCGCACACCCACTCTATATCTGAGATTGTGATTGTGAGCATAGGTGTGCTCATCTATCCAACACTATCTACGTTTGTGTCCATGTGATGACATTTCTATTCACGTATTTGTGTAGCACCTCTACATTACACCCCGCCGCCCACTGATCATCGGTCTGCTGCTTCTGTTATTTTCCATTCTGACCTTACGAAAACGGTCCCTTTTTTTTTCACTCCCCAAATCCGCCCAGAAATGACCGCGCCAAAATGATAATCTCAAGAAAGTGTCTGGTTTATCTGTTACTGGGCGCCGGATTTATCACCATTGATCACGTCCACATCTATATCGGGATTTGCCCTTTCTGCGTCACGCGGGCAAGAATAACAACGCCACCGGGTAAGGAATTCATCATCACCAAAGAGAAAGGGGAACAAACGGAGTTTGGAAAAATAATGGCGACGATTTCGTATTACTCACACAGAGAGAGAAAGAGAGAGAGGGAGAGAGAGACACAGACAGACAGACAGACAGACAGACAGACAGACAGACAGACAGACAGACAGACACAAACACACGCACACAAACACACATATATACACGCACGCACACACACAGTGACCATAGAGGAAAGATGTCGGATAGAAGTTAAAGATGACTTAACTTTGCGGTTGAAATTCTGCGACTGGTGGTACAGTTATACACAGCCACGCTGATGATTCTTAGTTAGGATGAAACATATATGTATATAGATATTGAAAAATATTATATATATATATATATATATATATATATATATATATATATATATATATATATATATATATATGACGGGCCCTTTAAGAGAATTATAATACGGATGTAAAATTTAAATGCGTAATGCAAAGTTCTGTCCTATTGGGTCGTTGAACATTGTTTATTACATCCCTTTTTATATGTCTGCTTGTAAAGACATGAATAGACCTTAATTATCATCCTTTTACCGCGGTTGTTAGGTTAGTTGCATGATTTTAGGGGTTCAGACGGGAGTTAAAATGTTAACTTTGGTTTGAGGTTCGAATCGTGTGATCGGCAAAAGAATACCCCCCCCCCGCACTGATTATATAACGGTAAAGGATATAACACGTCTGCATGTAGATAAGAATAACAACATATTTATCATAATATATATATATATATATATATATATATATATATATATATATATATATATATATATATATATATATAGTAAGGTTTGTATCCACAGGTTAAATCGAGAAAAGCTTTACATTGTACATAACAATGTGTTCAATAATAAATAGAAGTGTGTATTATGATAAAAGTTTCATTTGTCTTCACATCGAGACATATTTCAACTGCAGCTTTGATAAGCTTATTTCTTCAGGTCAAAGATTCAAGGTCTGTAGTTTACGCTTTCATATGTGTAGCCAGATGTTTGTATGAATAAAACTTTTATATAACTTTAAATAGTTCGATATATATACCAGTAAAATGCATAGCCCTGTTGTGCTCGCATACCCTTAATGACAATAAAAGTGTAAACATTTGGGAATTTCCTTGCTTTTGTACATTTAGTGTATATGAATTTTCATCTTAACCCTATTAAGCACATATTATTTCAGTATACTGCCATTTTTCATGGAATGTCACTACTTTTGTAAAGGCTATGCCTCAATACAATGCCTTCTCATAACTGATATAGTTGATAGTTTGACTAATCAATGTTTCTTCCAATATTCACAGGTAAATATTTTTTTTAAATTATGATGAGTGTATATTTACTCATAATACAATTCAAACTAGAACAAATGTTTTCAAACTTTACCATGTATTCATTGCAAACAATAAATGGTGATTCAATCATTTTACAGTCAGTGTGTTTGAAAATTGACAAGGACACAATGCAAAAATATTTAATTTGAATGAAATAAATAAATCAATGAAACATTTTGGAGCAGGAAGAAATATAATAAAGTTGTTTACAATAGTAAACTATAAAATATTCAGTATACAAAGGAAAACAAAATACAACCTCTATCTGTGCCATAACACAGCTGAATTAATAAAATAGTTGATGAGATATAGAAGAAAGTGTATGTGGACTAGTCATTTTTTAAGGTTTGTTCTAAAATTTCTGAGAAACTACGGTATATTGGTAAACTGAAATTAGAAAGCCATCAACTAGAGCCTAGAGCCTCTATCTCTGCCAAAAATCAGCTGAATCCATCAAAAAGTTGATGAGATACAGAATAAACTGAATGAATACTGATAATTTTAAAGGTTTTTTGGAATTTTCTGGGAAACTAAGGTATATGGTAAACTGAAATTAAAATGCCATCACCTAGACACTAGAACCTCTATCTTTGCCAAAAAATCAGCTGAATCCATCAACTGGTCGATAAGATATAGAATAAAGTGTATGAATACAGGTCATTTTTTTTTAATTTTCTTGAAAACTAAGGTATATGGTAAACTGAAATTAAAATGCCATCAACTAGACACTAGAACCTCTATCTCTGCCAAAACTCAGCCGAATCCATCAAATAGTTGATGAGATACAGGGTGGCACATACGTACACACAGATCACATGATTTCATGATTGAACTTTCTGGATCTCTGGGTTGCCTTGACTAATGATGCTGAAATTCTACACACTTATAGAGCCTATCAAATAAAAATTTTGTGAAAAGTTTTAACATATTTGGTTTATTGGTTATTGAGTTATGATTGATCAAAAAAATGAGATTTCCAGCATAGGCCATTTGTGAAGTCTATTAAGGGAAAGAGCGGGCTCGCGCCTCCCTTGATATATATATATATATATATATATATATATATATATATATATATATATATATATATAGGGTGGGCCTCTTGGAATCGATGGCATGGCTTCGGGATTACTTGTTTGTATATGTATAAAGGTTCGGAAACGCTTGGTTTCCGAGTTATAAGCCATTGAAACAGATACTGATCAACATTATTTATTGTAATCATAAAAGAGTTGCCTGTCTAATTCAACATAAATCACGACGCAATGTATAACATAAAGATATTTTTATTGTTCATTATCGGCGTTGTGCGGTCATTTATTTTAAAATGAAAATGCACATGTTCAAATCTTAATCGAGAAAAAAAATGAAAAATCAGTTTGGGATTGTTCTTAAAATGGATCTTTATATTCTGGAAATGTATATTAGTTATTAATTTTAAAATGTACTTAATACATGAGAGTATGGGGTTTCCAGACAAATTGTGTATGTCTTTATGAAACTATTACAGCACAAAACTCTCACTATACAGGTGTATTCAAAAAGAATTTCATTACACAATATTTTCATAGTAAAAAGCAATTGAAAACCACAGCAAAGTCACACGTATTCTACGCATAATCATCTTTTATTAAATCTCTTTAAAATGTTGAATGTGGCCACCATTAGGCCAAGTACAAAGAGCAATATTATTGGTCCATCCGCTTCTTCTTGTCGTTATTGGTAAGTAAGAAACTAAGAAATCTGTAAGATTTCAAATATAGACGTCTTCTTAGCATTTTCCGCTTCATGTGGATTTATTTGTGGCAAGTGGATTTACGGTTAGCTTGATTTGCTAACTTCTCCCAACGACATGACGAATTTTCGCCACTTGCTCCTCCAAAATGTGTGGTTGTCCTGGACTTTACCGTTTTACACAGACCCGACTGTTTTAAATTGTTTAAACCACAACATATGGTTCTCATGAGAAGGTGAGTTAATGTCATTTTTTCTTTCTGAAGGCACACTTCACCTTAACAACCGAATTTGTTTTCGCGAACTCGAGAAATCTTCATCGGAGTGTTCAATGTGGCCACGATTGCAGAATTCCTGCTCACCTTATCAGGATGCACTGAGTTTATTTCTATTGTTATCTTGAATGAGTAGCGGTTGAACGTAAACGCGATCTTTTACGTATTCTCATTAGTAGGATCTGGGGATTTCGCAACCGAGGCACAAAAAAGAAGAATTTTCAAATTTCCATCCGTTCCCTCTCGTTATTATTGGTAATAGTGTGAAAAGGCGTAATCTGTAAGGTTTACATGTAAACGTCTTCATTTGCACACGGCGGATAGTTGATAGGCGATGGTAAGCTCACAGCTAGTTCGATTTGTGATCTTCCGTGGACTCCTCTCAAATGTGGGTTCGCGTCACTTGTCCCTTCGAAACTTGTGGTTGTCCTGAACATTTACCTTATATTGTGACCTACTTGTTTTTAACTAATGAGCAATCTCTCATCATGGCTAAACGCCACTCGCGGATGAGTATTAATGAGATTGATTGATTGTCAGCTGATTGAAGAGATTCATGAGAGAATTGAAAATAACGACTAAAATTAATAAAATTATGAGAGCGGTTTATGACAAGTATTTGTTAATATTGGATTTGAAGATTACTATGTTGTAGGCAGCAGGAAGCAGCCTCGTGCTAATAAGTTTCGCAGATGGGAAGTTATTGGAAATAAACTCTGTTCATGGAAATTCTGCCTAGCAGCAGGCACATGGAGAAAGAAAAGACACTTTCTTTTCATTTGTGATAGTTAGACGTGTTCTTGCTGTAAATGTAGGAAACAGAGTATGGAGTTCAGCCAAGAATCTTCCATATGTTATGGTGTGATGATGATCTACAAGATTTCCTGACTATATGGATTCTTCTAGACAGTATGTATAAAGGAGCCTACGACGAAGAACAAGTACTCTTTCTGTAAAATACTATTCTGTACTTCTGTAAATATACACTCTTGTAAATACATCACTGTATTGCCTTATATAGTATCGGCTCTTCAAAGTTATAAGGCTGGCGACGAAAAACTCGGGCTTATTTGGACACAACATAACACGGATTTAAAAGTTAAAAGCCAAACAGAATTTTTAACACGCAAAGTGTACCAAATCTGTGGAATTGAAAGTCTCTAACGTCAAGAGATTTTATTGAAAAAAGTGTTCGTTCTTAAGGGGATAGAAAAGGATTTCAAGTCATTCCTCAACGCGAGGTTATGAAATCTATATAGTTCGACTACAAAAAAACAACAAGAGGTCTTTTTCTTCAGTTAGTTATTGTTTAATCAGAAACCCGTTAATAAGTTTGAACTAGCTTGCTTATTTTTTCTCTCGCTAAAAGTGAAAAAAATTACCTTCCAGTTGGTATAGTTACGAACGTGTAATAAGTGTTATGTTGGACACTATTAAACACCAACTAAAGCAACAACTTCAACCAGAAGAAGAATTCCAACAAAAACTTAAAAAGAAACAAGAAAATAAAATTTCGACCAGAAGAGAAATTCCAACAGAAACTTAAAAACAAACAAGAAAATAAAACTTCGACCAGAAAAGAAATTCCAACAAAAACTTAAAAAAAAACAAGAAAATAAAACTTCCACCAGAAGAGAAATTCCAACAAAAACTTAAAAACAAACAAGAAAAAAAATTTCGACCAGAAAAGAAATTCCAACAAAAACTTAAAAACAAACAAGAAAATAAAATTTCGACCAGAAGAGAAATTCCAAGAAAAACAAAGAAATGAAATATCAGAAAAAAAATGGAAATAAAAAAGTTTCGTCTAGAAGATAAATTTTTATAAAATAAATTTGAATAAATGAAAGAAATTGAGACAATGTTTCTTCATACCTAACAAGAACATAAAAATAACGAATAATCGAATAGGGGTCAAAGTGTTGAAGATGAAATTACTATTTAGAGCGCTATCAAATAGTTTACTAATAACCCTACAAATAAAATTACGTTTGCTTCGTATTTTAGACGATACGAACATCTTATAATACAAACTATGCGTATTGGACCGATTTTAAATGGTTCATGTGCTGTTAAAAACATTGGGTACAGTTGAGAACAGCAAATTCGTCGATTATATATTGCCACAAAAACCTGCTACTTTACATTTGTTGAAGCGATACACATATTAACTAAATTGTTTAGTCCTAAAACGTCTCTTTTTCACAAGAGGTGGGAATGTATGAATCTCACAAGGAATGAAGTCTAAGACTAACCTACTTTCGCTACTGTAGTTAACAAAAACTGCGATGATTTCCAATTGACGAAGTTGAGCGCTAACAATTTTAAATGTCTAATCTCTACACAGGGTTTAGTATCAAATACGGATGCAGAAATCAGACGAGGCTTTTTAATAAGCTAAAGAATGAACTCGAATATATGCTTCAACATAATGCAGAAGATTACTAACATTTTATTAGTGTTCGTCAATATTTAAGAGACATTGAGCAAGGCGGAGTATCATATATTAGAAAAAATACATAACAAAAAAAATGTATTCACCAACTAAATTTATCAACCAAAGAAAAATAATGTTCCTCCTAAACCATGTTTTGCTTGCAGCCCATTGCATTGCTACAAAGATTATCCATATAAAATGAAAAAGAGTTTAGACTGCAGTCGCATAGGACACATCAGTATACACTGCAGAGTTAGAAATAAAATTTTAAAAAGCTTTATTAAAATGGCTAAAAGTGATAAAGCTGAAAATATCAGGAAATTTTTGCAGGTAAAAGTATTAAATAAAAAATATAACTTGATTCCACCTCAGATCTGTCAATAATAAATCTTCAAAAATTGAGAAAATTAGAAATAGCAACTTTGATGAGACCGAGCAAAATAGCTAGAAGCGTCACCGGTGAATAAATAACATTTGAAGGCGAGCTAATCTCTGACGTTACATTATAAGGAAATACTTTGAAATTAAGAATTTTCGTAATAAACAACTCAAACAACCTTGTGTGCACGGATTGGATGGAAAATTTCAATTATGGAACATGCCAATGATCTCTTTCTGTCCAAATATTGAGATGGTAAATGCCGAAACAGAGAGACTAAAGAAAGAATAAAAATATTTTTTCGGAAGTTTTCTCTAGTGGACTGGGAAGATGTACAAGATGACTTCATAGTTTGAATTAAAGCAATATTCAACCATTTTTTTGTACAAAAGAAATGTTCAACTCGCGTCTCTGAATTACATTGACGAGAAATTAAATAAACTCAGAGAAATGTTTGTATTATCGAAAGTAGAGAACAGCGGTTGGGCTTTGCCTACAGTTTACGTAAAAAAGTAAAGAGATCTGAGCCTGTGAAGACTTTTCCACAGGATTGAACCATGCACTAAACGATTACCACTTCCCGCTGTCTAGCTCAGAAAAGATTTTCGCTAAACTCAACGGTCGAAATTTTTTTAAACGTTGATTTATATAGTGTATATCAACAAATACCTGTGGGCGAGAAGAGCTCAAAGCTACTTTGTATAGATAGCTATATAGGTGTGTAGAATTTTGAACGATTACCATTTGGAGTGAAGATTACACCAGTCATTTTTCAACAAGTAATGGACACATTACTTTGCGGACTGGAATTTGCGATAGCCTGTCTAGATAGCATTCTAGTGATCAGCAAAAGCACTAAGATACACAAATCGCATGTACACGAAGTATTGAAGATAATACAGGACTATGGATTAAAATTGCAGGAGGGAAAATGCCATTTCTTTCATGGAAACATCTTATTCAACTTATAGATAAAGATGGTAGAAAACTAAACCAAGAGCGAGCTAGTGCGATAAAGTATATGCTGGCTTCGAAAAATTTATCGTCACTACAAAAGTTTCTTTGGTTTGGAAAATTATGATAATGTATTTATTCCAAACATGCACAATTTGCGAGCTCCTCTTCATGAGCTATTAAAAAATTAAAATGATTGGATCTGGACGACAGATGGCCAGGAGGCATTTGAAAAAATACAAAAATATTCTCCCATCAGAATTATTTTGACGTACTACAATCTAGATCTCGAAATCATTGAAGCTACTGGAGCCTGCATCTTAAAAAAAAATGAAAGACGGATCGCTAAAACCTATCGCCCACGTCTCTCGTATGTTACGACATGCAGAACAAAAGTTACTCATAACTGAAGAATGAAAGATTGGATATAATTATTGCTGTCACGAAATTCCATTGTTTTATTGCTGTCACGAAATTCCATTGTTTTATTGCTGTCACGAAATTCCATTGTTTTCTTGCTGTCACGAAATTCCATTGTTTTATTGCTGTCACGAAATTTCATTGTTTTATTGCTGTCACGAAATTTCATTGTTTTATTGCTGTCACGAAATTTCATTGTTTTATTGCTGTCACGAAATTTCATTGTTTTATTGCTGGAAGAGATTTTGTGTTGTAAACTTACCATAAGCTATTGCTAACGAGGTATGAGTGAAAAGGGATTAACTACGCATACTACAAACAGACTGCAGAGTATGGGAACCATTCTCCGTAATTATAATTATAAAATATAGTATCTCACATCGTCAAAAAAATGTCATGCTGACAGATTATCTAGACTTATCCAAAAATATGATGAATCCTTTGAAGACGCAGTGATTGTATATTGAGGTAGAAGTAAAAAAAAACATTGTGTTACACCGAGAAATAAAAGAAAAGGCAATCTTTTAAAAACAGAAAACAGAAAAACACCAACAAATCTCGGAAGTGTATTCAATCTGTGATGAAGTAGTTATGTAGGACGATCGAGTTGTTATTCTTGCAGCATCACAGAAAATAATACGAAAAGAATTTCATGTCCGTCACTCGGGCATTTCTAGAATCAAAAGTCTGATTAGAAGTTATGTGTCATGAGCAAGTATGAACAAAGACATAGAAAATGTGGTGACACTATGCAAAGGTTGTGCTTTAGCAGTGAAGACACCTTCTATAAAGTTTAGACCCTGGCTGAAAATCGACTAACCGTGGTCGACGATTCACATGGATTGTGCTAGCTCACTGGATATTTTCTATTACCTAATAGCGGTGGGCAGCTTTCGAACTGGCCGGATATTTTAAAATGTAAAAAACAACCATTAGTTTTTTACAGGAACTGTTCGCCCGATTTGGGGTCGTTGTCTGTATCGTATCAGACAACGAAACGCAATTCATGTCTATTGAATTTAAACTATTGTGTCAAATATTTGTGGTGGAACATATCACGATCGCGCCGTACCATGTGAGAAGCAATGATCAGGCAGAACAATTTGTAGATACGTTCCAAATAGCGCTTAATACATTTTGCAGGTATATAAGATGACCACAAATAACAATGTTTCATGTTCCATGACGCTAACAAAAGCAACTTTTACAAGGAAGATTAAAACGGTGTAAGCACATACGAAAGCAGGACATCGAAAAATGTTACGAAGGAACGTTTAACAGTTGGAGAGAAAGTTTGCTTTCAGGTGTTCGAAAACAATGAATCTTACTGAGAAATATTCATAGTGGATAGACAGATTAGGAACATGGTTTACATGGTAAAAGGATCCACGTTTATCCACAAAAGACATATGAACCAGATGAGGAAACAATATTAGATTCTGTCGATAATAATGCTTCAGAGGACGAAATAATAGATGTCATGTTCGACACATTTGAGATGGCAATCCCGCAAACAGTTCTGAACAGCGAAGAGCAAAAGTAAAACGTAAAATGGCGGACTTGACTGCAATAAACCCTAAAAACAAAAAATGTTGAATCCATACGGAGCAAGGGGAAAAAGGGGAAAAAGGGGAGTGTAATGGTGTGATGATGATCTACCCTATTTCGTGACTACATGGACTCTACTCGACATTATTTTATAATGAGCCTACGACGAAACACGAGCGGTTTCTCTGCAACATTGTTGAGAAGAGATATAGGGCTGGAAGATACCAATCTAAAATCCGTTATCGACAATCAGTCTAACAGAAACTGGGTTATTTTGGTGACCTTTTATCTGTCGGGCTGAGGTGTTGGTCCTGTGTAGACTTAGGAGGTCCAACCTTCAAGGCCTTGCCTCCCCGTCTTTTGGGTGGCGTTAGTTCATTGCTAACTGTCTGAGGCGCCCCGATCGGATAGTGCCGACGGTCTACCCAGGTTATTTTAGGGGCGCTGGCTTGATTCCCCTTGTCTTCCGACATTGTGCCACATCTTCCAGCGGTGGGAAATAAAGAAAATACCCAGTCTTTCTGTAACATCAGTCGCAGAAAGACGTCAAACCGGTATATTCCAGTCGAGGATTCGTTCTCAACAATCAATCCGACGGAAACTGGGCCATTTCGAGGGCCTTTTATCTGTCTGGCTGAGGTATTAGTCCCGGGTAGTCTTAGGAGGTCCACCCTCGCAAGCCTTGCCTTCCCTCCTTGGGGGATAGTCAGTTTATTGCTAACTGCCTGAGGCGCCCCGGCCGGGGAATACCGACGGGTCTGCCTAGTCGATTTTTAAGAAACCATATGACCCCTTCTTTGAGGGCCATGGCTTACATTCCCAACACTTACACTTGTGTCACATTGTACTTATGTAGGAACTAAGTATATATCAAGTCTTTCTGTCACATAGTATTCTGCACATCTGTAAATGCACGCTCTTGTAAATATACCACCATTTTGTTTTATTTATTATCGGCTTTTCAAGCTCACAACGCATAGAAATTACAATAGAGAAGAGAAAGACCTCACCAGATTGATGTCGTACTGTATCAAGGTAAATGAGTGCTATGAGCGGCTCTATTTCCAGATGTGACAGCAGTATTCGATCTCAGGACGTATCTGATTCGTATATTGTTATAGGATTACATTAAGGATCAGGTACTTTCTGGAGTGGTAGAATGATCCAAAAAATGTTCAGCAACAGATTTGATATGTCTTCTATGTTATATCTGGTTTGAAAGTTAGTCCTCAAAGCTTATCAGGATAATGAGTTATCTAAAGGGGAGGCCACTCGTTTTAACAGAGGTAAAACAAGAAGATGAGAGTTAGTGATGAAAAGAAAGTAGATTGGTTTTAGAGGTGTAAAAAGTAACATGCCATATTTTCCCTCATTACACAACGTGCTAAAGATCGAAAGAAGGAGAATCAGAAAGCTATTGGTCACCATTGCTCTTCGAAGTGCTGCCATAGATAGTTGTGTCGTCTACATAGCTGCCGACAAATGGAAATTAGATCTGAGAATATGATTAGGAAGATGATTACTGAAGATCTAGAAGGGGTTCGACCCAAAATAGATCCTGTGGGCATGTCGGCATTGATACTATGCATTTCATACCTCTGCCCACAAACAACTGTTGAATATTGGTCGAGTATAATGTTGTTCTTTGGGGATAACAGAAGGGTTCAGTCGTAGTCAGTTTAGTGTACTTCGATGGTAGTTCTACTCATTGTGTGCTATCTGTCTGCATCCGGTCCATTGGAACAACAATGACACGAATAAACCTCTTCTTGTCTTCAATCGTTTGCTTTGCCTTGGTCCTTAGTTTCGAGGTATGAACGATCTTGTTTGCTGGCAGCGTCTTCGGTTGGGCAAGATCACAGTAAGGAACGAACGGCCAACAAGGTATTTTATGAACGTTCATGTATTTTAACTGATTGTGGCTTGTGACACATTAGACCTCCTCTCAGAAGTATATATAACACACCCACTTTTATAGACCTATCAGAGAGAATGAATTTTCTGGTAGAATCAAATTAATTTATTTTCCCCGAACTCGAAGATCGTAGACGGTAACCAAAAAACTGAAGGTTGCCAGAAGAAAAACGCGAGAACACCGCCCCCCCCCTAGGCAAGCCATTCAAAACTTATAATATCAATGTTTCAAATAATCGCTGAGTCATTCTATGATGATTTTTGACAACACGAAAATGCGTCCCGTAATCGGTTTATTTCTTGTGAATAACTCTCATGAGGAATTAAAAAAATGAGTTAGTAAAAAACGAGGCATCAAAAAACGAAGCATCAAAAAACGAGGAATAAAACTGAGTTAGTAAAAACGATAGATAAAAAATGAGGCATCAAAAAACGAGGAATAAAAATGAGTTAGTAAAGAACGATAGATAAAAAATGAGGCATCAAAAAACGAGGAATAAAAATGAGGCATCAAAAAACGAGGAATAAAAATGAGTTAGTAAAAAACGATAGATAAATAATGAGGCATCAAAAAACGAGGAATAAAAATGAGTTAGTAAAGAACGATAGATAAAAACGAGGCATCAAAAAACGAGGAATAAAAATGAGTTAGTATAAAACGATAGATAAAAAATGAGGCATCAAAAAACGAGGCATTAAAAATAAGGTTCACGCAGTAGTGAAAGCGTTCAAATAGTCTGCACTTAGTGACCGCCATAATTTAAACAAACGCCTGTAATCATGTTTCGGAATTTTTTAGATGAGGATTGATAATTTGTATTATTTTGATTATTCAGACTACGGTGGCGTAACTGGTATAAGTACTTAGTAATAATCAATTTTAAGTGACGGTTTTCTAGAGGTTGAAAGTTCAATCCTCAGTGCGGGCAGTACTAACAATACAATTACGAATTATTTCAGACATCTACACGAAACGAGAGCAAACTATCCTCGTGGATAAAATAAAGAGTTCCGTTTGAAATTCCGTACAGATTCCCGAGTTCGACAAGATTCACCTGAAGAAGGTCGGATGTTATACTGGCCGAAACGTTGTGCGAATAACATCCCAGACGAAAACAGTAATTCCAGTAATCATATGAGATAGCAAATAATTCAAAATTAAAATAAAAAGACATTTGTTGGCGTATCTATGAATATGTGAATGCACTGAAATTAGTCTAGCCTGATCCCCAAGAGGCCCACAACTACAAGCACAAACGACCGCATTCTACCGTAGAACGAGCAGAATACGCACCCCAATACTAAAAATGGTAACACCATTAAACTTCTTTTATATAATGATTCCACTAGTATTGATTTTAGTATAATATAATCACAATGAAAAAATATTATCACAACAAAATTCACTACAATTACTGAGCAAGCCATAAATAACTATATTAAAATAGAATGCAAAAGTAGCAATTAATACCCTAAATTAAACTTATCAACCATTTTTATCTACACGATAATTACTTATTACAACAAAAATGACATTCTATTCTCTTTATTAAATTTAACCAACCCTGCCCCCCCTCCCTCCGCCCTGGCTGGAATTGAGGTCACGATGGCCCAGACACGAGAGAACATCCCACGCAACTTTTTGAAACATGACTTGTTGGGGTCTCCCCCTCCCTTCTCATGTCCCCGTTATAGGCAGAGCTCCATCTCCGTCCCCCCTCCCTCTAATGCATCTTCAATTTCCGGTTGAGGTTGAATTTAAAATCTTTGCCATTTGATTCCATTGTCGCTTGAAGAGTTGACGTTCATTGCGAGCGTTAATGAAACAGCATATATTTTGTCGCAATTAATGGAATAATAAAATCACCACAAAAATATATATATATATAAACATACACACATACCTAACTTTATATAGATAGATAGATAGATAGATAGATAGATAGATAGATAGATAGATAGATGCATACAAATAAAGAAGATGAGGGTACTCGAACCTTAAGAAGAAACCGTCATTTTGCTAGTGTGAATCAAGTGAAATATTAATGCAACAAGCAGGCAGACACATCCACGGGCGCAGACACAATGGGCGGGAGAGAGCTGGAGTGTTGGGGGGGGCTTACTAGCACACGCAGTTTAGTGTAAAACGCAGCCACCTTCTGCTGGTGGGAAAACACTAATTTAACAATGTACCAACAGAAACACGATGAAAGGAACTCCAGGGAGACATGTTATTTACGCTCTAATTGTAACCGCCGGATGTTCCCTGCTGAGGTAGAATGCATTGAAATAATAATAATAATAATAATAATAATAATAATAATAATAATAATAATAATAATAATAATAATAATAGTAATAATAATAATAATAATAGTAATAATAATAATAATAGTAATAGTAATAATAATAATAATAATAGTAATAATAATAATAATAGTAATAATAATAATAATAATAATAGTAATAATAATAATAATAGTAATAATAATAATAATAATAATAATAGTAATAATAATAATAATAATAATAGTAATAATAATAATAATAGTAATAATAATAATAATAATAATAATAATAGTAGTAGTAGTAGTAGTAGTAGTAGTAGTAGTAGTATCTCTTTTTGGTTGTTTGTCGAGTTTAACGATGATAGTCCTGCCGCCGCATCAAGGCAAAAGCAGATACTTACACAAAGAAATCATTTCGCGTGACGATGAGTGTGCGCGAATCCTCGCACAAGAGAGCGCGGAAGTGAGTGTCTTGAGGAAACCCAAAACAACTAGCAATCTTCAAAAGTTGCAGGGAGCTTCCGGAACTCCTGTTCAGCGAAATACTGTCCTTTTCCATAAATATATTTTTAGTTTTACAGCGTGGTGGATAATCTTGCTGGAAAATACCACGTTGGGTGTCCATCGGAAAACATTAATTTGAAGCGTTTTTATTTTTCGAGCTACGACTACTCTGGAAGGTCACAACTTGGGAGGTTCGGTTGCTACTGAAATACAGGAAACGTGCTAAACTCATTTAAACTAATAATAACTTCGTATCCACATTGAAGGATTGGTAACATTGTGTTTGTGTGTACAGCAATTATTCTGGAAGATACACTTTGGAAAGTATATTTTAATTAAATGTAACCGTTTTGCTACCAATGCTGCATAGAATTACAAAGAACTCCCTTTTTTCCTCTGTGTACCTAAAGTTAAACGGAACTTCCATGAACAGAGTCTTTTTCTAAGAACTTCCCATTTGTGGAACACATTATCGTGAGACTGCTTCCCTACATACTACAACATGGTCGTTTTTTAAGTCTAGTGTCATCAAGTACTAGTCGAGACGTCCTCTAAAATAATAAAGCCTTTGTCATTCTGTCCATAGCTTCCAAACCTCTCATAGTATTGTTCATGATCCAATTGACAATCTCATTAACACTTAGTCTCGAGTGGCTTTTGGCCTTGGTAGGTGGTGGACCATTAGTATAAACAAATATTCTCTCTGATATTAACACCTGAGCCCAATTTCTCCATTTTCTTAAGTAAAATGTCAATCATAGTCGCTAGTAAATATCACAATGTAAATTCGGTAAAAAAGAAACAGTCTACTTCCGGTGTTGAAAACGGAAATTGACAGGCGGTGTTTATCAAAAAACAATCCTCATCATTTTCGAACGCTTAGATTTTGGCGGAATTAAAATAAAATAAAGTATTTAAAAAATATTTTCAAACAAAAAACACATTCCAAATTTCAAAAAATAGTAAATAAACTATTAAAAAATATTTTTAAAATAAACTATTTAAAAAATATTTTCGAACAAAAAATCAATTTTCCGAATTGAAATAATAGTAAATAAACTATTAAAAAAATATTTTCAAAATAAACTATTTAAAAAATATATTCCTCCCCCCCCCCCCAAAAAAATTCCAATTATAAAAAAGTTTTATTTGATGATTTGTAAAAAAAAAAAATCCAATTATAAAAAAAAAGTTTGATTTTCTTATGTATTAATAATTTAAAAGAAAATGGTACAAACAAATGATTAATTGCCTCCCCCTTAAAATATCATAACAAAAATATAATTGGCCATTTTTTTTATAAACACTGCTTGTCTATTTCCGATTTCAAAATCGGAGGTCGTCATCAAGTAGACTGGAACAGTCTACTTGATGACGAAAATTCTGATATACGAAATAGTTGCGATACCCGTAAAAGATACCTCATCATCAATGCAATAAAATTAAAATATAATATCAATTCGAGCAAACATTGACTCTTAATTCAAACTATTTTTTTGTTAATTATTCGGACTTCTGTTCTCATCGTGGATGTTATTCGTACAAAGTTTCGTCCGGGTAACCTGAGACCTTCAGGTACATCAGCTACTGGAATTCGATATACAGATTCCCGAGTTAGACAAGGTGCACCGGAAGATAGGCGGAGGTTACATCGGCCGAAACGTTGTGAAACTAATATCCAAAATAGAACAGTAATCCGAATAATACAAAGAATACAATTGATGAATCCTCATCTGCAAACATTCCGAAACATTCAAAGCCACTGAATATCGATTTTTGAAAAACTCGGCAGAATTAAGAAAATGTCAACCAGCTTAAGTTGTAAACTTCTTCTTGGTCACACTGTAATGTAGAAACGATCTTAAATAAGAAGAGATTTACCTAAGCAGACGTCGCCCACGCCATAGGGACGTCTCTGCTCAGTGTGTGATGTGACATTTGATAAAATTTCAGGAAGAGCTCACCCACTTCCCCCGCTTTCTTGTGATAATCATGGCACAATTTATCTTGTGTGAAGTCAGAATTCCTACGGTCGACGCCGGCAGCCATATCAGCCGACACACATGGCATTCACTGTCCGGTCGAATTTCATCAACAGTGGCTAATATATATGTTCGCAACGTTGTAAGCTTTTATATATAGATATACACAGAATATATACACATATATACATATATATATATATATATATATATATATATATATATATATATATATATATTAGGTATGTGAAAACATGCCTTTGCATATACTTTCTATTTTTTATATATACCAAGCTTTGCAAAGTAAAACCTCGAAGATTATGAACATATAACAACAGAACATATTTTTATGCATTTACGCAAATTCGCTGTATCTTGGTCCCTTTAAAACTCGTTTTATGTTTCATAATTAGTAACATGTAGTTTTGTAGATCTATACTTTGAAATGACACTCACCGATTTAACTGTAAATTACATATCTTTTATAATGATTATTATTTATAAATTGATTAAGGTATTTTTTTAATTAAAAATGTCTATTAACCTTCAACTAAGTTAACTATTAACTTTCATAGCAGTATTTAATGGGCAATATTGTGCGTATTTTTTATAGCTTTTCTTCATAATACAAGATGTCTGCTCTTTCTAGGTAGCGATTTATTAATATCTATCTCAATAGAAATGAATTCGATGTGCGCTGTTATATATATATATATATATATATATATATATGATTTTTATTATTATTATTTCATGTGTATACGTATCATATTATAAGGCAATATAATATATTGTGTATAGATTTTCAGTATTTACTATTTTCATATATATATATATATAAATATATATATATATATATAAGGCTGACCAAAGCATTCCGTTCAGGAGCCCAATCAACACCACAAAAGACCGTTTCATTCAAAGATTATTTATTTATCATACATTTTTGAAAATGATAAATAATCTTTAAATAGATAATTTTTGAATGAAAAAGTCTTTTGTGGTGGTGACTGGGCTCCTGAACGGAATGCTTTGGTAAGACTTCAAAAAATCACATATAAATACTCTGTACCCTGTAATCGAGTATCATCGAGCTTGTTTTTATTGGCCTAATCCCGGTCTTCACTGAATAATCTATTTTCTAAGTGAAAAATCCAAATATATATATACATATATATATAGACCAGGAAGGATTATTACGAAAAAAATAAGGATAATACCTTTTATTTGTCTAAAGCTCTGGCGAGACCTGTTATATCAAGCGAAATATTAGATAAAAAAGTCAAGATGAAGAATAAAACAAATATTGTTTTTATTTATTTTTTATTTTAATAAAAATATCTGCATCTAACACATGTTTTTTTTAAGGCATTTTGCCTCTTTCTTTAAGTTTATATATATATATATATATATATATATATATATATATATATATATATATATATAGAGAGAGAGAGAGAGAGAGAGAGAGAGAGAGAGAGAGAGAGAGATTTAGTATAAGGAACGTTTATGTTTTTGTCTTTTAAGGGAAGTGGGGTCTGATCAACTCTGCTAGGAAGCCATGAAATTAAATACTGTCTTGTTTTTAAATTCCCGAAACAGTTTTTCATGGTAAACAACTGATGATCCCTTAAAATAGTGTTAGAAACTAACTAATATAATAACTGTAAAAAATAAATTGACTTACATGAGTGATTTTCCACTGGAAGACTTGAGACTATAAGTTTTTTTTTTATATAGTTTTTTTTTTATATAGTTTTAATGGTTGAGAAACTTCTGAGACTATATATATATATATATATATATATATATATATATATATATATATATACATAGAGAAATGTTTGGTCTTTCGGCAACTAATGTTTGTTCAGTCCTCTTATTAACAACTGGAATATCATAAATAAACGTGCGATGCTACGGTCTGCTTCGGTATTTCTTCTAATGAAGTCGTGGTTTCTTATTAAACTTTGTTATTATTAACATTTCTTATTTGTCATATACTTACATCCATACTTTTATTTTACTAATATGTTTCATTCTTATATAATGTTTATTGAGTATTTCTTTATGATTTAACAAAAAACGACGCGAAGTTAATCAGCGGTAAACAAATGAACTTGCTTGGCTTGTTGGCTAGGAGCAAAGTGTAGTATCTCTTTTATGTATATTTTTACTTCATGGAAAACTATGTCAAAAAACACATGTGAAATAATTCCATACCACACCTTGAACTATTTAATTATTTGCTGCTGCTGATTGTCCGGGCGAACACAGACCCAACGATGTAAATGTTTAACAGCAACCAGAAAAATAGCAAACAAACTTTCGGGCTCTGAACTCAAGATAAATATTTTTGGTTATTGATGTTTACTTTGTGTAAATATATATTAAAGCTTTGCTGTTAATAGGCAGTTGGACCTAAAAAGGTCCTCAGAAATTTCTGTACTTTTGGGTCGCTATTGTACAGCCTGGTCATCATCGATACTTACCTGGCACGCTAGGAAGTAAGTGTAGTATCAGTTCCGATGGATACTGCACCCTATAGACCGGTGTCGTCTTGTCCTTCGGGGCTTGATTCCGCCTATCTGTGGGTTTGCCCTGTGCAGTTCTAGACGGTCCACCCTCCCAGGCTTTGCCTCCCTTCTTTGGGGAGGAGTAAGTTTATTGCTTACTGCCTGAGGCGCCCCTACCAGGGAATGCCGACGGGGCTGCCCAGGCTAATTTTAATGGCCAGAGTGCTCACTTTTTCGGGCGCTGGCTTTTCAACCCTCACTTTCCCGACCCGATCTTGGGTCACATCTTACCTTGTGGGAGTAAGATAAAACTGGCCTTGTGCCTAACTCCTGAAGAGGAGTAAATAAACATCATCGAAAGTAGAATGTAGAGAACTGAGAGTTTGTTTCTTACCTGGAATTTCATCAAGCAGTTTTTGATTGATAATATGTACCATGTCATTTTTAGGAGGTAGAATTGCTCGTTCCGTTAGCCATTCATAATTTACATAGTGTTCGGCTATATTTGGATACACTTCTCTACTAAGTTCTGTGAGTGATGAAACACTTGATGCCATACTTTGAGTCACAACAAGCTTCGCATAGTTGCTTGTTGTTGCAATCTTGCCATCACTTATTTGCGAAGTAACGATGCAAACTGACCCGCAAAAAAGGAATTTAAAAATATTAGAAACAAGCTTAAAAAAAAATTCCCCTCCTCCATTTTTATTTATTTACATGTTTTAATTCATCTGTAAAGCAGAAGAAAAACAACTAAAATGTTCACTAACTGGCCGGGACGTGGCTGGTCATTTTACGTTAATTTTTTATAGAAAAGTTAAACCCCTCTCTAAAATCTAAAATATCGATATGTTTTTTTTTTTCATTTCTTCTTTGCGGATATTTTTCAGGCTGTTTACATGTAATCCGTTTTTTGTTTGTGGAGGGGAGCAAACAACGAATAGTTTGATAATAAAAAAATGGCAAACGTGAAGATTGTATCTCCATTTTATTGTTGGTGATTCAGAATCAGTAAGTCTGGCTAAGATATACGACAAAAGTGTTATTTTGGTCACCTAAATAATAAAGAGTCAGTAATTGCACGGTTATCGTAAACATGTAAACATATTCATATATGTATGTCTTCTATATTACTTCTAAAGTAATGCAATACAAGATACAGCAAGACAGATACCGTATCTCGATTTCTTGTCTTTTTTAATTTTTTTTTTTTTATTAATGAATACGTGAAAAAATTGCGGAAATAATTAAACTCGAACTACATTAACGAACAACTAAATGCTAAAACCATTTTCATTTCGCTTTATTTTATTTTTATTTTTATCTCCTCTGTCCTGCATCGGTCAGTCAAGGAGAAATCATTCTAGAATGAGACAATTGTTATTTTTTTCCAAATCAAGTGGACCTCTTTTGTGAGCGCACAAATGATAATTTCCCTCCATAAAATTGTAAAAAAAAACAAAACGGTTACATGTTTCCATTTATTGCTAACTGGCCACGATGGAAATTACACTCAACTCTATAACTCAAAACGTAAAAAGAAAAATTCAAATTATTTCTTTTCGGATATTTTTCGGGCTGTTAACATGTAATCGCCCCTAAAACGTAGAAACGCATTTTTGTTGGGGGTAAACTACGAGTGTTGTGATGGTAAAAAATACCATAAATTGTTTGTGATTAATTTCCTAACAAACAGTAAGTATTAATGTTCTTTCCAGCTTTTGTCTGTGGATGTATATCTTACGATCTAACAGAATTTTAAAATATTAGCAAAGTGAACAATTCTGTTCTGATACTACACTTCATTCTCTTCTCTCCTTGGTCAGACTAACGCATTTTTGTACCAATCCAGTGACCCGTTTTGGGGAGCTGTATTTTCCCAACACTAAAACCCTACCGTGTTTCTTAACTTTCCCTCGTAGGGAAGCCATTAATTCGACATACTCTTTCGAAATTTTAATGTATTTTTTGGTTATTGTTTTCAAAAAGCAAAAAATTTAAAATTAAACACTGAAAACATATTCAACTCGTCAAAAATATTCTTTTGTTAAGTTTAAATTTTTAAAAATATATTTGTAAGCAACAGTCGAAACCGTTTACGTACTAATTTGCGACCTATTTGCGTTAATAACAACATATGTAAAAGATAAATTCTAGTAAAAAGTATGTATTTCTGGAGATGTTTTTCTTACGGTCTATCAGATTGTTGAAATAAGATCAAAGTGTAGTATGTGTTCTGAAAACAGTATGAACTCGTAATAATTTACTTACGCAAAGGCAAAAGCCGCCATGTTGAAAATGCTCAAAGGGATTGCTGCAAGCTGTTCGTTAATTCGTATATGCCAATTTATTCTGGAATGTGTAAAAATGTATACGGAATAGACTGGCAGAATTTAGTGTTTACATCTGAATAAATAGTGAACGTTATTGGTTTCACAGGTAGAGTATGATGAGAAGAATGTTATAGGAAAATGAAATAAGAAGACATGAATAGTCGATGAATGGTCGTGCTGACTACGAATAACGGTCTGTGTATGTGACATCCAATCCGATATCTCTTTTATTCCCCCGAATACAGTCAGAACGTCTAAAAGAATGAAAGTGTATTCGAGGGATCATTCATTATTCAAATTTAAAATCTAGTGTACTATGTAGACAATAGTAAAAAGAGAAAAATGAAATAATTTCGGTGATTTAACGAACACCCCATTTCTTAAGAAAATTCCCCCATGAATGTGAGCAGCGTCAGGGTAGATATTAGTATGAGAGTGAAAATGGATGCGACCTTCTTTTTGAAATGGGTCATTTAATCCGGAGAAAATCTGAGTCATTTTGAAAGAAGACGAAAGTAACCCATATTTGCTGAAAACACGGATAAGTGCCGGAACTTTCTGGGGGAACAACTAAGCATATGAAGCTTTTTTGTTCTAAACCTTTAATAGTCGAAGCGACAGGGGAAATCGACGTTACTTTGTTAGATAGATAAATAATGCTAAGTGTAGTATCTGTTCTGATACTACACTTCAAATTTTCTGTCCTCGGTCAGTAAAGGAGAAATCCTTCTAGAGTGAGGCTTTTTATGTTACAACCCAGAGTGCCCATTTTTAGGGAGGTGGAGCCCATTCAAAATCGAACAGGCAAGTAAATAAGAACGACATTTAGCCTAACTGTTGTACGATATGTCGGTCCTTTTCCAATATGAACAAGCGGAACTAGTAGTTTTCCTTTATATATTGTTTTAAATTCTGAAATATTCTATAATATTATGATTTTTAAATATTTATTTATTTATTTATTGATACAATATTATTTGAAGGTTTATCACCTTTTCAGTACGAGTCTTTCTAGAAATATATGACGAGTGTGTTCCCCTTTTTACTTATCGGACAGTGAATTTCCATTGGGAGTCACACTATCAGCATATCGACTGATGAACTGGCCGCATTTTGTATCTTTATACCTGCGAATTGTGTTTTTAGTATTTTCTTGAAACCGAAAGTACTGATAGATAGTCATAAACATTATGGTGTCCATTATAAAATATATATGCTCTTGCATAAGTAATTGAGAACTTTTGTTATTTTTTATAATACTTAATTACACACACACACATATATATATATATATATATATATATATATATATATATACTAGAAAGAAAACCTGTTCCAGAAAGGATGAAATCAATTCCCACGGAGTGAACAGTTTTGCACAATTTTATGTCCCCTTATAAAGATTAAAGACTTGATACTGAACCTTATGGCTAGAATCGTTATGGATCAAATTAAAACAAATCTGATATACTTGGACTTTTACATGGGAGAGTGTGCCTATATTATGTCCCTGTCCCCTAAAACCCTTTGAAATACTGCAAAGGATTTTAAATTTTGTGAATATTTATGTTCAAAAATCTTAATTTTCACGAATGGCTTCCAACCCAATTTTACCTCCTTTGAACAAAACTAGATTAAACTAAATTACCCATTCGTATGCTTAGTAGCTGTGTTGCAATATACATGATGATGGGTTAATTAGTTTAGGAGTGAATCCTGTACATACAAATACATACACATTTAAATATATCTAACTTCATAAGGAAGAGACTGAGAACAATTAACACAAGCAGATATGTACAACTAATTGCATATGCTGACCAGAAGGATCGGAAGAGACGTTTTTTTTTTACTCCAGTGTTCGAAAAATTCTCGACAGGCGCGTTCATCATTTCACACTATTTTTTTAAATACGGAAGCTCATAAGTGTAACAAAATAGTTGTTGTTTAGTGTATAAAATTATTTATGTGCTACCGTATTTTTTTATTTAATTATTAAAAAGGAACATTAACGACATGGTTTTGTCCTCGAAATGATGGGGGAAATTTTAGTGCAATAAGAAAGTTTTTAATAGATACTCTAATTAAACATTCATTTATTGATTATTTCATTAAGATCGGATAATGGTGTCATTGTTGATGATTTTATCTAATCAAGTGTATTTTTTAGGGCCAAAACAA
This sequence comes from Sepiola atlantica, assembly GCA_963556195.1. Lineage (NCBI taxonomy): Eukaryota > Metazoa > Mollusca > Cephalopoda > Sepiida > Sepiolidae > Sepiola > Sepiola atlantica. Next base: position 48,012,653 of record OY744548.1, read on the forward strand.
TAATTTCAATTTAATTGCTACTTCCTAGCGTACATCATTTTCCGTATCGAAAATTATTTAATTTGAATCATGGTAATTTAGCAACAAAATTTTTTTTATTTTTGCTTCATGCCTGCATATAAATATTAACTAATATGCTGTATTGCTACGTTCTGTAATCAGATGATAACGTTTAAACTTGTATTTTACCACCCCACCCCGGCTCATTTCTTCAAAACGTAAATAGTCTATGAATAATAGATTCTATTTGACCCATAGATATTGTTACATTACCCCCTACCCTTCCCTCCGAGTTATATTGTTACATTAATCCCTACCCTTCCCTCCGAGTTATATTGTTACATTACCCCCTACCCTTCCCTCTGAGTTATATTGTTACATTACCCCCTACCATTCCCTCCGAGTTATATTGTTACATTACCCCTACCCTTCCCTCCGAGTTATATTGTTACATTACCCCCAACCTTCCCTCCGAGTTATATTGTTACATTACCCCCAACCTTCCCTCCGAGTTATATTGTTACATTACTCCCTACCCTTCCCTCCGAGTTATATTGTTACATTACCCCCAATCTTCCCTCCGAGTAGTATTGTTACATTACCCCCTACCCTTCCCTCCGAGTTATATTGTTACATTACCCCTTCCCTTCCCTCCGAGTTATATTGTTACATTACCCCCAACCTTCCCTCCGAGTTATATTGTTACATTACCCCCAACCTTCCCTCCGAGTTATATTGTTACATTACCCCCAACCTTCCCTTCGAGTTATATTGTTACATTACCCCTTCCCTCCGAGTTATATTGTTACATTACCCCTACCCTTCCCTCCGAGTTATATTGTTACATTACCCCTACCCTTCCCTCCGAGTTATATTGTTACATTACCCCTTCCCTTCCCTCCGAGTTATATTGTTACATTACCCCCTACCCTTCCCTCCGAGTTATATTGTTACATTACCCCTTACCCTTCCCTCCGAGTTATATTGTTACATTACCCCTACCCTTCCCTCCGAGTTATATTGTTACATTACCCCCAACATTCCCTCCGAGTTATATTGTTACATTACCCCCTACCCTTCCCTCCGAGTTATATTGTTACATTACCCCCAACCTTCCCTCCGAGTTATATTGTTACATTACCCCCTTCCCTTCCCTCCGAGTTATATTGTTACATTACCCCCAACCTTCCCTCCGAGTTATATTGTTACATTACCCCCAACCTTCCCTTCGAGTTATATTGTTACATTACCCCTTCCCTCCGAGTTATATTGTTACATTACCCCTACCCTTCCCTCCGAGTTATATTGTTACATTACCCCCAACCTTCCCTTCGAGTTATATTGTTACATTACCCCTTCCCTCCGAGTTATATTGTTACATTACCCCCTACCCTTCCCTCCGAGTTATATTGTTACATTACCCCTTACCCTTCCCTCCGAGTTATATTGTTACATTACCCCTACCCTTCCCTCCGAGTTATATTGTTACATTACCCCTTCCCTTCCCTCCGAGTTATATTGTTACATTACCCCCTACCCTTCCCTCCGAGTTATATTGTTACATTACCCCTTACCCTTCCCTCCGAGTTATATTGTTACATTACCCCTACCCTTCCCTCCGAGTTATATTGTTACATTACCCCCAACCTTCCCTCCGAGTTATATTGTTACATTACCCCTACCCTTCCCTCCGAGTTATATTGTTACATTACCCCCAACCTTCCCTCCGAGTTATATTGTTACATTACCCCCAACCTTCCCTCCGAGTTATATTGTTACATTACCCCCTACCCTTCCCTCCGAGTTATATTGTTACATTACCCCTTCCCTTCCCTCCGAGTTATATTGTTACATTACCCCCAACCTTCCCTCCGAGTTATATTGTTACATTACCCCCAACCTTCCCTCCGAGTTATATTGTTACATTACCCCCAACCTTCCCTTCGAGTTATATTGTTACATTACCCCTTCCCTCCGAGTTATATTGTTACATTACCCCTACCCTTCCCTCCGAGTTATATTGTTACATTACCCCTACCCTTCCCTCCGAGTTATATTGTTACATTACCCCTTCCCTTCCCTCCGAGTTATATTGTTACATTACCCCCTACCCTTCCCTCCGAGTTATATTGTTACATTACCCCTTACCCTTCCCTCCGAGTTATATTGTTACATTACCCCTACCCTTCCCTCCGAGTTATATTGTTACATTACCCCCAACCTTCCCTCCGAGTTATATTGTTACATTACCCCCTACCCTTCCCTCCGAGTTATATTGTTACATTACCCCCAACCTTCCCTCCGAGTTATATTGTTACATTACCCCCAACCTTCCCTCCGAGTTATATTGTTACATTACCCCCAACCTTCCCTTCGAGTTATATTGTTACATTACCCCTTCCCTCCGAGTTATATTGTTACATTACCCCACAACCTTCCCTCCGAGTTATATTGTTACATTACCCCCAACCTTCCCTTCGAGTTATATTGTTACATTACCCCTTCCCTCCGAGTTATATTGTTACATTACCCCCTACCCTTCCCTCCGAGTTATATTGTTACATTACCCCTTACCCTTCCCTCCGAGTTATATTGTTACATTACCCCTACCCTTCCCTCCGAGTTATATTGTTACATTACCCCTTCCCTTCCCTCCGAGTTATATTGTTACATTACCCCCTACCCTTCCCTCCGAGTTATATTGTTACATTACCCCTTACCCTTCCCTCCGAGTTATATTGTTACATTACCCCTACCCTTCCCTCCGAGTTATATTGTTACATTACCCCTACCCTTCCCTCCGAGTTATATTGTTACATTACCCCCAACCTTCCCTCCGAGTTATATTGTTACATTACCCCCTACCCTTCCCTCCGAGTTATATTGTTACATTACCCCCAACCTTCCCTCCGAGTTATATTGTTACATTACCCCCTTCCCTTCCCTCCGAGTTATATTGTTACATTACCCCCAACCTTCCCTCCGAGTTATATTGTTACATTACCCCCAACCTTCCCTTCGAGTTATATTGTTCCATTACCCCTTCCCTCCGAGTTATATTGTTACATTACCCCTACCCTTCCCTCCGAGTTATATTGTTACATTACCCCTACCCTTCCCTCCGAGTTATATTGTTACATTACCCCTTCCCTTCCCTCCGAGTTATATTGTTACATTACCCCCTACCCTTCCCTCCGAGTTATATTGTTACATTACCCCTTACCCTTCCCTCCGAGTTATATTGTTACATTACCCCTACCCTTCCCTCCGAGTTATATTGTTACATTACCCCCAACCTTCCCTCCGAGTTATATTGTTACATTACCCCCTACCCTTCCCTCCGAGTTATATTGTTACATTACCCCCAACCTTCCCTCCGAGTTATATTGTTACATTACCCCCTTCCCTTCCCTCCGAGTTATATTGTTACATTACCCCCAACCTTCCCTCCGAGTTATATTGTTACATTACCCCCTACCCTTCCCTCCGAGTTATATTGTTACATTACCCCCAACCTTCCCTCCGAGTTATATTGTTACATTACCCCCTTCCCTTCCCTCCGAGTTATATTGTTACATTACCCCCTACCCTTCCCTCCGAGTTATATTGTTACATTACCCCCTTCCCTTCCCTCCGAGTTATATTGTTACATTACCCCCTTCCCTTCCCTCCGAGTTATATTGTTACATTACCCCCTACCCTTCCCTCCGAGTTATATTGTTACATTACCCCCTTCCCTTCCCTCCGAGTTATATTGTTACATTACCCCCTTCCCTTCCCTCCGAGTTATATTGTTACATTACCCCCTACCCTTCCCTCCGAGTTATATTGTTACATTACCCCCAACCCTCTCTCCGAGTTATATTGTTACATTACCCCCTTCCCTTCCCTCCGAGTTATATTGTTACATTACCCCCTACCCTTCCCTCCGAGTTATATTGTTACATTACCCCCAACCTTCCCTCCGAGTTATATTGTTACATTACCCCCTTCCCTTCCCTCCGAGTTATATTGTTACATTACCCCCAACCTTCCCTCCGAGTTATATTGTTACATTACCCCCAACCTTCCCTTCGAGTTATATTGTTACATTACCCCTTCCCTCCGAGTTATATTGTTACATTACCCCTACCCTTCCCTCCGAGTTATATTGTTACATTACCCCCAACCTTCCCTCCGAGTTATATTGTTACATTACCCCCAACCTGCCCTCCGAGTTATATTGTTACATTACCCCCAACCTTCCCTTCGAGTTATATTGTTACATTACCCCTTCCCTCCGAGTTATATTGTTACATTACCCCTACCCTTCCCTCCGAGTTATATTGTTACATTACCCCCAACCTTCCCTCCGAGTTATATTGTTACATTACCCCCAACCTTCCCTTCGAGTTATATTGTTACATTACCCCTACCCTTCCCTCCGAGTTATATTGTTACATTACCCCCAACCTTCCCTCCGAGTTATATTGTTACATTACCCCCAACCTTCCCTCCGAGTTATATTGTTACATTACCCCTACCCTTCCCTCCGAGTTATATTGTTACATTACCCCCAACCTTCCCTCCGAGTTATATTGTTACATTACCCCCAACCTTCCCTTCGAGTTATATTGTTACATTACCCCTTCCCTCCGAGTTATATTGTTACATTACCCCCAACCTTCCCTTCGAGTTATATTGTTACATTACCCCCAACCTTCCCTCCGAGTTATATTGTTACATTACCCCCAACCTTCCCTCCGAGTTATATTGTTACATTACCCCCAACCTTCCCTCCGAGTTATATTGTTACATTACCCCTTCCCTTCCCTCCGAGTTATATTGTTACATTACCCCCAACCTTCCCTCCGAGTTATATTGTTACATTACCCTAACCTTCCCTCCGAGTTATATTGTTACATTACCCCCAACCTTCCCTCCGAGTTATATTGTTACATTACCCCCAACCTTCCCTCCGAGTTATATTGTTACATTACCCCCTACCCTTCCCTCCGAGTTATATTGTTACATTACCCCAACCTTCCCTCCGAGTTATATTGTTACATTACCCCTTCCCTTCCCTTCCGATTTATATTGTTACATTACCCCAACCTTCCCTCCGAGTTATATTGTTACATTACCCCAACCTTCCCTCCGAGTTATATTGTTACATTACCCCTACCCTTCCCTCCGAGTTATATTGTTACATTACCCCTACCCTTCCCTCCGAGTTATATTGTTACATTACCCCCAACCTTCCCTCCGAGTTATATTGTTACATTACCCCTTCCCTTCCCTCCGAGTTATATTGTTACATTACCCCGACCTTCCCTCCGAGTTATATTGTTACATTACCCCTTCCCTTCCCTCCGAGTTATATTGTTACATTACCCCCTACCCTTCCCTCCGAGTTATATTGTTACATTACCCCTACCCTTCCCTCCGAGTTATATTGTTACATTACCCCTACCCTTCCCTCCGAGTTATATTGTTACATTACCCCCAACCTTCCCTCCGAGTTATATTGTTATATTACCCTAACCTTCCCTCCGAGTTATATTGTTACATTACCCCCAACCTTCCCTCCGAGTTATATTGTTACATTACCCCCAACCTTCCCTCCGAGTTATATTGTTACATTACCCCCAACCTTCCCTCCGAGTTATATTGTTACATTACCCCTTCCCTTCCCTCCGAGTTATATTGTTACATTACCCCAATCTTCCCTCCGAGGTAGCTCTAAATGTCTTACAAGTAAGAACCAAATAAAATACATTGGCTGTTTTCAATGCAATCATAAATCATAACAACACAATTATATACCATACGTCATGTCGTCCACTTTCCCCCACTCACGTCTCGACCACTCCTTCCTGACCGAAGCACCTGCAATCAATGTTTCACAACAGCACGAAGAAACGAAGGAATCATTAATTTAAAGAAAATGCAGTTTATTGAGATGTTGACGTTGCCTACTCTTCTGTCAACGGCGGAGGTAGACATCCCGAGTTACGTATATATGCACCCCTTAGTTTATCGTCGATCTTAAATCATCTCTACCCGTTCGATTCGCTCCGATACTTCCAACCGACTGTCTCCTTCTCTCAGCACCCCCTTCTTTCAGCCATGTTACCTCATGTCCACCTCTGGTACACAGCTGACATCCGGCTACACTAGTTGAACTTGACTGAACCCTATTTTCTGTTATCCTCAACTAACAAACATTACACTTGCCCAATATGTAACAATATGACCCTGACATGTACTAACACTCTGACCTAGAGTGAAAGTCACGAGAATGGAAACAGATGGGTGACTCCACAGTATATAAAGTTCCCACATTGGGGCATTAGCACTAGATGCAGTTTGGTGTCATACTCAGAACGGTTGAAAGTGGTGAGAGGTTGAAAAGTTGATAGGTTTTTTTTAATTTTAGAAATGTATACAGTATATTAAGCTGCTTTTTTTGCGCGGATAATATTACTAAACAAGTGATTAGCTATCCCACAGTGCTCGAAATTAGCAAAGAATATCACAAAGGCTGTACTATTCTATTTTTTACTTTGTAGTATTATTTTCTTATTTCCAGCCACGCGGACTAAATAATCGCTTGTTTAGTAATAGTATCATCGCAAGCAATAGCATCAATAAAAAATCAGCTTAGTACATTACACAATTTTTATAATTGATAGAGTAAAGTAATTGGTCAGGCAGAAATAAACAATGCAGAAAACAGTAGAACTGGTTAGAGAAAGGTTCAGGGGAGCCTTCTTGTGACTCGTGGTCTCGTAAAAAAATGTCAGTCGAACTTTTCCGGTTTGAAAGTAATGCAAGGGCGACATTTAAACACACCGACGATAATTTAAGAGAAGGCTTTCAAATATATTCGGACCATTGTTTCTCTCTTTTGAATTCTCTTTGAAATCATAAATATTCGTGACTCATTGCCTGCCGGATGACGCCATGAAAAACAGAATTCTGAGATGGAATTTGGTTTCAGAATTATTTTTCTTATTGAATTTCACACACGTTTTAAGAGGGTCTTACCAGAAAGTAACAGAGAGTAAGAGAGATAGATAGATAGATAGATAGATAGATAGATAGATAGAGGGAGAGAGAGAGAAAGAGAGAGAGAGGGAGAAAGAGAGGAGGGAAGGAAGACAATAAAGAATAAAATAACATGTCATTCGATGCAGAATATGTTAGAAAGACGAAAGTGAAGTGGAACGCCTAGGGCGACATATCATTTACAATAATAACATACAAATGTTAAAAAAGAGAAAAGAAAAACAAAAACGTAATAAAGAACATGAATTTTACTCTAGTGGTGAACCGGAAGTTCAGGCCCGGAAGTGGAGAACACATTTCTCGCGCGTCGTTGTCGTCAGCAGTGGCATGGCTACGTGCGAGCCTTACAACGAAAAGGTCACTGTAAAAAAGACTAAATATAAAATACGTTAGTTTTAAGAAACCGTCTTTTTATGTAATGACTGACTTGGCTGCTTCTGTTTTCAGAGACAATGGATACGTTCTGAAGATATACCCGTTTTGACGAGGTGATAGTGAAGCAAGGGTTGCACAATTACTAACCGAACTACTTTTACCCAGACTTAGCTACAATCTGGTGAGAGGGAGAAACCCAAGATGACCGGATGGAATTATTTGATAAGTAGAGAAAAACTGGTGTAATTTTGGTGTTTTTTTGTGTCTCATAGACGGGTTACTCTACTAAGAAGTGAGTGCTTACTGTACTATTTCACCCATATCTAGGCGATATGGATTCATATCTATCTCTCCCAAGAGTATTAAAGAATTTTACAAGAACTTCTATCTTTGAAGTTACGGTAACTTGTATTCCCAAATGGTCAACCATCTAAGTATTGGCCAGGCTCAATGCTGTTTAACAATGGTAATACAAAAATAAGCGGCACTTCTATGTGATACAACCGTATTTTAATGTGATGTGGGTTCAGTATTTCACGTAATACGTAACTGTTCTTCAATATTTCAATCACTAATGATGATAATTATAAAAGAGACAATCAGAGCACTTTTATTTCCCTTGACAAAGTACAACATCGAATTCGCAAGTTAGTGAGAGATTATCACTTCTCTTCCCTACAGCCCCTTTGTTCACAGAACAGACGTTACTAGTTTTTTCCTACTTTATCGGTATTTTTATTGCAGATGCTCGACTGAGTCTCAATTTCTGGTTGCCCTCGGTAAATCCTTTTCATCAAAATCTCGTATTTCTATCAACATTGCAAAGAACTTTTCTTCTTTTCATCGTTGTACCACAAATCAAACAGAACTACCATGGACGAAGTTTATTTCAATGAACTTTACACCTGTGGAACACGTTACTGCCGGATTGTTTCCTTGTAGACTAAACATGGTCGTTTTCAAGTCCAATGTCAACCAATATTTCTCGTCAAGTTATCTTGTGAATTAATAATGCAGTGGTTATTAACTTTAGGGCAGAGTGACGATATGCTTACATAGATCAGAGAGACATTTAGATTAGACGGTTGCTCACTGCACTAAAAGAGAAATAGAGAGACATATAGATTAGACGGTTGCTCACTGCACTAAAAGAGAAAAAGAGAGACATATAGAGACGGCTTGGACCGCCATTTATCATGGTACATATTGTTCGCCCCCTACTAGGGTTTTGGGACGAGCAGTTTTTTCGTGACAGCTTCACAGACGTAAACATTTTTTCGGAAATTAAGTCATATTATAAACTTCCCTTTACTCGCTGGAGTCATTTCTTGACCCTTGATCCGTCAATCATTCCAACTGATCTATCGCTCATTCCCTCCTCCACTCGAGTGATGTCTCTCGTTATGTAACAGATGTTCCTTGAGCAAAACTCACACCAGATAGCTGACATCGAAAACGGCAGAGACTGGATTTGATCTTTTCAAAGGGATCAAAGTTCAAATGTGATAGGATGGGAATGCTCGCCACTGGAAGCGAGAAGAACCAGGCGATCACATAGCATGCTAGACGTTTTTGAACGGAAGTTTTAACAAGTAGGTTATGCGAGACAATCGTTCAGTAACGGAGGACGAAATGTAAAATTATATAAGTCTTTAAATAGCTCTTGTATTCTCTTTATTTTTACTCTACCTCCTCCGCTCTCTTTCTCTCTCTCTCTCTATCTCTCTCTATCTATATCTCTCTCTCTATCTCTCTCTATATCTTTCTTTCTCTCAGCCATAAGCATATATCTTCACTTAATAAAAACTATATATTTTGCATTTTCATGGCGATAACCTACAAGCTACATACAAGCCTATGAAGAATCTCTACTAGAAGGAGCCCTGACCAGCAAAACAGAATACCAAACAAGAGAAAACGCGGACTATCTCATTATCTTCCCCGCATTCCCGACGAAAGCGAGACCGACTATCCAACATATTGTGATTTGGTGCCGTGAACTGGATACTCTGCAAAACTGGTAAGTGCCAAGGTGAAAGAAAGAAATACATAATGTAGACAACGATATGTAAAAGATGAAAACAAAAGTAAAAATATTCAAGAAAAATATTTGATCTGAAAAAATTTTAATGCGCAAATTAGGAAGAAAAGTTTGAAAAGAGAACCGTAATAAGTTTCCTTTACACAGACGCACTTGTTACTTGAGCAGAAATGAAAGATGGAAAAATGATTGAACGAATGTGACACTTGAACTAAAAACATTTTTTGTTGCCTTCATTGAAATTTCAGAAACAATTTTCATTCGTGACATTAGTTTTATTTGGATTATTTGGATTATTCGGACTACTATTTTCATCTTGGTTGCTATTTTCACAACGTTTCGGCCTATGTAACCTCCGACTTTCTTTTAGTTTTATTGCTTGCTGTTAGTTGATATTATGTTTTATGGATATTTTCTCTATTGGCTCATCACTTGTCAAGGCGAAGAGCCAGTCGAGGATAAGAGTTAATAAGATAGAAGGTTTGCAAGCCGAAAGATGAGGAACAATCAATTATCTAAGTTTGATTACGTGTGAAACGGTTTATGACAAGTATTTGCTGACATTGTATTTGATGACGACCATATTGTAATCTGCAAGAAAGCAGTCCAGCAGTAATGTGTACTACAGAGTTGAACTCTTACAAACAAGCTCTGTCCGTGTGAATGTTCTGCAATGAGAAGCAAGAGATTGGAGCTCCGTCGAGCACCTACGATGGAAATAAGGATAGAGTAGAGAGAGACTCGCAACGTCTCCTGTAGGGAAGGGGCTTTATGGAAGAGCAACGATCATCCCCACTACATCTCAAATCGATTTTGTAGTCAGTCAAAAAAAGACAAAGTACTATGAGGAGTAATCTTAGGACATATTTCTCCACTTATATTAGTATATGTTTCCACATGTGCTTATAAAGTTTGTTGCCGCTGGAGTTTTCGTCTTTTTTCAGTCCACATTTCTGTGTCTTTCAAAAAGGGGTGTCTTAAGGATATTAGGAATTGTAATTCTAAAAAGATTAATTATTTGTCAAGGATATTAGGAATTGTAATTCTAAAAAGATGAATTATTTGTTAATGATATTAGGAATTGTAATTCTAAAAAGATGAATTATTTGTTAATGATATTAGGAATTGTAATTCTAAAAAGATTAATTATTTGTTAAGGATATTAGGAATTGTAATTCTAAAAAGATTAATTATTTGTTAATGATATTAGGAATTGTAATTCTAAAAACATTAATTATTTGTTAATGATATTAGGAATTGTAATTCTAAAAAGATTAATTATTTGTTAATGATATTAGGAATTGCAATTCTAAAAAGATTAATTATTTGTTGAGGATATTAGGAATTGTAATTCTAAAACGATTAATTATTTGTTAATGATATTAGGAATTGTAATTCTAAAAAGATTAATTATTTGTTAAGGATATTAGGAATTGTAATTCTAAAAAGATTAATTATTTGTTAATGATATTAGGAATTGTAATTCTAAAACGATTAATTATTTGTTAATGATATTAGGAATTGTAATTCTAAAAAGATTAATTATTTGTTAAGGATATTAGGAATTGTAATTCTAAAAAGATTAATTATTTGTTAATGATATAAGGAATTGTGATTCTAAAAAGATGAATTATTTGTTCTCGTGAATTTTGTTTAAGAAATTGAACTGGTTTGCAGACTTCAGAATCTCAATCTCGCATCAGCGCTGTTATGTCGACACGAAGACATTCTTCTGAGTTTTGCAATAGTATGGTTGACAAAATAAATAATAGTAAAAGAAACGGAAGTTTTTTTGAAAGAGTAAGAATTTGAAATAATTAGAATTTGAAAATAATTAGAATTTGAAAATAATTAGAATTTGAAAGTAATTAGAATTTGAAAATAATTAGAATTTGAAAATAATTATAATGGTATAATTTTAGTCATGAATGGATCAGCACGTATCAAGGTTAAACTCCATTCGAGGATAAAAATCGGATGAGATGGAATGTTTTTCAGTTGCGAGATGAAGAACCTTATAAGAGAATGGTGGCTGGGATGGACCAAGTTCGAATATTTGTTCATAACGAGAATCTGTTGACGTTGGATTTGAAGATGTTGTAATCTGCAAGGAAGCAGTCCCGTATTAATGTGTTGCGAACAATGGCTGTGGAAATTCCACCTGACGCTAGGCACACGGAGGAAGAACAGGAAGTTTTTTTCCGCTGTGAATGTCTTACAAGGAAGAATCAAAGACTGAAGCTCAGTGTAGCACCTTCAATAGAAATTACAATAGAGTAGAGAGGGGGGAGAATGGGGGAGAAAAAGAGATAGATTAGCTACATCTCATGCGAGAAATGGAAATTAAGTGATCCATCGAACACGATGATGGAATGAGAAATGAGTTTGGAGAAATCTATTATCATGTTGGTGGAGATCACCAGGAAATTTGAACATCTGAGAAATGAATAAATGCTATGCGTTTAAGATATTGGCCAACTGATAAAATGGCGATATAATTGTGAAAAATGTTGCTGTGTAGTGATTAGATAACTGAAAAAGATATAAACTACAGTAGTGGTGTAGCCATAATGGTGGAAAGCTGGAAAGCGTTGATTAACACACATAAACAGCCGTCTGTGGGGAAGGAGAGAAAGGGGGAAAATTAAGTGTAGACATTTTAACAGTTAATCTGCTAAAAAAGGGGGGAGCAGTTGTTAGTGAGAGAGGGGTAAAACGTATGGGCGATAATTTTTATTCTTGTGGTTTTTTGTCGAATGAATTCGTAGTTAATACGCATACTTTTTGTACGAAAAATTCACCACTTATCAAGGCCCAGAGACCACTCGAGGATAAGGGTTAATGAATTTGTCGTGTGCTGATTGGTAACGATGGTTGAAATTCGGTAGAATTTGATTATTTAAGAGGACAGCTCAAGAATAATTTGTTTACATTGGACTTCAAAACAGTTATGCTGTATTGAGCTAGGAAACAACCTCGTATCATTGTGTTCCACAGACGGGTAGTTCGAGGAAAGAAACTCTGCTCATGGAAGCCCCACTTAGTTTCAGATACACAGAGGGAGAAAGGGAAATCATTGAGGTGACGGTGGTTAAATGGATAACGACGGGAACTGACGACCTGGATGTGCCAAGTTCGAATCCAGTCTGTTCCATAATACCAATTTCACTTAGGGATGTTAACAACCATTAAGTAATCCCTCCTGCAAGAAACCCGACAACAGAATTAAGCCGATCAACAAAGTTGTATCTGATTCATACGAATTTACTTTATTGCCAGTGGTTGTAGCTAGACGAGTTTTAGTTGTGATTTTTTTACAGAAAGGAGGGGTACCATAGATTGGAGCACAGTGGAGCACCTACCATGAAAATTACGATCGAGCAGAGAAAGGCTAGCAGCATTTTTTCTATGAGAAAGTGGATGTAGAGAAGAAAAGAGGACATCCCTCAAGAGATTTCGAAGTTAGTTTTGTACTCTGTCAAGGCAGGAAAAGAACTTTGAGCAGCACCTCCCCAGATGTGGCAGCAGTACCTCCCCAGATGTGGCAGCAGTACTCCATTTTAGAACGTGTTTGACTCTTTTACAAGTAGAGGATTGCGTCAGGCGTGAGGTACCTTATGGAACGGTAGAATGATCGAACCATTTTTTCAGCAACCTTAGCAACGGATTTGTTGTAAGTCTTCCATTTCAAGTCTGAAGTGAAGGTCAAACCCAGGATCTTATCAAAGCAGGAAGCTTCATCGAGAGAAGAGCCGTCTATTTCAATTGGTGCAAAGTGAGGATCCGAGCGTTGGTGGTGAAAAGAGAGAAACTTGGTTTTAGACGTATTAAAAGTAACCAGCCACCTTTTTACCCCATTCACCATAACATCAGATTGATCTTGATCATTAATGCTCTTCGAGGTGCTGCCATAGATGGTAGTGTTATCTGCATATATATCGAGGAATGATCTTAGAATGTGTTTAGGGATATCGTTGATGAATATCAAGAAGAGGGTTGGCCCAAGAATGAATCCATGAGGCACGTCGGCGTTGATACTATGTGCTTCAGACTTTTACCCATCAACGACTAATTTTATAAACCTATCAGAGAGAAAGGATTTGATAGCTGAGAGGACATTTCCAGATATTCCATAGCTAGCAATCTTGTGAAATAGCCCTTTGTGCCAAACCCTATCAATGGCCTTTGATATGTAAAGAGATCTAGCTCTAGAAGCGAAAGTCACTTCTATAGATTCACTGATCATGTGTGATACTACAGTAAGCAGATCAGCTGTTGATATTGCAGGACGGAATACGTATTGCTTGTCACCGAGTAAGCTGTTTCTGCTGTGGTGATTGATAACTTCTTGATTTATCACAGATTCAAGCAACTTTCTCCTGACGCCCAAGAGACTGATTGGTCACTACTGAAATTCAGATGACAGATTTCTAGTATTTTTAAAAGAAGTTTTCCAATGTGATTGGAAGCATTTCTGCTTTGAGCAGTCGTTATTGAACATCTTCGTAAGAATAGCAGCTAGTTCCGGTTGCACTTTTTAAAGTACTATGATTGGACAAGTTGCTTTGCTGGCATCCAGGTTCCTCATAAGTTTGGTAACATCTCGGACAGATATATGGATGTCGCTCAGAGTGTTTTTAGTCATAGGGGGACATTCAGTTAGTAAACGACCCCGATCACAAAGGGTGGAATTTGATGCAAAGTTTTTTTCAAAACGATTAGCTTTATCAGATGCTGAGGAAATCACTTCTGGTCCATTGATAATGGTTGGAATAGATATCACGCTTCTGTTCAGGACTTGATATTCGCCCAAACCCGTGGGAACATAGCCTCTGTTCAACCATTCTCGATTTAACAGATTGGACATATGATATTTTCACGTTTTTATTTGCCCTTTTGAAGTAGTTGCTGGCAGTCCTGAAGACGACTTTTGTTTCAAAATATCTATTTCGTTGAAAGCAATTGAAATAGTGGCTTCTGTGAGCAATGGCGACTGCACATTCTGGGGCGTACCACGGCTGGCAGTTTAGTTTCTATTGGAATTTATTGTAAGGTATAAAGCTCTCAATACCAATGGTTAACTAATAAGTTAAATCGGATGCAATACTTGACACATTTCTTTCAAACACGGAAGAAGTTCTTAGGCTGTCCCAGTCAGCCATTGAGTATCGACACACATTGAGATTGAAAGGAACTTCAAAGGTCTTGTTTCACCTTGTTTTGATCTTAATTTAAACAATTAGCTGATCGGAAAATCCAAGCGGAAACAGAAGATTGGGTGAGCACAGTTCAGGACAAGTTGTTAAGAAAAGATCTAGAAGACTTGCAAAATGTCTGTCAGCAATTTGTATTAGATCATAAGCGTGGGAAAGTCGTGACAAAATCTGTCTTTCATTAGCAGTATTGTTTGAGTGGACAAGCTATTCAACATTGTGAACATTAAAGTCACTACACACACGAATGCTAGCAAAAGGGTGAGCAGACAAACTTTTGTGAATTTTTTCAATGACAGTAACTCCATCGGTGAGCGGGCGACAGAGAGCAAAGATAAAACGGTGCAAATTAGGGTCTTCATATCACTGCCACATGAAAAACCGTCCATGGGTCAAGCACAGATTCCGTATATGTGAATTGTAATCTATATGATCCAAAGAGATGATTTTCATGGATACGTACTGGTATAGATTATATTCGTTAGATGCGTCTATGAATCTATATAAGAAGATCAGTACGTCTGTTGGTCAGTCCGTCCGTCTGTCTGTCCGTCTGTTTGTCTGTCCGTCGGTTCGTCCATCGATTCGTCGGTCCGTTCATCCATTGGTCTGTCTTTTGGTCAGTCGGTCCGTCGGTCTACCAGGTTAAATGCAGCAACAATTCTGGTTCATTTCACAGTGCCAGATATTAACGATTTCACACAAGAAAAAGATCAAAATTACTCTCTAGTTCGGATTTGAATACAACCGACATTGAAATCCCCGTAAATGAAGAGGGCATTCCAATATTCAACCCAACCATTTTAAAGGTTGATTGTTCCGCTTCTACGAGAAGTTTCCACTATCTACGTCCATATAGATGTGATCATTATCGCAAGTCGCAATAGAGAGCAACACAAAAATCAGGCGGACCAAGTTTTTCACAGACGATAACAGTTCAGATAAAAAAAAATATTGAATGACTGTGGTAATTCTGGTTACTGCAAGATGGAACCAGCTCACAGACCTCAAAACTGTCACAGGATCGTCTGAAAGAGAACTTTGTAGGCTTTGTGATCAGTTTCAAGACTGATTTTGAGTGGGAACTTCACAGTCAGACTTTAGCCCTAACAAATTTATTTCTCTGTGGCTATCTTAAAGACGGAGACCTAAGAGAATCACAAAACTGACTGTAGCCATCAGAAAGAAGGTCAGAAATTTAAACGATCGTTTTGTAAGAGTGTCATGGACACATCTGTGTCACACCTTAAGAAATACATATATTAAGTTAGACAAGACACTGCAGCCTTAGTTATGCAACTCGCCTAGAAGAAGGAAAACTCCAACATAAAGCCAGTCGTTCTCTTCACTGTTTCCGGTCGTCTTCGACGTTTCCTTGCCTCGGGACTAAAAGCAAAACAGGTACTACATTTTGAGTTATTTATTCACAAATAAAGCAAAAATATATATTGAATTCACAAATTTGGCACATAGCCATCAAAGGTGTGGGAAGCGGGGGCTGTGTGTCGTGTGCCACTTTTACAATTAACAAGCTGCATTTTGAATCATTCGTAGAAGCATTGATCCTTTTATTCTTTCACCATTTGTCCATCACTTTAACTTCAACAGTCACCACAATACCACATATGATGCATACGACATACCATTTTATCCGAATATCGAGAAGAAATATTGAAGAGTCTCGTTAATTCTGATTCCGGACTTTAACTCAAAGATAGAGAGAGACAGACAGACAGAGACAGAGAAAGATATAGAAACAGAAACATATATATATATACATATATATATATATATATATATATATATATATATATATATATATGTATATATATATATATAAAGAGAGAGAGAAGGGGAGAGAGAGGGAGGGAGACATAGGTAGATATATATATATATATATATATATATATATATATATAGAGAGAGAGAGAGAGAGAGAGAGATACAGGGAGAGACATGAAGATGTAGAGAGATAGAGAGGGATATAGATAGATAGATAGATAAGGAGAGAGAGAGAGAGAGAGATAGATAGATAGATAGATAGATAGATAGATAGATAGATAGATAGATGGATAGATAGATAGATAGATAGATAGATAGATAGATAGATAGATGAAGATATACAGAGAGAAAGATACAGAGATATAAAGAGAGATAGAGAGCTACAGAGACAGCCAGACAGACAGACAGATGGTGAGGATCGGAGCCGTGTATCCAGTTACCTAAAAAAAGGCAAACATTTAAATTACGTCAGTCAAGAAGGATTTCTTCTTCATTGATGGAGGATATAAAAGACTAAGTGTTGTATCAGAACAGAGACTCTATTAGCTGTCATCAATATATTTTCAAGTCTCATTCTTCCATTTGTAATCATTTAATCACACACACACACACACACAAACGCGCGTGCACACACACACAAACGCACGAGCGCGCATACACACTATGCGTAACGATACGCGAACGCGTGGGACTGGCTGTAAATAGGCCGTTGTCTAATCTGCCTGTAGGTGCTTGTTCAGGCAGTGACGTCATTCAGGTGTTGTGTCAGGGTCAAACAGTGTCTAGCCAAGTAACGGCACCTCAGCAGAGGTCACTTTATGTGAGCAGCTGCACGTACACGGCTGCAGAGTGGGCTGTAGTTCACACGACCCCACCCCTACCACAGCCATTGTTCATGCACATAAAATAGGTTTCGCTCAATAGTAACAACAATGGACTGATATACTAATATCAGTACAAAGTTGAGTTTCGCATATGCAAAGCTACATTGGTCTTCTGCGAAAGTCGTCTAGCAGAACAACCTGGCGTTGACATGTTGTCCAATTTGTATACTTAATTATAGTAGAATTATATCAAATATACTATCTACTAGCAGGGTTACCCAGCGTTTCCCGGGTTTTAATATGAGATAGCATCATACGCGGCAGTATATTACGGAGAGTTTACTTTAAGAGACACCATGATGCCAGCTTTATATCTGAACAACTAAGCTAATATATGTTAATACTTTGAAAACAATGCATATAAATAGATTCATTTCCATGTGCAATATGTGAGAAAAAGCACTTTAGTTGCCTTAAAAAGACAGCTATAGACACGGGACTATCCCCCTCATGTTTATAGAATTTTTACATATAAAAAACTTATATTAAAGGTACACTTCCTGATTTGTGTTAATATTAATGGAAATATAGACACACAGGCAGACAGACGTTCTCCTTTCTTATATACTAGCAGGACCTGCGGCCCGGCATTGCCTGGGAGAAATATGAAAATGAAAGAATCGCAAGCATTTAAAAATAAAGAGAATCGTGTGCATTTCATGTTTAAAAATATAATTCTATGCTTATTTTATGTTCCCCTCCCCTGGAAACAATATTTTCTTATCAGTTTATTTTTATTATTATTTTGGTACTTTACAAAATAGAATGACTAAATCTGGTGCCGATATAAATATTGTTTACTTGACGGTTTTTGATTTATGTTGTACTTTTCAAAATAGAATTAAAATATACTTACTCTTTTCTCGGTACTTCTGAACTTTACGGACCGTGCTGAAATAGTAACGTTATTATTAACAACCCCATTTTTAGAAGTGGAGGTGGGGGGGCTTTGTTACATATTGTGTACCAAGAATTCAACATAACAATAGATTGTGTACGATCGTTTCAGAGACCATGTACCTTTATTATTATTACTATCATATCACATCGTCAGCGCAGAGTATTGACATGGAATTAAAAGTATATAGAAAGCATTAATGGAACAGAAACCTACATCATCAATTAAACAGAAAAATAGAAACGATGAGAGGTGTTGATATATGTAGTCTCTAAATTATACCAGACCAACTTGAAACATTGTTAAGGGATGTATATAGGGGCTCAAAAATGAAAGACACCAATGCAATATTTCATGTAGGGAGTAGCACACTAAATAAGACAGCAAAACATTTATCGTATTGTACAAAATATTACGGTCATTCAAAGGAAGGATCAATTACATATATGATCTTATGTTATAACAGTACTACAGTTTAATAATCAGTGGTAAAGCAATTTGTCAAAAAACACTCAAGTAAGGAGCCTTAATAAAAACTATTTCTATTAGATTAGAAGTGGTAGAAAAGGAAATCGAAGGATTAATTAAAAGTAATCAATGGTAAAACTATTTACAGAATTATTTAATATTGTAACACAAAGTTAAAACTTATAATTAAGAATTACAGTTATAATTTTAATGAGCCTTAGGAACTTTAAGTTTAGACATCTAATATAGATTGTACAGGGTGGCCCAAAAGAAGAGTCCTATCTTTAAATTTGAATAACTTGAATTTGAATAACTTCCACAAAATAAAAGTTAAACTCACCAAACTTTATGTGTGTGTAGACTGACCCTTCCGAGATTTTTTGAAATAAACAAAACAAATTTTAGCCGAAAAACACTTCTTAAAACTTACAAAAACTAAAGTATTGTTTTTTACACTGTTTTGAGTTTTTTAAGCAAAAATAATGTTTTCTAAATGAGGGTACGTTCCTTAGGGCTAATACGGCTCATGCTTGCTTCGGAAGGGGTCCTTTACTTATTCTAAAAAAAATTTTTTTTAAATCAATAAATAAAAAAGTTATGAATTTTTAAAAATAGGACCCTTATTTTTGCCCACCCTATATAACATTGGAACCCTATGTAGAGGTGGGATCGGTGATATATCCCGCAGGTATTACATTCACCAATAATAAGACTAATGATAAGTTAAGTAATGATACAGTCAACATTATCAGTTAGACAATAGACATCTTGTCATACTGATACTAAAGATAAACTTTAACTAAGGAACATTTTTTTTCGTAAACCAACTTTTCCCGTCCACCGAAAAAATACACCCCGTAATAGTTAAAGATTAAAAGTGAATCACTCCAGAGTTGACAGGTAAAGGAATGAAGACACTCTAACATGTTTCAAAGCATTTTATAAAATAATTTCAAAAACTTATCTAGATTAAATTAAGGAATAAGAGGACGATTACTAATCTTCTCAATTATAATCTAGCGTTTTAAATTTGAATCCTAACTGAATTATTAAATTATCAATTTAATTGCACACCCTGATGGACGCAACACATTTTATAACTAATTTACTAGTTCACTTAAAATTTACTCCGCTTTAAAAACGCGGAGGTCATAGCCATAAACCTACGTTGAGATGGTACGGTGGCTTAATGGTTAACGACACGGACTCAGGATTTGGGTGTGCCGGGTTCGAACCTAGTTCGTTGTGCAGAAACACTTTCATCAAAAACCGCACCTGACCTTGTGTCTAACCCCCCCTGGAGAGGAGATGAAAAAAATACCCATAAACCTAACTGTATTAATAATTTGCAATTCTTAATTTCTAATTTAGTTCAAAATTTAACCTTCAAATTTATTGAATAACTTAAAATCTACTACACTACAATTATTTATGAGGTTCATTTTCTACTTATCAAGGGATGTTTTGTTTTTATGATATATTTTAAAGTTAATTATAGTTGATTTACTAGGTTATTACCATAATAACACCGTTGAACATACATCAATAATTGGACGTCATTAATTACCAATTATAATCCTCCCTGTTGGTCCCTTGTTCGGTCACCTGTAAATAAGTGTAATAGAAAAACTCCCAAATTCGAGTGGCCAGTTATGATAACTCTACGTACTTTGTTCGATTATATCCAAGTGTCGGTCACAAATCCAATGACGGAGATGAAAGTATTCTCCCCTATTCGTAGAACCATCGCGAATTATGCTCCGATCTCAAAGACATTGTGATTTACCACCAAGAAAAAATAGTTCCTGGATAGAGCTGTGTTAATTAATAATCATCTGTAAAAAGAAGGAAGATTTCTTTGCTGTTGTCTGACATAAAAACTGTTGCAGCATACAAATACTTTGAAATATTTCGGGGTTTTTTCTTCTTTTCTTTCCTTCCATTCTGACACACCACAATGATTTAGTACGATTGAATTTATTCGTAAATAATTGTTGAAGTGAGACCTTGGCCTTAATCGGACTGACAATAACATAAAGAAAAATGCTTCCGAAGGCTGAACTAACGAAGACGCACAGATGTCTAAAACGGAAGGAAATGCGTTGGTGCGTACGCGCATGCCGAAGAAGGATTAGCCACGTGACGTTCGTACGCGATATATCTGAAAACGGCTGGCTCCGTGTAGTGCATAGGTGTCCAAACTGTATTAATCTAACTAGTCCGATTCTTGATTTGGGCAGAAATTGGCCCCGAATTCAATCAAAGATTCGCCTCCCATCAATTCCTGTGTGGACAATCCTAACTTAATTGACTCCAATTGATTCCACACTTTCGTCACAACTCAAAAAATAAAGGTATACCCTATATTTTACTAGCGGTATTCACCCGGCGTTGTTCGTGTGGCGATATATTAATGATCGAAAAGTTTTTACGAAAAAATAATTTCAAATATAGTCATGTTAAAGTTAAAATAAAAATTTCCAATATGAGGTCAGGTAAAAATTTTGAAAAATAAGTTAAGTATTAATTAAAAAAATGAATCCATTCTAAATTTTACCGGACAAAAAAGAAACGCTGTAAAACTTTCTTTGAGAATTTAACCTTATTAAAACTTAATTGAATGTTCTAACTATTAACATGTCGATTTCTATCAAACAAAAACTACTTCCATTTTGTTCACACGCGAATTGGAGATTTGAATTCACTTATATTTAAGTTACACTCTCTATTATGTCTTCGTTTTTCATGGACAGACATGAACACATACAGAGAGGTGTTCTCCTTTATTATTTTAATATATAGACAGATAGATCTAGTATAAAGAGAGCGTATGAAGAGAGAGAGAGAGAGAGAGAGGACAGAGAAACAGAGAGAGAGAGAGAGTAAAAGAAAAGAAGGTACAGACAGACGGAAAAAGAGGCGTTACGTACTAAAATTATTTACTTACATTTTATTAAATAAAAAAGAACAAATATATTCTTGACTTAATATTTTTTAATAGAGGGGGGTAGAAACCGCACACCCAACGGTTTCATTCTGATACTTTCCCAACTAAACAATTCAGATATTTGTTAAGTCGACTTTTAAAATAACACCCATAAGAAAAATCGGATATATGTATTTGAAGTTTTAAGAGGGTTCTGTCTCCGATTGGTCACTTAGAGGTAGGGACATGTAGATATTCGGTTCATATATATATGTATATTTCGGCAGCAAGACATATGTCGTTGAAGACCACGGAGTTCTCCCTCTTTATGATCTTTCTGGTCAGTTTCTCCATGATCCATCAATTGATACCAGAAACCCGACGAATCGCTCGCAGAGTCGAGAAACTGACCAGAACGATCATAAAGAGGGAGTACTCCGTGGTCTTCAACGACATGTGTCTTATATATATATATATATAACATCGAGACTTGGGACCACTTGAATCGTCTTTCTCGGAGAATGTTATCCATATGATACAAGTTTCATCAATGTAGAATATATTAAAGCCTTATAGCTTCATTAAGTTAGGAATCATTTAGAGATTTAGGACCATATCTATTGTCTTCTCTAAAAAATGTTATACATAGGATTCAAATTTCATAAAAATTAGATATATCTGATATTTTAAAGGGAGTTTGGCCCTTATAGCTTCATTAAGTTAGGAAGCATTTAGAGATTTGGGACCACATCTATTGTCTTCTCTAGAAAATTTTATACATAGGATTCAAATTTCATAAAAATTAGATATATCTGATGTTTTAAAGGGAGTTTGGCCCTTATAGCTTCATTAAGTTAGGAAGCATTTAGAGATTTGGGACCACATCTATTGTCTTCTCTAGAAAATTTTATACATAGGATTCAAATTTCATAAAAATTAGATATATCTGATGTTTTAAAGGGAGTTTGGCCCTTATAGCTTCATTAAGTTAGGAATCATTTAGAGATTTGGGACCACATCTATTGTCTTCTCTAAAAAATGTTATACATAGGATTCAAATTTCATAAAAATTAGATATATCTGATGTTTTAAAGGGAGTTTGGCCCTTATAGC
Source organism: Sepiola atlantica (assembly GCA_963556195.1). NCBI lineage: Eukaryota > Metazoa > Mollusca > Cephalopoda > Sepiida > Sepiolidae > Sepiola > Sepiola atlantica. Next base: position 48,035,403 of record OY744548.1, read on the forward strand.
TTCATTAAGTTAGGAATCATTTAGAGATTTGGGACCACATCTATTGTCTTCTCTAAAAAATGTTATACATAGGATTCAAATTTCATAAAAATTAGATATATCTGATGTTTTAAAGGGAGTTTGGCCCTTATAGCTTCATTAAGTTAGGAATCATTTAGAGATTTGGGACCACATCTATTGTCTTCTCTAAAAAATGTTATACATAGGATTCAAATTTCATAAAAATTAGATATATCTGATGTTTTAAAGGGAGTTTGGCCCTTATAGCTTCATTAAGTTAGGAATCATTTAGAGATTTGGGACCACATCTATTGTCTTCTCTAAAAAATGTTATACATAGGATTCAAATTTCATAAAAATTAGATATATCTGATGTTTTAAAGGGAGTTTGGCCCTTATAGCTTCATTAAGTTAGGAATCATTTAGAGATTTGGGACCACATCTATTGTCTTCTCTAAAAAATGTTATACATAGGATTCAAATTTCATAAAAATTAGATATATCTGATGTTTTAAAGGGAGTTTGGCCCTTATAGCTTCATTAAGTTAGGAATCATTTAGAGATTTGGGACCACATCTATTGTCTTCTCTAAAAAATTTTATACATAGTATCTAAATTTAATAAAAAAGTAGATATGTTGGAAATTTTAAAAGGATTATGCCCTCATAGCCCCATTTAGAGATGCACTTAGAGATTCGAAAATACTTCCATTGTTTTCTCCGGTAAATTTTATATAAGAATACAATTCTATATTTTATTTAGATTCTCTAATAGTTTTTTTTTATAGGGAACGCACAAAAATAACGCACAAACATCGCACTCACACATACACACAATCATTGTCTTATATATATATATATAAATTCCCGAAACAGTTTTTCATGGTAAACAACTGATGATCCCTTAAAATAGTGTTAGAAATAAACTAATATAATAACTGTAAAAAATAAATTGACTTACATGAGTGATTTTCCACTGGAAGACTTGGGACTATAAGTTTTTTTATTTTTTATTTTTTTAAATATAGTTTTAATGGTTTAGAAACTTCCGAGATATATATATATATATATATATATATATATATATATATATATATATATATATATATATATATACAAGTATCATTAAAAATAACGGACATCTTGTGTCTGGATATTTTTTCTATGATTCTTTCCGTTTTTTCTGATTAGGTTCTTAGTTTCAGACGGAAACTGGCTGATAAAATTGCCAAAGCTTCCCAAAGCGCTTTCGGACCCTTCCAGGTCCATCGTCAGTGGAGTAATGTTAACCAGGCATAGACCTAGGAGTGAATATATATTCTATTTAGGCGGGAAAAATAAAGGACTGTGTTTAATTTTTCCCGCCTAAATAGAATATATATTCACTCCTAGGTCTATGCCTGGTTAACATTACTCCACTGACGATGGACCTGGAAGGGTCCGAAAGCGCTTAGGGAAGCTTTGGCAATTTTATCAGCCAGTTTCCGTCTGAAACTAAGAACCTAATCAGAAAAACGGAAAGGATCATAGAAAAAATATCCAGACACAAGATGTCCGTTATTTTTAATGATACTTGTATAAAAGAAAATATGCTGCCAAGATACACACACACACAAACACATATTTATATATATATATAATTAAAATAATGATAGTCTGATTAAGGGTGACTGAATGCAATATTCTGCATATTCTTTGCCGCTTTGATGAAGGCTTGTTTTGTAAGGGTTATGGTTGAGATTAGGGTTAGGGTTAGGGGTAGAGTTAGGGTTAGGGTTGAGATTCGATATAACTCACTCAGACAACACAAAATGGAAGGTTTTTGTTTTTTTTATCAGACGAGAAGAGATATTCATGCAAATAAAATCTACACAAATATGTATCTAGTTACTTCTTCCCGACAGTTTATTTGAAGTGGCCTTAGCCCCCCCCCCCATATATATATATATATATATATATATATATATATATATATATATATATATATATATATATATTCAGCTGCATTACAACTTTTCAGATTAGCTTCAAACGGGTTGATTCTTCAGACTTTGATTGGAAACTCGAGTGTGTTGTCAACAGTTAAAAACCGTTACCAAATGATATAAGATATTTTATTTTAATTTAGTGCATGTGCGTGCGAATGTGTGTGAATGCGTGTGTTGATATAAGTTAAATAAATAAGTATTGAATCATACAAAAGTGTCTGGGACATGAGGTGAGTAATTTTTGCAGATCAGCGCACAAGCACTCAAATGCGAATGTGTGCATTCATAATAAACTAGTACTTAACCTCTCTATCATCGTTGTTGTCTAGCTGATATTTGAACCTTGGGAAACGAACCCTTCTCTTACACACACACACGCCCGTATACATATATATATATATATATATATATATATATATATATATATATATATATATATATATATATATATATATATATATTAATTGAGAATAAAAGCCCTTTTCAATGCAAGATATATTTATTTCTTTTATTTTACATTTATCTTATTAATTTTAGAGATATACTCTATCTTCAGAGTTACTTGCCTCTTTTTTTTAATAAAAATAAACAAACTTTTTAGTTTTGTTTATCGATAAAACGTCCTTGTGTTGGGTTTGACGTAATGTCCGCGTGTGGTGTAATTCGCGGTTCTTGTGTTGAACGGAAATGCGTCGGGCACGCTGGTATTTTAAAATATTGGTCGTTCATTTTTTTTCATATAAGCATCAAAGGATAAGTATTATAAATTGAAAAGGGCTTTTATTCTCAATTTATAATACTTATCCTTTGATGCTTATAAAAAATTTTTTTTAAATGAACGACCAATATTATATATATATATATATATATAAATATATATATATATATATATATATATATATATATATATATATATATATATATATATATTTATGATCAATATTTAGTAATCGTGCTTTAAAAAGATATCAACAAATATTATTGTGTAAATACGTTTCAGAATTTTTCAAATAACCTTATCTTCACCAAAAAAACATTTTTTCGTTATAGGTGAAGCACACAATGGAATAGAACAAAAATATCCAACAAAATCCAGAAACAATATTTTTAAAAAGATGGATTCATAACTATACTATATAGTTCCAGTTTGTAAACAGTAATATCAAATATTATATTTTAACAAATGGTGCTAAATTTCTTTAAAATAAAGGAATCTAAACAGTAAATAATTTGCTACTTTAAAATACCGATGGGTGCAGACATGGCAAAGAAAACATATTGTCGAATTGCAGAAAATAACTATTCATCTAATAATTTTCGGAAAAACGTGAGTAGAATACAATAATGGTGCTATCCTAAAATAAGGGGGTAATTCCTCCTCCATCGCATACTACGATTAACTAGTTTGATTAAATTTTCATATAAACCGATCCTATCAGATAAGCGGGAATTGTTCAAATTAAACATCTTATTTCATGCCTTAGAAAAGAAAATCACCAACAAAACCAAAAAGCAACTACGTTTAGCGACTTATTATATGATATGTAATAGAAGGTATGATATGTAATAGAATATATGATATGTAATAGAAGGTATGCTATGTAATAGAAGATATGATATGTAATAGAAGATATGATATGTAATAGAAGATATGATATGTAATAGAAGACATGATATGTAATAGAAGGTATGATATGTAATAGAAGACATGATATGTAATAGAAGATATGATATGTAATAGAAGGTATGCTATGTAATAGAAGACATGATATGTAATAGAAGATATGATATGTAATAGAAGATATGATATGTAATAGAAGGTATGATATGTAATAGACGATATGATATGTAATAGAAGATATGATATGTAATAGAAGGTATGATATGTAATAAAAGATATGATATGTAATAGAAGGTATGATATGTAATAGAAGGTATGATATGTAATAGAAGATATGATATGTAATAGAAGATATGATATGTAATAGAAGGTATGATATGTAATAAAAGATATGATATGTAATAGAAGATATTATATGTAATAGAAGGTATGATATGTAATAGAAGGTATGATATGTAATAGAAGACACATTTGTTTTATGATATGTTAGGCCAAGGAGTTTGAATAAAACTACTTTAATAAAACATGTTTTCTTATTATTCGAGATAGAATTTAAAAACCCTTTTCCACAAATGTATTAAGTCCCAATTTTACAAGATCTACTAAAGTCAATATTATCCTATGGTATTGCGAACCTAATAGTGCCAAATGATTAGGTCTAAAGAGCTTAACCCCCTTCTCACCCTTCACCTTGAAAGAAGCAAGACGCCTAATAGTTGGTCGTCTTCCTGTTCTTATACCTCGCATAAAATTGACGCTGTCGAATAAACTTTTAATAAATATCGACGGCTCGACGCATCTAATCCAGACTTACAAGAGTCTTGAATGTGTATCACGGATAATTGCCCTCTTTTATTTTTAACGTGAGTTCACAAATGTTTATTCCCAAAATTTTTACCGAGTTCCTGCACCAGCACTCTCTTGCTCCAGCACCCCCTGCAACTCCGACTCCTGTTCCAGCATTCTGCAGTCCCAAGTTCCTGCACCACTCCTGATCCAGCGACGCCATCTCAAGTCACTTCACTTGTTATTACCATATGGTAAATAAACATCCTTTTCTTGAACAGTTCACCAGCGTTTGTCCTCTCTTCTTTGCCCATTGCCGTTACTTGCCTGTGTCCACCTTTTCTTAGTTGTGTTGTCGATCAACCCCAATGGTCGGTCGGTCCCGCAACATAACTAATACTTCTTATTTCTAAGACATTTGTTGCCATTTTTGCCATTTTTGCAATATGTTTTTTATTACTTTGCAGTGTTCTGGTCTTTTGCAGTTATTAAATGTTCCAAACGTGTCTTCTTATTATGAACCTGTCACGAGACGGGTATATTTTAGCTAGTCTTTATATTAAATAAATCTTTTGGTGAATCTTTCTTGTTGTATTTCAGGAACGGTGTGTCCATTTCTCTTGTGCAGACCTTCACAAGCAACGAGTGAAATAGACAATCGTCCATTGTTAAAAGGAGAAAGTAAACACCATAATCAGAACAATCAGAATAGTTAAAAGGGGGAAATGGCGGATCAACAATGCAAAATGATGGGAGTGAATTTCAGCCGCTTTTAATTTATGGCGCTTGTGACTAGATTAAGGTCGGCCAAGGTGAAGCAACGTCTGTTTCGACTAATTGCAGGTGTGATGAGATGGATGAAACACTTGAGCAGTAGATGGGTTGTTAATTGCCCACAACTCAGACGCCAACTCGTCTGTCGCTCGTTTGTTTTACATTTCCTGTCAAAAGTCAGCGGAAAGTAGCACGTAATGTGACCACTCTTTATTTGTGAATGGTAATGGCGACAATAGATCTTCAATATAATTTGAACAGGAATCGTAAGAAAACAGAAATGATCATCGTTCGTAATTTTGTTTAATGTAATTTTCCGGTTTCACGTGATTTTCGGAATAACACGTGGGGAATTCAATAAGATCTAGTGTAAGTCCATAGTAATTATGCATACTAGCAATAATATTCTCCCCTCCCCCCCCCCCGATGTAAGTGCTGATTTTGCTAACGAACAGCCGACTTTAACAATTTCTTGTTAACATACGCTACCTCCCTCCTCAAATGAGGAGGTAATGTCTGGGAGATCGGTCTCATGATAGCAGAACCTATACAGCACTACCCTCACAAAGTAGGAAGTAATACCGAGGAGAATTATCTTATGACAACAGAATAGACATTACACTACCCCCCCCCAAAAAAAAATAAAAAAATAAAGAGCAAGTAAATTCTGAGAGGATGGTGTAATGGCCACCAAACAAATACTCACACTACCTCTTCCAAAAAAGGATGAGGTAATGATAATGAGAACAGAACAGATACTACACTACTCTCTAAAGAAGGATCTATACCTGGAATGATAGTCTCATGACCACAGAGCATACCCTACCTTACCCCATGTGTTAGACATTGAAAGACAAATAATAATAATAATAAAAGTAGTAGTATAGTTTCAACTTCAGGCAGATAAATCACCACTAGTAATTATATATATATATATATATATATATATATATATATATATATATATATATATATATATAAAATGTTATGACATTTTATGTACCGATTTTCAGTATTTACTTCAACAGTGAGTAGAGCTAGGTAGTAAGTTATAAAAATATATTTATGGCAATTAAGCTACACAGAGGTTTCCGCGTTTAATCATCGTAGGGAATCGTCAGACTAAGATGCATAGAGTTTGTGTTGCCAGGTGTTTTTATATATACTCGTGGCGTTTAGTCTAGCTAGTTAACCAATCAGATTCTTTGTTATCCCTCCCCTCACACGGGTTAATGTTTCTATTAGCCAATCGTAGGGCTTCTCACAAACAAAGGTTCTTCCTATTCCTTTGTTCTGTTTCGTATATGAGTGACTTATCTCCGTTTCTTTGTTTCTTTGCATTAACCCGTGGGAGATAAACAAAGAATCTGATTGGTTAAATAGTTAGACAAAACACAACGTGGAAGCCTCTGTGTAGCTTAATTGTCATAAATATATGTTCATATCTTACTACCTAGCTCTACTCACTGTTGAAGTAAATACTGAAAATCGGTACATAAAATGTCATAACATTTTATATATATATATATATATATATATATATATATATATATATATATATATAATGAAAACCACGGCACAGCAGATGTAGTGGAAAAAACGTTCACGTATAAACAAAACAAAAAACGTTTTTATTCGCATACAATTGTTTCAGACTACCTCAATCTCATATCTATGTATGATATACCTAATTTTCGAAATGGATAAACCATTATTTTTTTCTTGAAGTGGTCATCATAAGTGCTAATAGAAATTGAAGTGGTCATCATAAGTGCTAATAGAAATTAAAGCCTCATGACTGGAAAAACTTCATTGCATTCAGAATTCATATTTTTGTTTCACTATATATTATTTCCATACAATAATTTGTTTTTCATTTATTCTTCGGTTCATATTATCCATGGAGGAGTTTACATTCGAACATACGAGTCGTCGTATCTTCGTACCATGTGCGTTATCCGTCCAGCATAATTGTTTTAATTGCTAGCCATTGATGATGATTTCCCTAACCTTTGCGTTATTAAAAAGTTATATTTAAAATTATGTATATATATATATATATATATATATATATATATATATATATATATATATATATATAAAATGTTATGACATTTTATGTATCGATTTCCAGTATTTACTTCAACAGTGAGTAGAGCTAGATAGTAAGATATGAACATATATTTATGACAATTAAGCTACACAGAGGCTTCCACGTTGTGTTTTGTCTAACTATTTAACCAATCAGATTCTTTGTTTATCTCCCACGGGTTAATGCAAAGAAACAAAGAAACGGAGATAAGTCACTCATATACGAAACAGAACAGAACAGATAGATAGATAGATAGATAGATAGATAGATAGATAGATAGATAGATAGATAGATAGATAGATAGATTGATAGATTATTTGTTATTGTTTTTGGTGATAGCGACCGGTGTCTTTACGGTGTGTTCTTATTATTCGCTACCGTCAGCGTTTTGTTTTTATTATTTAAGAATATGCAATTTCAACTTAACGAAAATTTTGAAAGCAACATACATCGTTCATTTGTATTAGAATGCAACGGCATCGAATGCAATGCACATTAAAGTTTTAAAAAATGGGCATTTATTATCAAGTATTCAAACACTTTTCGTATGTGGCCCCAAGGCTTGACACCTCTTGTTGTCAACAATCATTGGTATTGTTACATACTAGATTATGTATGTGAAGAACGATTACATCAGCTAGTATAGATTTAGTATCTAGGTGGACAAGTGCAAGTTTACTTGACAAGAAATTCTGAAAAACAAATTCGCTCTCGGACTAAAAATAAAAACAAGCCTGAACTCAGGTTGGAGATCAAAGGAAAGGTAAAACAGGTGTGTTATGACAAATCCAGTGTCCCCCTTGAATCAGTGACGTCACGATATCGTGTGAATGAAAATAAATACGTTTTTAGCAGTCTGTTTTCTGAAAGCCTGGCGAGCAGATATGACATTTGAGATGTAATTCCAAAAAACAAAAATGGGAATTTAATTTCTAAAAGAGTTGATCGCGACTAGTCTGCTCTCCCTTCCTCGTTTCCCCGTAACTAAGTAGAATTAAGTTAAGAAGAACAATGTTGGCCTCTTTCTCAATGTGCATTTGACATTCCATCAATCCGTTCAGCAACAATATTCCTGCTTAGTGAAATTTCTTTGAACAAGTGTGCTTTTACTAGACACACAATTTTGGCCGTTTTTACAAAATCGCCTTCAATGTAGCATTACCCATTCATTGCAATCATTCGACTGAGTTCATAGCATGTAGTAACGGAAACGACATTCCCTTTCTGACTTTTCATAAAAAATGTTTGTTGCTTTGTCAAATGTTCCTTTCAGTTCGTTGAGCATTGAAACACGTATTGGGCCTTCATATTATCGTAAAATAGATGGTTTGATTCAGTTGTACGCTTTCAGTGTACTAATGTTGTTATTGCAACTTAAACAATGTATATTTGCATTAACTGTTACGTAGAAATAGTGTAATTCCCATTTTTCTAAAAACAGTCGCCCTTCTTCGTTCATCTTCTTTTTTTCTTTGTCAGAGAAGCACTCGCCATTTTAAAGACGATGTACAATCTGAAACATTAAATGAAAAGTCAAAACAAAACACGACGAAAAACATTCATAACATCAAAGAAAGCGAAATGAAGACTAAAGAACCTGAATCCTGCACAGTATTACCCGATTCATATTTTCAGTTTAAAAAGTTATTTTTAATAAAAAGTAGACAATAGTAGAAGTAATATGGATATAGGGCCTATACGACAGGAAACATAAATGTAGGTGAAATATTAAAAGGAGTGTCCGAAGAATAGACAGAATTTCTTAATCATCTTTGCTTTTCTTTACTTTAATCGAAGTATTATGATTTATCTTAAAAAGAGAGGCTGAAAAAAGTTCCGATAAAGAGGCCTCTTTATCGGAACTTTCTTCCGCCTCTGTCTTTAAGATAAATCATAATCACGTTGGCATACTTGAAAGAAAGTGAACTGTATCATGATGAAAGAAAGTGAACTGTATCATGATGAAAGAAAGTGAACTGTATCATGATGAAAGAAAGTGAACTGTATCATGATGAAAGAAAGTGAACTGTATCATGATGAAAGAAAGTGAACTGTATCATGATGAAAGAAAGTGAACTGTATCATGATGAAAGAAAGTGAACTGTATCATGATGAAAGAAAGTGAACTGTATCATGATGAAAGAAAGTGAACTGTATGATGATGAAAGAAAGTGAACTGTATCATGATGAAAGAAAGTGAACTGTATCATGATGATCCACGCCTTGAATACGTTGAAGGCTGTGATATGTGAGCTGGAGAATTGCGACAGAAAATGGGGAAGCAGTGGTTAGCTGGAAGGATCGCAGCGGGCGTTCTAACTGTGTCCGCACAATGGAACTCGTCGGGAAGCTTAAAAACGTGCTGCAAGATCAAAGCAGGGCAATGCGGACCTTGCTGAGTAAAATGCCCGTCGAGTTGGCGACTTTGAAGAATTCGCTAAACGAGAAGCTTCGCTACTGCTCATACAAGAGTCGCAAGGGTCAACTACTCACCACTAAGAACCAAGAAAATCGCCTTACAAAAATCGCGAAAGTCCTCAACGATGGTAAAGACCCAGTCAAGCCGTGGATGCTCTAACTGTTTTAGGACTAGTTGTATAAGACGCAGAACAACAAGAATCCAGCTTATATCCGCACAAAATCCCACGCATTATGAAGTGTAAGTGTGTTTCTAGCGAAGGCCATATCATGCAGCCTCAAATCTTTGAAAAGAGACTAAATTGAAAGAGCTATATTGAGTTGATGTTCACTGTTGTCAAATGCTGAGTGGAAAACAAAAGTAGCCACATGGAACGCAATACTTGTGGCAGCAGAACTCGACATAGGGTCACACTCCCGGAAAACCCCGTAAATCGTTGTCTAAGAACTTCCAAGTCTTCACTAGTCACAACACTTGGCCTCTAACTTGCCCAATTGAAATTCCGTGGCTTATTATATGCAAGGCGCAGTTGAGGAAGACACCAACTGTACCGTCTGCAACAACGAGGAAAAGCTGAGTGCAAGAATTGATGTTCAGGCGAGGACACCGCAAAGGTCGCGTTTCCCAGGTTCATGTCCCACCTGTGAGCTCTATCGGCAGATGTTCCTTTAAACGTTGCACTTTGAATTTTGAAAATATTTCCATTGTTGATCAAGACTTAACGCTTTTTTTTCCTTTCCAAAAAGTGTCAAATTTGTCTCGACCACACTGTGTATGCATATATATATGTATGTATGTAGGTATGTATGTATGTATGTATGTATGTATGTATGTATGTATGTGTTTGTGTGTGTCTGTGTGTGAGTCAGAGCTTAGCGTATATGCAGGCTTTTTTATTACTTTTCCTTATTCCCTTTCCAAGCATTATTCCATTTTCAACTGACTGACGAAGATCACAGTATGTCTTCTTTTTCATCGCTTGTGCTATATAATGCATGCCCTTGCGAGAAACGAGAAGGCCCAAAGCTGGCGTAATTATCTCAGACTGATGTAGATGAAAATAAAAAAAATAAAACAATATGAGATTCAAACACCGATTACACGTGCGAAATAACGGACTGATGTAAAAATCAAATGATCACAGTTGGGGAAAAAGAACGAACGTAAAGAATTAGATTTGGTCTTTTTTCTCTCCGTCACGAACGTCAAAATATGTGTGTTTCCGGTTCCGCTTTTTAGTCTAGGACAGACCATTGATAATAGACCTAATAGACCATTGATAATGGACCTAATGGTGTAATGACAGATATAAGTTCACTAAGTTCAACATACACAGAAAACCGGTATTCAACACGTGTACATCTTACTTCTATTACGAATGCAGATTTGGTATCCATTCCAATAGATATTGGAAGCCGAAACTATGCTATTACTTCAATCAACGTACTATTTTACTATCTTTTAATGCTCAATTAAGCCTACTATATTATCACAGACTAATATACTATCATTCAGTACTCAATTTAGGTAGAGGGTGGTGTAGTAAAAGTTCTGTAGTCATGAGACCATCATAACAGGCATTACATCTTCCTTTGGCGATAGTGTAGTATCTGACATGAGAGCATCTTCCTAGGTATTATCTCCTCCATTGAGTTTAGTATATGTTCGTTCGTCATGATACCATCGTCGAAAGCATCACTTCCTCCTTTGCTTGGAGAGGGAGTGTAGTATACGTCCCATCGCCCCAGGAATTACCTTCTCTTTTATTTTTTAGGGTGGGATAGTGTAGTATCTGTTCCGTGTGAATGAGATCATCTTCTCTGGCATTATCTCCCTCTGTAGGGAAAGAGAAGGTAGCATACGCTAAAACGAAATGATGACCATCGGCTGTCCATGAGCTAACTTACATTATATATATATATATATATATATATATATATATATACTATCAAAAATATGCCACTGGAAGGAGAACATACTCGTACGACTAATGTTCACATCACTACTGAATGAATGTTGCTGCATATTCCTTCGAGTTGAGGTGTAGATATCATCTCATACGTTCATCTTCGCTTTCTGCATCCATTTCATTTTATTTTCATGCTTTAATTTGCCCCACATTTTTGCAGGTTATTCAGCCATGAGATTTGATAAACAAATGTTGAACAACGGTCAAACAATAAAAAGAGCATCTCCGTTGGAGGCTAACCGCCCTATTCTTATGACTTACTCCATGTGAGTTTTTCTATGCCCAAAGCCCATTGGAAAAACGAAAGCGACTCGTTTTGGAAAGTGCAGTGACCAATCAGAAGGCCGTAACGTCAAAGCTGATAGGCATCCCGGATTCATCTTTTCAGCCCTTCATAGAAGCGTGGAAGAAAAGGAAGCGGCGCATTAGACTCAAAAAGGATTTCTTCGTTGTGTGTAGCATCTGTTATGTTCTCGGTCGGCGATTCTTGATTGGAGCAATTTTTATTTTTGTCCCATCCAGAGTAGCCCTTCGGGGGAGTAAGTATCACTCACATAAAATCTGTGTCTAACTTTGTCCTCGTGGTGGAGCAAGCAAATAGGGGCAATATAGTGGATTACTTTGAATAGGAAACCATGTGTTTTCTTGTTCGGAATTGAAATACATCGTTTGTGCTACAAGCCCTGTTATTTTGGAGACACACCTCGTATACAAAATGTAATTGAAAACTCACTTGACATATTTCCTAGTTTGACCAGGAAATATAATCAAGTTCAAATTCCTCTCGTGATAGTTGACATAGAATATCTTACGGGAAAGACCAGATAGGTTTTGTCGCCCGTTCATAATCCGTTTTTTGTTTCGAGCGTAAATTAATGAAAGAATAACAGTTCACCTTTTTCAACCTAATTATCTGTCACAGCAGAAACACGCCATTCTCGCATTCTTTCAACCCATTAAGGTTTTCGCTTTCTCTTTTGTATTCCATTTATGATCCCATAAAAATATTACTTAGCCTATTTTAGCAGTAAAACATCATTTGATAAGGTTTTGCAAAGATCATATGTTTAATTCAATCACGTTAATTGGTACTGTCATATATAATGAGAACACTTCAGGTTTTACGCCTGTCTAAACCAATCAGTTGCTGCTTAAACATACTTGACTCTCTTGAAACTCAAACAACTTATATACCTCTCCCACATACCGTATCTATCAATCTCTCCATCTCTATCTCTCTCTTTCTCTCTCTCCCTCTCTCTCTGTTTATATATATATATATATATATATATATATATATATATATATATATATATATATATATATATATAATAAATCCGTTAGAACTACTTGAGAAGCATCGACAAGTTAAAATAATAATAATGCGAGATCTTTTACAATAAACGAAACATTTATTATTTTTTATTTAAATCACACATCGCTTATCTGTTCTTTTACATAATTTTCACTAACGAATTTATTAAAATTCCGCATACCAGCGCGTATGCTACTATCGGACTTACAAATAAACGCACCCCATTGTCATCGGGAGATTCCGTGATCTCTGTTTAGATCTCGACAATGAAAAAGAATGAAAAAAAAAAAAAAAATGTCTGTAAACACTGAAAACGACATGTTTATCTCGAAATATTTGATTTAAATAAAAATAATAATAAATGCTTCGTTTATTGAAAAAATCTTGTCTCACTTATCTGGTTTTTCAATCTGGTTACATTATTTTCACTTGTCGATGCTTCTTAAGTAGTCCTAACGGATTTATTAAACTGCTGCGTGTCAGCGCGTATACTACTATCAGACTTACTGAAAAAGCATACCCCATTGTCATCAGGTGATTCCGTAATCTTTGTTCGGCCTGGTCGATCGGAAGATCTTGACAACGAAAGAGAACAAGAAAAAATGACTGTAAAGTTGGGCCAAGATATTTCGGTCGATAGGTTCGACCATATTTGTTTGGTAAAATGAGCTTTATTTCACAGAACTTGACATTTTATACATCGATCCGCAGAAACTTTATTTTCCCTCTACGTGTTTATTTCCTTTACTAATCTTTTTCTTCTCTGTTCTTTTTCTTTCTACTACATGGTTTCATTTTATTTTCATTTTTATTTTTTATTTTTTTGTTCATTTTATTTTTTTTATATTTATTTTAATTTTAATATTGTTTTTTATTTTACTTTCTACCACGTGTTTCTTAATGATTCTATTCTGTCTAGCACGCCTTGTTACTTTAATTTAATTTTTTTTTCACGTGCTTTCATTTATTTTTAATTTAATAAGTTGTAACAAAGTAACACTTTGTAAACACAACTAAAAGTATAGATGGAACATACTCAATTTGAATACAAAGGAACGGCCATTGCTTTCGATGATATATAAGGAACCGGGTAACACCATAAAAACACTACAGAACCACCAGCATAGATTCGTACCACAAAATTGGGCTGTGGAGTGTCTGAGAAGATTAAAAATCCGAGGAGAGATAGTAATGCTATTCAGATATCGACGGGAAGCGAATGGAGAGAACTCATATCATAAGACGCTTATTATCACTCAACCCCAAGGAAAGCCATCATCCGTTATAAGCAAAAACGGAACTTTTCAATTACATATATTTGACAATATTTGGTGCAAAACTAGTTTGCAGAGGTTAATTCCTCGAAATAATTTTTTAAATCACCAAAGATCCTCTCAATATCTACTTTTCGTTTCCCGATTTACTTGTGCGCTCATGAGGGCAGAATTAGACACTAAGTCGGTTTTTAATGTGGGAAAAATCCAGTACCCCAAAAGGTCTCTCTGAATTGGGACAAAAATTAAAATTGCATCAGTCTAGAAGGATTTCCTTTTCACTAAGCGAGGAGAAAAATGATCAAGTGTAGTATGAGAACAGATAATACACTTTGCTCAAAGCCAGAAGGTAAGATATATTTTTTTATTTTCCTCCCTACGAGGGCAGAGTAAGGCACAGGGTCGATTTTTATTGTGGGGAAAATCCAGCACCCTAAATAGAGTCATTCTAGATGTGGACAAAAATAAAACTTGCCCAGTCTTGAAGGATTTCTCATTCACTGACCGAGGACAGAAAAGAGGAAGTGTAGTATCACAACAGATAATACGCTTTGATCGTAGCCAAATATTATTTTCTGTCACATCTTCACTGCCTTTCCCTGCCCTGCTCCAATTGCTGATATAACACCACAGTTCAACAAATGGAATATCGCCACGTACGCGTCCACAACGTTTATTAAACGATGATGCGTCAAACTTTAACATGACTTGTCACGGCACAACTGTGCGTTATCCTCAGATCCGAATTCAGTCACCTTTCTCACCAACCGACCCTCCTACCGTCGCACAGAAACACACATATTCCCGCCTAAATTGCATATTAAAATGTGTGCGCGTGTTCGTGTATAGGTGCATGTTTTGAAAATAGCGATTGCAGATGCATGCATATTTGAGTGAACCAAGAAAAAAAAGATGCGCTGCAACCAGGTAGGTGGGAAATACCTCACTCTGCATTCGTTGCCGTATGACTTACCAACAATCTTACGGCGGGAATAAAAAGGCTGAATTTTTTATGTAGAAATTTCACAAGTAAGAACGATGCATTTGACCTTGGCGCGTCAGATGTAGGTTGAAATCTCGCGCCGAACTATATTTCCTAACATTCTTATATTTTCATGTAAGTATGGCTGTTTTTGTGTACGTATAAGATGAGAATGAAAAACACACACACACACACACACACACACACACATATATATATATATATATATATATATATATATATATATATATATATATATATATATATATATATATATATTATGCATATATATTTGTATTGAGAATGTGGGAGTGCAGCAAGCTTTGTTCAGGGCTCTTTTGGAAGTGTTCACAAAACGCTCAGCCTAGCCGGTTGACCGAGGATGGTACAAGGCAGTTGTTATGTATCTTATCTTTCATAGTATTGAGCTCTTCTTAATCCTCTTTGTGCTGCAGCTTTAACGATTCCAGCTCTTTAACTATGCGTTCACTATCTTGAACTGGTTATCCCACTAATTTGACTTAATTTTTTCACTTTAGTGTTAGCTATTTCCAGCGTGAATTGTGTGTACTTATGTGCTTTAATTTCTGTCGACAATTTATTTTGAGTTCATTTCATACAATTTATAATGGTTGAAACAAATTGCTTCTTTCGTTTTTCTTACTCAGTCGTCAGATTTTTTTTCTGGACAAAAATGTTTGTTGGTAACCCCCATAGGTTGAACAGCTGGAATAAGCCTGTGCCCAAAAAATTGTTGGTGTTTTTTAATATGAACATTTGTACATTTTTGTTAGTTCTTTTAAAAGTAATGTCCGTTATAATTTCACCCTCAAATGTAATTCAGTCACCGTTCTGGCTATTTGGTTGGTTCTTAGCATGATCTGTTTCACAACCTTCTCCATGTGTTCACGTTTATAATCAACACGTCTATACCAGAATTCAATTGTAATTTTACATTCTTATTCAGGATTTTTACCTGTATATTTTTTATAATTCTGCCGTCCTGTTCGTTCGTTAATGTGGATTTAACCCAACTTGTATTTCTTCTATTCGTTCTGCAATGTAAAATCTTGTGTCCGACTAGTTAGACAAGTTTTAAAACAGTGTGGACAATCTGTTACCCAATGGAGGGCTCCACATCGGAAACAGAGTCCCGGCTACAATTTATCCTGCTTTTTTGGGCATACTTGTTTTTGTAGGAGCGTGAAAATAATCCTTCTCTTTGTTTCGCTTTGTTATTGAAGGAGAATTGAAATGTGATTTCTGACGTACCTTTTTATGTGTGCAATTCCTGACTCTTTAACGTCTTTTCTAACTTGTTCAACACCCTACGTCTGATTTCTGTGTTTTTCCCTGATACAAGTCCTTGCACGAAAATTAGACATTAAAGTTATCCGCACTAAATTCAGCTAATTTGAAATTGTCACAGGTTTTATTAACGATTGGCGCGAAGGTTGCATTGTCTTCGCCATCTTTTTTGACTAAATTCAAGCACTTCACCAGTTTGTGGAACAGAGAAGTCTTATGGCTGAATAATTCTGTTAAAAGATTAATAGCTTCAGAAATAGTCAAGTCGCTCGTTTCTCGGGGTAAAATAAAGTCCACGAATTAGTATGTTCTGTGGTCCCTAATTTTCGGAGCTGTAAGCGAACTTCTTTTCGAGTCTGGCCAATTTTCACGATCTATTTTGTATAAATTCCTATATTTTCTGAAATATGAAGCGAAGGTTTTATCCTCGTCTGGAGAATAAGTGAAATTGTCAATTGCACTCCCAACGACATTCTGAGAAAACGCATCATCGTTTTCGTTACTTTGACACCTGTTCGACATTGTTTGCAGTACTCCTTCGATTTTTAAAATGTTGTCCCAGAAATCTTTCTTCAGCTTCTTTTTTCTGTTCCAGATGTTTTTCGTCGGCTTGTTTTTTTGTTCTAGTATTCGAAATATTTCTCCAGCTTCTTGTTGCTGTTGCATTCGAAATTTGGTCTATTACGTGTTTATTTGTATTTTGGTCCGCCGGTAAAGTACGTTTTTCTTTTCACTAGGACGTTGACGGTTGAATTTGCCGTTGATTTCCCCACGTTAGTTCTTTTCTAAGGTTCTCAAAAAACACCCTTCGTCGCCTGTTGTAACGTCCATTTTAAGGTTCTCAAGAATCACTTATTGTAACCTCGTCGCCAGTCGTTGTGACCCTGTAAAGGAGTCGGAAGGAAGACACGATTCGGAGTTTAGAGAAAACAAGTATGTTGAAAAAGTATAATACAACAGAGAACAAGAGTGGTTGTACGTCAGTCTTGACCGCTAGTATAGACTGGGGTTGCTTCAATACTGAGAAGCGTGTGCTCCCAGTATTCATGGTGAGTGGAAGAGTTCACGTAGTCCGTTATAGGTAAGGTACCATAACAGTCGTTTTTTAATGTGGGGATAAATCCAGCTCCCCAAACAAGGACACTCTAAATTGAGAGAAAAAAAAATTGCCTCAGTCTAGAAGGATTTCTCTTTCTCTGACCAAGTACAAAAAAAATGAAGTGTAGTATCAAATCAGATCCTACAATTTGCTCATAGCAAAAGGGGGGTTATACATCAATTGATGGTTAAACATTGCGAAGTTTGTGCGCCGTGATGCTCGTTCACTCATTGCGACAAGAAACTCCGATGCCTAAAGACCAGTGTCCTTCTCCAGCAGAGTCTTGGTTGTAATAGGATTTCAATATATTAATAATATCTTTATACATTTGAATTAATTCAAAGTATAATACACTTGATGCCATATGCGATCTCTTTACTGCTAAATCCCCTTAAGAAATTAATTATTTTCTCTATTTTCCAATCCGTCACTTGACATCTGGGGACCACAGAAGCACTTTTTCCCGCAGGTTCATTGTGTCGAGATAAATGTTCAACCAAAAAGTCGGCGTTAAACAACTGCAGATATGCGTGGAAAGCAACCATACATTTTGTTTGTTACATGGTCTCGCCACGATATGATGGAGACAACGCGTAGCATCTGGTGTATGATCGATCTGGGATCCTACTCCACGGATCAGACTTATGGAGGCTAAATGTTGCTCGACCTAATTTAAAATGTATTAAAATAACTATTTCAATCGTGTAAAACCTATTGTCACACAGTTTTCATCATAGTATTAGTTTTTGGTTGCATTTAAAAGAATGGCGAGTCAAAAGTTTTCTTTTTATATATATGTTTTTATATATATACATTTTATATATATGTTTTTATACATGTGTTTTTATATATGCGTTTTTATATATACGTTTATATATATATATTTGCATATATAAAAACACATATATATAACATATATATTTAGATATATGTGTTTTTATATATACGTTTTTATATATACGTTTTTATATATATGTTTTTATATATGTGTTTTTATATATATGTTTTATATATATGTTTTTATATATATGTTTTTATACGTGTGTTTTTATATATATGTTTTCATATATACGTGTTTATATGTATGTTTTATATATGTGTTTTTATATATGTGTTTTTATATATATATGTTTTTATATATGTGTTTGTATATAACTTTTTATATATACGTTTTTATATATGTGTTTATATATATATATATATATATGTTTTTATGTATGTGTTTATATATATATGTTTTTATATATATTGTTTATATATATTTTTTATATATGTTTATATATATATATGTTTTTATGTATGTGTTTTTATATATATGTCTTTATATATACGTTTATATATATATTTTTATATATGTGTTTATATATATATATATATATATATATATATATATATATATATATATATATATATATATATATATATATATATATACAGGGTGTTTCAAAAGTCTTGGGAACATTACAAATGCGTATATCTCATGAACTATTCCAGGTAGAAAAATGAAACTGGTGCCATTTTAAAGCTTGCTTAATCAAGTTTTTGGTCATACTAATGATTTTCGTGTTATCTTTCCAGGTGCAGTAATGGCGTTCTCTAAACAAGACAAATCGTGGACCTGTATTCAGCGTGCATTTCGCAGGAAATTTAAAAAAGAAGCCCCTGAAAGGAAATCCATTGTCAGATGGCATGCTAAATTTGTGAAAGATGGGTGTTTGTGCCCAAGTAAGCGAACAGGTCGCCCTTCAACTTCAGAAGATGCAGTTGAGCAAGTTCGGACAGCCTTTCAGCGGAGCCCCCGTAAATCAGTGAGAAGAGCCAGCAGGGAACTTCAGCTTGCTCCAGCAACTGTCTGGCGTGTCTTAAGGAAACGACTGCAAATGGTACCTTACAAGCTCAAGTTGGTCCAAAAGTTGAAGGACACTGATAAGCCACTTCGCCGTGACTTTTGCATTGCAATCCAAGAGAAGTTGGAAGATAACGGCTTTGATGACCGGCTTGTTTTTAGCGATTAGACGACCTTCCATCTGAATGGCAAAGTTAACAAGCATAACACTCGCATATGGGGTACTGAGAATCCTCATGAACTTCTTGAGCACGAGCGAGATTCACCAAAAGTGAACGTGTTTTGTGCAATTTCCAAGAAAGGTGTCTATGGACCGTTCTTCTTTGAAGAGGCAACTATCACTGGTGAATCCTATCTCAACATGCTGGAAGACTGGTTAATGGCTCAGTTGGAACAAGCAGAATCTGATGACTTCATTTTTCAACAAGATGGTGCACCACCACACTGGAGTCTTAGAGTAAGGCAGTTTCTTAACACAAGGCTGCCTGGTAGATGGATTGGGAGATCTGGGCGAGGTGATGACGTTCTCATGCCCTGGCCTCCTAGGTCTCCAGATCTTACCCCGTGTGACTTTTTCCTTTGGGGCTTTGTCAAGCAACAAGTCTATGTGCCGCCCCTTCCAAGAGATATTGACGAACTAAAGGCTCGAGTAACGGCAGTTGTGGGAACCATTGACGTCAATATGCTGGAACGCGTTTGGCAGGAAATGGACTATCGACTAGATGTCTGCCGTGTGACGAATGGTGCTCATATTGAGCAACTTTGAAGATTCCCCACAAAACTTGAAACTTTAACCTTTCCAACGGTACCAATTTCATTTTTCAACTCCTAATAGTTTTTGAGTTATTAAAAATCGTTATGTTCCCAAGACTTTTATATATATATATATATATATGTTTTTATGTATGTGTTTTTATATGT
>OY744548.1:48060795-48083295 GCA_963556195.1 Sepiola atlantica
TTATTATAATTATTATTATTATTATTTTTATTATTATTATTATTATTATTATTATTATTATTATTATTATTATTATTATTATTATTATTATTATTATTATTATTTTAAAATTGGAAATTATGTCGCTGTTGCATTGTTCTTATTAATATATGAACTTAGCGGTAAACATGTAACTTCGCAACCAGTATGGCGGCACAATGTGAAGTCAGAACTTTGGGGGCAGTGTTAATTTCAAAACAGTAACCTAGCTTACGAAGATCAGCGAATCATTTTGCCTTATTGCAACAGCCGTTTATCATTGATTTCTCGCTGATAACGACCGTTGGTCTTCTCTAAGATTTTGAGTAGCAGTAAGCCTCCCCAATGTTTCAGTAGTCTCCGCATCTTTCCACTGGAGGTCTGTTTGGTTCTCCCCTCCTTGGTATTTTCATCTTCCTTGACCATTCACGAATATTTGGTGTAGTATAAGTCGAGGCTCGTGCCACCACATGCGTGTGTGAGTTTACTACTACTACTACTACTACTACTACTACTACTACTACTACTAGTATTAATACTACTATTATTATTATTATTATGATATAGATGTATTATTATTATTTATCATTCCTATATAGAAGTAAATGGACTTATTTGTTGCTATCTAATTTAGATAAATTTTTGTGGTGTGTACTTACACACGTATGTAAATTAGATACCGACGCTGAAAAAAGAGTCACTCTTTCTCTACATGCGCACAGATATATTGTGAAATATTAGAGAGTGATGTAATAAATATAGAGTGAGATGTATCGATATATCGCTAATAGAGAGATGGGGGACTTGTTCAGATAATTAAAACTACGGCTAATTAGAACAATTAAAACAGAATCCTTTTAAAAAGATATATTTTAGCATATATATTTTTATTAACGTATATAGAAAAAAGCCTAAAGGAAACAGGCGTTGATAATTCATATTTAATATACACAATAAATTTATGAATGATCTGAATAAATTGAGAAATAATAGCAAATAAAATTTTGGGGTCTATCTGATGAAATATTTAAGAAAATTTGATCTATATATCCATGTTATATATTCTGTGGGATTGTATGAGCTTGTATATATCTACATATAATCCATGTTATATATTCTGTGAGATTGTATGAGCTTGTATATATCCACATACATATCCATGTTATATATTCTGTGAGATTGTATGAGCTTGTATATATCTACATATATATCCGTGTTATATATTCTGTGAGATTGTATGAGCTTTTATATATCTACATATATATCCATGTTATATATTCTGTGAGATTGTATGAGCTTGTATATATCTACATATATAGAATACATATATTTATTCAAAGCGCTAACACTTACTCGTGCTACTCGATTTAGCTTTTCTTTTATTAAGCTTTTTCAACTACAAATGAAACATTTAAATCCGTTGACCGTATCATAAAAAAAGATCAATCCAAATCGATTTCTCCATTTCATCGTTTTAATTTTCTATTTATTCTTATCTGCCTTGTTTACTTGAACTACCTATATCTTCTTCATTAATTTTAAATATTATTTCAAATGTAAAAACATTTGTTCCTGTATAAAATGTACCAGAAAAAGCCCTTTTTCATGGCAGTCACTGGTTGTCTCTCTCTAATTTATCGTTACTTTCATGGAAGGTGTTCGATTGAATGCCAATCTCTGGTTCTTTCTTGCACAACATTCACAGCAAGAACTCGCTTTGTCACCACAACGAATACAATAACTTTCCTTTCTTCTCCGTCTGCTTATCGACAGGTGAAATTTCAACGAACAGGCTTCTTTTCATTGGTTTCTTGTCCGCTGAACACATTGCCGCGGAACTGATTCACTGCACGCTACAACTTAGTCCTCTTCAAATCCAATATCAACAGCTACCTGAAATATATAGTCAACTAACTTAGTTTGTTCCTCTCATGTGGTTTTTTACTTTCCAATTTACTATCGTTCCATCTCCTTAACCTTTATCGTCGATTGGTCTGCGGTTTTGATAAAGGGGTGACTTTTCGATAAAGAAAAAGAAATATTATATAAATCCAACAAAGCCGATTTTACATATCTTGTAACATATTATTTGCCTTCTTGCCAGAGAGTTAGACACAAGGTCAGGTGTGGTTTTGAGAAACCAGCGCACTAGGATCAGCGCACTCTGGCTTGCAAGAAAATGTCTAGGCAGCCCCGTCGGCATTCCTCAGTGGGGGCGCTTCAGGCGACTAACAATAAACTAATCTTTTCTCAGAGAGAAGATAAAGCCTAGGAGGGTGGATCTCCAAGAACTGAACAAAACCATGCCTCAGTCTGACAGCAACAAAACCACCTTCCGATTGATTTTTATCATAATTCTATAATACAACACGCCAGACCGTAACAAAGTATATCTGACTGGCTTCTTGTTTGAAGTTTTGTTTCGTTGACACGTTGTAAGTTGTTCCTTTCATATTTACGGAACTCAGCTTCTTTTTCTTTTCTTTTTCTTATCTTTCTTTTGGCTAGGAGTAATTAAGAAAGAACAACAAATAGCGCCATTATTTGTTTCTCGGTTTTAGTTTACCTTTTTAAGGAATTTACACTAATGATGATGCACTGCAATTTCCCGACAAACCTCCGTAAGGCTGGTGGACCTAGAAAAAGATGTCTAGTCACAGTGATATCGTACCATCCAAAAATACAGAATATATATCGCATCTCTGCCACGTACGTTCCTCCAATGACGGCATATTCTGCAACGTACTCATAACTATAGAATGGTAAATTTTAGTGGAATTTTCCACTACTCTAATGTTTACTCTAACCTTATGTGAAAAACTACAGTTTTCCACATTATTTTTCCACACCCGCTTCTAATCTTGCAACACATTTATAAATTGTTATTCTTTCAGTAAAAGTTGAAATGTGATTATTAATATAAAAGATGTTGAAACGAATTTTTGTTGAACTGATGGAACTTGCTACTAAATCAGTTTCCTTCAGTTTCAACAATATAATGTATCGGCAAATTGATGGTATATCCATGGGTAGTCCTCTTGGTCTATCGTTAGCCAACATTTTCGTTGGATTTTTGTAAAACCAATTATTTTCCAAAATGACCAAGCCGGCTTTTTACACACGTTACGTTGATGACACTTTTGCTTGCTTTCCCTCACGGAGTGATGCTGAACAGTTACTTCGTCTTCTTTGTGACTTGCATCAATCGTTGCAATTCACTATGGATGTCGAGGATTGTGGGTTCCCTGCCATTCCTTGATGTTTTAGTGTCTAAAGCTGGTTTATCGTTTGAAACCTCTGTGTATAGAAAACCAACGTTTACAGATCTTTATCTAAATTGGTTTTCCTTCGCCCCAAAATCAAGAAAAATAAATTATATTGGTACTCTCACTAATCGAGCACTTATGATTTGTTCACCAACACGACTCGATGCGGAACTTGATGAAATTACTAATATTTTTCTTGCTAATGGATATCCCATCAATATCATAAAAAGCACCATTGCACGCAAAGTTGCTATATTTAATGGTGGTAAATTTATTGGCCCGTCACAATGCCCTATTTATTTGAAACTTCTGACGGCCTTCACATTGTCAGAAGGATTGTGTCTTCTACTCAACGTGTTTTCCAGCAACCATGCTGAAAGTAGTTTACACGACTCGAACCTTTTTCTCTTCTTTTCGTAAGGATGTTTTACCAGCCATTCAAAAGAATTCTGCTGTTTATAAATTCATGTGTCAGTGTGGAGCTGACTACGTTTGCAAGACATCCCAAAGATTAGAAACTAGAATGTCCCAACACATACCACGTGATATTCGTTTAAACAAGGTTTCGAGATCACCCGGGAACTTTCAAGCACATGAATCAGCCATCGGTAATCACCTGGTTAGTACAAATAGTTGTTCTGACAAGTATTCCGGTAGGTGGTTTTCTGTTTTACACAGTGCCAGGTCGAACTACCATCTCAATATTATTGAGGCGTTAGTTATTAACAATTCTTGACCTAGCCTTTATAGACAAAATATTTTGAAACATCAGTTGGAGATCATTAATGATTCAAATCCACCATAACGTTGAGAGATTTACGTTTTTCTTTTCTCTCTCAATCGTTTTCCCAACTTAAACAATTCCCCCCCCCCTCATATCTCATTCGATTTTCTTAGTTTTTAATTTATCATTCTGATGTTTTCTCTTAGAGGGGCAGACGATAAGGCCTTAAGTAAAATTTTAGTAATTTTCTTTTTTTTAATCCACCCGCCCGTTTCATTGATCAAAAAAATGTGTGTAGGGTATGTGTGTGAATTGACAGATTATACACCGAATCTGTTCTTCATATATCGAAATTAAGTCAATTAAAAGAAATGAATTGAATCAGTCAAATAATTTACCATTTTTGAGGTTTTCCTTTCTTTCATGTAATTTTTCTACTTTTTTCGTTTGAAATCCAATTGCCAAAACCCATCCAAAAGAACTAATTTTCCATCAAGATCTTTGACTGTGGTCATTGCAGCTACCATTTTCCTCATTAGGTACAATATAATTCTAAGAAGGTTGGTTCAGTAAAGAACATTGGTCAGCGATGACAGATCGAAAGAGAATAAAGAACTAATGCGTCATTTATTAGAATAGATTAGAGTGGATTTGAATACTATCCATTAGACCAATGAATACCCGTTGTTTTAAATAAGGTAATAAAAATCAGAATGTGCATTAAGTATTGTTGTAATATCTGAGGCTGTGCACTAATCAATAACCTCTCTCTCTTAAAGCGGCCGAAACGTTGTTAGAATAAAATCCAAGATGAGAACAATAGTCGGACTAACCGAAATACAAATTGGTTAGAATTGTTCGTGGATTTGGAGGAAAACCTAATGGATAGAATTTACGATATTTGTTAAATAATCCATGCGATTCGAAACTAGTGTTTTCTTGGGGTCAACAGTAATTGAATAAATTGGCCATTTGAGTACGAGTAAAGTGTAGTACTCGTTCTGATGCTGCACTTAGATAACTGTCTTAGGTCAGTAAAGGAGAATTCCTTCTAGACCGAGTCGATTTTATGTGTGTTCAATCAACAGTTCCCCTTTCGCTAAGAACTGGATTTCCCCTACATTAAACACGACCTCGTGTTTAACTCTGTGTGGAGGCAAGTAAATAGGAACAGTTATTGGATCAAGAATACCATCATTTATTAAAACTTTTGCTGAGTCTTCAAAAACGATTACGATTTTTGCTGATTTGGTAGATTTAATGCCAACAAAACTTAAGGGAATTTAATTACAAAAATTGCAATTTCTGCCAATTTGGGTGGCATTTTCAGCAGCTTTGGAACAACCATTTTTTCCTCCGGTTGACTAAGGGACTGATGGGTCTTGGCGGAACTATGCGCTCTACTGAATATTGCTTTAAATTAAAACTGCGCATATAAAAGCATTTTGACTTTTTCTTAAAATGTTGCAAATACAAGATGAACTGCAGGAAAACTGATATGGTTACCGTGAACTTGACGACATTATAATAACATATGTTGTTTATAGTAATATAGACAAAATATTCTATATATATATTTTTTTTTTGCTCAATGATTAACGAGAAATGAAGTATGTTAAAATATTTAAGATTCATTTCTTGGTTTGAAACTCGTAAAAAAGTTGGTACCCAGCGGAAAATGATTCTTCCTTCGACCAACGAAATCATTTTCCTTTTTTAAAAACCCTAACCGCTGCGAAATGGAAATTAAAAAAATATGGTCGTTCATTGGAAGATTGTTCGGCATGGTGCCCGTTCTCACGCATAGTTCTGAAAGCCATTATTGATCACACTTTTCCTTTTTTTTAACCCTAACCGTAACCCTGACCATTATTGATCACCCTTTTCCTTTTTTTAACCCTACCTCTAACCCTAACCATTATTGATCACCCTTTTCCTTTTTTTAACCCTAACTCTAACCCTGACCATTATTGATCACCCTTTTCCTTTTTTTAACCCTAACTCTAGCCCTTATTGATCACTCTTTTCCTTTTTTTAACCCTAACCGTAACCCTGACCATTATTGATCACCCTTTTCCTTTTTTTAACCCTACCTCTAACCCTAACCATTATTGATCACCCTTTTCCTTTTTTTAACCCTAACTCTAACCCTGACCATTATTGATCACCCTTTTCCTTTTTTTAACCCTAACTCTAACCCTGACCATTATTGATCACCCTTTTCCTTTTTTTAACCCTAACCGTAACCCTGACCATTATTGATCACTTTTTTCCTTTTTTTAACCCTAACTCTAACCCTAACCATTATTGATCACCCTTTTCCTTTTTTTAACCCTAACTCTAACCCTGACCATTATTGATCACCCTTTTCCTTTTTTTAACCCTAACTCTAACCCTGACCATTATTGATCACCCTTTTCCTTTTTTTTAACCCTAACTCTAACCCTGACCATTATTGATCACCCTTTTCCTTTTTTTAACCCTAACCGTAACCCTGACCATTATTGATCACCCTTTTCCTTTTTTTAACCCTAACTCTAACCCTAACCATTATTGATCACCCTTTTCCTTTTTTTAACCCTAACTCTAACCCTGACCATTATTGATCACCCTTTTCCTTTTTTTAACCCTAACTCTAACCCTGACCATTATTGATCACCCTTTTCCTTTTTTTAACCCTAACTCTAACCCTGACCATTATTGATCACCCTTTTCCTTTTTTTAACCCTAACTCTAACCCTGACCATTATTGATCACCATTTTCCTTTTTTTAATCTAACCCTTAACCCTAACCATTATTGATCACCTTTTTTCTTTTTTAACCCTAACCTTAACACTAACCATTATTGATCACCTTTTTCCTTTTTTTAACCCTAACCTTAACACTAACCATTATTAATCACCCTTTTCCTTTTTTAATCCTAACCGTAACCCTAACCATTATTGTTCACCCTTTCCTTTTTATAACGCTAACCCTTAACCCTAACCATTATTGATCACCCTTTTCCTTTTTTGACCCTTACCTTAACAGTAACCATTATTGATCACCCTTTTCCTATTTTAACCCTAACCCTTAACCCTAACCATTATTGATCACCCTTTTCTTTTTTTAACCCTAACCCTTTACCCTAACCATTATTGATCACCCTTTTCTTTTTTTAACCCTAACCCTTTCTAAAGTTTGTATTTTTTAATGTTTTCTTCTGCCTAGCCTATTTTCGAATCTATTAACTAAGTAAATCTCAATTTGGGAGTTTGGGGAAGGGTACATCAACTCTTTCAGTTGTCATTACTCCCAGATCGACTCCGACCCGGAGTAGAAGTACCCATCAGGGTCTCATCAATTCGTTAAATAAAACTGCACCTGAAGAAGTTCGGAGGTTACATAGGCCGAAACGTTGTGAGAATAGCATCCGAAATTACAATAGTAGTCGGCATAATCCAAATTATCAATCTCCATCTAAAAAATTCAAGAACATTTTTTTAATTTGAAATATAAACACCATTACCATATCTGTACCTAAATACCAAAACATCAGGGATATACTCGATGTCAACGATATGTTTAGGTTTGTTAGTCCGCGAAAAGTTTGTTAGGGTCTGCAGAAACATGAACAAATATCACGGACAACCAGTAGTCCATGGAGCACCGGTTGGCGAAGTTAAATAGAATCTTTCGTTTGCCGACTATTAACAAAATATACACTGAACAAACAAATAATATAATGAATATTTGAAAATATTAAAACCTTCAAGCATAACAACTTTTACCAACATAGTTGAATTGGCATCACATGACCCATGTTCTTAATCAAGTCTGGACATTTCATTGACATCGAATATATCTTCGATATTTTGGTATTTATATACAAATCTGTTAATGTTGTTAATATTTCACATTAAACAAAAAACTTATGTTTTCAAATTTTTTAGATGAGGATTGAAAATTTGTATTAGTTTGTATTATTCAGACTACTATTTTCATCTTAGGTATTATTCTCACAACGTTTCGGCCAATGTTACCTCCGAACCTTATTAGGAGCATTCTTTTGAACTCGCCAATATTTATTTTTAACTCTGGAATCTATACATAAGGGGTTCAGTTCGAAATTCTTCATAGATTCCCGTCTGCGGCGTATATATCGAAAACAGGCACCTTGCATCGGTCGAAACATCGTGAGAATAACATCCAAGATGAGAATAGTAGTCCGAATAATCAAATATTACAAAGATTCCTAAGTTTGAACAGATTCACCTGAAGAATGCCGGAGGTGACATCGGTCGACACGTTGTGAAAATAACAACCAAGATGGGGATAGTAGTTCAAATGATCCAAAGAATGCTAAAACGCTTTGCTTTGATTTCGAATTGCCTATTTAAAAGTGAACTCGACTTTAGTTAAAAGACGAACGGAAGTCGTTGTGATTAACAATGAAAGGCAGTGCATTCGTATCAACGATGCTTAAGAAAACGAGAGCAAAAACAAAAGTCCCAAATTAAATTGAATGAGTTTGTACTCATGGGACAATGGCAGAACGTGCAAAAGAATTAAGAACGAGAGAATAATTGAGCTGAGAATAAAAGTAGGAAAAGTAACGTTACGAAAACAAGAACATTGCAAACAATACAGATACAAACATAACTTGTTGGGGAAGAAGGCGCGAACGGAACGACAATATTGGAATGGGATAATATATACTTCTTGACAAAACATAAAACCAAACATTTTGTACTTTTAACAAAGGATGAGTGCAAGTAACTGACCAACTTCGGGGGTGGGGGTTAGGGTTAGGGTTAGGGTTAACATTCGTTTCGCAAAGAATGGTATAGTGAGAGGATATATTTCTGTATAGTGATGTAGTAAGGTGAAGGCCAGACGATTTACACGATCAGGTACAGGAAATAATCCGACCCTTATCTCATAGACCAGTGGTTCTCAAACGTTAACCCGTCATGGGCGCACTTACATAACTACACAAACTTGATAGCGCACTGTATACAAAATAGGACAAATACGTTATTAAGTTAACTGTTAAATATATAAATACTAACGCATTTAACAAAAGCAAACTTAACATACCTCTATGAAGTTTATTTATTCCTGTGTTAATGAGAAACATAGGGTGGATGAGACCTTGGGATTTCTTCAAGGTTCAATGTCTTATGTTCGAGAGACAAACTCTCATTTCCGCATCAATGCATCCGCTCATTTCACACTGAATTGTTGCGTGGGTTGTAAATTCCAGTTCACATAAATATGAGGTGGAAAACTACAATAAAATGGCGAGCACTTTTTTAGATATCGACACATGTTCTTTTTTGACATAAATCCAATTCTTTGTATTGAATCATCAATCGACGATCAATCGACGATCAATCGACGATCAATCAATCAACGATCAATCAACGATCAGTGGCAACAGCTGTTAATTCGTCTTTTTCTGTTAGCGTTAAACTAAAATCTATTACAGTTTCTAAAAAGGGTTTATAATCCAGTCATATTGCACAGTGTTAATTGATGGAAAATAATAACTCAACTTTTATTCGATGACAGCTAGTGCCGGTGTTAACATGTCGTTCCGGTCAAGTTTGTTACGTATTAAATAAACGCGTGCAAAACTTGCGGGCCCGACGCTTATTGCAAGAAAAGCAATTTATAACTATGATAATGTCGCAACGTAACAAGCAAAATGGTTGTAAAGAATTGGTATAACATAGTAACTTAGTAAGCATTCGCTTTTCATGTCTGGATAAATTCTTCCAGAATACTACAGAGCGCACCTGAAAAGGCTCTGATGTACACCAGTGCACCCGGATGCACTGTTTGAGAACCACGACTGGCATAGACAAATAGATCCACTAATCATTGAATCTCTATTTCTTCCTAAGAAATGAAAGACACAACTACTTTTATTTTTAAGTTAACGAACTTTTTTTCATGAGCCAAAAAGACAAATAAACAAAAGTGGTCGTCTTGTTTACAGATAATAATGTGACAATACTAGCGTTTTTCTCTTTTTTCTACTCTCATCTTTATATCCTCTGCTTCCTCCCCTTGCTCCCCTTCCTCCCCATGTTCCCCTTCCTCCCCTTGCTCCCATTCCTCCCCGACTTCATCTTCCTCCCCTTGCTCCCCTTCCTCCCCGACTTCATCTTCTTCTTCATATCAATGTGTAACGAACACACAACTCACCAAAGAACTAGCGTAGTTTTCAAGTTAGTTGCTACTGATGCTAGATATGTTGTTGCTTAGTGATTAGATAGATACACATAGCACCATAAACTAACAAGTTTTGCTATTACACATTACGCATTACACATAACATATTACACATTACACATTACACATAACATATTACACATTACACATTACACATAACATATCACACATTACACATTACACATAACATATTACACATTACACATTACACATAACATATTACACATTACACATTACACATTACACATAATATATTACACATTACACATTACACATTACACATAACATATTACACATAACATATTAAACATAACATATTACACATTACACATTACACATTAAGAATTGTCTGCACTTACACAAATATATTTTTCAAACATTGTGAAAGAAAGACCAAACTTGCGTTTTCTACAAACGTTTCCATCTTACTTTTATAATAAAATTAATTTGGTAAAAGAAAAAAAAAGAGTGGTCCCTATTTACTTTCTCCCCGCAATGGTAATGTTAGACACAAGGTCAGTTATTAATGTGAGGAAAATTCAGCTTCCCAAAATGAAGCACTCTAGATTGGGACACAAATAAAAATTGCATCAGTCTAAAAGTATTTCTCCTTCATTGATCGAGGACAGAATAGCTGAAGTACAGTCCCAGAACAGATACTACACTTTGCTCCTAACCAAAAGCAACGTTGTCATCTTTTTTTTACATTACAACCACTACTAATAGTTCGAACCAGATGTTGCTACAACTTACGTTCGCTTGAATATATACTGAATTGTCTACCTTAGTGTTGCACGGAAAGAATAGCTATTTATATAGAGAGACATTTAAGCAGAGACGTATTGTTATATTTAAACAAGTTAAATTACGAATCTCGATTACTTGATAATTCAAATAACTTGCATTGTTTATGCGGCGTTTTCAGCGAGTTCGGACCTGCACTGTAATTGAACGGATATTTTTTCGTGTCAATTCGATTCATTAGTTAGTTTATTGAATTGGACATGTCTAAATGTGCAACAATATTCATACGATATATGCCGAACTACATTTAGTTGTGATACTCTAATATAATAACGTAGCATTATACATAATACCGTATATAATATGTAATAATACGCGTCGTGACACTGTTGCAATATCTATATGTGTAAATAGCTATTTTTTTGTGTGTAAGACTATAGGAGGTAATTCAATATATATTCAAACATAATGTATAATAGTTTGATAATAAATAGCTATTCTTTTGTGTGTAAGACTACAGGAGGTAATTCAATATATATTCAAACATAATGTATAATAGTTTGATAATAAGTATTTTTTTTAATTGCCATATTACATTTAGATTTAAGCACTCAGTGAAAAATATAATTTGTATGAATTTACTTTTTACCAGATTAAAATTTTTATTGATTTTTGCAATACTAAGTTTCATCGTACGCTGAAATAGAAATGTGGTCGGAAAAATATAGTCGCCATCTAAACAAGTCGAAAGAAGCTAGCTAAAGAAGAACGATAACTCAAGTGTATAACATTAGCTAGCATATTTCTCTTTGTTTATAAAGATGGGGACTATATATTTCCGCCCAATTTTTATTTCGCCGTTTCATGTGGACAGTGATACTTGCCATTGTTTTACTGTTATCTATTTTGAGAATTCATATTTTAATTGCCATATCACATTTTAGATTAAAGCGATCTATGAAAATTAAAATTTGTATGAAGTTATTTTTTAACAGATGCAATTATTTATTGCTCGCGCAGAATTTTGGCTCACGTGATAGTTTGAAAATATGCGATGTGATTTACAAAACGGAAATTGGTTTTCTTTTAGGAGCATAACTGAACCATAATACTTGGCTTCTGCGTTTAAAACTTCACACCATTAAATAAAAAATAAATTCAGTCTTACGTTCTCCCAAATTTCTTGATCTTAAAATATTCCCTTAACAAAATAAATGACGTCATAAATTTATGATTAACGTCATGTTTCAAAACATGTGTGTGTGGAAAATGAGAAACGAAAACCAAAAGAATATTTATGTATTCATCAACGTTTTGTCTTTATTGTCAGATTTCCTAAGGATGATTTGGTTGAAGAAAAATCATATACGTACAAACATTTTTTGCCAGCAGGCTCAGAGCTTACGGTCGATTTAATTTATCTTTCTCCCACAAGGTAAGATGTGACACAAGGTCGGGAAAGTGGGATTTGAAAAACCAGCGCTCGAGAATTTGAGCACTCTGGCCATTTAAAATTTGCCTGGGCAGCCCCGTCGACATTCCCCGGTAAGGGCGCCTCAGGCGATTAGCAATAAACTAACCCCTTCTCAAAGGGTGAGAAGGCAAAGCCTAGGAGGGTGCACCTTCTAGAACTGCACAGGAGAGATCAGACCGATAGACCGGCGTAAATTGAGACCCGAAGGCCCAAATAATACCGGTCTATGGGGTGGGGTAAAAACCCCCGGTTGAGCTTGCGGCCGATTTGAGCAAGAAAATAAAAATATGATAAACAATTAGATGGTGGCAGTGCTAGCAATGAGGGTGTAGCATTATTAGGAAGTGGGAGAGGTGAATATAATGAAAAAAGGTAGGAGGTGAGCCGTGGTTTATACGGGATAAAGTTAAATTTTGAAGGGGAGGGGGGCGAAATGCTATTTGAATCAATTTATTAATTTATCTTTGAAAGAGAAAACAAAAACGTTGGGGTCAAAGATTGTCTGGGTTATGTGTTAGGAGAGTGTGGGAGGTGAAGGGGACTAGAACGGAGGGCGGGGGAAGGGTAGGACGAGCAAAACATGGTCAGGGCTCGATAGGGTGTTCACATATGACATCCCTATACATAAATTTTACTTAGTACTATATCCACTGCGCCACGGGTCCTTGCGATTATAACAAATAACTGATATATAAACCTATTCCATATACCGTCCAGCTACTTTTGGACAACCCTGTATAATAGTGCTTAATAATAAATAGAGCTATTTATAGATGATGAAAGATTTATTTATACAAACATATGATGGCTACACATTCAGAACCTGTTTGAATCGTAGCTTTGACAAGCTTAATTTCCTCATGAATAATAAATAAGAACTTTCTTTCAATATGAAAACATAGAGAACGGTCGTGAATATGTGCGCTCATACGAGCACACATATTCACGTTAACATATAGATACATAAACATACACATGTGAACAGTTTTTGCCCCCTTAGAAAACCAGAAAAGGAAAAAGAAAAAAAGAGGATGAAAATTTTATTTCGGTGAGAAGTTAAAAACTAAAAGCTATGAGAAGAAACAAAGTATGGCTCTGTTTATATTTTTAACATGGGTCAAAATCTCCAGGTTGATAGAAAGTGTAAGGCTTTAACGAAAAGGGGAGAGAACTGAAATATTATTTATTTATTTATATATTTATGTGTGAATGTATTTTTTTATTTAAATAATTATTTATTCACTATTAACTATTTATTAATTATTAGAATTTTTTTCCGATTATTAATTAATAGAATATTTTTTTTCGATTTTTACTATATTCACCTCTCCCACTTCCTAACAATCCTACACTTTCATTGCTACCACTGCCAACATCTAATTGTTTCTCGTATTTTTATTTTCTTGCTAATATCGGCCGTAATCTCTGAGCCCCTGGAAAAAAATATTTGTACGTGTATGAATTTTTCTTACAAACAAATCATCCTCGAGAACTCTGACAATAAAGACGAAACGTTAATAAATACATAAATATCATTTTGATTTTCCTTTTTCATTTTTCCATTACGTCGGAACATTTTATTCCTGTCTTTATCATATATATATATATATATATATATATATATATATATATATATATATATATATATGTGTATGTGTATGTATATATATATATATATATATATATATATATATATATATATATATATATATATATATATATATATATATATATATATATATGCGCGTGTATTACTTTTATATGAGCGAAGGTTTTTACAAATAAAAAAAGTAATAAAATAATGTGACGATATTATTGCAGCATTTAAAAATTTACGGTAGATAAAAACTGAAATATATTTGCTCTTTTTCCGAACTTTTGTATTCTGGTGCAATTGTAATATAATGCATGCGAAATATATTTATTTATACAAATAAATATATTTAACGAAATAAAATTTATTACCGTGTCAATTGTGCACTCGAGGTTACTCTAATGAGGCGTGTTCTGTTTTGCACAAGGTGCGGCCGAGAAATCATCTCAAGGTTCTCGAAGCGGTTAATCGTCGCACTTACAATTTAGATATGGTAAGTGTACGTTGGGACATCTGCCTCATTCGCTGTTGCTTCATGTTTTATTTGATCATGCTTCTATCCGTGACCTCCCTTCTATTGTAAACTTTATCCGTGACCTCCCTTATATTGTCAACGACTACCTTGACAAAAGGGTCGACTGAAAGACGTTTTAAAGAAAATATATTTATTTTATTTTCTTCACTGATTTCTTTTCTTGTAAATTTCTTTCGCTTTTTTTGGTTTTGTTCTGAAATTTTGCAACAGTAAATAACTGTACATTGTTACCCCATAATACGACTGGGCCCCAATTTTGCAACAGTAAATAACTGTACATTGTTAACCCATAATACGACTGGGCCCCAATTTTGCAACAGTAAATAACTGTACATTGTTAACCCATAATACGACTGGGCCCCAATTTTGCAACAGTAAATAACTGTACATTGTTAACCCATAATACGACTGGGCCCCAATTTTGCAACAGTAAATAACTGTACATTGTTAACCCATAATACGACTGGGCCCCAATTTTGCAACAGTAAATAACTGTACATTGTTAACCCATAATACGACTGGGCCCCAATTTTGCAACAGTAAATAACTGTACATTGTTAACCCATAATACGACTGGGCCCCAATTTTGCAACAGTAAATAACTGTACATTGTTAACCCATAATACGACTGGGCCCCAATTTTGCAACAGTAAATAACTGTACATTGTTAACCCATAATACGACTAGGCCCCAATTTTGCAACAGTAAATAACTGTACATTGTTAACCCATAATACGACTGGGCCCCAATTTTGCAACAGTAAATAACTGTACATTGTTAACCCATAATACGACTGGGCCCCAATTTTGCAACAGTAAATAACTGTACATTGTTAACCCATAATACGACTGGGCCCCAATTTTGCAACAGTAAATAACTGTACATTGTTAACCTATAATACGACTAGACCTCAATTTTGCAACAGTAAATAACTGTACATTGTTAACCCATAATACGACTGGGCCCCAATTTTGCAACAGTAAATAACTGTACATTGTTAACCCATAATACGACTGGGCCTCAATTTTGCAACAGTAAATAACTGTACATTGTTAACCCATAACACGACTGGACCTCAATTTTGCAACAGTAAATAACTGTACATTGTTAACCCATAATACGACTGGACCTCAATTTTGCAACAGTAAATAACTGTACATTGTTAACCAATAATACGACTGGGCCCCAATTTTGCAACAGTAAATAACTGTACATTGTTAACCCATAATACGACTGGGCCCCAATTTTGCAACAGTAAATAACTACATTGTTAACCCATAACACGACTGGACCTCAATTTTGCAACAGTAAATAACTGTACATTGTTAACCCATAATACGACTGGACCTCAATTTTGCAACAGTAAATAACTGTACATTGTTAACCCATAACACGACTGGGCCTCAATTTTGCAACAGTAAATAACTGTACATTGTTAACCCATAATACGACTGGGCCTCAATTTTGCAACAGTAAATAACTGTACATTGTAAACCCATAATACGACTGGGCCCCAATTTTGCAACAGTAAATAACTGTACATTGTTAACCCATAATACGACTGGGCCCCAATTTTGCAACAGTAAATAACTGTACATTGTTAACCCATAATACGACTGGGACCCAATTTTGCAACAGTAAATAACTGTACATTGTTAACCCATAATACGACTGGGCCTCAATTTTGCAACAGTAAATAACTGTACATTGTTAACCCATAATACGACTGGGCCCCAATTTTGCAACAGTAAATAACTGTACATTGTTAACCCATAATACGACTGGGCCCCAATTTTGCAACAGTAAATAACTGTACATTGTTAACCCATAATACGACTGGGCCCCAATTTTGCAACAGTAAATAACTGTACATTGTTAACCTATAATACGACTAGACCTCAATTTTGCAACAGTAAATAACTGTACATTGTTAACCCATAATACGACTGGGCCCCAATTTTGCAACAGTAAATAACTGTACATTGTTAACCCATAATACGACTGGGCCTCAATTTTGCAACAGTAAATAACTGTACATTGTTAACCCATAACACGACTGGACCTCAATTTTGCAACAGTAAATAACTGTACATTGTTAACCCATAATACGACTGGACCTCAATTTTGCAACAGTAAATAACTGTACATTGTTAACCAATAATACGACTGGGCCCCAATTTTGCAACAGTAAATAACTGTACATTGTTAACCCATAATACGACTGGGCCTCAATTTTGCAACAGTAAATAACTACATTGTTAACCCATAACACGACTGGACCTCAATTTTGCAACAGTAAATAACTGTACATTGTTAACCCATAATACGACTGGACCTCAATTTTGCAACAGTAAATAACTGTACATTGTTAACCCATAATACGACTGGGCCTCAATTTTGCAACAGTAAATAACTGTACATTGTTAACCCATAATACGACTGGGCCTCAATTTTGCAACAGTAAATAACTGTACATTGTAAACCCATAATACGACTGGGCCCCAATTTTGCAACAGTAAATAACTGTACATTGTTAACCCATAATACGACTGGGCCCCAATTTTGCAACAGTAAATAACTGTACATTGTTAACCCATAATACGACTGGGACCCAATTTTGCAACAGTAAATAACTGTACATTGTTAACCCATAATACGACTGGGCCTCAATTTTGCAACAGTAAATAACTGTACATTGTTAACCCATAATACGACTGGGCCCCAATTTTGCAACAGTAAATAACTGTACATTGTTAACCCATAATACGACTGGGCCCCAATTTTGCAACAGTAAATAACTGTACATTGTTAACCCATAATACGACTGGGCCCCAATTTTGCAACAGTAAATAACTGTACATTGTTAACCCATAATACGACTGGGCCTCAATTTTGCAACAGTAAATAACTGTACATTGTTAACCCATAATACGACTGGGCCCCAATTTTGCAACAGTAAATAACTGTACATTGTTAACCCATAATACGACTGGGCCCCAATTTTGCAACAGTAAATAACTGTACATTGTTAACCTATAATACGACTGGACCTCAATTTTGCAACAGTAAATAACTGTACATTGTTAACCCATAATACGACTGGACCTCAATTTTGCAACAGTAAATAACTGTACATTGTTAACCCATAATACGACTGGACCCCAATTTTGCAACAGTAAATAACTGTACATTGTTAACCTATAATACGACTAGACCTCAATTTTGCAACAGTAAATAACTGTACATTGTTAACCCATAATACGACTGGGCCCCAATTTTGCAACAGTAAATAACTGTACATTGTTAACCCATAATACGACTGGGCCTCAATTTTGCAACAGTAAATAACTGTACATTGTTAACCCATAACACGACTGGACCTCAATTTTGCAACAGTAAATAACTGTACATTGTTAACCCATAATACGACTGGACCTCAATTTTGCAACAGTAAATAACTGTACATTGTTAACCCATAATACGACTGGGCCCCAATTTTGCAACAGTAAATATCTGTACATTGTTAACCCATAATACGACTGGGCCTCAATTTTGCAACAGTAAATAACTGTACATTGTAAACCCATAATACGACTGGGCCCCAATTTTGCAACAGTAAATAACTGTACATTGTTAACCCATAATACGACTGGGCCCCAATTTTGCAACAGTAAATAACTGTACATTGTTAACCCATAATACGACTGGGCCCCAATTTTGCAACAGTAAATAACTGTACATTGTTAACCCATAATACGACTGGACCTCAATTTTGCAACAGTAAATAACTGTACATTGTTAACCCATAATACGACTGGGCCCCAATTTTGCAACAGTAAATAACTGTACATTGTTAACCTATAATACGACTGGGCCCCAATTTTGCAACAGTAAATAACTGTACATTGTTAACCCATAATACGACTGGGCCTCAATTTTGCAACAGTAAATAACTGTACATTGTTAACCCATAATACGACTGGGCCCCAATTTTGCAACAGTAAATAACTGTACATTGTTAACCCATAATACGACTGGGCCCCAATTTTGCAACAGTAAATAACTGTACATTGTTAACCCATAATACGACTGGGCCCCAATTTTGCAACAGTAAATAACTGTACATTGTTAACCTATAATACGACTGGGCCCCAATTTTGCAACAGTAAATAACTGTACATTGTTAACCCATAATACGACTGGGCCCCAATTTTGCAACAGTAAATAACTGTACATAGTTAATCCATAATACGATTGGGCCCCAATTTTGACACGTGCCACTTGAAGGTTAGTACTTTATAAAAATCATATCTATGTTTTATTAGTGGCACGAACTTATTGAGTAATGTGTTATTATTATACTAAATGTGAGCTCATTAACGATGGCTCCCGTAAAGCTATTTCTGATAAACTTTAATAAAACAAAATACATGCTGAAATATCAATATTTTAATATATGTTAACATATACTTTAGTTCTGGGATTGATTTATATTTGAAAAACATCTTGTTTAGTGTTGTAATATACCTTAATTTATGATAAACTAAACAAGTCACCAATTTCTCCCTTAATCATCTAGGCATTTCAGTCGTCCCTGTAACTCTTCAACTGCTTTCCAATATTTTTTAATATCTGGGCGTTTAGAGAAGATGTAAATCTCTATTTTCTGTGTAGTCATTTAATTTACATATGTATCTGTCTATACCACAAACACGTATGTAAATTAGATTGCAAAATAAAAAGTCTTTTTACTTTCATAGGATACTCATAACGAAAGAAAGAAATTATTTTGTCATCTAATGTACATATTGTTTGTGTTGCCTACAGACAAGTGCATGTAACTTATATGGCATATATAGTCACTCTTTCTTTAAATGCCAACAAATGTATTAAGAAATGTTAGAGAATTGTTGAAGCAAGAAGTCAATAGAAATTAAATTGCAAATAATGTATCATGAATTAGCTAAACACTAAATTGTTCATTTGTTCCGCTAAGCTTTGTATTAACCACTACCATTATTTTGATATAATACACGGGCACTGCCCGGTAGTCATGCCAACAATGCAATAACTAAGACATCGGAATGTGTAATTGATTCAGTTACATGCGTATGAGTTACACAAAGTTAAGCTGGGATTTCTTCTTGGTACTGTCTGGGATCTGTTGATGCTTGTTCATACCTGTAACTGAATTAATGTTTGTATTCATGTGTCAATTGATGAAATTTGACAAGCGAAAATTAAGTTGTCGAATACTCCATCTCAATTAGAAACGAAGGAATACAGAGCAACTGGTTTGATATACAATTTCATAAATTTAGCAATAAATTAAACAAGCATGCTTCAGTTGCCATGTAGCGACAGGGTGATAGAAATGTACACACAATAGGATACAGGAGTCCAACATGTGTCTGATTTAGTCTTGAATTGCTGCGTCGTTAATGCATTTACTACATTTCTGAAAAGTCCATTCCAAGCTCCAGGGTTTCTGATTGAGAAAGCGACCCTTCTCCGGTTCAATCGAAATCGGCGGTTAAACAGTTATGGGTAATGCCCGCGTAGACCTGTTTCTGGTACAAGAGTGAATAATAGGTCCTGAGAGAGATCGCAATGGCCATTGAGCAGATTGTAGGCTAAAATGAGATAACAGCGCAATCGTCGGCTCTCAAGGGAGAAAAAGATTAAGATTCTTGAGTCGGCTTTCGTATGGCAGATCCCATAGTCTCTGCACCATTCGAGTAGCCAGTCTTTGAACTCTCTCCACATGCTGGATATCACGATTAGATATAGAGCAGAGACCTGGCCAGCATATTTTAATAGTGGTCTGACGATATAATATACCTACCGTCATAATACTACTACGTCATTTTACAACCATGTGCATATACGTGCCCTCTTTATTTCAATTCTTAAAGAAGAATCTAAAATAAGATCCGATCAAGGTAGGTAATTATCGTTTCAGGGATTTAACTTTATATAGCTGAA
Source organism: Sepiola atlantica (assembly GCA_963556195.1). NCBI lineage: Eukaryota > Metazoa > Mollusca > Cephalopoda > Sepiida > Sepiolidae > Sepiola > Sepiola atlantica. The sequence continues at coordinate 48,081,356 of OY744548.1, forward strand.
CATCATGGAAGACGTATATTCAGTCTGTTGCTAAGGTCGCCGGACAAATGGTTGGGTCATTCTACGGCTCAAGAAAGTACATTACACCTAATGCAATCCTCTATCTATGTAAGAGTCAGATACGTCCTAATATAGAGTACTGCTTCCACATCTGAGGATGTGCCACCCAGAACCCCCTTTTTTGCCTTGACAAAGTACAACATCGACTTCAAAACCTCGTGGGTGATATCTTCTCCTCCTTACACCCCCTTTGTCACAGAAAAAAACGTTGCTAGTCACTCTATATTTCATCGTTATTTACTGAGCCCCAATCTCTGATTCTTCTTTATAAGACATTCACAGCTAGAGCTCAACTTGCTACTTACAACTGAACAAAAGCTTTCCTTTCTTCCTTCATGTGCCTAGTGTAAGGTGGAATTACCATAGGCAGAGCTCCTATGGAAGGGCTTCCCTTCTGTGGAAAACATTACCGTGGGACTGATGATATCTGGAATTGTTTGTACCCCACTCTTCTTTTGTCCACTGCATACTCGTATACTCGGATAACATCATGCTGGTAACAACAGATTTCCAGTCATTTCTGTCGGAACAGATAACTTCAAGGATACTGATGATCTTGCTCGTGTCATTTTCGTTGTGACTTTGAAGGGCCGATAATAAATAAGACAATCGGCGGTATATTTACAAGAGCGTGTATTTACAGAAATACAGAATAGTAGGTTACAGAAAGACTGGGTATTTACATACATCCAACATAAGTATTATGTGGCACAAGTAGGGGCGCTCTGTCCAACATAAATATAATGTGGCACAAGAATGGGCGTTCTGTCCTCTTTAAAATGACTAGGAAGCCCCGTCCTCATTCCCCTGACTATCCCCAAAGAGAGAAAGCAAGGTTTGGGAGGGTGGATCTCCTAAAACTACTTGATACTAATACCTCAGTCCGACAGATAAAAGCCACGAAGTTGGCTTAATCTCTGTCCGAGTGATTATCGAGTACGGATCCTCAACTGGTATGTATCAGTCTGAAGTCTTTCCTCGACAATGTTATAGAAAGACTTGGTATTTACTTCCGTACCACCACAGGAAGATGTGGCACAAGATAAGAAGGTGGACAGAACCAGACTGAACCTCTAAAGAAGGGTCACTCTGACCTATTAAAATTTCCTGTGCAGTCCAGTCGGCATTCCCCAGTAAAAGCGTTTCAGGCAGTTAATAATAAAATAACTCCTCCCCAAAGAGGGAAGGCAAGGCCTGGGATGGTAGACCTCCTAGGACTACCCAGGACTAATACCAGAGTTAGACAGATAAAAGACCACCGAGTTAGCCCAGTCTCTGTCGCACTGATTTTCGAGAACGGATTCTAGGCAGGAATATACCAGTCAGCAAGTAGCTTTCGTTTCAGAAAGATTGCTCGTTTTTTCTCATAGGCTCCTCTATGCATACTATTTTAGAAGAATCCATATAGTCACGAAATAGGGTAGATCGCCATCACACCATAACACCCCCTTTTTAGCCTTGCTCTGTGTGAAGTCAATACTTTTTCATTTTAGGGTTTATTACAATCAAGTAACATTTTCTGCAGGTAGTAACGTACGACACGCGTGAGCGATAGGTTTTAGCGATCTGTCTTCCTTTGTGTGTAATATGCAGGCTGCTATGCTGTCCGAACTAACATCAGTAGCCACAATGATTTCAAGATCTGGATTGCCGTTCGTCAAATGATTCTGTGAGGATATTTGTGATTTTTTCAAATGCCTGGCGTCCAGACACAACTATTTTCTTTTTTAATAGCTCAGTTAGGGAAGTTTGCAAATTGTGCATGTTCGGAATAAACATTTTATAATAATTTGCTAAACCAAGAAATCTTTGTAGTGACGATACGTTTTCCGGAGACGGCATTTTTTGGGACGAAAATATTTTATATTTTCTACCTCAAG
>OY744548.1:48088295-48093295 GCA_963556195.1 Sepiola atlantica
AACAAGAGTGAAAGATGATTATCGCAAAGGCACAAGGAAGACAGTTCCACAAGGCTGAAGTTCTTGGAAAGAAGCTTCTGGAGTAAGCCTAGAATCTGTAAACAGTCGCCATATCTACTCAGCTACCGAAAGGGGAATTACCATTTATTAACATCTATATACACCTAGAAATTAAGATGTTTATGCACTTAGAAATTAAGATGTATATACACCTAGAAATTAAGATGTATATACACCTAGAAATTAAGATCTATATGCACTTAGAAGCGGGCACAGATAGAAGACTAGTCAAGCTTTTTGACAGTGCTCGACTTTAATTTCTTAAAAGTGCTTATTATTACACTCATCAGTGCACGAACTCGGTTCACAAAGCTAACCTAGAATCTGCAAGCAGTCGCCATATCCACTCGGCCACCGGAGACTGTCACGTGATTAAGGGAAATTAAGATCTATATGTACCTAGAAGCGGGCACAGATAAAAGACTAGTCGAGAGTGTTCGACGAACGTATTCGGAACTTTGCATTAGAGCTTTTTGACAGTCTATTTTAAACATCTCCGAGAGTGCTCGACTTTAATTACTTAAAGGGGCTTATATATATATATATATATATATATATATATATATATATATATATATATATAGAGAGAGAGAGAGAGAGAGAGAGAGAGAGAGAGAGAGAGAGAGAGAGAGATTGGTGTGTGTGTGTGTTGCAGCAAAATTCGACACTTAGCAATAAGAAAACGAAATAGGCAATAAAAACAAAAGTTGTATATGCAGTTACGCGCTTTGACGACCACGTCTATGTCTGTAGCGGCAAACGCCTCCACGATGGCTGCCTTCTGAGAGTCGACTGCATTGTGGGCGTCTTGACCTCGATCACACCCCAGAAGAAATAATTCCAGAGGTTTCATTCGGGTGAGGAGTGCGGCCACAATTCAGACGATCAGTGACGAGGAACATTGTTTAGAAGTCACGCCTAGATCGTCTTGACCTTGTGCGCAGAAGTGGGGTTCTGCTTGAAGGCGTAGGGGCATCCGGTAGCGACCTCGTCAATTCAGGGCTTCACCACGCTCCTCAGTGCCTCCTGGTAAATCTCAGCGGTGACTCACAGCACCTTTTGAAAAAAGACCGGTGGAATGACGTCCGACCGCTGGAGATGATGCCAAGGATCATGACGGAGGAGAGAAACTTCGTATACTTCACAACGGGAACATCCTTAATGTATTTGCACATCCACCTGCCATTCTGCCTGTTGTTCGTTGTTTTTTGGTCCTGGTCGAAATTCTTTTCATTCATTTTAAGACTTGTGCTTGACCTCGTTCAGCAAAGTCACGACCTTGACCTTCTTTGACTCCTTGGAGGCTTTCGTGATGAGCATGCGGTGAGAGTTGCGGTAAGAGAAGTAACCAATATCCGCCTTGATCGTTCGGCAGATGGTCGACTTGTGTCAGCCAATGTCAGCGGTGATGTTGATCTATCTCTGGCTTCCAGCGCCCTATATATATATATACTATGAATATTTTTTTTAAATATTAAAATGTATTTACCTACAGACGACGTTGTTTCGGACTTACGTCCTCATTAGTGCAGGGAGTGGTGGTTTCAGTCGGTAAGACGGGTTCGAACACTATCTGTAGATTCAGAAGAGAATCACGATCCTACACACTAATCCATTAGGCCAACGGAAATCATCACATACATTACTGAAATTAAGATACATTTAAAGCCAGTGGCGGGGTTCAAATGTTCCTAGATCAAAGTGTACTTAAACACTCTCATATATAAAGAGATAAGTCGTTCATTACGAAACATTGATGGCTTAGAAATATTAAAAGTAAAAATAGAAGACGTTTTCAATAGAAAATTATTAATTTTTACTTTAATCTTAAATTTTTCGGAATCAAATTTCATCTTCAAAGATGACAAGAACTGTGTCATATTTTTAAGAAAGAAAAACGTTTTTTTTTTATCGTCCATGTTATGGTTGTATTTCGTCGATGTTGTCTTGTCAGTTATAAATTACAAAACCTGGTGTTGAACGAAGAAGCATCAGATATGCTGGTATTTTTCAGATTCAAGTCGTTCATTGATAGGTTAGAATAATTTTAATTCATAATAGAAGACTTTTTCAATGCAAGATTTATTTTTTTTACTTTAATTTTAAATTCTTCGGAATCAAATTTCATCATAATTGTGTTAAATTTTAAAAGAAAAACAAACAACTTTTTTATCGTCCATATTATGGTTGTGTTCCGCTTATTTTTTTCTTTTTGCATACAAAATATGACACAATTTCTAGCATCTCTGAGGATGGGATTTCAAAAAAAAATTGTACTTAAAATGGCTTCTATTTTTAATTTTAATACATATATAAAATGCGCACAAGACGAAAAAGGAACAACGCATAAGATGTGTTTAGTTCAATTTTTAAACAATACAACGTCATTCTTGCACGAGTTTTTTTTTTTAAATAACTGCATTTCTCTACTGATTTTGATATTTGGTTAAAAAACGGATTTGAAATTACGGGATTTGAAATTTTCGCCGACTCCTGTAGTAGGAGTCGGCGAAAATTTCAAATCCCGTAATGGGAAAAGAAACAAGAAATACAACTATATATTTAACAATATATATCTATGATAATTTTTAAAAATCCAATAAAACCGGAAGGGTTTAATAAACAAAACGATGAGTTGCAGTTATCCGTAAGTTACTTGTTTTATGTTATTTATTTTCGACAATATAACTGAAGTATTCGTGGACAATCATTATTAAAATGTATGTATATATATATATATATATATATATATATATATATATATATATATATATTGTTTATAAGTCATTGAATATTACGTAATGGCAGTTATTAATTAACAACAGAAATTACGAACAAATCTTGCGTCGTTTGTCCCACCCCCAATTTTGTACAGATTCCTATGGAATGCGTTTACATGTCAGTCAACGGATTAAGCACATTTGTCTTTAGACATAGATACGTCGCTTGTTGTAGGGACAGTTAAGTCGGCGAGTTTTATATCTTGCGGGCATGATGTAGTGAAAGACTTTCTCACAGGACGAACAAAAACTATTGTCGGTTTAATTGTGTTAACGCGAAATAATGTTTTTTTTAAAATTTGAATTTGTATTTTTTTAAAGAAAATCCACGGTGAACATCAACTTGAGTGGATTAATTTAACGAGGATTGAGTTTTCACGCATATTTAGACAACTTTAAAACTTCATAAACCATATTGGGGCATCCCTTTATAGGGCCTGTGCTGTCTGGGTCTAAAATACGTTGACGAATTTTGTTTACTTTGTTGAAGTTGTCATAAAGCTGTCATGTTTATTGTAATACTACAGCGATTACACAATAAAATAAATTCTTCAAACTGCTCTTCAATTACAAAATTCGCAAAACAAATAATGTTTTATATTTATACACTCTGTCGAATAAACAGCAGCAAAAAATAATTTTAGCCAGAGAGAAAACACCACATTTTGAAATCTTCTACATATATAAAACTCAATGGCTGTGTGTGATGTGTATGTGTCCTATAGAAAAAAAGGTTAGAAAAATCTGCATGAAATCTAATAGTATATTTTTATGTAAAATTTACCGGGGAAGATAGTGGAAGTCTTCCCAAATCTCTAAGTGCATCCCTACGTGGGCTATGAAAGCATAACCCTCTAAAAACCTACAAAATCTCATTTTTATGCAATTCATATTATATGTATAAAATTCTCCGAAAAAGACAATAAAAGTGGCCCCTCTATGGTTACCTTCTATGTGTCGAATATCTACGTGCACCCACCTGTAAGTGGTATAACCCCCAAATAATTTAAATACCCTTAAGACTTTAAATACGTTTATCCGATTTAATGAAAATTTAACCATATGTACAAGACACAGATTCAGAGAGTTTTCCAAAGTTTCAGCATAGTGAAAAGTATATAGTAGTGATCCTCATTTAATCCCGAACAACTTCGGATTTTCCTGCTAGTACTATAATAAATGTTTCAACTTATTATGGCAACACATAAAAAACATATTTTATTCCATTATTCTTATTCTTGTTCCATTATTCCATTATTCCATTATTCCATATCCTATACATTCAAACACTATTATTCTTAGAGTAGATTTTATCACACATGACCGAAATTAAGCGCTCGGCATACATAAGAATTCCCAGCATTGAATTTCTCCTATACTCGTTGTCTTTAATCTTGTTAAAGGGCTTTGTTTTAAAAAAGAATATAAGTTAAAACGTAATTGTTGCTGTTTATTGTAAAACATCTAATACAAAATATAACAGCGAATATTAATTTACAAAATAAAAAATAAAAAATAAATGGATCGATCGTATTCGAAGACGACCAGAAGGCTCCTTTTTCATTGGCTACTACACCTGGATGCAGGGGAGGGTGCCACGCCTTCAACTCGATTGCTCTACTTGCATACAGAATGTTTAGTAAGGTGGCACCATTTATTCATTCTTTGGTATGACTCGAGCGCGGATTGCACCGCGTTCTCCCGGCATATTAGCGAACACCCTAACCCTAACCATTACACCAAATGAGCGGGTGAGCAAAACTATTAGTAAAAGTTGGCAAAACTAATCCAATTAAAAGAGGCAAAACTAAAACATAAGCATAATATACACTTGTATTCACATGCATGTTTTTCAAAGGTCGATTTTGCTGATATTGATTGCGAATTAGTAAGTAAATGGCAGCCATTTTGATAAAATATTGTTTGCTTGTGAACAAAAGGAATAAAGAAAACTACCAAGTGACGAAGCTTTTATTTATAATTCGATTTGTTTTTATTCTAACGTTTTAAAGTATAATTCATTGAGAATAGATGACAAAATATTCGAAAATGCTGTGACATCTATTATTATACGAAATGTGAGTTCATGAGTTTTCTTACAGCTTTTTCTTATATACTTTAATCCCATAAAATAGATGCGAAAATGTGCCTTAGTTCTGG
>OY744548.1:48098295-48300795 GCA_963556195.1 Sepiola atlantica
GGTTTGTCTGTTTGTACATTCATATCCCATATGATTTTGTGTTTTTCGTTTTCTAGTACAGTTTCTGGTTTGTGTTTGTACCGTTTTTTTGCATATTCGAAATTCAGTTGTTTGCACATTTCCCGGTGTACTTCTTTCCCCATGCTGTCATGTCTGTTCTTGTATTCCCTTTGTGCTAGCTTGCTGCATTCACTTATTATATGATTTATCGTTTCGTCTCTTTGTCCACACAGTCGGCATTTGCTGTTTTCCTGGGTTTTATCTATCTTTGCTTTAATAAAGTTCGTCCTCATCGCATTGTTCTGTGCGGCCGTCAGCAGAGATTCCGTTTCTCTGTTCAGGTGTCCTTTTCTTAGCCATGCCCAGCTGTTTTCATTGGCTTCATCGCTTGTGAGTCTTATAAAGCGTCCATGTAGTTGTTTTTCTTCCCACTTTTCCTTTCTTGTCTTTTTGTTTCTGGGTTCAGTACTTCCGGGGTTGTTTGTTGGGCTGGTGTCTCTTGCTGTGGTGATCAGTCTTTCCGTGTTCTGGGTTACATATTTCTCCATCTCTTTTTTAGTGTCTTCCACACAGTCTTCTATACTTACCAGTCCTCTACCTCCTTCATTTCTTTTCACGTAGAGTCTGTCCGTGTCGTCTTTTGGGTGCAATGCATTGTGCATAGTCATTAGTTTTCTAGTTCTTTGGTCAAGGTGCCTGAGTTCTTCTTTGGTCCAGCCTATGAATGGTCCAGAGTATCTTATTAGTGATACAGCCCATGTGTTTATCCCTTTTACTAGGTTTCTGCTATATAGTTTAGTTTCTAAGAGTTTCCTTGTTCTTCGTAGATATTCTTTTCCGATCTTCTCTTTCATTTCTGTATATTTGATTGTGTCTGCTTCCAGAAATCCCAGGTATTTGTAGCTGTCTTGTTCTCCTAGCGCCCTCATCTCCTCTTGGTTGGGGAGTTCTATACCTTCTGTCGTCTCCAGTTTTCCTTTTTTGATCTCTAGCAGTGCACATTTTTCTATTCCAAACTCCATTTGGATATCCTGGCTGAATATCCTGGTTGTGTTTATCAGCTTTTCCAGTTCTTTTTTGTTTTTTGCAAACAGTTTAAGGTCATCCAGATACATCAGGTGGTTTATTCTTTGTTATGTATCCGTAAACCTGTATCCGGCATCACACTTTCTGAGTATGTAGTTGAGTGGCATCATGGCTATTATAAACAGTAGTGGTGATAGAGAGTCTCCTTGAAAAATGCCTCTCTGTATTTTTATCTCAGACAGGTATTGTCCTCCGGCTGTCAGTTTTAGTCTCCATGTTTCCATCGCTTTCTGGATGAGATTAATAATCCTGTCTGGTATCTTGTATATCTTTAAGCATTCAATTATCCATGTTTGGGGGATTCTGTCGTAGGCTTTCTTGTAGTCAATCCATGCCATGGTTATGTTCTTTTGTCTGCTCTTCACCTCCTTCAGGGTCTTTTGATCAATGTATAGTAGATCATGTGCCCCTCTTTGTCCTTTCCGGCATCCTTTTTGTTCCTCGGGGAGCAGTCCACGATTGTCCAGAGATTGGTAGATTTGTTCTCTCAGTTGTGCTGTGAGAATTTTCCACATTATTGGTAGACATGTTATCGGTCTGTAGTTGCTGGGGGTCGTTCCCTTTTTGGGGTCTTTTTGTATTAGTGTTGTTCTTCCTTCCGTCATCCATTCTGGTACGTCTGTTTTGCGGATACATCCGTTCAGTTTCTGCGCTATTCTTTCATGCAGGGTCGTGAATTTTTTAAACCAGTATGCATGTATTCCATCGTGGCCTGGTGCTCTCCAGTTTGCCATTTTTTTTAGGGTTTTCTTGATCGTTTCTTTGTTGATTTCTGTTTCGGTTCCTTCTTCGATTTCCTGCAGTTCATCTTTCATGTTTTTCAACCATTGGGCATTCTTGTTGTGCTTTTTTGGTGCTTCCCATATCTTGCTCCAGAATTGTTTTGTTTCTGTTGGGTTCGGTAACTCTGTTGTTGATTTTTCTCCATTTACGTTTTTGTAGAACTGGCTTTCATTGTTTTCAAAGGTCCTGTTCTGTTTGCTCTGTTCTGATTTGTACCTGTATCGTCTCAGTCTTCCTTCTATTGCTGCTATCCTTTGTTTTATTTCTTCATGTTTCTCATTTAGTTTTTCCTTGCGTTTCTGATTTTTGCTTCTTAATCGTTTCATGTCCTCCTTCCTTCTGTTCACGGTTTTAGCTTCTTTCCGAAGTTTGGTGATCTGGGTTTCCAGTCTGATTTCCCATCCAGGTTTTGTCGGTCCTCTCTTTTGTCCATTATTATTATTATTATTATTATTATTATTATTATTATTATTATTATTATTATTATTATTATTACTATGCTTATTATTATTATTATTATTAATATTATTATTATTTTAATATTATTATTATTATTATTATTTTAATTATTATTATTATTTTAATTATTATTTATATTATTATCATTATTTTTATTATTATTATTATTTTATTATTATTATATTTATTATTATCATTTTTATTATTTTTATTATTGTTATTTTTATTTTTATTAATTTTATTGGTATTATTATTATTATTATTATTATTATTATCATTATTATTATTATTATTATTATTAATATTATTATTATTATTGTGGCTGTTGTTCTTATTGTTGATGTTGATGTTTCTTGATCACGAGAATAACTACTAGTGATCGAACATAGGCAAAAACAGTTGGTTTTCCTTGGAGTCCAAGTGACAACAAGTCTCCCCAGATTTCTAGTACTCTTTGCTTCTTTCGATCAAGTTGGCAACTCACTTTGCGTTTTTGCACCAGTTGTTTACCATTGAGTTTTGTGTGATAACGGCCGATGGCTTTCTATAGAATCTGAGTGACAATTAGCTTCCTCATAATTCCATTACTCTTGTGTCCTTCCAGTAGATATCTCCACTTGCTGCAACCATCTTTTCTTTTCTTGTGCTGACTAAAAGTTCCAGATTCTACGACTTTTCTAATAAATCAAACCTAGTTGTTGGTACATTCAAAGCTTGGATTTCAGTTGAAATATCAGATTAATACTCTTGATGACTTTCACTTGACCTTCAGTATAAGAACAAAGTGTAGTATCAATTTTCTTTGAGATACCCTTTCTCAACATTTATTTTTACCTTGCTCCCTTGGAAAGACACGATCAATTTCCAAACTCCATCCTTATTTCATGTCCTTCCACTCCCACTTAGAGATTGACCTGCTTTTCTTCGGTTCTAAACAATTCAGAAAACCGTTTCATTTTTTTTGGTTTCTTTATTTTTCTTTCTTTTGGGGTGATTTTTCTTGTCCTGCCCCCTGTTTCATCGTATTTTAAATATTTTATGAGTAAAATAATTCAAAACCATTGGGGATATTTTCGAATGGTTAGTCCATAGAATAAATTTGGTAACTACTGAAGTAAAAATGTCCAAAAATGGAAAGAGAATTAAAGGAACCGTACTTGGACGACTGGTTGGGAATGGATCTAGTTAAGAGTAGGATAGATCAAAAATGCAACATCGAACCTCCGTTCCACACATTTTTATAACCTTCTACCAAACTTGTAAATAAAACTAATTAATTTCAGAATAAAAAACTGATAGTGTAGTATTTGTTCTTTCTTTTGTCGAGGGAGGAAAAATTCTCTTGACTGAGGAAATTTAATTTTTATTCTATCCAGAGTGCTCTTTTTGTAGGAAGCTGGGTCGCCATCATCGAAACGACCTTGTGTCAAACTTTGCCCTCGTAGGGAGGCAACTGAATAGGAACAAATGTTCTGAATTTGTTCTTCAATGTTGCATCTTGACCAAGAAAAAAAGTAAAAAGTTTTTTAATGTTAATCTGTCAACCCTGGGGGGGGGGGGGGCTAGAGCGTGCGCACAAAACCTCCAAGTGCGTCCTCCTTTCAGGTGAATTCAGAAGAAAGAACACTTTCATTCCACTGGATTAAAGAGAATGACCCATTTTAAAGTTATTATTTTTTTCTTTTTCAAAGGAAAGTTTATTTATATGTTCACGTCATCTGGAGAGATTACGCTCGCATACCTGCACGTAATCAGGAATGAGTGATAAAGTATGCCAATGCTATCTCATCCCCACCACATCCATCTCTCTCTCTACATTTCCCCCATACCTTCATGTCTAAAACATACCTGTATTTATATACACGAACATATGGAATAACGAACTTTATCAATTGTCGGTGGGTTTTCTTTTACATCTATGGATTAAACAGAATTTTGGTGTTAGGGTCTCATCTATGGATTAAACAGAATTTTGGTGTCAGGGTCTCATCTATGGATTAAACAGAATTTTGGTGTTAGGGTCTCATCTATGGATTAAACAGAATTTTGGTGTCAGGGTCTCATCTATGGATTAAATAGAATTTTGGTGTCAGGGTCTCATCTATGGATTAAACAGAATTTTGGTGTTAGGGTCTCATCTATGGATTAAACAGAATTTTGGTGTTAGGGTCTCATCTATGGATTAAACAGAATTTTGGTGTTAGGGTCTCATCTATGGATTAAACAGAATGTTGGTGTTAGGGTCTCATCTATGGATTAAACAGAATTTTGGTGTTAGGGTCTCATCTATGGATTAAACAGAATTTTGGTGTTAGGGTCTCATCTATGGATTAAACAGAATTTTGGTGTTAGGGTCTCATCTATGGATTAAACAGAATTTTGGTGTTAGGGTCTCATCTATGGATTAAACAGAATTTTGGTGTTAGGGTCTCATCTATGGATTAAACAGAATTTTGGTGTTAGGGTCTCATCTATGGATTAAACAGAATTTTGGTGTTAGGGTCTCATCTATGGATTAAACAGAATTTTGGTGTTAGGGTCTCATCTATGGATTAAATAGAATCTTGTTTCTTGCGTTCCCAACAATGAATTAAATAGAATTTTTTGTGTTAGGTTTCTATCTAAAAATTAAATAGAATTCGGTGTGTCAGTGACCTATCTATGGATTAAAAAGAATTTAGTTTGTCAGGGTCCTATCTTTTCATAAAATAGAATTTGGTGTATCATAGACTTATCTATGAATGAAATAGAATTTTGTGTGTAAATGTCACATTTAAATATGAGATAGAATTTAATGTGTAAGGGTCTCATCTACGCATTAAATATAATTATTTGTGTCAGGGTTCCATGTATTTTTTAATCGATGTTTGAGCCTAGGTGCCTAATTTATGAATCAAATAGAATTATGTGTGCCAGAGTCCCATCTATGGAATAAATAGAATGCTATGTTTGAAGGTGTCACCAATGAATAAATCAGATTTTTTTTGTCAGGGTCAGATCTATGATATAAATAGAATCTTGTGTGTCAGGGTACCATCTATAAATAAAATATAATTCATTGTTGCAAGATCCCATCTTAAGATTAATTAGATCTTTTTGAGTCAGGGACTGATCTATGGAATAAATACCATCTTCTGTGTTAAGGTCCTATCTACGAATTAAACAGAATTTTCTGGGTCAGGGTCACGTCTATAAAATAAATAGAATTTTGTGTGTATGGGTACCCTCTATAAATTAAATATACTTTTGTGTGTCAGAGTAACGTCTATAAATTAAATAGAATGTTGTGTATCAGAGTAACGTCTATAAATTAAATATAATTTTGTGTGTCAGGGTTACTTCTATAAATTTAATATACTTTTGTGTGTCAGAGTAACGTCTATAAATTAACTATAATTGTGTGTGTCAGGGTCACGTCTATAAATTTAATAGAATTTTGTGTGTCAGATTAACGTCTATAAATGAAATATAATTTTATGTGTCAGGGTCACGTCTATAAATTTAATATAATTTTGTGTGTCAGGGTCACCTCTATAAATTAAATATAATTCTGTGTATCAGAGTAACGTCTATAAATTAAATATAAGTTTGCGTGTCAGGGTCACGTCTATAAATGTAATATAATTTTTTTGTGTCAGGGACTCATCTATGGATTTAATAGAAATGTGTGTGTCTATAAATTAAATATATTTTTGTGTGTCAGGGTCACGTCTATGAATTAAAAATATTTTTGTGTATAAAGGTCACGTTTATAAATTAAATATCATTTTGTTTGTCAGCATAACGTGTATTAATTAAATAACATTGTTTGTGTCAGCGTCACGTCTATAAATTAAATATAATTTAGTCTGTCAAGGGTCACGTCTATAATTGTTATGGTGCCGTACCTGTACGAAGAACAAATGGACTCGTCCATCTATAATAAAATGTGAGAAGCATTCCAACTCACAATCTTCTTCCACCGCAGTTCTATACTGGCAGTCCAGAATACTACTTCTTGTATATATATTCTTTTTCTTCAATAATATATCTTTGTTTCTGTAACCCCGTGTTTTCGTGTCTTTATTTCGGCCCCTAACAGGGTCACAAAAATAATAAAATTTAGTTTTGTGTGTCAGAGTCACATTTATTAATTAAATATAATTTTGTGTGTCAGGGTCTTATATATTGATTTAATAGAATCTCGTGTTTCAGGTTCCTATATATGAATTAAAAAGAATTTTCTCTGCCAGTGTTCCCTCTATAAAATAAATAAAAGCGTGTGTCTTAAAGTCCCATAGCCTTATCTATGGATTAAATAGAATTTTGCATGTAAGTGTCCCGTCTATCGATTAAATAGAATTTTGTTTGTCAGATTCTCATCTATGAATTAAATATAATTTTGTGTTTCTATGGATTAAGCAGAATGTTGTGTGTCAAGGTCTAATCTATAGATTAAATACAATTTTATGTTTCAGAGTCCCACAAATAAATAACATAGAATCTTATGTTTCAGAGTCCCATCTATAGATTAAATATAGTGTTGTGTTCAGGGTCTCGTCTATGGATTAAATAGAATTTTTTTGTGGCAGGGGCTGACCTATAAATTAAATAGAATTGTGGGTGTCAAGGACTCATCTATGAATTAAACATAATTTTGTGTGTCAGGGTCCCGTCTTTGAATTAAATTGAATTGTGTATGTAAAAATTCTCATGTATGGTTTTAATAGAATTTTTTGTGTCACCCTCAAATCTATGAATGAAATAGAATGTTGTGTGTCAGGGTCTGTTTATGGATTAAATAGAAGTAAGTTTGTCATGATCCGATCTATTTATTAAATAGTATTTAGAGTGTAAAGACTCTCTTAATGGGTCAAATAGATTTTTTGTGTAAGCGTTCTGTCTATGGATTAAATAGGATAAAATTTGTCAGGGTCCCATCTATTAATTAAATAGAATTTTTTGTGCTAGGGTTCCATCTGTGAGTTAAATATAATTTTGTGTGTCAGGGTCTAATCTATGAATTAAATAGAATGTTGTGTGTCAGGGTTCCATCTATAAAGCTTAATATAATTAGGTGTATCAAGGCCCCATCTATGAATAAAATAGAAGTTTTTTGTTTGGGTCCCATGTATGAATTGAACATACTTTTATATGTAAGTGTACCGTCTATGGATTAAATAGAATTTTGTGTGTCAGGGTCCCATATATAATATAAATAGAATGTTATATGTCAGTGTCCCATCTATGAATTACATAGAATTTTGTTTGTATAGGGTCCCATATATGACATGAATAGACTATTGTGTGCATGGGTGCCATCTATGCGATACTTAGAATTTTGTGTGTCAAGGTCACGTCTATGGATTAAATAGGATTTTGTATATCAGCCTCCCATTTATGACATTAAATAGAATTTTATCTGTCAGGGTCTCATCTATGAAATGAAATATAATGTTGTGTGTCAGGATCTGATCTATGATATTAATACAATGTTGTGTCTCAGGGTCCGATCTATGAATAAACTTTTGTGTTTCAGAGTCTCATCAATGATAAAAACAGAATTTGCTGTGTGTGCATCTCATCTGTGAATTGAATAATTTTTTGTGTAAGGGTCTCATCTATAAACTTTTGTGTTTCAGAGTCTCATCAATAATAAAAACAGAATTTGCTGTGTGTGCATCTCATCTGTGAATTGAATAATTTTTTTGTGTAACGGTCTCATCTATAAAGTTAATATAATTTTGTGTTCAGGGTCCCATCTAAGGATTAAGCAGAATGTTGTCTGTCAGAATCTTATTTATGATATAAGTAAGAATTTTGTATGTCAGGATCCCATCTATTCTATTTAAATAGAATTTTCTGTTACAGGACCTCATTTTTACATTAAAAAAAACTTTTTCTAGGCACGGCACTAGACTGGCTCGTGTGACTATTTGGGTCTTATTTTGAAAATTTGACGAGGTAAATAACAAGAGTAACATAAAATTCAATGACCGGTTGGTTATGTCATACGTTACTTGTACAATTCGCTCTTTCTATTTCATACGCTATAATAGAATAGTTTCAATGGTTCTGACTAGAAAATGGTATTTCCTAAACCGACACACGATGAGTATTATTTTAGTAGATAGATTGATACACTTTGTTCTAAAACTGTGCACGTGCTTCGTGGTATATTAGCACGTATGTGTTCATACGTTTTATTCAGTTGGACATTAGAAAGAGTGACGGATATGATAACTGTATTGTCTCGTGTTAACTAACTATTTCTAAATATACGCTCTCTAACATTCACATGATGGTTTTGTATATTTCAGTCTTTCCCGCTCTTTTTCTCTGACCCGCGTAAAAATGCAATTCAGCCACTACCTATAACTAGTGTACACTCTCGGTAAAAAAATGACAACAACAAAAAATATGCTTCGCTAGTATTCGCACTCGCTATTTATCTAAATATAATGACCTCTGTTCAGGTAACCGGTGTGTCAACGGTGATTATGCCGTATTATTATAATACATCTAATTATATTAGTAAAACATTCATATAAACTAATAGAGTAACATCAGTAATCAAACTTTTTCATGTATGAATTATTATTATCATCGTTTTATGATGACTTAAAGAAGAAAATGAAACACCCACTGTTGACTTTTTCCTAGAGTTCCTGCTATAAGAAAAAAACAACTGTGGGAGTTATATTTTCCATTTCATGCGGCGGGGCAAGTCTGATGTGTTTGTCTGACTTGATATTTTTTTACTCGCTTCCCCTCGCAACTTAAAATGCTTTCGTCCCGGGGATAGAAAAGGCACATGTTTTACTCGCTAACCTTTGCGTGACAAGATGTATGCACATGTATTAATTTTTATACTAATAAATACACATTGGTCTTTATTATAGAGTTGAGGATATAAAAGTACTGTCTCTTTCTCTCTGTTTGTATTTATGACTCTATACTGTATTTCGTGTGTCTGTCTACGTCTATCTGTCTGATACAATTGGAACTAAAGATCTATATCAAGATCAGACACAAATTTTCTCAAGTAAAATTTAACAAAGAATTCAATGATTATATTAGTGTTTTTTTATTACGTGTCATTGTCCATAAACACTGTGGTTGACGTTCGAGCTGGACATCCATTGAAAGCAATAAACTGCCTGGACTTGGGGGCTGAGCTTGAAGTATAAATAGTTTCAAAGAAATAGAAATCCTTCTCGGCTGAGGCAATTTTCATTGTTGTCCTATCCAAAGTGCGTGTTGATATGGAGCTGGATATCCCTCACATTAAACTGGCCTTGTGTCACATTCGACCTTCGTGCGGAGGCGATAAAAAGAGGCATCCATTTTATTTAGAACTTGAAAATTTTAAATTACACACAGTTCAGGGCTGGGAGCAATAGTACACAGCTATCTTAATTTATTACTAATGGATAATTGATATCTGTCTGTCTGCAGCCCAAACTATACAATATCTTCTATTAATGCTCAATTCAAAGGAACGGTGTAGTATATTACTTATATATAGTGTATAAGCATTACCTTCTCCTTAAGGGGGAGGAGGAGTGTAGTACTGTCCTGTTGACATGAGAATATCCTCCCAAGCATTACCACCTCCTCAATTTTCGGGATTAATGTAATAGCTATATATATATCTATAATAATATATGTAATATTAATGTAATGTAATAACGTAGTATCTGTTCTGTTGTTATAATTCCACCCTTCCAGGCGTTACCTCTTCCTTTGCTGGCAGTGTAGTATCTGTTCTGTTGTAATGTGATCATCTTACCAGCCATTACCTCCTTATTTGAGTGGTAATGTAGTATATGTCCGTTTGTCATGATACCGTCCTCCCAGACATTACCTTCTCCTTTGGGTTGTAGTGTAGTTTATGTCCGTTCTTCATGATCCCATCATCCCAGGAATTATCTCTTCTTTGTGGTGCATTGTAGTATATGTTCGTTCGTCATGATAAACTCAACTTAGGCTGGATTAAAAAAAAATGTGCGACCGGTGTGGGAGGGAGACGTATATTTTCTAGTATAATAATGCTAATAATGATTTTTATATGCATCAACTCTGTGAACAAAAAGCACCTGTGAATACAACGTATGTGGATTATACGTTTTTTTTTTGCTTGTTAAATCGGTGAAACGAAAATCTACAAGGATTTTTGTCACATTAATCTTGCCTATCAAATGCGACCACACTGTTTTCAGAGAGCAGGATTAGTTTTTTATGTGTCCTTTTTTCTTTTAATTGAATTAATTTTATCTTCTTGTGTCTCACTGTTTTGCTCTCTGTCAACTTTGTCATCAGATCCGACCGTTTCTGCTTGTTATTTCTCCTTTTTTTGTCTTGTTTACACAAAAGTTTATTTTTTTCGTCAAATGTTAGACGTTTTAAAGTTTCTATTTCCAGACGAAGTAATCGAGTAAATAGTCGAACAAAGAGGCGAGTGTCGTTAATGATGAGCGCCGCTCTTTCTGCTAATGTGTGGCCACCAAACAGCACAACTACCAGAGCTGATGTGTGCCCACCAAACAACACAACTACCAGAGCTAATGTATGGCCACCAAACAGAACAACTACCAGAGCTAATGTGTGGTCACCAAATAACACAACTACCAGAGCTAATGTGTGGCCACCAAACAGCACAACTACCAGAGCTGATGTGTGCCCACCAAACAACACAACTACCAGAGCTAATGTGTGCCCACCAAACCACACAACTACCAAAGCTAATGTGTGCCCACCAAACAGAACAACTACCAGAGCTAATGTGTGGTAACCAAATAACACAACTACCAGAGCTAATGTGTGGTCACCAAATAACACAACTACCAGAGCTGATGTGTGCCCACCAAACAACACAACTACCATAGCTAATGTCTAGCCACAAAACAGAACAACTACCAGAGCTAATGTGTGGTACCAAATAACACAACTACCAGAGCTAATGTGTGGCCACCAAACAGCACAACTACCAGAGCTAATGTGTGGTCACCAAATAACACAACTACCAGAGCTAATGTGTGGCCACCAAACAGCACAACTACCAGAGCTAATGTGTGGCCGCCAAATAACAAAACTACCATAGCTAATGTGTAGTCACCAAACAACACAACTACCAGAGCTAATGTGTGCCCACCAAACAACACAACTACCAGAGCTAATGTGTGCCCACCAAACAACACAACTACCAGAGCTAATGTGTGACGACCAAACAGCACAACTACCAGAGCAAATGTGTTACGACCAAACAGCACAACTACCAGAGCTAATGTGTGACCACCAAACAACACAACTACCAGAGCTAATGTGTGACCACCAAACAGCACAACTACCAGAGCTAATGTGTGACCACCAAACAACACAACTACGAGAGCTAATGTGTGGCCACCAAACAGCACAACTACCAGAGCTAATGTGTGACCACCAAACAGTACAACTAGCAGAGGGTATGTGTGACCACCAAACAACACAACTACCAGAGATAATGTGTGACGACCAAACAGCACAACTAGCAGAGCTAATGTGTGACCACCAAACAGTAAAACTAGCAGAGCTAATGTGTGACCATCAAACAGCACAACTACTAGAGCTAATGTGTGACAACCAAACAGCACAACTACCAGAGCTAATGTGTGACCACCAAACAGCACAACTACTAGAGCTAAGGTGTGACCACCAAACAGTACAACTGCAAGAGCTAATGTGTGACAACCAAACAACATTACTACCAGAGCTTATGTGTGGCCACCAAACAGCATCACTACCAGAGCAAATGTGTGGTCACCAAACAACACAACTACCAGAGCTAATGTGTGGCCACCAAACAACACAACTACCAAAGCTGATGTGTCCCTACCTAACAACACAACTACCAAAGCTAATGTGTGACCATTAAACAGCACAACTACCAGAGCTAATGTGTACCAACAAACAGCACAACTACCAGAACTAATATGTGACCACCAAACAGCACAACTAGCAGAGCTTATGTGTGACCGACAAACAACACAACTACTAGAGCTAATGTGTGGCCACTAAACAGCACAACTACCAGAGCTTATGTGTGACCACCTAACAGTACAACAAACAGAGCTAATGTGTGGCCACCAAACAGCACAACTACCAGAGCTAATGTGTGACCACCTAACAGTACAACTACCAGAGCTAATGTGTGGCCACCAAACAGCACAATTACCAGAGCTAATGTGTGGCCACCAAACAGCACAACAACCAGAACTAATGTGTGACCACCTAACAGTACAACAACCAGAGCTAATGTGTGGCCACCAAACAGCACAACTACCAGACCTAATGTGTGACCACCTACCAGTACAACTATTAGAGCTAATGTGTGACCACCAAACAGTACAACTAGCATAGTGTATGTGTGACGACCAAACAGCACAACTAGCAGAGCTAATGTGTGACCACCAAACAGTAAAACTAGTAGAGCTAATGTGTGACCACCAAACAGCACAACTACCAGAGCTAATGTGTGACCACCAAACAACACAACTACCAGAGATAATGTTTGACGACCAAACAGCACTACTACCAGAGCTAATGTGTGACCACCAAACAGTAAAACTAGCAGAGCTAATGTGTGACCACTAAACAGCACAACTACCAGAGCTAATGTGTGACCACCTAACAGTACAACAACCAGAGCTAATGTGTGGCCACCAAACAGCACAACTACCAGAGCTAATGTGTGACCACCTAACAGTACAACTACCAGAGCTAATGTGTGACCACCAAACAACACAACTACCAGAGCTAATGTGTGACCACCAAACAGTAAAACTAGCAGAGCTAATGTGTGACCACCAAACAACACAACTACTAGAGCTAATGTGTGACAACCAAACAACACAACTACCAGAGCTAATGTGTGACCACCAAACAACACAACTACCAGAGCTAATGTGTGACCACTAAACAGTACAACTACCAGAGCTAATGTGTGGCCAACAAACAGCACAACTACCAGAGCTAATGTGTGACCACCAAACAGCATAACTACCAGAGCTAATGTGTGACCAACAAACAGCACAACTACCAGAACTAATATGTGACCACCAAACAGCATCACTACCAGAGCAAATGTGTGGTCACCAAACAACACAACTACCAGAGCTAATGTGTGGCCACCAAACAACACAACTACCAAAGCTGATGTGTCCCTACAAACAACACAACTACCAGAGCTAATGTGTGACCACCAAACAGCACAACTACCAGAGCTAATGTGTGACCATTAAACAGCACAACTACCAGAGCTAATGTGTGACCAACAAACAGTACAACTACCAGAGCTAATGTGTTACCACCTAACAGTACAACAACCAGAGCTTATGTGTGACCACTAAACAGTACAACTAGCAGAGGGTATGTGTGACGACCAAACAGCACAACTAGCAGAGCTAATGTGTGACCACCAAACAGTAAAACTAGCAGAGCTAATGTGTGACCACCAAACAGCACAACTACCAGAGCTAATGTGTGACCACCTTACAGTACAACTATCAGAGCTAATGTGTGGCCACCAAACAACACAACTACCTAAGCTAATGTGTGACCACCTAACAGTACAACAACCAGAGCTAATGTGTGGCCACTAAACAGCACAACTACCAGAGCTAATGTGTGACCACCTAACAGTACAACTACCAGAGCTAATGTGTGACCACCAAACATTACAACTAGCAGAGGGTATGTGTGACGACCAAACAGCACAACAAGCAGAGCTAATGTGTGACCACCAAACAGTAAAACTAGCAGAGCTAATGTGTGACCACCTTACAGTACAACTACCAGAGCTAATGTGTGACCACCAAACAACACAACTACCAGAGATAATGTGTGACGACCAAACAGCACAACTAGCAGAGCTAATGTGTGACCTCCAAACAGTAAAACTAGCAGAGCTAATGTGTGACCACCAAACAGCACAACAACCAGAGCTAATGTGTGACCACCTAACAGTACAACAACCAGAGCTAATGTGTGACCACCAAACAGCACTACTACCAGAGCTAATGTGTGACCACTTAACAGTACAACAACCAGAGCTAATGTGTGGCCACCAAACAGCACAACTACCAGAGCTAATGTGTGACTAACTAACAGTACAACTATCAGAGCTAATGTGTGAGCACCAAACAACACAACTACCAGAGATAATGTGTGACGACCAAATAGCACAACTAGCAGAGCTAATGTGTGACCATTAAACAGTAAAACTAGCAGAGCTAATGTGTGACCACCAAACAGCACAACTACCAGAGCTAATGTGTGACCACCAAACAGTAAAACAAGCAGAGCTAATGTGTGGCAACCAAACAGCACAACTACCAGAGCTAATGTGTGACCACCTAACAGTACAACAACCAGAGCTAATGTGTGACCACCAAACAACACAAGTACCAGAGATAATGTGTGACGACCAAACAGTACAACTAGCAGAGCTAATGTGTTACCACCAAACAGTAAAACTAGCAGAGCTAATGTGTGACCACCTAACAGTACAACAACCAGAGCTAATGTGTGACCACCAAACAACACAACTACCAGAGATAATGTGTGACGACCAAACAGCACAACTAGCAGAGCTAATGTGTGACCACCAAACAGTAAAACTACCAGAGCTAATGTGTGACCACCAAACAGCACAACTACCAGAGCTAATGTGTGACTACCAAACAGCACAACTACCAGAGCTAATGTGTGACCACCAAACAGCACAACTAGCAGAGCTAATGTGTGACCACCAAACAGTAAAACTAGCAGAGCTAATGTGTGGCCACCAAACAGCACAACTACCAGAGCCAATGTGTGACCACCAAACAGTACAACTGCAAGAGCTAATGTGTGACAACCAAACAACATCACTACCAGAGCTTATGTGTGGTCACCAAACAGCATCACTACCAGAGAAAATGTGTGGTCACCAAACAACACAACTACCAGAGTTAATGTGTGGCCACCAAACAACACAACTACCAAAGCTGATGTGTCCCTCCCAAACAACACAACTACCAGAGCTAATGTGTGACCACCAAACAGCACAACTACCAGAGCTAATGTGTGACCATTAAACAGCACAACTTCCAGAGCTAATGTGTGACCAACAAACAGCACAACTACCAGAACTAATATGTGACCAACAAACAGCACAACTAGCAGAGCTAATGTGTGACCACCAAACAGTACAACTAGCAGAGGGTATGTGTGACCACCAAACAACACAACTACCAGAGATAATGTGTGACGACCAAACAGCACAACTAGCAGAGCTAATGTGTGACCACCAAACAGTAAAACTAGCAGAGCTAATGTGTGACCATCAAACAGCACAACTACCAGAGCTAATGTGTGACCACGAAACAGCACAACTACCAGAGCTAATGTGTGACCACCAAACAGCACAACTACTAGAGCTAATGTGTGACCACCAAACAGTACAACTGCAAGAGCTAATGTGTGACAACCAAACAACATTACTACCAGAGCTTATGTGTGGCCACCAAACAGCATCACTACCAGAGCAAATGTGTGGTCACCAAACAACACAACTACCAGAGCTAATGTGTGGCCACCAAACAACACAACTACCAAAGCTGATATGTCCCTACCAAACAACACAACTACCAAAGCTAATGTGTGACCATTAAACAGCACAACTACCAGAGCTAATGTGTACCAACAAACAGCACAACTACCAGAACTAATATGTGACCACCAAACAGCACAACTAGCAGAGCTTATGTGTGACCGACAAACAACACAACTACTAGAGCTAATGTGTGACCACTAAACAGCACAACTACCAGAGCTTATGTGTGACCACCTAACAGTATAACTACCAGAGCTAATGTGTGGCCACCAAACAGCACAACTACCAGAGCTAATGTGTGACCACCTAACAGTACAACTACCAGAGCTAATGTGTGGCCACCAAACAGCACAACTACCAGACCTAATGTGTGACCACCTACCAGTACAACTACCAGAGCTAATGTGTGACCACCAAACAGTACAACTAGCAGAGTGTATGTGTGACGACCAAACAGCACAACTACCAGAGCTAATGTGTGACCACCAAACAGTAAAACTAGCAGAGCTAATGTGTGACTACTAAACAGCACAACTACCAAGGCTAATGTGTGACCACCTAACAGTACAACAACCAGAGCTAATGTGTGACCACCTAACAGTACAACTACCAGAGCTAATGTGTGACCACCAAACAACACAACTACCAGAGCTAATGTGTGACCACCAAACAGTAAAACTAGCAGAGCTAATGTGTGACTACTAAACAGCACAACTACCAAGGCTAATGTGTGGCCACCAAACAGCACAACTACCAGAGCTAATGTGTGACCACCTAACAGTACAACTACCAGAGCTAATGTGTGACCACCAAACAACACAACTACCAGAGCTAATGTGTGACCACCAAACAGTAAAACTAGCAGAGCTAATGTGTGACCACCAAACAACACAACTACCAGAGCTAATGTGTGCCCACCAAACAACACAACTACCAGAGCTAATGTGTGACCACCAAACAACACAACTACCAGAGCTAATGTGTGACCACCAAACAACACAACTACCAAAGCTAATGTGTGACCACCAAACAGCACAACTACCAGAGCTAATGTGTGACCACTAAACAGTACAACTACCAGAGCTAATGTGTGGCCACCAAACAGCACAACTACCAGAGCTAATGTGTGACCACCAAACAGCATAACTACCAGTTCTAATGTGTGACCAACAAACAGCACAACTACCAGAACTAATATGTGACCACCAAACAGCATCACTACCAGAGCAAATGTGTGGTCACCAAACAACACAACTACCAGAGCTAATGTGTGGCCACCAAACAACACAACTACCAAAGCTGATGTGTCCCTACAAACAACACAACTACCAGAGCTAATGTGTGACCACCAAACAGTACAACTAGCAGAGGGTATGTGTGACGACCAAACAGCACAACAAGCAGAGCTAATGTGTGACCACCAAACAGTAAAACTAGCAGAGCTAATGTGTGACCACCTTACAGTACAACTACCAGAGCTAATGTGTGACCACCAAACAACACAACTACCAGAGATAATGTGTGACGACCAAACAGCACAACTAGCAGAGCTAATGTGTGACCTCCAAACAGTAAAACTAGCAGAGCTAATGTGTGACCACCAAACAGCACAACTACCAGAGCTAATGTGTGACCACCTAACAGTACAACAACCAGAGCTAATGTGTGACCACCAAACAGCACAACTACCAGAGCTAATGTGTGACCACTTAACAGTACAACAACCAGAGCTAATGTGTGGCCACCAAACAGCACAACTACCAGAGCTAATGTGTGACTAACTAACAGTACAACAACCAGAGCTAATGTGTGACCACCAAACAACACAACTACCAGAGATAATGTGTGACGACCAAACAGCACAACTAGCAAAGCTAATGTGTGACCACCAAACAGTAAAACTACCAGAGCTAATGTGTGACCACCAAACAGCACAACTACCAGAGCTAATGTGTGACCATTAAACAGCACAACTTCCAGAGCTAATGTGTGACCAACAAACAGCACAACTACCAGAACTAATATGTGACCAACAAACAGCACAACTAGCAGAGCTTATGTGTGACCGACAAACAACACAACTACTAGAGCTAATGTGTGACCACCTAACAGTACAACAACCAGTGCTAATGTGTGGCCACCAAACAGCACAACTACTAGAGCTAATGTGTGACCACCAAACAGCACAACTACTAGAGCTAATGTGTGACCACCAAACAGCACAACTACCAGAGCTAATGTGTGACCAACAAACAGCACAACTACCAGAACTAATATGTGACCAACAAACAGCACAACTAGCAGAGCTTATGTGTGACCACCAAACAGCACAACTACCAGAGCTAATGTGTGACCACCAAACAGCACAACTTCCAGAGCTAATGTGTGACCACCAAACAGCACAACTTCCAGAGCTAATGTGTGACCAACAAACAGCACAACTACCAGAACTAATATGTGACCAACAAACCGCACAACTAGCAGAGCTTATGTGTGACCACCAAACAGCACAACTACCAGAGCTAATGTGTGACCACCTAACAGTACAACAACCAGAGCTAATGTGTGGCCACCAAACAGCACAACTACTAGAGCTAATGTGTGACCACCAAACAGCACAACTACTAGAGCTAATGTGTGACCACCAAACAGCACAACTACCAGAGCTAATGTGTGACCACCAAACAGCACAACTACCAGAGCTAATGTGTGACCACCGAACAGCACAACTAGCAGAGCTAATGTGTGACCACCAAACAGTAAAACTAGCAGAGCTAATGTGTGGCCACCAAACAGCGCAACTACCAGAGCCAATGTGTGACCACCAAACAGTACAACTGCAAGAGCTAATGTGTGACAACCAAACAACACAACTACCAGAACTAATATGTGACCAACAAACAGCACAACTAGCAGAGCTTATGTGTGACCGACAAACAACACAACTACTAGAGCTAATGTGTGACCACCAAACAGCACAACTACCAGAGCTAATGTGTGACCACCTAACAGTACAACAACCAGAGCTAATGTGTGGCCACCAAACAGCACAACTACTAGAGCTAATGTGTGACCACCAAACAGCACAACTACCAGAGCTAATGTGTGACCATTAAACAGCACAACGTCCAGAGCTAATGTGTGACCAACAAACAGCACAACTACCAGAACTAATATGTGACCAACAAACAGCACAACTAGCAGAGCTTATGTGTGACCACCAAACAGCACAACTACTAGAGCTAATGTGTGACCACCAAACAGCACAACTACTAGAGCTAATGTGTGACCACCAAACAGCACAACTACCAGAGCTAATGTGTGACCACCAAACAGCACAACTACCAGAGCTAATGTGTGACCACCGAACAGCACAACTAGCAGAGCTAATGTGTGACCACCAAACAGTAAAACTAGCAGAGCTAATGTGTGGCCACCAAACAGCGCAACTACCAGAGCCAATGTGTGACCACCAAACAGTACAACTGCAAGAGCTAATGTGTGACAACCAAACAACATCACTACCAGAGCTTATGTGTGGTCACCAAACAGCATCACTACCAGAGAAAATGTGTGGTCACCAAACAACACAACTACCAGAGCTAATGTGTGGCCACCAAACAACACAACTACCAGAGCTGATGTGTCCCTACCAAACAACACAACTACCAGAGCTAATGTGTGACAACCAAACAGCACAACTACCAGAGCTAATGTGTGACCATTAAACAGCACAACTTCCAGAGCTAATGTGTGACCAACAAACAGCACAACTACCAGAACTAATATGTGACCAACAAACAGCACAACTAGCAGAGCTTATGTGTGACCGACAAACAACACAACTACTAGAGCTAATGTGTGACCACCAAACAGCACAACTACCAGAGCTAATGTGTGACCACCTAACAGTACAACAACCAGAGCTAATGTGTGGCCACCAAACAGCACAACTACTAGAGCTAATGTGTGGCCACCAAACAGCACAACTACTAGAGCTAATGTGTGACCACCAAACAGCACAACTACCAGAGCTAATGTGTGACCACCAAACAGCACAACTACCAGAGCTAATGTGTGACCACCGAACAGCACAACTAGCAGAGCTAATGTGTGACCACCAAACAGTAAAACTAGCAGAGCTAATGTGTGGCCACCAAACAGCGCAACTACCAGAGCCAATGTGTGACCACCAAACAGTACAACTGCAAGAGCTAATGTGTGACAACCAAACAACATCACTACCAGAGCTTATGTGTGGTCACCAAACAGCATCACTACCAGAGAAAATGTGTGGTCACCAAACAACACAACTACCAGAGCTAATGTGTGGCCACCAAACAACACAACTACCAAAGCTGATGTGTCCCTACCAAACAACACAACTACCAGAGCTAATGTGTGACCACCAAACAGCACAACTACCAGAGCTAATGTGTGACCATTAAACAGCACAACTTCCAGAGCTAATGTGTGACCAACAAACAGCACAACTACCAGAACTAATATGTGACCAACAAACAGCACAACTAGCAGAGCTTATGTGTGACCGACAAACAACACAACTACTAGAGCTAATGTGTGACCACCAAACAGCACAACTACCAGAGCTAATGTGTGACCACCTAACAGTACAACAACCAGAGCTAATGTGTGGCCACCAAACAACACAACTACTAGAGCTAATGTGTGACCACCAAACAGCACAACTACCAGAGCTAATGTGTGACCATTAAACAGCACAACTTCCAGAGCTAATGTGTGACCAACAAACAGCACAACTACCAGAACTAATATGTGACCAACAAACAGCACAACTAGCAGAGCTTATGTGTGACCGACAAACAACACAACTACTAGAGCTAATGTGTGACCACCAAACAGCACAACTACCAGAGCTAATGTGTGACCACCTAACAGTACAACAACCAGAGCTAATGTGTGGCCACCAAACAGCACAACTACTAGAGCTAATGTGTGGCCACCAAACAGCACAACTACTAGAGCTAATGTGTGACCACCAAACAGCACAACAAGCAGAGCTAATGTGTGACCACCAAACAGCACAACTACTACTCAAAAATGAACCAAGGAACATAAATTATAATCTACACTATAAGCTCTCTCCCTTTCTCCACCCCCCAATTTTCTTTTACATTTCAAAAAATGGTGTTGGCCTAGGCTGACACCAGACAAAATATTTGTAGAGGGTCGAGGAGGATGAGAAGACCGAGGAAGGAAGAGCACAAACCAGACCTCTACTGGAAAAGTGCGGAGAATGCTGGGACATTAGGGAGGCTTATTGCCACCCAAATTCCAGAGAAAACCAATGGTCCTAACCAGCAAGAAATCAATGGTAAGAGGATGTTGCGATTTCGCAAGGTCATTTGCGGTGGTTATCGTAAAGAATACTGGAAATCTGGGGAGGCTTGTTGTCACTCAGACTCCAGGAAATACCACTGGTTGTTGTCGGTGAGCAATCACTGACGATGATTTGTGTGAGAACTCCTAGTGAGTATAAATAATAATAATAATAATAATAATAATAATAATAATAATAATAATAATAATAATAATAATAATAATAATAATAATAATAATAATAACGAGAAATCAATGGTAAACGGCTGTTATGATACTGCAAATTTATTTGCGGTGGCTATCGAAAAGAGGTGGAGAATACTGAAAATCTGGGGAGACTTGTTGTCTCTCAGACTCCAGGGAATACCACCGGTTGTCGGTGAGCAATCACTGATGACCTGTGTGAGAACTCCTAGTGAGTAAATAATAATAATAATAATAATAATAATAATAATAATAATAATAATAATAATAATAATAATAATAATAATAATAATAGTAGATGCAATTACGTAGTTGTCATTGCGAGGGTCATAACGACGGAGCATTTCAGAAAAATATTTTTAGTTGTGCATGGAAGCGTGGCAGTGAAGGGATGGGAATGTCCATTACATTCGAGAGGGGGTTACTTTGAAGGGGAAACTATGTAGTTTGTTGTTTGGAATGGAAAAAAATTGTTTATGACTTCAGTTACGTTACTTTTCAGACACAGGTCGCGTATTGCGACATAGACAATGATATATATATATATATATATATATATATATATATATATATATATATATATATATATGTCACGCAAGTCCATGATCGACGTCATTAGAAGCTAGCCACCTTCTGTCGAAAAAAAAACTGCACGTTGTCAAAAACGAAAAAGTCATTCAGTGAATTTTTCATTCTTCGAAAGGTGTCGATTACGGCCAATGAACATATTGAGAAAAACTAGACACGCATGTGTTTCGCACATTGTCAAGAAGAAATCAACATGGCGCTCCTCCTTAACCGACACCAGGTGGCGCCCTGGCATCTTAAGCAGAACACGATTCATTTCTTTGTTCTCTCGCACGTAGCTTGTGTTATTGATGTTCACATCTGTTCATTGCTTACCTCCACCTACGAATCTTATATCTCTTAGCCCAAGTCGATATATGCAAATAGATATGTTTGGGGGGGGGGGGTCACATTGTTGCTTCAGATCCAACAAAGAAAATAATAAACATAATATAGAGCAATCTATCAATTACTTACGACTATTTTTAACGCAGAGCAACTTTGATATGTGAATATATATTATTAACAAAAGAAGCCGGTATTGTGAAGAGGTTACCTACACATTTACCTATAGCACCATTGATCGGAGTTCGAATCCGAAAGGGGTTATACTGTAGTTATATAAGAGACGAGTGTGTAAGAATAGGATTAGTCTGGTCGATTTCCACATCGGGTTAAAAATTAGGTAGAGTGGAATTTTCCAATTAAGATTAGAAGAAGGCAACGTGTTCTTGCTGTGATGTCATTGTTACAGTAAATGGATGTGGCAAATTGGTAGAGAGGATCGCGTCTCTTTTGTATGAACGACCAGAGAAGGCGGTTGGGGTTTTGGATAGCTGCTTCTTCCTCTACCTTGGGGAGGAGATGGAGGTTGTATGTGTACATGTCTGCTCTGAAAAACAAATAAAACCCGAAAATGATTTTTGAAGTTCTATTGTATTTGCTGAGACTTCTTTTATAACGTTCGTAAAATCAGTTATTGAGATGAAGAAGATCGCGACGGAGAGAAGAGAAGGTTGAAGCTTCGACTGACCGATCAGTGAATGAAGTAAACGAACAATAGGGATCAACAACAGACACTGGTAATGTTACAGCACGACCGTTTATGTTATTAAGCGTTTATTTTGGGAGTTTGCAGAATTTGGATCTAAAGTATTTTTTGTAAACAGGACGATTTCGCAAAATTTAGCTTAAATAATTTTTTGACGGACGTGATGAGCAAAAACCGGGATCGAGTTGTAAAAATAGTCCTGACTTACCATATCGTCACCATAAAGGAGTCTGTCTTTGCCTAACGTGTAGAACCTCGACGTAAGAAAGAATAGAAAAAGTACACGCTGGAACGAGAGTATTTATCCAGATCGACCACGTGTGAGTGGCGTGTTTTGCTATCAATAAAGACGCGCTTAATGGAAGTCGGAAGAAGGCGTTTCTGCACTTGAAATAAGATTATTAGGCGATAGAGATCAGTATTGAAAACGGTGTTGTTTGAGAAAAGTTTACTACGTGATAGATATCTAGTGTCAAATACATTGTTGCATTGAATGCGGTGTCACCTGAGAAAAGTATACTACCTAACAAAGTTCCAATTACGAGCAAATCGTTTGCATCAATAGAGAGCATTTTCTCTTTCTTTTTTATCTATTTTTATTCCTTCACATTTAAACAATGTTATAATTAGAGAAATAAACTATCATAGTAGCCTACACGTGTAAATTCTACAAAATAGTGCATCACCTTGTATCTAATGGAAAAATATGTTTGTTATAAAATAAGTGAGTTATCATAGAATCCTACACAATAGTGGAGATGTGCACTCTTACAGTGCCCTTATAACATAGATATGACGTAACGATTTCTTTCTACTTAACATCTAAAGAATTATTTGTTTTCTGATGTTGTTAGTGTTTTGCCGCATATTTATCGGTCGACATGAAATGGTCAGTAACGTAGACTTCCGTCGAAGCTCCAATAGTTGGTGAATCTGATGTAAATAGAACGTGATTTATCGATTTTCTTTGGCCTCCATTTCACAAAAGTGGCCATTGTGATGGGTCTTTTCTTATCAGGAAATGGCTTCCACTTTTACTTACGTTCCAGCTCGAGGCCAAATCGCAGAACATCTAGACATAAATGGGCGTGTGCTATTTGTGGATCTGCTTCAAATAACCATTTCTCTTTCTTTTTTTAATCAAAATACATCTTTATGGGGACCAGAAAGATGATATTCTATGTTTCGTTCAACTTTGTGTTCTTGCAGATATATCAACTGGAAGACAAAACACACACGCGCGCAAACACACATGAACCTACACGCATATCTTTACTGTAAAAGCAAGACTTCTACAGTAAAGAAAACATAATTAAGGAAAAGGAAAAATGATACTTCTAATACCTTATTCCTTTCCCCCTCTTCTTTCTCCCTCCTCCTCCTACTCCTTCTCCTCCTACTACTACTACGACTACTATTACTACGACAACTACTACTACTACTTATAATAATAATAATGAAAAATATAAAAAATTAAAAAATGGCGCCTGTCTAGGCTGACACCACACAAACATTTGTAAGGAGGATGAGAAGACCGAGGAGGGGCAGCACAAACCAGACCTCCACTGGAAGGGTGCGAAGAGTGCTGGAACCTTGAGGGGGCTTATTGCCACCCAAATCTCAGACGAAATATGCTTCATATAAAAATAAGAATATATTTCAGTGAAACTTGTAGTTACCAGGACATTTTTTTTCATTGATTAGGGTTTAATGCCAATTGTGTTCCTTGACTGGGTTAAGTTCTAATTTCGTTTCGCTTAATTATTTGAGTTTCGCCTGTTAAACACGTCGACTTCTTAGATTTCGTTTTCTTGGGATAGACTGACGGCAACGAATTACGTAGACTATCTAAAATATGTTGTGATGTTTAGTATCGAATTAGATCGATCCAATAGTTTGCCGTCAGCCAACCAACAGGAGCGGGAAAAATAAAGAAGCCGTATCGACTAGAACGATGTCATTTAGGGAATAAAACGTTTAACGAACACAACGGACGTCTATTTTGTCTATTGTAACTGACGAAGTGAAATGCCTATGTGAGTACCTTATATTTATTAATTCGAGAAACGATAACCGGCTGGTTCATTGAATCATAAATTCCTAAAATTTTACTTGGTTTATTTGCCCTATTTTAGCTAGAAAGAAATTAGCATATCTGCTCAATCATTGTTCGTGTTTCTGGTCTCTCGCCAATTCTTGAACTTACTATTTCACAAGAAAACTCTATCCAATGCCACGTGATATTTCTTGACCAATCATCATAAAAGATGCCCATCATATATATCAGCATCTCTTAGTCTCTAGCAACATATTTAAAAGAACCCGTAAAACTTATCTTCTCAAATCTGATCTCCATTTAAATATTTTACTCGATTATTTTACTTGGCTGTTAATATCAGTTGTTATGTTCTATAAGTATTACATTTATAACTAAAATTTAAACGTTAGTGTTATTACGCGGATTTGGAGGAGAAGTATGACTAAATACAAAGATTTGTTTAAAACATTTAATAAAAAAGTTTTAGAGGGTGGTTAAGAAATCTGCGAGCAAGGTAAGATGTGACACAAGGTCGGGAAAGTGGGATTAGATAAGCCAGCGCTCGAGAGGTGAGCACTCTGGCCATTTAAAAATTGCCTGGGCAGCCCCGTCGGCATTCCCCGGTAGAGGCGCCTCAGACAGTAAGCAATAAACTTACTCCTCCACAAAGAGGGGAGGCAAAGCCTGGGAGGGTGGACCTCCTAGAACTGCACAGGACAGCGTGCAGTACCCATCGGAACAGATACTACACTTTGATCTTGGCCAAAACCCCTATTTTACTTTAATCTTTCATAGATAACTAAACGTATGCTAAAAATTTAACAATTCTGGTTTATACAAAATAACATTTGATTATGTGAAAATTGTATGCTTTATCGATAGTACCTGTTTACTCGCTTCTCCACGAGGGCAGAGTTAGACATGAGGTCGGTTTTTAAGGTGGGAAAAATCGAGCTCCACCAAAAAAAGGATCTCTGGGTTGGAACAAAAATAGAAATTGCTCATTCTAGAAGGATTTCTCTTTCACTGACGGAGGAAAGAAAAGATGAAGTGTAATATCAGAACAGATACTTCTATTTTCTCCGAGGCCAAAGGCCGAGAGTAGTCTCCAGGTGCCGTAGATATTTTAAGATATGATAAAGTTTAGGTCTCTTTTGTGAAAATCACACACATTTTAGAGAGGGTTGTGTGGTATACATTCGCCGAATCCTTGCGTACATGTGAAGCGGCTAATCACTGTCCAACCAGTATGCGCATGTCTGCCGAAGACAATCACATAAATCTCGGAATATGGACACCAATCCCGTAATCTGAGAGTCACCAGTTGCTTAAAATCCCGGTTACAGTGACCCAGACGTTGTCGAAAACCTAAAAAAAAAAACGCATTTTTATTTTTTCCCTTATTTATTTCGGTGTCAATAATCTTCTTTTTTGCAAATTCAATTTGTCATTTGAATTTGATGGAATTATCGCCCGATGTTGGACCGTATTAAACTCACACTCCAAGCGCAGATTATTACTCAAATTTCATAGGATAGCACGTAGAAAAAGGAGCCTTGTAACACGTCCGATAACATTCATATCCATTAGCTTTGATTACAATTTTATAGAATTCTAACGATGCCCGGGAATATATATGAATATCACTGTGTGCTTTTTCTCCCAGCCCTAAACCGCATAGTATTAGTTATATTCTACTAGAAAGATGACCCGACGTTGCTCGGGATTGAATAGATATCGCTACTATGTACATGTTCACTATGTTCATAACACCATTACTTTCTTTGTCTTTATTTACCACTTCTTTCCGTTTCGCCCCCCCCCCCTCTAATATAGCCGGAAGAGGCTGAAATGTTGGAAAACTCTCTGAATTAGTGTCTTTTACATATGGGTTAAATGTCATTTAAATCGGATATGCGTATTTGAAATTGTAAGGAGGTTCTATCCCTATGGGTCACTTAGAGGTGGGGGTACGTAGATATTCGACACATACGGTGTAATGTAAAGATTCTGGACGACTTACATAGTCTTCCCCTGAGTAATTTATACATTTCATCTTTTTCCGACTATATCAGCAGGCAAAACGGGAGGGGCAGTAAAATAAAGAAAGTAATACAGTGAAAAGTGCATAGTAGTGACTCTCATCCAATCCTGAGCAACGTCGAGTCTCCCTGCTAGTATTATTATACTAATGAGTGATATATTTATAAATATACGTTGTCATATATCCCCTGTTACGCGTATTTAATGTTAAATAAAATTTCCTTAAAAATATAACTACGTAAGATATAAACGCAAAACAATCTGTGGTAGCATTTATTTTAAATATTAGTATCATAAATATTAGTATCATAAATATTAGTATCATAAATATTAGTCGTATCGTTAGAAGTAGTTCTAATAGCAGTAATAGTAAGAGAATTATCATTTATATCTTAAACAATTTTACTTGAATATGGCGCGTTTCATTGTAAAAGAAGAAAAAGCTGTTGCCTTTACAACAATTACGAGCAATAGCACACATATATATATATATATATATATATATATATATATATATATATATATATATATATATAATCTAACAAATGGATATTTGATTCTGACTAGCGAGTTCTTTTTTTATCCGTGCACAATGTTCTTTACACTAGAGAAATGTAATTCGCTCAATTTCTTTCAAGAATATTTATTCCAGCGAGGAGAACTTTTAGAATCAGTGCGTGTTTCGGTCATGACTTTAACAGTTCCAATCGGTGAAAAATTAATAATAAATCCATATTACTCTGTCTGTGTCCGCTTACAGATAAACAATTATATATATTTTAATTAAAATTTTAACCTACTTTTTCTTAAAATTACTTAATATTATAATAGTACTTAAACTAATTTGACCTATAATACATACTTAAAAGGTTCACTTTATGCATCTATCATGTCTATCGTGTACTTATTCCTCCATTTCAACTACAAAGAAACCAATTACCGTTCTCTTAGAAATTACTTTTTCACTTTCATAATGCAAAAAACGTGCCCACTTATAAAAGTAAAACAAACAATCGTTCGCATACAGATATTTTCAAACGAAACAATAAAATTTTCTTTCAAGTCAACGGCACAGTTTTACAAATTAAGCAAATAACAAAATATATAGCTCTAGCGAACAAGACTATTTCTTTCGTCAGAGTCGGATCAGTTTCAAATTAGAAAAATACAAAATGCTAACAGAATATTTAAGAGGTCCATTACCGAGAGAGGGACACTATTTCTGTATTCTTATAATAGCATGTCCAGATCATAAATATTATTAAATATGCATGCTTCTAAATCAGTTTCGGGTAAAATTAAATCAGTAGTAAAGTTGTTTTACTTTTTCTCCATTCGATAAAACTAAACTGACCATAAAGGCACATGTATAAAGGCCCAGGGGAAATAATGTTTCTTATGTTTCCCACGAATCTGTTTTAATATTTCATTAAATATATTTAATTAAGGGTTTGGTTCAGTAATGGTCGTGTAAGGTAAGATACATATTTTTTTAATAATTTAGAAATAAGATGTGCTTTGTTTGGTTTCAATTTTTTTCAATTAGAAAAAGCAACATTCTCTTTACAACAAAAAACCTTCAACAAACCTGTAACAGCAAGCAATCTAGGGCAAAACATCTCGGAAGACGAGTAGTACAGGCGAATGTATTTATTATGTGCGCACGTGGCAAACGCTAAATATAACACCTTTTTTCTCACCGTAAAACTGCAAACACAGGAAATAAATCAGTCTTATAAACATGTTCTAAGAAACAAAACAAAGAAAATTGGAAGAAAGCGACAACTTAAATAGGTTCAGAGAACTCTGCGTTGCTTACCTCTATTTTACCAAGCTACTTGTCCCAGAATGACCAACGTCTAACGCAAGCTCATCGGACGTTCGAATCCCATGCTGGCTGATTTGAAAAAGACCGCTTCTGAGCAAGCAGGCGGTGTTGAGGCAAGACAGTTCCCCGTGCGCATGTCTTCCGGAAGAGGACGGTACTGAATACAAAATGTTCCCTTCCTGAATTTTGACCGGCTAACATAGAAAACTCTTGCATTCACAAAACCTGTGTTGTTTATTATGACTGATTGGTTTAAACATTATTTACTATACAGTATTATAAATCTCTATTCGATTAAAAAATATGATATAGCAAAAATACAGAATAGAACTAGTAATACGGTGTTCAGAGCTGGGAATATTAGTTACTCATTTTTCCCCGGGCCACGCTGGACCCATCTCGCTAGTATATATATATATATATATATATATATATATATATATATATATCTTTAGATATTGTTCGTTCTTTTTTTTTAAGCATTGAATGAAAATGTAATAAAAAATGACGTAAGAAGCCCTTTTAACAATGCGTGAAAGATTTATTTCTTTTTTTTCTTTTTTCCCAATTAATTTCGAAGGGTACAACCCTCATCATCAGAGATATTTTTTTTTTATAAAATAAACAAACTTTACTTTTGTTTATAAGTATAACGTCTTGTGTTGGTTTGACGCTCTCCGCCAAGATGTAATGGGCGGAAGTGGGGATAAGAACGAGGAAGCCAGAGCATGCCGGGAGTTATAATTCTTTAGATATTGTTCGATCTTTTTTTTTTAAGCATTGAATGAAAATGTAATAAAAAATGACGTAAGAAGCCCTTTTAACAATGCGTAAAAGATTTCTTTCTTTTTTTTCTTTTTTTCCAGAGATATTATTTTTTATAATATATATATATATATATATATATTTATATATATATATATATATATATATATATATATATATATATATATATATATATATATATATATATATGTGTGTGTGTGTGTGTGTGTGTGTGTGTGTGTGTACGTTTGTGCACAAATTATTTATTTTAAAACTATACATTACATACTTCAGAGACGTACGTACCATGGTTTAATTGAAATAGACTGACCTTTTATTTTTGTTAAAAAGGTCGTTAGAGCCTAATTCAAATCATCACCGACTCACGAAATAAAAACAAATCGAAGAATGGAGTTCAAAGATCACCGTAACGTCTTCTGGTGAGTTTATTCAAGCGTCCTTTTGGAAAAAGTACCCAGTCAATAAGGGTGGACTGTATTTTTATATAGGTCTTAATCGTAACTACGTATTATTCAGAATACATTAATTGTTGGTAATAGATGTTGTATGTTTCTCTGCTTCAGTGATATATTCATACTTAGAGGTAATAGTTTATTTGTCAGTTTTTGGGTTAGTTTTTTGATGGGGTTGTATTACTGTTATTAAAGGGTTTAAGTGTTATATTTATATTACTTTTTATAATTTGGGGATAGTGTTTATATTTGAGTGTAAAACTGTTGCTATAATTCTAGTTGATTAGCTATGTGAGGGCGTAGTGTTAATGGAGGGGATATATTTATCAGTAAAAATATTTCCTAAGAGATATCACAATAAGTGGATGGGGCAACATAAGCTTGCTATCGTCATGTGTGGTCTCTATTGGTTCGTGTGGGATACTTGTTCTTAATTAACTGTTATCTTATATCTAATAACCTGTATTATTCACCGGAAGATATTATGGTGATCTTTGAACTCCATTATTCGATTTCTTTTTATATCGTGAGTCGTTGATAATTTGAACTGAGCTCTAACTACATTTTTAACAAAAATTAAAGGTCAGCCTATCTCAATGAAACTATGGTACGTCTCTGAAGTATGTAATGTATAGTTTTTAAATAAATAATTTGCATAGCTTTAACATTTTTTGCGATCGATCACTTTATTGATTTCTTTTCAACATACACCGAAGTACTATATATATATATATATATATATATATATATATATATATATATATATATATATATATATATAAGAAGGAATAGGTAAAATAAATACCTTTTGAAGCATTAAGATGCGATATCAATTATTTTTTTTATAAAAAAGAAAAATAATAAATCGAAACCGATTTTTTTTTTTTTTTAATTAAAACTAACATTTTTCTTTTGTTAGTTTAAAGTGATACAGATATTTCGCCAAAACCTGGCATCCTCGGTGTGTAATATATCCTGATGTCATCGGATTTGTATTTTTTATCTCTTTACCGGCTTGTTGTTATACAGCCGGGCCAAATGGGCAAGATGTTGTTTCCCATCATCAAATATGAGAAAAGAGATAAAAAAATACAAATCCGATGACATCAGGATATATTACACACCGAGGATTCCAGGTTTTGGCGAAATATCTGTATCACTTTAAACTAACAAAAAAAAAAGTTAGTTTTAATAAAAAAAAAAAAAAAAATCGGTTTCGATTTATTATTTTTCTTTTTTATAAAAAAAAATAATTGATATCGCATCTTAATGCTTCAAAAGGTATTTTACCTATTCCTTCTTAAATTTAACAATAGATGCTTTAAAAAAAAATATATGAACCTTAAACACTTATACAAATCACGTGCTGCATTCACGTTCTTCATAATGAACCGTAAACACTTATATATATATATATATATATATATATATATATATATATATATATATATATATATATATATAAATAATATTTTCAAATTAATCCACATAGACATGTGTTTTATGCCAAACCTGCAATCATCAGTATGGGAGGAGACAATCCCTGCCAGTCACACAGTTTGACCCCTGATACGAAGGTCATATTTGACTTATTAGTCGGAGCACCTACCGATATGCCCACCACGTATTGTCTGGAAATGTGAGAGTGAATTAACGTGTAAATGGAAAATTCCGCGGCCATCTAGCAAGTCGTCAAAAGAACTCAATAGGCGAGGCCTAGAGTATCGCATTACGCTATACGTAACGGCTTGTTGTTAACTTACGAAATCTGCTCAATCCAGCGAGAGCTTTGAATAATTATTTATGAATGATATTTTCAAATAAACCAATATGTGTATCATGTCAAACCTGCAATCATCAGTATGGGAGGAGAATCCGAGCACATAATGCTTCGATCTATTACAAAACAGCTGCTAAGCGTAAGAGTGGGTAATGTGTTCTATATTTAGTTTAATCTGATTTTTGTGGAAAAAAGAGCAAAGAGGAATAATATAAGTGTTACTACAGTTTTGAAAGCGTCGTTAGGAAATATATTTGAAATATCATTCATCTCTAGCCTGCCAAGGCATTCACTACAAGCACCGGGCATATAAACACACTCTCCAATAACATCGGAGGAGATCGTAAATCTTCGGCAACGCCGACAGATTTTCACCATGGAAAATTAAAAAAATTAAAAATACAATTTCTGTTTACCATGATTACGGTTTTTTAAACCGAAAATTCGAATTTATAAAATATATTGAAAAAAATGTTCATTTATTGATCTAAATTCATGCGTTTGTTAACTGGTTTCTCAAAAAATTTCAATTATATATATTATATATATTAAAGTGTTTTTTTTTTCACCTACAGGCAGCGTCGTTTCGAACTCTCTTACACTCATCAGTGTAGGAGTGGTGGTTGCAGGCGGTCGCATGGGCTCGAACGCAGTTCGTAGATTCAGACTAGAATGACGATATATATATATATATATATATATATATATAACTAATAGAAAGTTAGATTCTAGTAACATGTTTTTACTTACCTTTCGAAAGAAATTCAGGTACTTGACTAAATTGCCCATAAATGCGACTCTTTAAAAAGAAAGTAAAAACAAACGTGTTCCAAAACATCAGAAAAATAAAACCATAAATTATAACACTTACATTGTTAACGCATTTGAATCGGGAGATTCAAACCAGATTCAAACCAGATTCAAACCAGATTAAATATGGCGTCCAGAGAGTGAACAGATTGTCATGTTTTTATATGTTATATGTTTTAATAAATGCGTTAACAATGTTAGTGTTATTATTTGCAGTTTTTTTTCTGATGTTTTTTGACATGTTTTTGGAATATTCAAAACATATAACTCTATATTATGGTTGTTTATATGTCGATGAAACGGTCGGCTAAGTATCTGGATTTCTTTTGAAAGGTGAATAAAGACATGGTTACTGGAATCTAACTTTCTAGTGTGTATTTATACAAGCTCTGGTGTTTAAAAATTAACATCAATTAGGCTTAAACCTTGACAGTCTGACTATTAATAAGAAACACGTACACACACACACACACACACATATATATATATATATATATATATATATATATATATATATATATATATATATATATATATATATATATATATGTATTGTATTAGTTTCTCTAGATGTAAATCCGTTGAAACTCAAGTGTTTATAAAAAGTGCTCAGTAACAAATAGAGCTGTTTATAAGTATAAATTTGTATTTATACAAACATTATTGGTTACATATGTGCATACATGTTTAGGTTGCACTTTTCACATGAAAGTCAACCTCATCCTTGGTCTGATGAGGTTGACTTTCTGTGAAAAGTGCAACCGAAACATGTATGCACATATGTAACCAATAATGTTTGTAGAAATAAAAAAAATATACTTATATATATATATATATATATATATATATATATATATATATATATATATATATATATGCGTGTGTGTGGGGGGTGCGTTCTGTTTTCCAATTGATATATCTGCAAGAACTCAAAGTTTAGAACAACATAGAATATCATCTTTCTTGTCTTCATTTTTTTAAAAGAGAAATAGTTATTTGAAGCAGATCCGCAAATAGCACACACCCATTTATGTCAAGATGTTCTGCGAGCTGAATAAGTAAAGGTTAAAGCCATTTCCTGATAAGAAGGGACTCATCACAATGCCTACTTTTGTGAAATGAAGGCAAAAGAAAATCAATAAATCACGGTTTATTTACTTTATATTTATATCAAAAGCGCCACTTATTGGAGCTTGGGCGGAAGTCTGCTTTACTTACCACTTCCTGTCGACCGAAATATATGCGGAGAACAAATAATTCGTTAGATGTTAGTAGAATAAATTAATAAATCGTTACATCATATCTATATTACAAATGCACTATGAGAGTGCACACCACCGCTTTTTTAGTAATATCACCTGGGATAAGTCTACTTGATGTTATAATATTGTCTAAGTGTGAGGTCGTGTGAGTCTGCACCACTAATCTCTTCAAGTTTTACCAAACAAGCAGTTCTGAATTGAATACACGATTAACTTTTGAGAAAACAATAAACATGATAACATAAATGGAGTAAAAATAAATATAAATCCGAAAAAATAAAAATAACTTTCATTTTATTTCGGTTCTTTATCCCCACTTCTCCCCCTGACGTTGCTGCTATTCAATGGTTTCTAAAATGACGTTTATTGTATCCATAAATAACGTCTTCTCGTGTGTTTCTAGTTCTTCATTGCCCACCGAAAAGAAAGTTCATTTGTGTTCTTTTGGAGAATGATATCGCTTGCATGATTTGACGGTTCTTGTAAATTATGGCGTAACTGAGAATATCGAAAACAAACAGAACCAAATAATAAACAAAAAAAGTTAGGAGAATTAGAACACGATTGTGACTATGTGTATGAGGGGTAGAAATATATTCGACGGGTCTAGAAAAAAGCTATTATGAAAGTTTGTTAACCCATTTTGTGAACAATGACAGCGTTTTCCAAGAAGTTGAAGCAAAATCTTAGCTTTCAAGCCAACGTGCTTTATACCAAACAAAATATGATATAATCCACAATAGAAAGTGGGTGATGGCAAAACAGATATCAACGTGGATTTATAACCTGGGCATTCCAAGTTCGAATCCTGTCGGTTCTGTAAAATAGCTTCACTATGGATGTCGTCATCATTAACGGGACCACTCCCGTGAGTACCTAATTCTTAAGAAATGCCGTCGAAACCAATGCAAACAAAAAGAATCAGTTAAAAATCGCACCATAAGAATTTACGTTTTTTATCTGCAATACAATATGAAAAGTTTTATATGCAATAGAATATGAAATGTTTTATCTGCAATAGAATATGAAATGTTTTATCTGCAATAGAATATGTAATGTTTTATCTGCAATAGAATATGAAATGTTTTATCTGCAATAGAATATGAAATGTTTTATCTGAAATAGAATATGAGATGTTTTATTTGCAATAGAATATAAAATGTTTGATCTGCAATAGAATATGAAATGTTTTATCTGCAATAGAATATGAAATGTTTTATATGCAATAGAATATGAAATGTTTTATCTACAATAGAATATGAAATGTTTTATATGCAATAGAATATGAAATGTTTTATCTGCAATAGAATATATGTTTTATCTGAAATAGAATATGAGATGTTTTATATGCAATAGAATATGAAATGTTTTATCTGAAATAGAATATGAGATGTTTTATTTGCAATAGAATATGAAATGTTTTATCTGCAATAGAATATGAAATGTTTTATATGCAATAGAATATGAAATGTTTTATATGCAATAGAATATGAAATGTTTTATATGCAATAGAATATGAAATGTTTTATCTGCAATAGAATATGAAATGTGTTATCTGCAATAGAATATGAAATGCTTAATCTGCAATAGAATATGAAATGTTTTATCTGCAATAGCATATGAAATGTTTAATCTGCAATAGAATATGAAATGCTTAATCTGCAATAGAATATGAAATGTTTTATATGCAATAGCATATGAAATGTTTTATCTGCAATAGAATATGAAATGTTTTATCTACAATAGAATATGAAATGTTTTATCTGCAATGGAATATGAA
The DNA here is from genome assembly GCA_963556195.1 of Sepiola atlantica. NCBI lineage: Eukaryota > Metazoa > Mollusca > Cephalopoda > Sepiida > Sepiolidae > Sepiola > Sepiola atlantica. Next base: position 48,134,198 of record OY744548.1, read on the forward strand.
ATGTTTTATCTGCAATAGAATATGAAATGTGTTATCTGCAATAGAATATGAAATGCTTAATCTGCAATAGAATATGAAATGTTTTATATGCAATAGCATATGAAATGTTTTATCTGCAATAGAATATGAAATGTTTTATCTACAATAGAATATGAAATGTTTTATCTGCAATGGAATATGAAATGTTTTATATGCAATAGAATATGAAATGTTTTATCTGCAATAGAATATGAAATGTGTTATCTGCAATAGCATATGAAATGTTTTATCTGCAATAGAATATGAAATGTTTTATCTGCAATAGAATATGAAATGTTTAATCTGCAATAGAATATGAAATGTTTTATCTGCAATAGAATATGAAATGTTTTATATGCAATAGAATATGAAATGTTTTATCTGCAATAGAATATGAAATGTTTTATATGCAATAGAATATGAAATGTTTTATATGCAATAGAATATGAAATGTTTTATATGCAATAGAATATGAAATGTTTTATCTGCAATAGAATATGAAATGTTTTATATGCAATAGAATATGAAATGTTTTATCTGCAATAGAATATGAAATGTTTTATATGCAATAGCATATGAAATGTTTAATCTGCAATAGAATATGAAATGTTTTATCTGCAATAGAATATGAAATGTTTAATCTGCAATAGAATATGAAATGTTTTATCTGCAATAGAATATGAAATGTTTTATATGCAATAGAATATGAAATGTTTTATATGCAATAGAATATGAAATGTTTTATATGCAATAGAATATGAAATGTTTTATCTGCAATAGAATATGAAATGTGTTATCTGCAATAGAATATGAAATGTTTTATCTGCAATAGCATATGAAATGTTTAATCTGCAATGGAATATGAAATGTTTTATATGCAATAGAATATGAAATGTTTTATCTGCAATGGAATATAAAATATTTTATCTGCGATGGCATATGATATGTTTTATCTGAAATAGAATATGATATGTTTTATATGAAATAGAATATGAAATGTTTTATATGAAATAGAATATGAAATGTGTATCTTCAATAGAATATAAGATGCTTTATCCGCAATAAAATGATATGTTTTATCTGCAAAAGAATATGCAATTTTTAATCTGCAATCGAATATTGTAATATTTATCGGCAATAGAATATATACATTATTTATCTTCAATAAAATATAAAATGTTTTATCTGCAATCGTATTTCTTATTTTTCATCTGCAATAGAATATGAAATGTTTTATCTTCAATAGAATATAAAATGTTTTATCTGCAATAGAATTTAATTTTTTTACCTGCAATTGAATATGAAATATTTTATCTATAATAGATAATGAAATGTTTTTTTTGCAATAGGATATGAAAATTTTCATATGCAATAGAATATTAAATGTTTTATCTGCAATGAAATATGAGATGTTTTATTTGCAATAGAATATAAAATGATTTATCTACAATACAATATGAAATTTTTTATCTGTAATGATATATTAAATGGTTTATCTGCAATCGAATTTAAATTTTTTTATCTGCAATTAAATATGAAATGTTTTATTTGCAATAGAATATTGAATGTTTTTTCTTGAATAAGAATTCGAATTGTTTATCCGCAAACAAGCATTAAATCTTTTATCTGCAATAGTATATTAAATGTTTTCTCTGCAATAAAACATGACATTTTTCATCTGCGATAGAATTTTCTTCATTTTTATCTGCAATAGAATGTGAAATATTTCATCTGCAATAAAATATGAGATGTTTTATTTGCAATAGGATATAACATATTTCATCTGCAATACAATATAACATATTTTACTTGCAATAGAATATAAAATGATTTATCTGCAATAGCATAATAAATGCTTTATTTGCAATAGTATATGAAGTGTTTTATCTGCAGAATTTTTTATGTTGATCTGCAATAGAATATGAAATGTTTTATCTGCAATATAATATAAAATGTTTAATTTGAAATAGAATATGAAATGTTTCATCTGCAAGTTAATTTCTTTATTTTCATTTGCAATAGAACATACAATGTTTTATCTGCAACAGAATATACAATGTTTATTCTGCAACAGAATATAAAATGTTTATCTGCAATAGAATATGAAATATTTTATCTGCAATAGAATATAAAATATTTTATCTGCAACATAATTTCTTTATTTTTATCTGCAATAGAATACAAAATATTTTATCTGCTATAGAATATGAACCACTTCATCAATTAAATAAAATTAAGAAATTAAAAAAGTAATAATGATGTTATTCCATTTTCTGCGCACGATATTGATATTTACTGCGGTATTACCATCAAATGACATTAGCGGTCCAACCCGATTTCAAAATATTTGTAACACGTACCATTTGATAAAGAGGTCTTTCCTCGAAATATATGATACAGCACGGTCACACACATTAGATTACTGTGTAGAAGTCTTTACTAGTCAAGTAAATTTTACTATAAAAAGTCACTTGTTTTTGTCTTTCTTCTCAACACCGACATATTTTCAATGTTTTCATTGTGATAACCTTTTCATACCCTCTATATTATATATACATATTACACGCAACGCTTCAAGCAAACTACATCTTCTCATATATATATATATATATATATATATATATATATATATATATATATATATATATATACCTCTACACGTGTTTAGTCGATTGCTGCTAGATGAAGCGAGATTCAAAAGCTAGGCCGCAGTTGTTGACTTTCAGTGCTCTATCAAATATGCCACTCATGGTGGGGAAATTATATAGTATTTAAAGGGGGATTTTTGTTTATTTACATTTTACGATACTGATAACCGAAAGTACTCAATTATTTTTATAGAATAATATTGCATTTATTGCACAAACATTTCCTCCATCTGAGTTTTCTAGCTACAGAGGGCATTACTCTACAATTGGAGCACTCTGGCAGAGGAAATAGTTGTTTTCATTTAGCGTAATGCAATAGTATTTCATAAACAAGAATTGAATTCTATACCGATATAGTGAATGTTTAGACAAATGAAAACAAATTCATTTAAGCAATATAATACCCCCATTCTGTAGTGTATTTGTTAGCTCAGATAGTACCAATGGTCACGGTTGGAGGAGATCTGGCGTCCGGGTTTCGAATCCCTGGGTTTGCTACGTCTAGCCACTGAAGATTTGTGAAATAACGAAACAGTTGTCTGCGCATGACAATATTCTATGAATAGACATAACACATATTATTATGCCAAAGATATATAATCATTATGTAATTACCATTTTTAGTGTTTTGATGTTTATACATCTTATCAATTTGATAGAATTATCTACTTAATTTATCAACCTGTCAGGAAACTTTCACAGAGAAACCTTCTGTGTGAGAAATTGAAGAATTTTGCTTCATTTTTAAAATACTTTAGAACAAAAAGTTAACAATAATGTGAATTGCTGCTTGTCCACTTATCTCTCACTCTATCTATCTTTCTCTTTCTCTCTTGTTTCTATCTCTCTTTCTTTCTCTCTCTCTCTCTCTTTCTCTTTCTCTCTCTCTCTCTTTCTCTCTTTCTCCCTTTCTTACTCTCTTTCTTATTCTCTTTCTTTCTCTCTTTCTCTCTTTCTCCGTATCTTTCTATCTTTCTACTTTTCTCTCTTTCTCTCTATTTCCTCTCTCTCTCTTTCGCGCACTTTCTATCTCTTTTGTTATTCTCCCTGTCTCTATCTTTCTTTCTTTATATCTTATCTCTTTTTCTTTCTTCCTTTCCCTTTATCTCATACACACACACACACACACACACACACACATATATATATATATTCATAATAGTAGGTAATTCAAACTCATATATATACAAAACAAAGAAATTGACAGATTTTTACACTTTTATTGTCATTAAGGTTATGACTACATATCAACACAAACCATTTCATTATCACATCACTACAGTATAAATCTCTATGCATGAGTGGATGAAGTGTGCGAGGTGCACTGAGGAGAAATTCCTACCAGTAAAATACATAGCCCTGTTGTGCTCGCATACCCTTAATGACAATAAAAGTGTAAAAATTTGTGAATTTCCTTGCTTTTGTACATTTAGTGTACATAAATTTTCATCTTAACCCTACCAAGGGCATATGATTTCAGTATACTGGCATTTTTCATGGAATGTCACTACTTTTGTAAAGGCTATGCCTCAATACAATGCCTTCTCATAACTGATATAGTTGGTAGTTTCTTCAAATATTCACAGGTAAATATTTTTTTAAATTATGATAAGTGTATATTTACTCATAATACAATTCAAATTAGAACAATTTATTTTCAAACTTTACCATGTATCTATTGCAAACAATAAATGGTGATTCAATCATTTTACAGTCAGTGTGTTTGAAAATTGACAAGGACACAATGCAAAAATATTTAATTTGAATGAAATAAATAAATCAATCATTTTTGGAGCAGGGAGAAATATAATAAAGTTATTCACAATAGTAAACAATAAAATATTCAGTGTACAAAGGAAAACAAAATACAACCTCTATCTGTGCCATAACACAACTGAATTAATCAAATAGCTGATGAGATATAGAAGAAAGTGTATGTGGACTAGTCATTTTTTAAGGTTTGTTGAAAATTTCTGAGAAACTACGGTATATTGGTAAACTGAAATTAGAAAGCCATCAACTAGAGCGCAGAGCCTCTATCTCGACCAAAAATCAGGTGAATCCATCAAAACGTTGATGAGATACAGAATAAAGTGTATGAATACTGGTAATTTTTAAGGTTTTTTGGAATTTTCTAGGAAACTAAGGTATATGGTAAACTGAAATTAAAATGTCATCAACTAGACCATAGAACCTCTACCTCTGCCAAAATTCAGCTGAATCCATCAAATAGTTGATGAGATACAGGGTGGTTCGTACGTACGTACGTACGTACACACATATGACATGATTTAATGATTGAACTTTCTGGATCTCTGGGTTGCATTGACTAATGATGCTGAAATTCTACACACTTATAGAACCTATCAAATAAAAATTTTGTGCAAAGTTTTAACTAATTTGGTTTATTGGTTTTTGAGTTATGATTGATCAAAGAAATAAGATTTCCAGCATAGGCCATTCGTGAGTCTATTAAGAGATAGAGCGCTCTCGCGCCTCTCTTGATAGTAAACCCTAACCAAATATTCAAAATAACATAGTATTCGTAGCACAAATAAGATCCCTTCGACACGGCTATCCATTACCTCTAGTAACAACACTTAGCTGGATACTCCACCAGACTAGATGAATTCTTGTCTTGGAATCCGGTAAGACCAACAGCCCACAAGAAAGATATGCTATAATATAGTTAACAAGTCAATTGAGGAGAGGAAAATTAATGTTCTTAACTTCTTTACTAACTCAACGTTTGACAGGTAAAGGAAGGATTTAATGGAATATTCGAATATCTATGTATCTCATCTAGAGATCAAGTGTTAGCCCCACGGAGGGGCCTCGTTGATTTTCGAGAACTTCGACTGAAGTAACATGAAACAAAACAAATATGCATAATACATCCAAATTTGTATGATTTTCTTTTATTTTTCTCTCTTTCTTAAACTGCATTACAACTATAAGTTCACAAAAATGTGCTGCGTCTTTACTTTGCTCTGCCTATCTCCTCTCCCCCTTTCTATATCTCTCTCTTTCAGTCTTTCTCTTTCTCATTCTCTATTTCTACTTCTCTTTGTCTCTTTCTTTTTCTCTCTCTTTTTCTTTCCAATCTTTTTCTTTACCCCTCTTTCACCCTATCTTTCTCTCTATCTTTCACTCTCTCTTCCCCTCTCTTTCTTTCCCCTTCTTTCGTTCTCCCATTCTCTATCCTTCTCCCATTCTCTATCTTTCTCTCTTTCTCTCTTACATTATATTAGCAACCGGTAGATTACGTCATAGGTTGTATAACCTTTCACTCTTCATTTTTTTCTAGATATCTATAGGCTTTATTTATGCCTCGCCAATAGTTAACTAACTCACTATTTAAAACATTGTTTTGCCCTAACTCAAATCATCTGCTTAGATTATAATAAAGTGAAGTGATTTCCGTGCCCGTCTACGTTGCTTCGACCATTTTCTAATATTTCTTGTAATCATTTAGAGAAAGTGTGAGATTTTTTTGCTAGCGTAATCATCTAATTTACGTACGTGTGTCTGTACATAGCACAGAAAGGCATATAACTTCGATGGCAAAATAACAAGCCGATTTACTTCCATATATAATATTTTTACATCATGATAATATTTCTATATAATAATAATAATAATAATAATAATAACAATAATAATAATAATGATAATAAAAAATATCATTATTATTATATTATTATTACTACTACTACTACTACTACTACTACTACTACTACTACTACTAATAATAATAATAATAATACTAATACTACTACTACTAATAATAATATCTAATTTTTAAAAAATCTACCTTGACAATAACCTTCCAGACTGAGAAATCTGTTTTGAAATGTCCTCTAGTTAAAAATGCCATTAATAATTTTGAAAGTTTCAAAGAAATCATTCTAGTAAAGTAGTTCAGCCTTTTTCCCACTGTAATTTACTTTATACTTTTTTTTTATTTGTTGTGCCTTTTTTGTGTGCATTCCAGTCTCTCGTTTTCAATGTTGTTGATTGTTTGCGTATTGTATACGCTGATGTGTTTTATGTACAAAAAGCTTAAACGTAAACGATTAATTAACGACGTAAGAAACAATTCACAAATAATAACAACATTAAAAAATCAGAGTGAATGAACAATACACATGAAGAAAGCGGTGTTAAATATTGGTAAGTAGAATATATTTTACAAATGGATTTAGTATTATGTTGTAAACAGCATATGGTCTAGAGAGATGTTATGATGAGGTTACGTAGTTGACCAACCAAGAAATAAACTGGGTTTTCATGAGAAAGGAAGTTATAATAATTAGTCGAAAATGATGTCATACAGACGATGGAGAGAATGACTGTTGCTAATTTTGAGACTTTCGATGAGAGAAGACTTTTTTAAATTGTCTGACAAAGCGTTAAATAAAGTAGACATGACCTTATAAAATAAGTCTCTCTCTTTATTTCAGGCTCTTCTTCCTCCTCTTTGACTTTGCAGCTCGCTGGACGATAAAATTGCGGCAGATATGACTAAATCATTCATGTTCTAAGATTCGGTGTTGAATTAATTAATTAAATAATTAATGTTATATTATGTTAGCTGGCTTCAATTACAGTAACGAAATTGTCATTAATAATAATAATAATAATAATAATAATAATAATAATAATAATAATAATAATAATAATAATAATATCATTATTATTATTATCATTATTATTATTATTATAATTAATAATAATAATAATAATAATAATAATAATATCATTATTATTATTATCATTATTATTATTATTATAATTAATAATAATAATAATAATAATAATAATATCATTATTATTATTATCATTATTATTATTATAATTAATAATAATAATAATAATAATAATAATAATAATATCATTATTATTATTATCATTATTATTATTATTATAATTAATAATAATAATAATAATAATAATAATAATAATAATAATATCATTATTATTATTATCATTATTATTATTATTATAATTAATAATAATAATAATAATAATAATAATAATAATAATAATATTAATAATAATAATAATAATAATAATAATAATAATAATAATAATAATAATAATAATGATAATTATGTACATGGACGACCCGCAAAAAGCAAAAAAGAACTGGAAAAGCTGATAAATACAACCAGAATCTTTCAAATTGAATTCAGAATGGAAAAGTGTGCACTACTAGTAAAAGGTATAAACACATGGACGCTTCAGAAGACTGACAAAAGAAGAAACTAACGAAAATATCTGGGCATGGTTAAGAAAAGGACACTTGAACAGAGAAACAGAATCTTTACTGATGGCTGCACAGAACAATGCAATTAGGACAAACTACATTAAAGCTAAAATAGATAAAACTCAGGAAAACCGAAACAAATACACGGAACTAGCCAAAGAACCGAAAGGAATATGGAGCATGAAGAAAGTTAGTATAATACCAATAATCGTAAACGTACTAGGAACAATCCCCAAAAATTGGAAAAGAGACTGGGAGAAATTGGAATCAAAGGGATCATTGAAACTATACCAAGGACGGCAATGATCAAAACGGATGCAATCTTAAGAAAAATCCTCTAATGCGTAAACCAACCTGCATAAGCTACGAAGTGTCACATGGAATCTACAACAGGAAGAAAATAAAACCACAGAAAAAACACCACATCACAAAGGAACAGAAAATACAAGAAACATCACTTTATGACCCCCCCCCAATAAACTACACCGGCCCTTGCTGACACGACACAAAAATGAACCAATGAACAGAAATAGCAAGAAACACCAAAAGCTCCCCCGTTCCCCCTCCCCCAAAAAATTATTAAATAAAATTTAAAAAAATTTAAAATAAATTTAAAAAATGGTACCAACCTAAGCTGACACCACACAAAATATTTGCATAGGGTCGAGGAGGATGAGAAGACCGAGGAGGGACAGCACAAACCAGACCTCCACTGGAAGTGCAGAGAGTGCTGGGACCTTGGGAAGGCTTATTGCCACCAAAATCTCAGAGAAGACCAATGGTCCTTACCAGCGAGAAATCAATTGTAAACGGATGTTGCGATACTGCAAAGAATAAAGTAAAATAAATACCTTTGAAGCATTTAAAGATGCGATATCAATTTTAAAAGTAAAAATAAATCGAAACCGATTTTTGTTTCTTTTTATGAACTTTCATTTTCTTTTAGTTAAAAAAAATAACTTTAAATTATATATATATATATATATATATATATATATATATATATATATATATATATATATATGATGAATCAAAAAAGATTAAGATGACTAAAAAAAACGAAGAAAAAAGGGAATAACTGAGTCAAGCAACAAAGGACTGTCAGTGGAAATATATATTTTAATGCAGGAATATTTAGATTAATAATTATAGCGGATGATGAATGATTAGAAATACAAATAGCTAAAAGAGTAAGATACATATATGCTACCACATGAAATTATATATATATATATATATATATATATATATATATATATATATAATGTAGATAATGACTAGTGATTGTAATTTTAGCTTTGATCGCCTAGTTTTTAATTTTTTTAAAAATGTTTTTGTAAAATTAGTACTGATAATACCCACACCAAAAAATAAATGCATAGGACCACTTTGGTGTTAGCTGAAACAATTGTATGCTGAACGAAAAATAAGGTTTATGAAGTGAGGTGAATCTGTCCTTTATAACATCGAAATTGTATTTAAAAAATATTGAATATATATATATATATATATATATATATATATATATATATAAGAGGGTCGGGGAGCGATTAAAAATATGAATGAACTAAAAAAACACTGTTTTTTAATCTGGGTCCGCCTTAGCGCGAAACTTATTGTACCATGTTGGTTTGATCTCATCGTCGTGTAACTTTAAATAGTAAATATTATGCTCTTATTATTAAATTATCAAGCACTCTGTTGGATTTCTTTCTACCAAACAAAACCAAAAATTATATATATATATATATATATATATATATATATATATATATATATATATATATATATATATATCCACATAAAATATATATATATATTTTTTATGTATCAATTTTCAGTATTTACTTCAATAGTGAGTAGAGCTATGTCGTAAGTTATGAAAATATATTTATGGCAATTAATCTACACAGAGGATTCCTCATTTTAGTCTGACGATTCCCTATGTTGATGAAACGCGGAAGCCTCTGTGTAGGTTAATTGCCATGAATATATTTTCATAACTTACTATATTGTGTCATTAATTGCTAGAGGAGAACCCGAACGAGAATGCTCAATTACTTGTGCAATAGCAAACTTGTTTAAATACAATAGTTTCATCTTTCGTCAATTCCTTCGCTAGTCGATGTTTTCATAGCGTTATGTTTCCAGTTTACCGCGAAACCGAAGGTATCGATGGAAGATTACGCTAAATTATTATGTCAATTAAAAAATATAAATGTACCTTCATCATTTCACGCAAAAGTAAAACACGTGCATTTTTCTAGACTCGGGGATGAAACCATTTCAGGTGGTGATAGGGTGAAGCGAGAAAGCAAGTAGCAAGTCTGACAACAACCTAAAACTTACTTTGCCACCCAAAATCAATTCGGAAATAAATCCTTCACTCTATAATAAAAAAGTCAACGGTGGCTGTTTCTTTTTCTTTAGATCATCAGAAATGATAATAATAATTTATATATGAGAAATGAAATTACTGAGCCAAATCTTATGATTGTATATAAAGACGAGCAAATACATGTTCTCTCCGGTCACATATTTTTACTTAGCTGGGAGGATGTCATGATGAACAAACTACATACACTGACAATCAACGTAGGAGGTAATGCCTGGTATAATGGCATTGTTACAACAGAACATATACTACAATACCCACTCCAAAATAGAGGAGGTAAAACCTGGGAGGATCTTTCTCATAAAAAGAGAGCGAAGAACAGAAAAGAGACTACACTACCTTCACAACCCACCACCCCAAAAACAATGGAGTACCTGGGAAGATGGTCTTATTAAGACATAACTTTATTCGAATTCTAATCAAAATCCATTCCATCATTTCTATTTTAGAAAATGTCTAAAATTAAAGCTTAAGGTGTCTAAAAAGAAATTGAAATGCAGGGAATCTTGCTTCATTGGTGTCGAATAAATATAGATTAAATTCAGTGCAAATCTGATATACAATACTTTTTAAATACGAGGTTGTATCTATATGAAAAATACTTCAAAGAAACTGAAATTTGGAGAATATTAATTAATTCGTGTATTTTACCTATTGGTAAAATTTCACAAAAATCGAAGGTATCTGAATTTTTAAGAAGATCATCCAACGCCTTTTTATCTCCTTTCCACAAAACTAAAGTAAAAAAAATATAGTCCATATTACACACCCTTACACATAACAGCTGTGTTAACAGATTCATGGAGATAGGTTTATTAGTTTAGGAATGAATCCTGTACATACAAATTTATAAACATACCTAACTTTATATATATCTATATATATGTATGTATTTATTTATATATATATATATATATATATATATATATATATATATATATATGTAGGTGTACATTGAGCTTGCAATTAGAAACAATTTTGAATATTATTGAGAGTATATACTTAAATATATATTTTTATCCATGTATATATATATATATATATATATATATATATATATATATATATATATATATATATATATATATATAATATATATGTATGCGTATGTGTCTTTGAGACGGACACATATTTGCCAATAGGTGCAGAAAAAACAGACTTTTTATCTATCCCGTACATTGATCGTGTTTTCGCAGTCCAACATTTGTTGTTGTTTTTTTCTCTTAAAGGTTGGTATCTCTCGTATTTTCGATTGGAGCTTTAAAAAAATATTATTTTCTTACCTCAATACACATTTTCTCTTATCTCAGATTTTTTTGCGTCGTTTCAGATTGAAATGTAATAACTCTTATTTGTTTCTTGCCTTTTTCTGGAGAGTGTCTTGATAGTTTGGCTTTTTCAATTCTTGTGGAAGGTCATGAGCACAAATCAGTGAAAATTGTCTTCATTGAATATAATTCGCTCGTTGACCTGCGTTACTAGAACTTTTAAAAAATCGAAATGAAAACGCCGAATTTTTGTCAAAATGTTGGAATTAAAACAGATTTCTACAATAAAGTAAATTCATACGAATCAGTATTGTACGACTTTTGAGCCTCTTTATTCTATTGTTGGCATTGGTTTCCCTGGTTCTTCTTGAATCAGGAACTTAAAAGAATCGACCCTACGAAGCTTGCCAACATCCATAAGTGAATAGGGGTTACAGAACTAACTGGATTCGAACTTGGCACACCCAGATCTCCAGTCTTTCATCAATGTCACCTCCCAGTTTCTATTTAAAAGATGAATGATGGTCTATTAAGAATATTATGAATATTAAAAATCAGCTATTTCTCTCTATATACAGTTTGCTATATATATATACATATATATATATATATATATATATATATATATATATATATATATATATATATGTGTGTGTGTGTGTGTGTGCCGGAAACACAACTGAACTATTGAACCGATCATTATAAATTATGCCACATATATTTTCGGTAACACGGTAAGTAACGTGGGTACACTACTGTTTTTATCCTTTAGGATGTGTACACCCCCATAAGATAAAAATTATTGAGATACAAACGAATTCATAAAGAAAAGAATTGCCCTACGTCAGATTTTGAGTTATATTATGTAATAAAATATGAACTGGACCGATGCACTTGAGTATGCGTCAATAATCTGTATGTGAACGTTGAATTATGAGACACGTATTCTAAGCAATATGGTAAGTAGCGTTAGTACATAAATATTTATTTTTGTAAACTTTGTCATTTACAGGGATGGGAGTGAAACCGCACCCACGCCCTTTCAATATAATACAAACATTAAATTAAAAAGTAATGTTTAGTAATACTTGCATACGTGAAGCGCTGGGCATGACAGAAACCATCGAAGATGTGGTGTCGGCTATAAAGCTTCTATGGTTTGGTCATGTTGCTAGGAGTAGTGAGATGATAAAAGTCAACTACAGAAAAGACTTCTCAAATGCAATACCAAGAGGACGGCCACCAAAAAGATGGTCCGACAGCATTAGGGAACAGTGCGGCGTTCATCTTCAAACAGCTGAGAAATAGGCAATTCGGAGACAGAATTTTGTGTTCAATACAGCGAGGGGGCGTTAAGTCCTGTGCGATTAAAGTAAAGTAAAGTAAAGTAAAGTAATATAAACACACACACACACACACACACACACACACATATATATATATATATATATATATATATATATATATATATATATATATATATATATATATATATGAAGCAATCCAACAAAAGATATAAGCGTCAACTAATATCTTATAATTAGTGAATAGTGAAATTAGTGAAATAATAATACAAATAATACATTATGTATATATGTATATATATATGTATTATTTTGATTGATTTATTTATCATTAACATTGAATATGGACACATTTCGCGACTGGATAACTTTGCCGGCCCCTTCAATTTCACATATTTGGACTGCTGTTTGTATCTTGGAGTAATGTCCTTCCTGATTATGCTTCTCAACTTGTATGACCTGGATGGACTGTATGGATTCAACAAAAGTATGTTTTTGGATTGATATGTTTGATGTTATGTATTTTTATATATTTGTGTATATAATTTTATATATTTTCAAAGCGTAATTTTATTGCCTGTAGTAGTATAACTGCGGTAATGGTCCTCTGAAGAGAAGAATTATCTTTGAAAACTCATGAGCTAAGGACTTAAGGATGCTTTGCATGAACTTTGAATTCTAATCAAATTTGATTGACACCTTATTTTATTACTTCATTTTATATTATAATATATATATATATATATATATATATATATATATATATATATATATATATATATATATGCAAAATGAATTAAAACATGATTTCTTTATACTTCAGTGTAAAGTCTCATAAATTCAAGAGTTAGCCCCTGACTGGGACTAACACTTGATCTCTGTATGAGATACATAGACATCCGAATGTTCAACTACATTTTTCCTTTACCTCTCTAAAGTAAAGAAGTGAAGAACGTTAATTTTCATCTCCCACATAACCAATTAACTATGTTATAGTACACCTTTCTGGTTGTCTCCTCGTTTTACCAGATTCCAGAAGAAGAATTTATCTGGTCCGATAGAGATCCAGCTAAGTGCTGTAACTTGAGTTAACATCACTAGGAGAAGGTGCACCATTCCTCCTATGAGCTACTGTATAGCCGTGTCGATGGGATCTTATTTGGGCTTGGAATACTATGTTATTTTGAATATTTGATCAGGGTTTACATGTCGGGTGAAGTATCCTCATGCCAGGTTCTCCTGAAAAACCCTTGTACATAGAGACTGAAGACACTCGAGGATTGTGTCTGTTGGTAATTCAAAATCTCGATCGATCGATCGATCGATCGTGAGTAAAGTGATATGTTATGTCGGAATTGACGGAGCAAATTTTGATATATTTCCAGGATAAGCTTTTAAAATAGTTAGCCAGCCAAATGTAGCTGGCCAAATACGAAGCTAGGTTCTCTGGGGGTCATGGCACCATAGACGAATGCAAGTGCAGACTAGTGATTGGACGATTCCAATATTTTTCTTGATACCAATACAATTACCGATTCCGATTAATTTTAAATTTCTAAATATTCAATTATAGAGTTGTTGTGTTTTTATTTCCGGATTATCGTAAAAACGCTTATAATATGTGCATATATTTTCGTAAAAGTAAAATACACGGGGGGGGGGGGATACGTAAATTACAAGAGTAGATTTTTCTAACTTTTTTTCTCAAATGTTTTCCTTGTAATTGATTATTGAAAATATTGAAGCAACTCAAATTTATTCATCAATTTCATGTGCGATTTTTAACATAAATTAGTTATTTGATCTATAGAATTTAGTTTCCTGGTAGTTTAACATCAATAAATATTTATCAGTTTTTCATCAGTACCAACAATGGAAAATAAAATGTAAAATATCAGCAAAAAATTATAAAAACATTTTTTGGAATCGAATTTTTCCGCTTCCAAAATCTCCAAAAGTTCCGCTTATTCTTATTCTCAATTCCGATTCCAATTAATCGTTCCAACGCAAGTTCAAACTTTGTCTATCATACGTATTAACTAGATCAACATTTAATTCTGAAAGCAATTCCTCATGTATTATGTAACACCGGTATAGATTCTTTTTTTTGCCCTTGTGTTATAATAGATATTATACTCATTGATAGCGTTCTTAATCGTCATCTGCACAATAGTAAAACTCCCTGCTTAGATATCTGATCAATTACACAATTACACAATTACACAATTACACAAGCTTAAACTAGATTATTAAGAGCCCAAAACACATTTTCTGATCCAACGACCTGAAAAAAAATCAGTTATATACAATATGTATTCATGCTTATAATTAAGGTTTAATTATTTATAATCATATTATTACTATTTTACATTTAGACGTGAATTGTTTGGAATTTAACGTTTCAAATTTGAAATTATGGAAGGATGATGTTGTCAGACGTGACAAGCAAGTTCAGTAAGGTTTTCATGAAAAGTAGAATCCAAGGCATTTTACAAAATTATAAAAACTAATCTGAATCTAAATAGTAGTTAATTACAATAAACATCCAGAGTTTGACCTCAGAGGTCACGGATCGTCCGGTTATATTGTAAATTCCGTTTTAAAATAGTTCATATTTGGTTTTGGCAAGTGAAGAAATAAAAGTTTTCATTAATTTTTGTCCGATATTTTATCATGCGTAATTACCATTCTTTGCATGTGTTGTCTTTGGATTGTAACGGAATTGCCCCTGTGGATGTTATTGGTAATACTATTTATGATAATAATAATGGTCCATTTTAGCTGTTACGATGACGAAAGCTGGGTTTATAAAAAATGAGAATTTAGGTTGAGTTTAGAATTTAGAGATAAATGCGCTTTATGAATTCGAAATTGTTTTGCCACATGTTGAGTAGTTGGTTGATTTTAAAAGTAAACAATTGTCATTTGTGGTTAAGTTAAAGAATGCGCGAAAACAAACAATTTGGATATATGCTATTGGAGGAATTGAAAAGCGTTAGAACAAGGGTTATCTGGTGATAACTCTTGTTCTAACGCTTTTCAATTCCGAGGGCGAGGACGTTGTGTGCGCTTGCTCGCCTGGTGGATTTCGACGAGGTATAGATTAGACGAGGGTGAGAAAATATATAATGTCGATATTATAGCAGCAATGGCATTAAGCGGTGAAAATTCATGTGTTGTGTCTTAGAGTCTTCATTTGTGAACCAATATGCGGAAGATGATTCTTCAAAAAAAAAAATGCTAAAAGAATTCGCCAACGGAAGAAGGACAAGTAAGTGTGTTTTATTTTCAGACTTATGTAACTTGGTATGCTCAACGAAGTTTTTTCACTCTATGACACATAAATATAAAAAGCAACGTCACGCCTAATCAGTTCAGAAACTTGAAACACTTCTGCATGTGATGCTTCAGCAAATAAAAAATAGGGCCTACTACGTTACACTATTGTGGATATTCATTTCGGTAGATGTGCACTCGTGTTTTTACAGAGCTCGGGATTCGTCTCCGTGTTGATCCCTATTTAATCATTTTCTTATAAAAATTAATTTAACAAAACAATATTTCAATCGGCTCACAATCATATCTTATCTTATTGGACATCATCGGCGTCGTGCGTGTCTCGTGCTATCCGGCGGATCTGGTGACAATTTTGTTGCTGTAATTGAAAGCCATCTGACATAATATAACATTAATTATTTAATGAATTAATTCAACACCGAATCTTAAAACATGAATGATTTAGTCATATCTGCCGCAATTTAATCGTCCAGCGAGCTGCAAAGTCAAAGAGGAAGAAAAAGAGACTGAAATAAAGAGAGAGACTTATTTTATAAGTGCATGGCTACTTTATTTAACGCTTTGTCAGACAATTTAAAAAAGTCTTCTCTCATCGAAAGTCTCAAAATTAGCAACAGTCATTCTCTCCATCGTCTGTATGACATCATTTTCGACTAATTATTCTAACTTCCTCTCTCATGAAAACCCAGTTTATTTCTTGGTTGGTCAACTACGTAACCTCATCATAACATCTCTCTAGACCATATGCTGTTTACAACATAGTACTAAATCCATTTGTAAAATATATTCTACTTACCAATATTTAACACCGCTTTCTTCATGTGTATTGTTCATCCACTGTGATTTTTCAATGTTGTTATTATTTGTGAATTGTTTCTTACGTCGTTAATTAATCGTTTAAGTTTAAGCTTTATGTACATAAAACACATCAGCGTATAAAATACGCAAACAATCAACAACATTGAAAACGAGAGACTGGAATGCACACAAAAAAGGCACAACAAATTTAAAAAGAGTATAAAGTAAATTATAGTGGGAAAAAGGCTGAACTACTTTACTAGAATGATTTCTTTGAAACTTTCAAAATTATTAATGGCATTTTTAACTAGAGGACATTTCAAAACAGATTTCTCAGTCTGGAAGATTATTATCAAGGTAGATTTAAACATCTAGATATTATTATTATTGTTAATAATATTATTATTATTTTTTGCTAATAGAGTAATATAATTTGGGGCATACGACATAATCATGCTGAGACACCAGTTCTCGTTAGATCCCTAGAGATAAGCGACGCTGAGCCTGGTCATTACCAGATGAGTGACCAGACGCTATATGTGTTCTCCGCCTATCTCGGCATTGTTTCGAGTCGTCCCGGGGTTCTTCTTGCCACTGGAATCAAGCAGTGCCGACTCAAGAGATTTGCGGTTGAAGAATTGTACAAGCCTTGCGTCTCAATTACACGTGCAGCCATCTTCACAGAGCGTATCCATTGTCTCTCAAAACTGAACGAAGGCCATGATGCTGATATTTTGGATCAAATTGTCAGATCTGATTGACAATATCAATTGAGTAAAACATTTTAAGACTGAATTAGAATGAATTCAGAAATAATGGTAGAAAAATAATTATAGGGTCATTTTTTGGCGAACAATCGCATGGAATATTTCACAGAATTTGAACGGTATATATATGTCAATATTTGTTTATAATCTAAATAATGCATTGCCAACCTTTCTTCATGCGCGGGCTAGATTAAGTTTCCTCAGCCTTAACACGAGCTAGAGTGCTACTAGACTATGCATATGCACTTACACATGACCGAGGCTAGGGCTAGGGTTAGAATTAGGCAATGAAAGATCCAAAAGAATTTCTAAAAATACATTTGCTCTGACTTTCAGTTGCTATATTTTAACTCAAGGCGAGACTCAAACTTGCTGTAGTATATTAGCGGTGTTTCAGATAATCCCTTTGGATTTTAACAAATATTTTCCTGAAAACATCATCCTTATCAAAGGTATTTGTGATCCGCAGAAAAAGTCTTCGTGTACCGGATTTTGCTCGTGGGTCTTATTTTGCCTATTGCATGGTCTAAATAATCTGTGTATTTAAAAAAAGTAAGGCTTGGAATGAGGAGAGAGTTAAAGTCATAACAGATATATAATAAACATGGAAAAAACATAACAGTGGATGAAGAATACATCTGAATATTGTCGAATGTGTACATAGGCCGAAACGTCGTGAACATAAATAAGCCAAACAATGCAAATCGTATGTTTATTCAATTTGAACAACCGTTTTATCTTTGTTAGTTGAAATATTTCGAAATTTCTTCAAAGGCAAAGAAGAAAAACGAAACGAATATCTTTGAAGAAATCTAAGCGAATTAGATAAACATTGGCAGAGATTATAAAACATCTTTAAGAGAATGAATGGCAACCGAGTGTAAGTGAGAGATTGAGTGAATGATTGAGTGAGAGATTGAATGAGTAATTAAGTGAGAGATTGAGTGAATGATTGTATGAATGACTGAGTGAGAGATTGAGTGAATGATTGAGTGAGAGATTGAGTGAGTAATTGAGTGAAAGATTGAGCGAATGATTGAGTGAATGATTGAGTGAGAGATTGAGTGACTGATTGAGTGAGAGATTGAGTGATGGGGTTGGAAGGAGGAATAAGATAAACATAAAAAGACAAATAAAAATAGTGAAGTCGAGTTTACTTTCTTCATTAAGTCATAAATTCATTTAGAACTGAAACAAATATTTTTATTTAGAACTCAAGAAATTTTGTTTTATTGCAAGATAGAATATACAGTTCATGAGAGTGAAACCGGCAGATACTTCCGTATTCCGAGTTACTGGTTGCATAGTAATCAGGAGAGAATGCGCTCTTTTTCGGAGCCTACCTCTTCACAGACTTAATGCGCACCACCCCAGCCTCTCACCGATGGGGTTGCCATTTAGTATACGTTACAATTAATTTCACAAGCTTGGATTGTAAGCTTGGTCAGTTTCCCGCGTCAATAGTCTTTCCTATAGTTAACCTGTCTTTCAAATCAGTCATCTTGTCTATTCTAACATGTGAATGGTTTAAAACATAGACTTACAAGTCTCCTTGGCCTTTTGATTATGAGCAAAGCGTAGTATCTGTCCTGATGATACACTTAGTCTTTACTGTGCTCGGTCATTAAATGGGAAGTCCTAAATTGAGGCAATTTCAATTTTTCTTCTAATTCAGAGTGCCCTTTTCGGGAATCTGGATGTTCCCCCATTAAAAACTGACCTTGTGGAGATGCAACTAAATAAGAACCATAGGTTTACAAGATACAACAGCTACATATATTCTTAAAATGCGTCCATTGAATTTATGCGTTTCAAACTTAAGCGTGACAGACTGACGGACAGAGCATTTTATAAAAAAGTGTGGACGAATCTAGAAATTAGGTTTCCACATGAACTGTGACAGACCAATCGAGGGACAGAGACTTTTATAGGGATGCTTGTAGCGGTAGCAACATGGTAGTGCTAGAGCAACCCGGCTAATAAAACTCTGGTAAAAATATAGGAGTCAACATCAGGATCCGTCGTCCTCTGGTCGTCTCTGTCTCTGCACCTGGCAAGCACGGGCATGTCATGCGTGGAACTGTAAATCCAGAGAGGAAAGATAACAACATTTCCTCTGTAAATGGCATTTCTTGGTGTGTTCTTTGTCAAACCTTCTCCGACTTCGAAAGTGCATGATTAGCCTAATGGATACCGTCGCAGATTATGAAATCATTTATGCCGAGTTCAAATTATATCGGATCTATTTGGTTCGATTTAATCGATCTATTTAGGCTGGCTAACAAGATCAACAGGTCTTTATGGCGCTTTTCTTTTGGGAATATCGCAAGTAAAACATTTTCCAACATGGTGTTCGAACTCTTGAGGATTGAAGATCAGAAATGAAATCTACCGAAGTCAATTTGAAGGGTCACATAAAACCTCCAAGAACGACTCCATCAAAGTATTGCCAAAAATGGACGCACACAATTTAAAAATCAATCATCACAAGACTATGATCTATGTACATTTTTATAAATAGAATCCGAGATGTTTTTGTTTTTTTGTAGCCTATTAAAACGCGGGAGATCTTGAGGCCCGCACTCTCTATTCATAGTAACCAACATCAATTAGGAATATTATATTGAGTTGATAGACTGAAAGTGTATCATTCTGAATGTTTATGTGAAAATAAAGGCAACATTAATCAAACGAAAATGTCTCTGTTTCTATGTTGTTAATCTGCAACTAATGTCATTTTGTCATTTTGTCATTTGCAAGGAGATTTAACTTAGATTAACTTATGTGAAAAAATAAGAAACCAGAGAAAATAGGATTTAAAATGTAGCTTAAATGAAAGACAAGTAGAAAAAGAAAACAACATATACAAATCATCTCTCTTTCTCCCCCCTCTTTCTCTATCCTGTCTGTCTGTCTGTCTGTCTGTCTCTCTCTCTCTCTCTATCTCTCTCTCTCTCTCTCTCTCTCTCTCTATATATATATATATATATATATATATATATATATATATACACATAAAGCTCCGTTAAATTAAGCCCTTTAAAGAGATATTAAAATTGATCATTAAAATATTAGCCACGCTGCTAAGTTCTCTTCTTTTAGGAGATCAGAACTTTCTTACTTGTGTTGACATTCAAGATACAAGGCGTATTACTCTTGTATTACAAAGCGTGATAGTCAGGGTATATAATACTTGAATCCGGGATTCGAATCGTTTAACTGGCGGCATTGTTACGCAATTCCATACTGACTAGTGTACAAAACATGAAACGCATATATATGTCTATAGATATTAAATATGTTTATTTATTAATACTGCTTATATATGTGTGTATATACATATATATAATTATTATTAATTGATAAATATTTTTAATACCCTTGTATATATATATATATGGCTGAGGGAACAACAAAGAATCTAATTGGTTAACTAGAAAGCCATGTATATAAAAACCCTGACAAAAAAAACTCCATGCATTTAGCCTGACGATTCCCCCCGGGGATGAAACGCGGGAGCCTCTATGTAGCTTGATTGGCATATATATTTTCATTGCGTACTATATATATATATATATATATATATATATATATATATAAGCAGCATTTTTCTTCTAGACATGTCTGATTGAATAATACAAATAACTACACATTTTCCCTTTGTTCCTTTTGAGTTGCAGAGTGAGTGTTCAGATTTTAGGCTGAAACGGGCTGATGAATTTGCCGTACTGGTTGAGTCCCCTAGTACACTCTCTTTCCTTATCGAACCATCTGCAAGGGGTTAGGTATCGAGTAAGGAACAAAAGCTTTAAAATGATTGTTTAGGTGGGAACCATTAAGATTAGTTGTAGTTTTAATAGAGTATCTGTACTAAATAAATTTTAGGACGTTTACACTGTTTGCGAAATTAATTTGATCAATTGTTGATTTTTTTTAGTTTTTATATGTAGAGCTTCTAATATTTGTAGTTTTTATATGAAGGTCTTCTAATATTTGTAGTTTTTATATGTAGGACTTCTAATATTTGTAGTTTTTATGTGCAGGGCTTCTAATATTTGTAGTTTTTATGTGCAGGGCTTCTAATATTTGTAGTTTTTATATTAAGGACTTCAAATATTAGTAGTTTTATATGCAGGGATTCTAATGTTTGTAGTTTTTATATGCAGAACTTCTAATATTTGTAGTTTTTATATGTATAGTCTTCTAATATTTGTAGTTTTTATAGACAGGGTTTCTAACATTCTTAGTTTTTTATGCAGGGCTTCTAATATATGTAGTTTTTATATCTAGGTCATCTAATATTTGTAGTTTTTATATGTAAGGCTTCTAATATTTGTAGTTTTTATATGTAGGTCTTCTAATATTTGTAGTTTTTATATGTAGGTCATCTAATATTTGTAGTTTTTATATGTAAGGCTTCTAATATTTGTAGTTTTTATATGTAGGGCTTCTAATATTTGTAGTTTTTATATGTAGGTCTTCTAATATTTGTAGTTTTTATATGTAAGGCTTCTAATATTTGTAGTTTTTATATGCAGGGCTTCTAATATTTGCAGTTTTTATATGTAGGACTTCTAATATTTGTAGTTTTTATATGTAGGACTTCTAATATTTGTTGTTTTTATATGTAGGATTTCTAATATTTGTAGTTTTTATATGTAGGACTTCTAATATTTGTAGTTTTTATATGTAGGATTTCTAATATTTGTAGTTTTTATATGTAGGACTTCTAATATTTGTAGTTTTTATATGCAGGGCTTCTAATATTTGCAGTTTTTATATGCAGGGCTTCTAATATTTGCAGTTTTTATATGTAGGACTTCTAATATTTGTAGTTTTTATATGTAGGTCTTCTAATATTTGTAGTTTTTATATGTAGGTCATCTAATATTTGTAGTTTTTATATGTAGGACTTCTAATATTTGTAGTTTTTATATGTAGGACTTCTAATATTTGTAGTTTTTATATGTAGGACTTCTAATATTTGTAGTTTTTATATGTAGGTCATCTAATATTTGCAGTTTTTATATGTAGGACTTCTAATATTTGTAGTTTTTATATGCAGGGCTTCTAATATTTGCAGTTTTTATATGTAGGACTTCTAATATTTGTAGTTTTTATATGTAGGACTTCTGATATTTGCAGTTTTTATATGTAGGATTTCTAATATTTGTAGTTTTTATATGTAGGACTTCTAATATTTGTAGTTTTTATATGTAGGATTTCTAATATTTGTAGTTTTTATATGTAGGACTTCTAATATTTGTAGTTTTTATATGCAGGGCTTCTAATATTTGCAGTTTTTATATGCAGGGCTTCTAATATTTGCAGTTTTTATATGTAGGACTTCTAATATTTGTAGTTTTTATATGTAGGTCTTCTAATATTTGTAGTTTTTATGTGCAGGGCTTCTAATATTTGTAGTTTTTATATGTAGGATTTCTAATATTTGTAGTTTTTATATGTAGGACTTCTAATATTTGTAGTTTTTATATGTAGGACTTCTAATATTTGTAGTTTTTATATGTAGGACTTCTAATATTTGTAGTTTTTATATGTAGGATTTCTAATATTTGTAGTTTTTATATGTAGGATTTCTAATATTTGTAGTTTTTATATGTAGGACTTCTAATATTTGTAGTTTTTATATGTAGGACTTCTAATATTTGTAGTTTTTATATGTAGGATTTCTAATATTTGTAGTTTTTATATGCAGGGCTTCTAATATTTGCAGTTTGTATATGTAGGATTTCTAATATTTGTAGATTTTATATGCAGGTCTTCTAATATTTGTAGTTTTTATATGCAGGGCTTCTAATATTTGCAGTTTTTATATGTAGGACTTCTAATATTTGTAGTTTTTATATGTAGGACTTCTAATATTTGTAGTTTTTATATGTAGGATTTCTAATATTTGTAGTTTTTATATGTAGGACTTCTAATATTTGTAGTTTTTATATGTAGGATTTCTAATATTTGTAGTTTTTATATGTAGGACTTCTAATATTTGTAGTTTTTATGTGCAGGGCTTCTAATATTTGTAGTTTTTATATGCAGGGCTTCTAATATTTGCAGTTTTTATATGTAGGATTTCTAATATTTGTAGTTTTTATATGCAGGGCTTCTAATATTTGTAGTTTTTATATGTAGGACTTCTCATATTTGTAGTTTTTATATGTAGGACTTCTGATATTTGTAGTTTTTATATGTAGGATTTCTAATATTTGTAGATTTTATATGTAGGACTTCTCATATTTGTAGTTTTTATATGTAGGACTTCTGATATTTGCAGTTTTTATATGTAGGATTTCTAATATTTGTAGTTTTTATATGTAGGACTTCTCATATTTGTAGTTTTTATATGTAGGACTTCTGATATTTGTAGTTTTTATATGTAGGACTTCTAATATTTGTAGTTTTTATATGTAGGACTTCTTATATTTGTAGTTTTAATATGTAGGACTTCTCATATTTGTAGTTTTAGTTATTTTCATATTTTAATATGGTTGTATTGTCAAAGAAAAGGTTCTGAAATTGAGAGGGGACAGGAATGTTTACTTTTTAGATGTTGGCTATTGCTCTAGTGTCAGATAGGTATATGGTTAGACGTCTCGAAAGATTTGTAGTAGCAAAGCCTATATATATATATATATATATATATATATATATATATATATATTTATATATAATATGAAACTGAAAGTATACTTTTAGTAGATAGAACATATAGTGAAATGGTTTAAGCTCAATATACGTGATAGAGCAATTATAAAGATAGATGAATGCAGAGAGATAAACATGTACGAATGACAAATTTATTTCAACTTCCATTGGGCAATGCAAGATGTACTCGGTAAAAATATATTTATTATTCTTTTCTTTAAGCCAAGGCTTTTCAAAGATTAAAATGTCATCATCAGAGGAATTACATAGATAGATAAGTTGGCAGTGGAAAAGCCAAAAGCAAGAAGTCAAAATTTGAAAAAATATTAAGTAATGGAGAGTGAGAAAGTACGTGTAAAAAGATATGGGGTCTGTCCAGCTGGTAAATGTCCGTTGATGAGATGTCCAGTGAAAGGAGATTTAAAGATGGAAAAGAAGGGATTTCGTGAAGGCAGCGTAGAAAAGTTCAAGAATGAAGTAAATCCAATTAAGAGATGTTTAGTTCAATCGTAAGTGGAACGCTCTTATTCGGAAGTAATTTTGAGAATTCGGGCCATTTTAAAATACTTCCGTGGACCGAGAATGGAGTTGAAGTCGAACTGTGTACATTAAACGCAGGCAGTGGGAAATTTAAGCAATTCTAAGAAGAGCGAAATCTCTTAGTTGAAAACGAGGCCAAATGAGGAAGAAGGATGGGGGAAGGGATAAGAATAAAACATAAAGGAAAGTAGATGATAGGGTTAGTTGAATGGCTGATGCTGGGAAGGAAGAGAGGGGGATTGTTTGAATACTGTTTATTGCTAGTAAGCAATAAAGTCTGTGCGAGTTGGGGGTGGGGCTATTATAAGCTAAAAACAGAAGTCAAATTCAGGTCATTGAGTGAATATTTCTGAGAGGGGAGGGTTCCGTAATTAAAACGGATTTTGAACTAACTTATATATAATTTTGAAAGTTTAAAAGGGGTTCAGTTGGGAAATTATGGTTCAAGTCAATGGGAACCTGGAATTTACGTGTTCAATATGTGATAATTCGGACAAAAACTTGTGTTTCAGTGTTAGCTGTATAAAGACTTTAAAGAATTCCCAGTTAGTTAAATATTAAATGCATGACTAAATAAGAAACTTTAATGCATAACTAAAATTCGGATTGGGAACATCGTTAGTCTGCTTGCAAAAATTGATTTCTAGTACAAGTATTATGGGGTAGGGTTAGGTTGAATTTTGTAAACTTAAGTGAAGCACTAGTGTGTTGAAATTATAAAAAGATTTTAAGGAGGGACAAATGGACCATTTTAGGAGTAACCAGGGAGCGCAGTTTAAAGGTGAGAGAAATGGAATCCATCAGAAAAATATTGTCGGTAGAGCGAAGCGTATACAGAGTCGTTCTCACTCTCAATTACTTAATATTTTTTTTTACTTTTGAATTTTGGCTTTTCCACTGCCAACTTATCTATCTATGTAACTCCTCTGATGATAAGATTTTAATCTTTGAAAAGCCGCGGCTTATGGAATGAATAATAAACATATTTTACCGAGTACACCTTGCCTTTAACAATCGAAGTTGAAATAAATTTGTCATTCGTACATATTTTCCCTCTCTTCTCTCATCTATCTTTTATATATATATATATATATATATATATATATATATATATATATATATATATATATATATAGATATATATATATATATATATTGTTCATTGTCGGAAACAGTCTCTGAAAGAATATTTAAATTCGTATAAGAGTTTTTCTTATCCAGAACTAAAATCAAAAGGGGGAGCGTGATTATAAGGTGAGATGTTTTAAATACTAATAATCCAAATAAAAAAAATGTATTGATAAGGATGGAAGACATGTGGAAACTTAAATATAATTTCAACGAAACCCTTAAAAAATATATATGTACTTCTTTCTATTCCTTTTAACTGATTATTGCTATAACAAATACAAATAAAGTTATTATTTTTTATCAGTGCACACGGATTTGATGGATACACTATATATATATATATATATATATATATATATATATATATATATATATATATTTAACTAAACATTACTCTGTCCGCTAGGGGATACCTAGGTTTCGTCCATCTGGTCCTCCTAGAATTAGGAAAAATTTCGGTTTCGTCTTTCTTATTAACTTATGCTACAGCTGCAACACACACACAACATCTTGAACACACACACGTAGGTTCATATTGAACCACTCCAAACCAGTTTTTTGACACTTCGTTCCGTTTCTTGATTACATGAGCTGATTTAAATGATTTACTTCAAACTATGATGGCGTTAAAATTAGCATCCGTAACGTTTTTTACAAGCAATTATGTGCATATCATAACACAAAATAACTTGTAGCCATGAATCTCACTTATTGAACGTCTTTAGTTTTATTTATTCGTTTGTTTTCTTAATATACTTGTCGTTTTAGAATGAAAATTAGCATCCGTAACGTTTTTCACAAGCAATTATGTGCGTATCATCACACGCAAAATAACTTGTAGCAATGCATCTCACTAAGTGAACGTCTCTAGTTTTATTTATTCGCTTGTTTTCTTAATGTACTTATCGTTTTAGAATGAAAATTAGCATCCGTAACGTTTTTTACAAGCAATTATGTGCATATCATAACACAAAATAACTTGTAGCCATGAATCTCACTTATTGAACGTCTTTAGTTTTATTTATTCGTTTGTTTTCTTAATATACTTGTCGTTTTAGAATGAAAATTAGAATCCGTAACGTTTTTCACAAGCAATTATGTGCGTATCATCACACGCAAAATAACTTGTAGCAATGCATCACACTAATTGAACGTCTCTAGTTTTATTTATTCGCTTGTTTTCTTAATATACTTGTCGTTTTAGAATGAAAATTAGAATCCGTAACGTTTTTCACAAGCAATTATGTGCGTATCATCACACGCAAAATAACTTGTAGCAATGCATCACACTAATTGAACGTCTCTAGTTTTATTTATTCGCTTGTTTTCTTAATATACTTGTCGTTTTAGAATGACAATTAGAATCCGTAACGTTTTTACAAGCAATTATGTGCGTATCATCACACACAAAATAACTTGTAGCAATGCATCACACTAATTGAACGTCTTTAGTTTTATTTATTCGCTTGTTTACTTAATGTACTTGTCGTTTTAGAATGAAAATTAGCATCCGTAACGTTTTTTACAAGCTATTATGTGCGTATCATCACACGCAAAATAACTTGTAGCAATGCATCACACTAATTGAACGTCTCTAGTTTTATTTATTCGCTTGTTTTCTTAATATACTTGTCGTTTTAGAATGAAAATTAGAATCCGTAACGTTTTTTACAAGCAATTATGTGCGTATCATCACACACAAAATAACTTGTAGCAATGCATCACACTAATTGAACGTCTTTAGTTTTATTTATTCGCTTGTTTACTTAATGTACTTGTCGTTTTAGAATGAAAATTAGCATCCGTAACGTTTTTTACAAGCTATTATGTGCGTATCATCACACGCAAAATAACTTGTAGCAATGCATCACACAAAGTGAACGTCTCTAGTTTTATTTATTCGCTTGTTTTCTTAATGTACTTGTCGTTTTAGAATGAAAATTAGAATCCGTAACGTTTTTCACAAGCAATTATGTGCGTATCATCACACGCAAAATAACTTGTAGCAATGCATCTCACTAAGTGAACGTCTCTAGTTTTATTTATTCGTTTGTTTTCTTAATATACTTGTCGTTTCAGAATGAAAATTAGAATCCGTAACGTTTTTCACAAGCAATTATGTGCGTATCATCACACGCAAAATAACTTGTAGCAATGCATCTCACTAAGTGAACGTCTCTAGTTTTATTTATTCGCTTGTTTTCTTAATGTACTTATCGTTTTAGAAATAAAATTAGATTCCGTAACGTTTTTTACAAGCAATTATGTGCATATCATAACACGCAAAATAACTTGTAGCAATGCATCTCACTATATGAACGTCTCTAGTTTTATTTATTCGCTTGTTTTCTTAATGTACTTATCGTTTTAGAATGAAAATTAGAATCCGTAACGTTTTTTACAAGCAATTATGTGCATATCAAAACACAAAATAACTTGTAGCCATGAATCTCACTTATTGAACGTCTTTAGTTTTATTTATTCGTTTGTTTTCTTAATATACTTGTCGTTTTAGAATGAAAATTAGCATCCGTAACGTTTTTTACAAGCAATTATGTGCGTATCATCACACGCAAAATAACTTGTAGCAATGCATCTCACTAATTGAACGTCTCTAGTTTTATTTATTCGTTTGTTTTCTTAATATACTTGTCGTTTTAGAATGAAAATTAGAATCCGTAACGTTTTTCACAAGCAATTATGTGCGTATCATCACACGCAAAATAACTTGTAGCAATGCATCTCACTAAGTGAACGTCTCTAGTTTTATTTATTCGTTTGTTTTCTTAATATACTTGTCGTTTCAGAATGAAAATTAGCATCCGTAACGTTTTTTACAAGCAATTATGTGCGTATCATCACACGCAAAATAACTTGTAGCAATGCATCTCACTAAGTGAACGTCTCTAGTTTTATTTATTCGCTTGTTTTCTTAATGTACTTATCGTTTTAGAATGAAAATTAGATTCCGTAACGTTTTTTACAAGCAATTATGTGCATATCATAACACGCAAAATAACTTGTAGCAATGCATCTCACTATATGAACGTCTCTAGTTTTATTTATTCGCTTGTTTTCTTAATGTACTTATCGTTTTAGAATGAAAATTAGAATCCGTAACGTTTTTTACAAGCAATTATGTGCATATCATAACACAAAATAACTTGTAGCCATGAATCTCACTTATTGAACGTCTTTAGTTTTATTTATTCGTTTGTTTTCCTAATATACTTGTCGTTTTAGAATGAAAATTAGCATCCGTAACGTTTTTTACAAGCAATTATGTGCGTATCATCACACGCAAAATAACTTGTAGCAATGCATCTCACTAATTGAACGTCTCTAGTTTTATTTATTCGTTTGTTTTCTTAATATACTTGTCGTTTTAGAATGAAAATTAGAATCCGTAACGTTTTTCACAAGCAATTATGTGCGTATCATCACACACAAAATAACTTGTAGCAATGCATCTCACTAAGTGAACGTCTCTAGTTTTATTTATTCGCTTGTTTTCTTAATGTACTTATCGTTTTAGAATGAAAATTAGCATCCGTAACGTTTTTTACAAGCAATTATGTGCGTATCATCACACACAAAATAACTTGTAGCAATGCATCTCACTAAGTGAACGTCTCTAGTTTTATTTATTCGCTTGTTTTCTTAATGTACTTATCGTTTTAGAATGAAAATTAGAATCCGTAACGTTTTTCACAAGCAATTATGTGCATATCATAACACAAAATAACTTGTAGCCATCAATCTCACTAAGTGAACGTCTCTAGTTTTATTTATTCGCTTGTTTTCTTAATGTACTTATCGTTTTAGAATGAAAATTAGCATCCGTAACGTTTTTTACAAGCAATTATGTGCGTATCATCACACACAAAATAACTTGTAGCAATGCATCTCACTAAGTGAACGTCTCTAGTTTTATTTATTCGCTTGTTTTCTTAATGTACTTATCGTTTTAGAATGAAAATTAGAATCCGTAACGTTTTTTACAAGCAATTATGTGCATATCATAACACAAAATAACTTGTAGCCATGAATCTCACTTATTGAACGTCTTTAGTTTTATTTATTCGTTTGTTTTCTTAATATACTTGTCGTTTTAGAATGAAAATTAGCATCCGTAACGTTTTTTACAAGCAATTATGTGCGTATCATCACACGCAAAATAACTTGTAGCAATGCATCACACTAATTGAACGTCTCTAGTTTTATTTATTCGTTTGTTTTCTTAATATACTTGTCGTTTTAGAATGAAAATTAGAATCCGTAACGTTTTTCACAAGCAATTATGTGCGTATCATCACACCCAAAATAACTTGTAGCAATGCATCACACTAATTGAACGTCTCTAGTTTTATTTATTCGCTTGTTTTCTTAATATACTTGTCGTTTTAGAATGACAATTAGAATCCGTAACGTTTTTACAAGCAATTATGTGCGTATCATCACACACAAAATAACTTGTAGCAATGCATCACACTAATTGAACGTCTTTAGTTTTATTTATTCGCTTGTTTACTTAATGTACTTGTCGTTTTAGAATGAAAATTAGCATCCGTAACGTTTTTTACAAGCTATTATGTGCGTATCATCACACGCAAAATAACTTGTAGCAATGCATCACACTAATTGAACGTCTCTAGTTTTATTTATTCGCTTGTTTTCTTAATATACTTGTCGTTTTAGAATGAAAATTAGAATCCGTAACGTTTTTTACAAGCAATTATGTGCGTATCATCACACACAAAATAACTTGTAGCAATGCATCACACTAATTGAACGTCTTTAGTTTTATTTATTCGCTTGTTTACTTAATGTACTTGTCGTTTTAGAATGAAAATTAGCATCCGTAACGTTTTTTACAAGCTATTATGTGCGTATCATCACACGCAAAATAACTTGTAGCAATGCATCACACAAAGTGAACGTCTCTAGTTTTATTTATTCGCTTGTTTTCTTAATGTACTTGTCGTTTTAGAATGAAAATTAGAATCCGTAACGTTTTTCACAAGCAATTATGTGCGTATCATCACACGCAAAATAACTTGTAGCAATGCATCTCACTAAGTGAACGTCTCTAGTTTTATTTATTCGTTTGTTTTCTTAATATACTTGTCGTTTCAGAATGAAAATTAGAATCCGTAACGTTTTTCACAAGCAATTATGTGCGTATCATCACACGCAAAATAACTTGTAGCAATGCATCTCACTAAGTGAACGTCTCTAGTTTTATTTATTCGCTTGTTTTCTTAATGTACTTATCGTTTTAGAAATAAAATTAGATTCCGTAACGTTTTTTACAAGCAATTATGTGCATATCATAACACGCAAAATAACTTGTAGCAATGCATCTCACTATATGAACGTCTCTAGTTTTATTTATTCGCTTGTTTTCTTAATGTACTTATCGTTTTAGAATGAAAATTAGAATCCGTAACGTTTTTTACAAGCAATTATGTGCATATCATAACACAAAATAACTTGTAGCCATGAATCTCACTTATTGAACGTCTTTAGTTTTATTTATTCGTTTGTTTTCTTAATATACTTGTCGTTTTAGAATGAAAATTAGCATCCGTAACGTTTTTTACAAGCAATTATGTGCGTATCATCACACGCAAAATAACTTGTAGCAATGCATCTCACTAATTGAACGTCTCTAGTTTTATTTATTCGTTTGTTTTCTTAATATACTTGTCGTTTTAGAATGAAAATTAGAATCCGTAACGTTTTTCACAAGCAATTATGTGCGTATCATCACACGCAAAATAACTTGTAGCAATGCATCTCACTAAGTGAACGTCTCTAGTTTTATTTATTCGTTTGTTTTCTTAATATACTTGTCGTTTCAGAATGAAAATTAGCATCCGTAACGTTTTTTACAAGCAATTATGTGCGTATCATCACACGCAAAATAACTTGTAGCAATGCATCTCACTAAGTGAACGTCTCTAGTTTTATTTATTCGCTTGTTTTCTTAATGTACTTATCGTTTTAGAATGAAAATTAGATTCCGTAACGTTTTTTACAAGCAATTATGTGCATATCATAACACGCAAAATAACTTGTAGCAATGCATCTCACTATATGAACGTCTCTAGTTTTATTTATTCGCTTGTTTTCTTAATGTACTTATCGTTTTAGAATGAAAATTAGAATCCGTAACGTTTTTTACAAGCAATTATGTGCATATCATAACACAAAATAACTTGTAGCCATGAATCTCACTTATTGAACGTCTTTAGTTTTATTTATTCGTTTGTTTTCTTAATATACTTGTCGTTTTAGAATGAAAATTAGCATCCGTAACGTTTTTTACAAGCAATTATGTGCGTATCATCACACGCAAAATAACTTGTAGCAATGCATCTCACTAATTGAACGTCTCTAGTTTTATTTATTCGTTTGTTTTCTTAATATACTTGTCGTTTTAGAATGAAAATTAGAATCCGTAACGTTTTTCACAAGCAATTATGTGCGTATCATCACACACAAAATAACTTGTAGCAATGCATCTCACTAAGTGAACGTCTCTAGTTTTATTTATTCGCTTGTTTTCTTAATGTACTTATCGTTTTAGAATGAAAATTAGCATCCGTAACGTTTTTTACAAGCAATTATGTGCGTATCATCACACACAAAATAACTTGTAGCAATGCATCTCAC
This sequence comes from Sepiola atlantica, assembly GCA_963556195.1. Classification (NCBI taxonomy): domain Eukaryota; kingdom Metazoa; phylum Mollusca; class Cephalopoda; order Sepiida; family Sepiolidae; genus Sepiola; species Sepiola atlantica. The sequence continues at coordinate 48,166,974 of OY744548.1, forward strand.
TAAGTGAACGTCTCTAGTTTTATTTATTCGCTTGTTTTCTTAATGTACTTATCGTTTTAGAATGAAAATTAGAATCCGTAACGTTTTTCACAAGCAATTATGTGCATATCATAACACAAAATAACTTGTAGCCATCAATCTCACTAAGTGAACGTCTCTAGTTTTATTTATTCGCTTGTTTTCTTAATGTACTTATCGTTTTAGAATGAAAATTAGCATCCGTAACGTTTTTTACAAGCAATTATGTGCGTATCATCACACACAAAATAACTTGTAGCAATGCATCTCACTAAGTGAACGTCTCTAGTTTTATTTATTCGCTTGTTTTCTTAATGTACTTATCGTTTTAGAATGAAAATTAGAATCCGTAACGTTTTTTACAAGCAATTATGTGCATATCATAACACAAAATAACTTGTAGCCATGAATCTCACTTATTGAACGTCTTTAGTTTTATTTATTCGTTTGTTTTCTTAATATACTTGTCGTTTTAGAATGAAAATTAGCATCCGTAACGTTTTTTACAAGCAATTATGTGCGTATCATCACACGCAAAATAACTTGTAGCAATGCATCACACTAATTGAACGTCTCTAGTTTTATTTATTCGTTTGTTTTCTTAATATACTTGTCGTTTTAGAATGAAAATTAGAATCCGTAACGTTTTTCACAAGCAATTATGTGCGTATCATCACACCCAAAATAACTTGTAGCAATGCATCTCACTAAGTGAACGTCTCTAGTTTTATTTATTCGCTTGTTTTCTTAATGTACTTATCGTTTTAGAATGAAAATTAGCATCCGTAACGTTTTTTACAAGCAATTATGTGCGTATCATCACACACAAAATAACTTGTAGCAATGCATCTCACTAAGTGAACGTCTCTAGTTTTATTTATTCGCTTGTTTTCTTAATGTACTTATCGTTTTAGAATGAAAATTAGAATCCGTAACGTTTTTTACAAGCAATTATGTGCGTATCATCACACGCAAAATAACTTGTAGCAATGCATCTCACTAAGTGAACGTCTCTAGTTTTATTTATTCGCTTGTTTTCTTAATGTACTTATCGTTTTAGAATGAAAATTAGAATCCGTAACGTTTTTCACAAGCAATTATGTGCGTATCATCACACACAAAATAACTTGTAGCAATGCATCTCACTAAGTGAACGTCTCTAGTTTTATTTATTCGCTTGTTTTCTTAATGTACTTATCGTTTTAGAATGAAAATTAGAATCCGTAACGTTTTTCACAAGCAATTATGTGCGTATCATCACACGCAAAATAACTTGTAGCAATGCATCTCACTAAGTGAACGTCTCTAGTTTTATTTATTCGCTTGTTTTCTTAATGTACTTATCGTTTTAGAAGGAAAATTAGAATCCGTAACGTTTTTTACAAGCAATTATGTGCGTATCATCACACACAAAATAACTTGTAGCAATGCATCTCACTAAGTGAACGTCTCTAGTTTTATTTATTCGCTTGTTTTCTTAATGTACTTATCGTTTTAGAATGAAAATTAGAATCCGTAACGTTTTTCACAAGCAATTATGTGCGTATCATCACACGCAAAATAACTTGTAGCAATGCATCTCACTAAGTGAACGTCTCTAGTTTTATTTATTCGCTTGTTTTCTTAATGTACTTATCGTTTTAGAATGAAAATTAGATTCCGTAACGTTTTTTACAGGCAATTATGTGCATATAATAACACGCAAAATAACTTGTAGCAATGCATCTCACTAAGTGAACGTCTCTAGTTTTATTTATTCGCTTGTTTTCTTAATGTACTTATCGTTTTAGAATGAAAATTAGAATCCGTAACGTTTTTTACAAGCAATTATGTGCATATCATAACACAAAATAACTTGTAGCCATGAATCTCACTTATTGAACGTCTTTAGTTTTATTTATTCGTTTGTTTTCTTAATATACTTGTCGTTTTAGAATGAAAATTAGCATCCGTAACGTTTTTTACAAGCAATTATGTGCGTATCATCACACGCAAAATAACTTGTAGCAATGCATCTCACTAATTGAACGTCTCTAGTTTTATTTATTCGTTTGTTTTCTTAATATACTTGTCGTTTTAGAATGAAAATTAGAATCCGTAACGTTTTTCACAAGCAATTATGTGCGTATCATCACACACAAAATAACTTGTAGCAATGCATCCCACTAAGTGAACGTCTCTAGTTTTATTTATTCGCTTGTTTTCTTAATGTACTTATCGTTTTAGAATGAAAATTAGCATCCGTAACGTTTTTTACAAGCAATTATGTGCGTATCATCACACACAAAATAACTTGTAGCAATGCATCTCACTAAGTGAACGTCTCTAGTTTTATTTATTCGCTTGTTTTCTTAATGTACTTATCGTTTTAGAATGAAAATTAGAATCCGTAACGTTTTTCACAAGCAATTATGTGCATATCATAACACAAAATAACTTGTAGCCATGAATCTCACTAAGTGAACGTCTCTAGTTTTATTTATTCGCTTGTTTTCTTAATGTACTTATCGTTTTAGAATGAAAATTAGCATCCGTAACGTTTTTTACAAGCAATTATGTGCGTATCATCACACACAAAATAACTTGTAGCAATGCATCTCACTAAGTGAACGTCTCTAGTTTTATTTATTCGCTTGTTTTCTTAATGTACTTATCGTTTTAGAATGAAAATTAGAATCCGTAACGTTTTTTACAAGCAATTATGTGCATATCATAACACAAAATAACTTGTAGCCATGAATCTCACTTATTGAACGTCTTTAGTTTTATTTATTCGTTTGTTTTCTTAATATACTTGTCGTTTTAGAATGAAAATTAGCATCCGTAACGTTTTTTACAAGCAATTATGTGCGTATCATCACACGCAAAATAACTTGTAGCAATGCATCACACTAATTGAACGTCTCTAGTTTTATTTATTCGTTTGTTTTCTTAATATACTTGTCGTTTTAGAATGAAAATTAGAATCCGTAACGTTTTTCACAAGCAATTATGTGCGTATCATCACACCCAAAATAACTTGTAGCAATGCATCTCACTAAGTGAACGTCTCTAGTTTTATTTATTCGCTTGTTTTCTTAATGTACTTATCGTTTTAGAATGAAAATTAGCATCCGTAACGTTTTTTACAAGCAATTATGTGCGTATCATCACACACAAAATAACTTGTAGCAATGCATCTCACTAAGTGAACGTCTCTAGTTTTATTTATTCGCTTGTTTTCTTAATGTACTTATCGTTTTAGAATGAAAATTAGAATCCGTAACGTTTTTTACAAGCAATTATGTGCGTATCATCACACGCAAAATAACTTGTAGCAATGCATCTCACTAAGTGAACGTCTCTAGTTTTATTTATTCGCTTGTTTTCTTAATGTACTTATCGTTTTAGAATGAAAATTAGAATCCGTAACGTTTTTCACAAGCAATTATGTGCATATCATCACACGCAAAATAACTTGTAGCCATGAATCTCACTTATTGAACGTCTTTAGTTTTATTTATTCGTTTGTTTTCTTAATATACTTGTCGTTTTAGAATGAAAATTAGCATCCGTAACGTTTTTTACAAGCTATTATGTGCGTATCATCACACGCAAAATAACTTGTAGCAATGCATCTCACTAAGTGAACGTCTCTAGTTTTATTTATTCGCTTGTTTTCTTAATGTACTTATCGTTTTAGAATGAAAATTAGAATCCGTAACGTTTTTCACAAGCAATTATGTGCGTATCATCACACGCAAAATAACTTGTAGCAATGCATCTCACTAAGTGAACGTCTCTAGTTTTATTTATTCGCTTGTTTTCTTAATGTACTTATCGTTTTAGAATGAAAATTAGCATCCGTAACGTTTTTTACAAGCAATTATGTGCGTATCATCACACGCAAAATAACTTGTAGCAATGCATCTCACTAAGTGAACGTCTCTAGTTTTATTTATTCGCTTGTTTTCTTAATGTACTTATCGTTTTAGAATGAAAATTAGAATCCGTAACGTTTTTCACAAGCAATTATGTGCGTATCATCACACACAAAATAACTTGTAGCAATGCATCTCACTAAGTGAACGTCTCTAGTTTTATTTATTCGCTTGTTTTCTTAATGTACTTATCGTTTTAGAATGAAAATTAGAATCCGTAACGTTTTTCACAAGCAATTATGTGCGTATCATCACACGCAAAATAACTTGTAGCAATGCATCTCACTAAGTGAACGTCTCTAGTTTTATTTATTCGCTTGTTTTCTTAATGTACTTATCGTTTTAGAAGGAAAATTAGAATCCGTAACGTTTTTTACAAGCAATTATGTGCGTATCATCACACACAAAATAACTTGTAGCAATGCATCTCACTAAGTGAACGTCTCTAGTTTTATTTATTCGCTTGTTTTCTTAATGTACTTATCGTTTTAGAATGAAAATTAGAATCCGTAACGTTTTTCACAAGCAATTATGTGCGTATCATCACACGCAAAATAACTTGTAGCAATGCATCTCACTAAGTGAACGTCTCTAGTTTTATTTATTCGCTTGTTTTCTTAATGTACTTATCGTTTTAGAATGAAAATTAGATTCCGTAACGTTTTTTACAAGCAATTATGTGCATATAATAACACGCAAAATAACTTGTAGCAATGCATCTCACTAAGTGAACGTCTCTAGTTTTATTTATTCGCTTGTTTTCTTAATGTACTTATCGTTTTAGAATGAAAATTAGAATCCGTAACGTTTTTTACAAGCAATTATGTGCATATCATAACACAAAATAACTTGTAGCCATGAATCTCACTTATTGAACGTCTTTAGTTTTATTTATTCGTTTGTTTTCTTAATATACTTGTCGTTTTAGAATGAAAATTAGCATCCGTAACGTTTTTTACAAGCAATTATGTGCGTATCATCACACGCAAAACAACTTGTAGCAATGCATCACACTAATTGAACGTCTCTAGTTTTATTTATTCGTTTGTTTTCTTAATATACTTGTCGTTTTAGAATGAAAATTAGAATCCGTAACGTTTTTCACAAGCAATTATGTGCGTATCATCACACGCAAAATAACTTGTAGCAATGCATCTCACTAAGTGAACGTCTCTAGTTTTATTTATTCGCTTGTTTTCTTAATGTACTTATCGTTTTAGAATGAAAATTAGCATCCGTAACGTTTTTTACAAGCAATTATGTGCGTATCATCACACACAAAATAACTTGTAGCAATGCATCTCACTAAGTGAACGTCTCTAGTTTTATTTATTCGCTTGTTTTCTTAATGTACTTATCGTTTTAGAATGAAAATTAGAATCCGTAACGTTTTTACAAACAATTATGTACGTATCATCACACGCAAAATAACTTGTAGCAATGCATCTCACTAAGTGAACGTCTCTAGTTTTATTTATTCGCTTGTTTTCTTAATGTACTTATCGTTTTAGAATGAAAATTAGAATCCGTAACGTTTTTCACAAGCAATTATGTGCATATCATCACACGCAAAATAACTTGTAGCCATGAATCTCACTTATTGAACGTCTTTAGTTTTATTTATTCGTTTGTTTTCTTAATATACTTGTCGTTTTAGAATGAAAATTAGCATCCGTAACGTTTTTTACAAGCTATTATGTGCGTATCATCACACGCAAAATAACTTGTAGCAATGCATCTCACTAAGTGAACGTCTCTAGTTTTATTTATTCGCTTGTTTTCTTAATGTACTTATCGTTTTAGAATGAAAATTAGAATCCGTAACGTTTTTCACAAGCAATTATGTGCGTATCATCACACACAAAATAACTTGTAGCAATGCATCTCACTAAGTGAACGTCTCTAGTTTTATTTATTCGCTTGTTTTCTTAATGTACTTATCGTTTTAGAATGAAAATTAGAATCCGTAACGTTTTTCACAAGCAATTATGTGCGTATCATCACACGCAAAATAACTTGTAGCAATGCATCTCACTAAGTGAACGTCTCTAGTTTTATTTATTCGCTTGTTTTCTTAATGTACTTATCGTTTTAGAATGAAAATTAGAATCCGTAACGTTTTTTACAAGCAATTATGTGCGTATCATCACACACAAAATAACTTGTAGCAATGCATCTCACTAAGTGAACGTCTCTAGTTTTATTTATTCGCTTGTTTTCTTAATGTACTTATCGTTTTAGAATGAAAATTAGAATCCGTAACGTTTTTCACAAGCAATTATGTGCGTATCATCACACGCAAAATAACTTGTAGCAATGCATCTCACTAAGTGAACGTCTCTAGTTTTATTTATTCGCTTGTTTTCTTAATGTACTTATCGTTTTAGAATGAAAATTAGATTCCGTAACGTTTTTTACAAGCAATTATGTGCATATCATAACACGCAAAATAACTTGTAGCAATGCATCTCACTAAGTGAACGTCTCTAGTTTTATTTATTCGCTTGTTTTCTTAATATACTTGTCGTTTTAGAATGAACATTAGCATCCGTAACGTTTTTTACAAGCAATTATGTGCATATCATAACACAAAATAACTTGTAGCCATGAATCTCACTTATTGAACGTCTTTAGTTTTATTTATTCGTTTGTTTTCTTAATATACTTGTCGTTTTAGAATGAAAATTAGCATCCGTAACGTTTTTTACAAGCAATTATGTGCGTATCATCACACGCAAAATAACTTGTAGCAATGCATCACACTAATTAAACGTCTCTAGTTTTATTTATTCGTTTGTTTTCTTAATATACTTGTCGTTTTAGAATGAAAATTAGAATCCGTAACGTTTTTCACAAGCAATTATGTGCGTATCATCACACGCAAAATAACTTGTAGCAATGCATCTCACTAAGTGAACGTCTCTAGTTTTATTTATTCGCTTGTTTTCTTAATGTACTTATCGTTTTAGAATGAAAATTAGAATCCGTAACGTTTTTCACAAGCAATTATGTGCATATCATCACACGCAAAATAACTTGTAGCCATGAATCTCACTTATTGAACGTCTTTAGTTTTATTTATTCGTTTGTTTTCTTAATATACTTGTCGTTTAAGAATGAAAATTAGAATCCGTAACGTTTTTCACAAGCAATTATGTGCGTATCATCACACACAAAATAACTTGTAGCCATGAATCTCACTTATTGAACGTCTTTAGTTTTATTTATTCGTTTGTTTTCTTAATATACTTGTCGTTTTAGAATGAAAATTAGAATCCGTAACGTTTTTCACAAGCAATTATGTGCGTATCATCACACGCAAAATAACTTGTAGCAATGCATCTCACTAAGTGAACGTCTCTAGTTTTATTTATTCGCTTGTTTCTTAATGTACTTATCGTTTAAGAATGAAAATTAGCATCCGTAACGTTTTTTACAAGCAATTATGTGCGTATCATCACACGCAAAATAACTTGTAGCAATGCATCTCACTAAGTGAACGTCTCTAGTTTTATTTATTCGCTTGTTTTCTTAATGTACTTATCGTTTTAGAATGAAAATTAGAATCCGTAACGTTTTTCACAAGCAATTATGTGCGTATCATCACACACAAAATAACTTGTAGCCATGAATCTCACTTATTGAACGTCTTTAGTTTTATTTATTCGTTTGTTTTCTTAATATACTTGTCGTTTTAGAATGAAAATTAGAATCCGTAACGTTTTTCACAAGCAATTATGTGCGTATCATCACACGCAAAATAACTTGTAGCAATGCATCTCACTAAGTGAACGTCTCTAGTTTTATTTATTCGCTTGTTTTCTTAATGTACTTATCGTTTTAGAATGAAAATTAGAATCCGTAACGTTTTTCACAAGCAATTATGTGCGTATCATCACACACAAAATAACTTGTAGCCATGAATCTCACTTATTGAACGTCTTTAGTTTTATTTATTCGTTTGTTTTCTTAATATACTTGTCGTTTTAGAATGAAAATTAGAATCCGTAACGTTTTTCACAAGCAATTATGTGCGTATCATCACATGCAAAATAACTTGTAGCAATGCATCTCACTAAGTGAACGTCTCTAGTTTTATTTATTCGCTTGTTTTCTTAATGTACTTATCGTTTTAGAATGAAAATTAGCATCCGTAACGTTTTTTACAAGCAATTATGTGCGTATCATCACACACAAAATAACTTGTAGCAATGCATCTCACTAAGTGAACGTCTCTAGTTTTATTTATTCGCTTGTTTTCTTAATGTACTTATCGTTTTAGAATGAAAATTAGAATCCGTAACGTTTTTCACAAGCAATTATGTGCGTATCATCACACGCAAAATAACTTGTAGCAATGCATCTCACTAAGTGAACGTCTCTAGTTTTATTTATTCGCTTGTTTTCTTAATGTACTTATCGTTTTAGAATGAAAATTAGCATCCGTAACGTTTTTTACAAGCAATTATGTGCGTATCATCACACACAAAATAACTTGTAGCAATGCATCTCACTAAGTGAACGTCTCTAGTTTTATTTATTCGCTTGTTTTCTTAATGTACTTATCGTTTTAGAATCAAAATTAGAATCCGTAACGTTTTTAACAAGCAATTATGTGCATATCATAACACGCAAAATAACTTGTAGCAATGCATCTCACTAAGTGAACGTCTCTAGTTTTATTTATTCGCTTGTTTTCTTAATGTACTTATCGTTTTAGAATGAAAATTAGAATCCGTAACGTTTTTTACAAGCAATTATGTGCATATCATAACACAAAATAACTTGTAGCCATGAATCTCACTTATTGAACGTCTTTAGTTTTATTTATTCGTTTGTTTTCTTAATATACTTGTCGTTTTAGAATGAAAATTAGAATCCGTAACGTTTTTTACAAGCAATTATGTGCGTATCATCACACACAAAATAACTTGTAGCCATGAATCTCACTTATTGAACGTCTTTAGTTTTATTTATTCGTTTGTTTTCTTAATATACTTGTCGTTTAAGAATGAAAATTAGAATCCGTAACGTTTTTCACAAGCAATTATGTGCGTATCATCACACGCAAAATAACTTGTAGCAATGCATCTCACTAAGTGAACGTCTCTAGTTTTATTTATTCGCTTGTTTTCTTAATGTACTTATCGTTTAAGAATGAAAATTAGCATCCGTAACGTTTTTTACAAGCAATTATGTGCGTATCATCACACACAAAATAACTTGTAGCAATGCATCTCACCAAGTGAACGTCTCTAGTTTTATTTATTCGCTTGTTTTCTTAATGTACTTATCGTTTTAGAATGAAAATTAGAATCCGTAACGTTTTTCACAAGCAATTATGTGCGTATCATCACACACAAAATAACTTGTAGCCATGAATCTCACTTATTGAACGTCTTTAGTTTTATTTATTCGTTTGTTTTCTTAATATACTTGTCGTTTTAGAATGAAAATTAGAATCCGTAACGTTTTTCACAAGCAATTATGTGCGTATCATCACACGCAAAATAACTTGTAGCAATGCATCTCACTAAGTGAACGTCTCTAGTTTTATTTATTCGCTTGTTTTCTTAATGTACTTATCGTTTTAGAATGAAAATTAGAATCCGTAACGTTTTTCACAAGCAATTATGTGCGTATCATCACACACAAAATAACTTGTAGCCATGAATCTCACTTATTGAACGTTTTTAGTTTTATTTATTCGTTTGTTTTCTTAATATACTTGTCGTTTTAGAATGAAAATTAGAATCCGTAACGTTTTTCACAAGCAATTATGTGCGTATCATCACATGCAAAATAACTTGTAGCAATGCATCTCACTAAGTGAACGTCTCTAGTTTTATTTATTCGCTTGTTTTCTTAATGTACTTATCGTTTTAGAATGAAAATTAGCATCCGTAACGTTTTTTACAAGCAATTATGTGCGTATCATCACACACAAAATAACTTGTAGCAATGCATCTCACTAAGTGAACGTCTCTAGTTTTATTTATTCGCTTGTTTTCTTAATGTACTTATCGTTTTAGAATGAAAATTAGAATCCGTAACGTTTTTCACAAGCAATTATGTGCGTATCATCACACGCAAAATAACTTGTAGCAATGCATCTCACTAAGTGAACGTCTCTAGTTTTATTTATTCGCTTGTTTTCTTAATGTACTTATCGTTTTAGAATGAAAATTAGCATCCGTAACGTTTTTCACAAGCAATTATGTGCGTATCATCACACACAAAATAACTTGTAGCAATGCATCTCACTAAGTGAACGTCTCTAGTTTTATTTATTCGTTTGTTTTCTTAATGTACTTATCGTTTTAGAATGAAAATTAGAATCCGTAACGTTTTTCACAAGCAATTATGTGCGTATCATCACACGCAAAATAACTTGTAGCAATGCATCTCACTAAGTGAACGTCTTTAGTTTTATTTATTCGTTTGTTTTCTTAATGTACTTATCGTTTTAGAATGAAAATTAGAATCCGTAACGTTTTTCACAAGCAATTATGTGCGTATCATCACACGCAAAATAACTTGTAGCAATGCATCTCACTAAGTGAACGTCTCTAGTTTTATTTATTCGCTTGTTTTCTTAATGTACTTATCGTTTTAGAATGAAAATTAGCATCCGTAACGTTTTTCACAAGCAATTATGTGCGTATCATCACACACAAAATAACTTGTAGACATGCATCTCACTAAGTGAACGTCTTTAGTTTTATTTATTCGCTTGTTTTCTTAATGTACTTATCGTTTTAGAATGAAAATTAGAATCCGTAACGTTTTTCACAAGCAATTATGTGCGTATCATCACACACAAAATAACTTGTAGCAATGCATCTCACTAAGTGAACGTCTCTAGTTTTATTTATTCGTTTGTTTTCTTAATATACTTGTCGTTTTAGAATGAAAATTAGAATCCGTAACGTTTTTCACAAGCAATTATGTGCGTATCATCACACACAAAATAACTTGTAGCAGTGCATCTCACTAAGTGAACGTCTCTAGTTTTATTTATTCGTTTGTTTTCTTAATATACTTGTCGTTTTAGAATGAAAATTAGCATCCGTAACGTTTTTCACAAGCAATTATGTGCGTATCATCACACGCAAAATAACTTGTAGCAATGCATCTCACTAAGTGAACGTCTTTAGTTTTATTTATTCGTTTGTTTTCTTAATGTACTTATCGTTTTAGAATGAAAATTAGAATCCGTAACGTTTTTCACAAGCAATTATGTGCGTATCATCACACACAAAATAACTTGTAGCAATGCATCTCACTAAGTGAACGTCTCTAGTTTTATTTATTCGCTTGTTTTCTTTATGTACTTATCGTTTAAGAATGAAAATTAGCATCCGTAACGTTTTTTACAAGCAATTATGTGCGTATCATCACACACAAAATAACTTGTAGCAATGCATCTCACTAAGTGAACGTCTCTAGTTTTATTTATTCGCTTGTTTTCTTAATGTTCTTATCGTTTTAGAATGAAAATTAGAATCCGTAACGTTTTTTACAAGCAATTATGTGCGTATCATCACACACAAAATAACTTGTAGCCATGAATCTCACTTATTGAACGTCTTTAGTTTTATTTATTCGTTTGTTTTCTTAATATACTTGTCGTTTTAGAATGAAAATTAGAATCCGTAACGTTTTTCACAAGAAATTATGTGCGTATCATCACACGCAAAATAACTTGTAGCAATGCATCTCACTAAGTGAACGTCTCTAGTTTTAATTATTCGCTTGTTTTCTTAATGTACTTATCGTTTTAGAAGGAAAATTAGAATCCGTAACGTTTTTCACAAGCAATTATGTGCGTATCATCACACACAAAATAACTTGTAGCCATGAATCTCACTTATTGAACGTCTTTAGTTTTATTTATTCGTTTGTTTTCTTAATATACTTGTCGTTTTAGAATGAAAATTAGAATCCGTAACGTTTTTCACAAGCAATTATGTGCGTATCATCACATGCAAAATAACTTGTAGCAATGCATCTCACTAAGTGAACGTCTCTAGTTTTATTTATTCGCTTGTTTTCTTAATGTACTTATCGTTTTAGAATGAAAATTAGCATCCGTAACGTTTTTTACAAGCAATTATGTGCGTATCATCACACACAAAATAACTTGTAGCAATGCATCTCACTAAGTGAACGTCTCTAGTTTTATTTATTCGCTTGTTTTCTTAATGTACTTATCGTTTTAGAATGAAAATTAGAATCCGTAACGTTTTTCACAAGCAATTATGTGCGTATCATCACACGCAAAATAACTTGTAGCAATGCATCTCACTAAGTGAACGTCTCTAGTTTTATTTATTCGCTTGTTTTCTTAATGTACTTATCGTTTTAGAATGAAAATTAGCATCCGTAACGTTTTTCACAAGCAATTATGTGCGTATCATCACACACAAAATAACTTGTAGCAATGCATCTCACTAAGTGAACGTCTCTAGTTTTATTTATTCGTTTGTTTTCTTAATGTACTTATCGTTTTAGAATGAAAATTAGAATCCGTAACGTTTTTCACAAGCAATTATGTGCGTATCATCACACGCAAAATAACTTGTAGCAATGCATCTCACTAAGTGAACGTCTTTAGTTTTATTTATTCGTTTGTTTTCTTAATGTACTTATCGTTTTAGAATGAAAATTAGAATCCGTAACGTTTTTCACAAGCAATTATGTGCGTATCATCACACGCAAAATAACTTGTAGCAATGCATCTCACTAAGTGAACGTCTCTAGTTTTATTTATTCGCTTGTTTTCTTAATGTACTTATCGTTTTAGAATGAAAATTAGCATCCGTAACGTTTTTCACAAGCAATTATGTGCGTATCATCACACACAAAATAACTTGTAGACATGCATCTCACTAAGTGATCGTCTTTAGTTTTATTTATTCGCTTGTTTTCTTAATGTACTTATCGTTTTAGAATGAAAATTAGAATCCGTAACGTTTTTCACAAGCAATTATGTGCGTATCATCACACACAAAATAACTTGTAGCAATGCATCTCACTAAGTGAACGTCTCTAGTTTTATTTATTCGTTTGTTTTCTTAATATACTTGTCGTTTTAGAATGAAAATTAGAATCCGTAACGTTTTTCACAAGCAATTATGTGCGTATCATCACACACAAAATAACTTGTAGCAATGCATCTCACTAAGTGAACGTCTCTAGTTTTATTTATTCGTTTGTTTTCTTAATATACTTGTCGTTTTAGAATGAAAATTAGCATCCGTAACGTTTTTCACAAGCAATTATGTGCGTATCATCACACGCAAAATAACTTGTAGCAATGCATCTCACTAAGTGAACGTCTTTAGTTTTATTTATTCGTTTGTTTTCTTAATGTACTTATCGTTTTAGAATGAAAATTAGAATCCGTAACGTTTTTCACAAGCAATTATGTGCGTATCATCACACACAAAATAACTTGTTGCAATGCATCTCACTAAGTGAACGTCTCTAGTTTTATTTATTCGTTTGTTTTCTTAATATACTTGTCGTTTTAGAATGAAAATTAGCATCCGTAACGTTTTTCACAAGCAATTATGTGCGTATCATCACACACAAAATAACTTGTAGCAATGCATCTCACTAAGTGAACGTCTTTAGTTTTATTTATTCGCTTGTTTTCTTAATGTACTTGTCGTTTTAGAATGAACATCGTGCACATCAATGTCGTATAAGATTAGCTTGTCACACATTTCAAAGCGAGGCCCTTCACAAAAGGCAACTTTTGTCTTAAAAGTATGAAAAGAAACTAAAGATTTAACACATTTAATCAAATGGGCCTTTTACTTGCCTTTAACCATCATAAGAACATTTTAAGAGACAATCTTATATATATATATATATATATATATATATATATATATGTATATATATATACATATATATATATATGTATATATATATATATATATATTCATATATATATATATATATATATGTATATATGTATATCTATATATAAACTCAATATCTGTATGTATGTGTGCCTGATGTTTGTGTTATCCTTAAAAAATAAAAGGTTAGCGAATATACATTAAATCTTAAAGTTTATTCTTATGTGAAATTTACCAGTGACGACAATGGAAGCAGTCAAGAATCTCAAAGTGCACCTTTCAAGAGGCTATAAGGGCACAAACTCTTGACACTTTTAATATATTCAATTTTCATGAAATTTATAGCAAATGCATAAAACATTTCAGGGTAGACAATGGAAGTAGTCCGGAATCTCCGCGTTACCCTTTATATGCCGACTATGTACGTGTCCCCATCACTAAGTGACCCATAACCCCTTTAAAACTTCAAATAGCTATATCCGGTTTTTTATCAAATTTAAGCCTGAATCTTAAAAGGTTCGATTATTTTGATTATTCGGATTCTATTCTCATCTTCGTTGTCATTTACACAACGTTTCAATCGATGTAATCTACTATTTTTTCAAATGCATCTTTCCGATGTCGCAAATGTATATTAAATTGCGAACTGAACTCCACGGGTTTAGATTTTCTCGTTTCCACAGCCATGGCCGTGTAGAACTGTTAAGTAATTTTGTATTTTATTTTTTGTCAGATTTGTGAAGGAGAACCCCAACAGAGTGCTCGATTATTAAAAAATATATAAACTAAGAGCGTTATATTTCTTTATATATGTATTACAAAAGTTCAGAACAGCATCTGTAGCGTCGTTTTTAAATCCAACAAGGGGGAACAGTACGTGACCCCATTTATAGAGGACTCCCCTCAGCCTCCATTGTGATTTGTTGCTTTGAAAAATGGCGACTCGCGGGAGAAGTGGACTACTTATCTCCCTTACACTTAGAGCAATCGAAGCCTTTTTGCTTTTCCACGGTTGATCGTAGACTTAGACTATTGTCACACAGTACTGATTCTCGATACTAGAGTAGTTTTTTTCGCTCTTGACCTTCTGGGTTTTTTTTATTTTTCGATGTAATTTTTTATTTATTTCATATTTTTATTTTTCGATGTAATTTTTTATTTATTTCATTTTTTTTTTTCGGCGTCAGAACCAAAACAGTAGGCGGTCGTAGGTCATCGTAACTTCTATTTAATTTCATAGATCCAGAAAGGAAAATCTTTTTCAGCTTACCTATGCTGCAAATATTCGTAAAATAGACTGATGAAAACCTCAAACTAGAAAAATAGGAAAGAGGATTTCAATCTCGTTACAATCTCATACAACGCGCGAGTTCCGATTTTCCAAAGAAACCAACTACAACGGAGGCTTAGGAAGATGCATAAAGGTGATCACGTGCTGCCTCTTCCCTTGTACCGAAGTGATTTGTTTTGAATGATTGATGAAATGAATTCACTCATGGGCTTTTGAATTTAGCAAAATGGTGTTTACTTATATGTGCTCTGTTGTTATCTGTTAACAATCATCGAGCTTTTTATTTGAAAAGGTTGGTATATGTAAAGAATAAAAAGTATATGCTTTTGTATATACTTTCACACGCCTATATATTTATATATATATATATATATATATATATATATATATATATATGTGTGTGTGTGTGTGTGTGTGTGTATATATATATATATATATGTATTATTTAAACAAGATTTTTGTGGTAAAAAAATTCGATACAGATCTTTACAGAACGAAAAAAAAAATTATTTATTATGTAAATATGTCATACAAAAGAAAAGATTGTTTCTGAATATATTTGTGAACTTTTATCCTGTTATTTATTTTATCATATTTCCATAACAAATGATGACTTCTTTTAAATAGATATATTTTTTTAAACATATACGCATATATTTATATGACATTTAAATATATACTTGACTACCCGTGACCCATTGGATCACACCGTCTATCACTTAATTGTTCAACTTTTATTTCATTCAAAAATTCATAAACTGTGACACATCTGCTAAAAAACTTTTCTTGCATCCACAAAATAAATGTCTCCTTACTTTTAAATTATTTTTATGGATAATATATAAGTAAAGAGACCTGTTACATCGCTATCTAATTTACATATGCGTGTACTGTATGTACGCACACACCATGAGAATTAGATAAAAAGAAGAAAACCACTCTTCCTCTAAATGATCAAGTTCATTAAAAACGATTAGATTGTGAGTGAATCCACATACATTGAGAATTGAAATTCTCTTTTCTTCAGCCTTTTTTGTGTATTTGTTTTAGTCACCTGAACATGATTCGAAGAAAAATAGAAATAGGTCGTGCTACAGATGGAACATACATTAATTTTTTTTATTTAAAAACAAAAAAAAACATTAGAAAATGAAAAAAAAATAGGTGGTATTTTAATGCTTATAAACATTGTCAAATACTCTATTTGTGTTTACAAAAAAAACTTTGCATTACTCGTAATAGTATTGGCGATATAACTTACAACAATGCCCAACCAAAGATGTGAGACTTATATAATTATCCACATGCAGACTGTTTCGCTGTATCATAGCTCTTCAGTTTGGCTATACAGAGTATATATATATATATACATTCAGTTATTTTCCGACAAATACAAGGGTTCGTATCAAGCAATGGTTGTTTTTATATTTTTTTAAGAATACAGCTGTTTACTCATAGCCAATGCAATCAGTACATTAATAATAACAATATATATATATAAATTACACGAAATGATGTTGTTAATAGTAATTATCTTGTTCCTACATGTTTGAATAAAATATGAAAAGATTTGGACTTGTATATTTATTTTTAAAAAATGAACAATACATGAAACAATTTACAAAACTTCTTTATATACAATATTTCTAGTGAAGGTGATATTTCGACGACTAAACCTTACTTTGTAAATGTTTTCGATTAAATTAAATGTGACTCCAATTCATGAATATTTATTTACTCCTCTCCAAGGCCAGTTTTATCTTACTCCCACAAGTAAGATGTGACCCAAGGTCGAGTCGGGAAAGTGGGGTTTGAAAAGCCAGCGCTCGAGAAGGTGAGCACTCTGGGCATTAAAAATTGCCTGGGCAGCCCCGTTGCATTCCCCGATACGAGCGCTCAGGCAGTAAGCAATAAACTTACGCCTCCCCAAAGAATGGAGGCGAAGCCTGGGAAGGTTGACCGCCTATAACTGCACAGGACAGACCCATAGACCGGCGTAAATCAATCCTCGAAGGCCAAGACAATACCAGTCTATGGAGTGCAGTATCCATCAGAACAGATACTACACTTTGATCTTAGCCAAAAGGCCAAGCCAATTCATGAGTAGCATTTTATTTACTCCGCTACAGGAGTTAGGCACAAGGCCAGTTTTATCTTACTCCCACAAGTAAGATGTGACCCAAGCTCGGGTCGGGAAAGTGGGGTTTGAAAAGCCAGCGCCCGAGAAAGTGAGCACTCTGGCCATTAAAAATTGCCTGAGCAGCCCCGTCGGCATTCCCCGGTAGGGGCGCCCCAGGCAGTAAGCAATAAACTTACTCCTCCCCAAAGAGGGGAGACAAAGCCTGGGAGGGTGGACCTCCTAGAACTGTACAGGACAGACCCATAGACCGGCGGAATCAAGCCCCGAAGGCCAAGACAATACCGGTCTATAGGGTGCAGTATCCATCGGAACAGATACTACACTTTGATCTTAGCCAAAAGGCCAAGTATGCATGAGTAGCATACAAAGATTCGGAAGGTCGTTGCTTTTGATGTAAGCATGACACACAAAATCACACACGCTATTGTATTAATATGTGTCTTCCCGGTCGTCCCCTCCCTACCTCTGTTCCCCTTACCCTCGAAATGTAGAAAAAAAATCTTAGAGGTTGGTTGGGATCGAACTATAAACCAGTCGTGCCGAAGTCATAAATACTACGTCGCTAACCGTTGCGCCAAAGGGAAATACTCGAAAATGTTTCGAAAATTAGGCGAGTTGAATTTTTTTCAAAATCTAGATGCGGCACGCATGCGCAGAGCTTTTGCCGGAAGCGTGACACACGAACACACATGCTATCGTATTAATATGTAGATTATTATTATTATTATTATTATTATTATTATTATTATTGTTATTATTATTATTATTATTATTAGTTTTTACTACTATTATTATTATTTGTAGCAGTAGTAGTAGTACCATTATTATTATTATTATTATTATTATTATTATTATTATTATTATTATTATTATTATTATTATTAGCATTATTATTACTTTATCTTTATTATTGTTATTATTATTATCATGGGTAAACTTCTCATTGAAATAGTTAATGTTGTCTCCATCACAATGAACTTATCCCGAATTTTCGCTATTCCATTCGTTTATCCCAGACACCTAAATATGACGTTAAATACCATTATTACTACTATTATTTTTTTTTATTATTATCGATACCATTATTATTATTATTATTATTATTATTATTATTATTATTATTATTATTATTATTATTATTATTATTATTATTATTATGATTATTATGATATTGTTATTATTTTTTTTTCCTATCATTTTTCCTTTAATATCACTATCAGTTTTAATATTATTATTTTTATCACGGGGCTGCTATTAACATTCCACCACCAATTGAAACCAAACGGGTAAAAACGCAACAGCATATTGACGCGTCTTCGACAGCCAACACAAAAAATCAGACATTAGGTGTGTGTTTTTTACTTCCTCTCTAGCTCCTCCTTTTGCTTTGTATTCCCCCCTCTCCCACCACTTCACTCTCTCCTTTCTTTTCTCTATCCCCAATGAATTTATAACTTATATATTTTATATTCTATCTTATATTTCATTTTACTCCATTTCATTTTATTTTATTTTATTTTATATTTGATTCTTAACTGTCTCAAATCTAACCACGTGACTTTGCACATTTTTAATTTCCTTTCCTTTCCTCTTCATGTTATTCTACCTAAATATGATCTAAGGTAAAGATCGGATTCTAACTTTTCCTGATGAGATCTCAGTTTATGACAGCTGTTGATCGATAACATCGACATGCCAGTGTCGCAGAGTTTCTGTATATATATGCATTTTTTTCTCCGTTCATCTTAAAACGCTTCTCATCATATGTGCCTTGTATATATATATATATACAAAATGAAATTATTTCCACGGTCACATAATTTTGCTAGTACGTTTAAAATCACATCTCAATGTTCACATATTTTATTTATTAAAGTTTTCAATCAATTAATTTAAATTTACTCAAATTCCAAATTCCAATTTCTTTGGTCTATAAAAAGAGCTTGAATTGTTCGTTCTACATAATCTACGATGTTAAAAAAAGAGAAAATCATTTAAACCATCTTTTTATCATGTTTTATTTAACTTAGTATCTTTAGCTTATTATTCCTAGTTTTTCGTCCATAGTTTTTCATCCATAGTTTTTCACTCCTAGTTTTTCGTCCATAGTTTTTCATCCATAGTTTTTCATCCATAGTTTTTCACTCCTAGTTTTTCATCCATAGTTTTTCATCCATAGGTTTTCATTCATAGTTTTTCATTCCTAGTTTTTCATCTATAGTTTTTCATCCATAGTTTTTCATCCATAGTTTTTCAATCCTAGTTTTTCGTCCATAGTTTTACATTCCTAGTTTTTCATCCATAGTTTTTCATTCCTAGTTTTTCGTCCATAGTTTTTCATCCATAGTTTTTCATTCTTACTTTTTAATTTCTACTTTCTCATTCCTACTTTTTAATCCATAGTTTTTAATCTATAGTTTTTCATTTCTACTTTTTCATTCCTACTTTTTCATCCATAGTTTTTTATCCATAGTTTTTCATTCCTACTTTTTCATTTCTACTTTTTCATTCCTACTTTTTCATCCATAGTTTTTCATTTCTAGTTTTTCATCCATAGCTTTTCATTCCTAGTTTTTCATTCTTAGTTTTTTATTGCTAGTTTTTCATTCCTAGTTTTTCATCCATAGCTTTTAATTCCTAGTTTTTCATCCATAGATTTTCATTCAACTTATTTATTCCTACTTTTTCATTCCTACTTTTGTATTCTTACGTTTTCATCCATAGTTGTTCATTCGTAGTTTTTCATTCGTAGTTTTTCATCCATAGTTGTTTATTCCTAGTTTTTTATTCCTACTTTTTCATTTCTACTTTTCCTTCCTACTTTTTCATTCCTAGTTCCTCTTGCAACAATTATCTTCTTTATTCTTATTCTACAAAAAAATGTGAGGTAAGTTCTTCAACGGAAGAGCAAATAAGTATTTCTCTATTTCGTCTGATATGACGTAGCTCCAGCAAAGAAATGATGCTAACCATTGTTCAGCATGTATTAAATATTGGGCGAGTATAATCGTGTTTGTTGAGAATAACAGGAAATAAGGTTCAGTCGGGGTTAGGGTTAGGGTTAGGGTTAGCTTAGTGTACTCAGTTGTCAGCTCGACATTATGTATGCTAGAAGCGGGTATGACGTCACATAGCTCAGAGATAGAGGGGGGGAGAGAGAAAGAGAGGAAGCACACACGTGTGAACTTGTGCTTTTAGAGGTGTCCGGATTAGATATGATTAACCAGTTATTGTCGAGCTCTCTCCGTCCCCCCTACTGGTCAGTAGTTTGAAAAAAACAACAATTTGTCTCGTTTTGGTCATTATTTGAGGGTATCAACGAACTTGTTTGTAGTCGGTGTTTCCTGGGTCGGGCAAGATCACAAAAGGGAACGCTTGTCAGATCACAAAAGGGAACGCTTGTCAGAACGAACGGCCAAAAAGATATGCTATAAAAGTTCATTTTTTCGATTTGATTCTTACTTGTGGTACATTAGACGAAACCTAAGAAGAGAGATATATATAACACATGTCGTTCCTTGTCAACTCGTAAAACAGGGGAGTTTTGAATTGACACGGTTATTATTTCAGTGTAAAGGTACTTAATTAAAATATTAATCCAATACGTTTTTGTCAACGACCTTTGTTTGCTAAACCAACTGAAAATTATGAGGCTATCCTTTGAAACTTGTCTGTTGGTGACGGTTGTATTCCCACTATGGTCCGAGGTTGTTATTATTTTTTAATGTGATTATTTGATTATTTACGTATGATAATCGGGTATGTGGTATCTGCGGGACTATATTAACCACATACCCGATCATTATACTGAAGAATTAAATAACCATAATATTTTAAATAATAACAGCCTCTAAACATATTTAAACAATACTTAGCCGACTCCCCCATTCACCCCATTCTATCCCTTAAAAAAATGACTGGCCGATTTGTGACACATTAATATTCCGCACATGGGCGACCTCATTTCTTGTTGTGTTCCTTTGTTTCTAGTCATTCTCGATTATAAAAACAGGACGTTTTAAATACTGAATTTAAATAACAATAAAAAATTATAAAAACAGGACGTTTGAAATATTAAATTAAAATAACAATAAAAATTTTTTATAAAAACAGGACGTTTAAAATATTAGATTAAAATGATAACAATATTTTTTTTATATAAAAACAGGACGTTTAAAGTACTGAATTAAAATAACAATAAAAAATTATAAAAACAGGACGTTTGAAATATTAAATTAAAATGATAACAATAACATTTTTTTATAAAAACAGGACGTTTAAAATATTAGATTAAAATGATAACAATATTTTTTTTATATAAAAACAGGACGTTTAAAGTACTGAATTAAAATAACAATAAAAAATTATAAAAAAAACAACGACATCGTTTTATGCTTCAACCAAAAACCACTCGTCATTATCAAAATATATTGCTAGAAGCATATGTGGAATACCAAACTAATCTACACACAGTAATTGTCTGTATTTCTGAGATGATGCGTTTTCATTATGGATTTCAGTGTTCGGACTGACTTCATCATCTTGGCTGCCATGCTCACAACGTTTCGGCGTTCTGCCCTCCGGCCTTCATCAGGTGTCCTGCATCGAACTGTCTGGACTCTCGAATCCAATCCCTTTATTGTCACGGGGGTACCACGCTCGGATTTCATTTTTTGGCTCAGGGACACACTCGTTAATTCTCCGTTGCTTACAGTCTTGCTGCTGCTACTGCTGCTACTGCTGCGGCTACTGCTGCTTATCGCCGTATTGCTGCTGTCGCTGAATGTTTCTTTCACTGCCTTCACCCAGGATTGAACTTAGCACCTTCAGATAACTTGAAAATTTCGAACAAACTGCTAAGACCTCACGCCGGAGGGCAGAACGGCCGAAACGTTGTGAGCATGGCAGCCAAGATGAGGAAGTAAGTCCGAACACTGAAAACCATAATATTCTACACACACACAACAGCATACGAAGGAATAGGTTAGGGTTGGGGTTAAAAAATTTGAAAAACCTAACTCTGAAATCCATAATATTCTACACACACACAACAGCATACGAAGGAATAGGTTAGGGTTGGGGTTAAAAAATTTGAAAAACCTAACTTTGAAATCCCTAATATTCTACACACACACAACAGCATACGAAGGAACAGGTTAGGGTTGGGGTTAAAAAAATTGAAAAACCTAACTTTGAAATCCATAATATTCTACACACACACAACAGCATACGAAGGAATAGGTTAGGGTTGGGGTTAAAAAAATTGAATAACCTAACTCTGAAATCCATAATATTCTACACACACACAACAGCATACGAAGGAATAGGTTAGGGTTGGGGTTAAAAAAATTGAATAACCTAACTCTGAAATCCATAATATTCTACACACACACAACAGCATACGAAGGAATAGGTTAGGGTTGGGGTTAAAAAAATTGAATAACCTAACTCTGAAATCCATAATATTCTACACACACACAACAGCATACGAAGGAATAGGTTAGGGTTGGGGTTAAAAAAATTGAATAACCTAACTCTGAAAACCATAAAAAGAAAAAGAAAACAAAACAAAAGGTGACTTTGAATTATCCGTCAATACTCGGGAATAACTCCCTTTTCCTGTCAATAGATGTTCCTCTAATGACGAGCTTGTTATTTTTTTCGTTGAATTTCTGTAAGACGCGGTGCTAAAGGCACTGATGAAGATACGTTTTGGAGTAGCTTTGTCAATTTTAAAAAATTAAATAAAGTATTTCCCGAATGGTTTGGTAACGACCGTACGCCATACTAGACTTGATGTTCTAATTCTTGGAACAATTGTAATGTTTTAATTACTTAAATCATATATATATATATATATATATATATATATATATATATATATATATATACCTGGGAGACAAATCCAAACTATGGTAAATTCATCAGCCAATTCCTCTCCGAAACTAAGATCCTG
The DNA here is from genome assembly GCA_963556195.1 of Sepiola atlantica. Taxonomy (NCBI): domain Eukaryota; kingdom Metazoa; phylum Mollusca; class Cephalopoda; order Sepiida; family Sepiolidae; genus Sepiola; species Sepiola atlantica. The sequence continues at coordinate 48,190,171 of OY744548.1, forward strand.
ATTCGGACTATTGAAGTGATCTACCAAAAGATATCTAGACACGAGTTGTCTCTTATATTCAACAATATATATATATATATATATATATATATATATATATATATATATATATATATATATATATATATATATATATATATATATATATTATAAATATGTATATATACTTATAAATAAATATATATATATATATATATGTGTGTTATTCTTACATATTATAGTGTACATATCTAAGTGTATATCTATTATATGTACTATATACATTTCAGAGAAACCGTTTCATGCTACTTGCAATTCTCAAGTGAAACTGATTCCGTCAGATGTTATCACGGCGTTGCATAATTAATTATGATAATAATTTTCAAACGCTGATAACATCTAACGGAATCAGTCTCGCTTAAGAATTGCAAGTAGCATGAAACAACTTGTGTGAGATGGAGCGTAAAGTATTACACTTCCTTAAAGAATAAAGCACTCTCAGCAGTCAATAATGCAAATGTAAACATATTATTAGAATTTCTATTACTTCACAGGAAGATGATAGCGTAGCGGTAAGAGGCTTCGTCTGCTGACAAAGCGCTTGGGTTTCGAATCTCAGCTTGAAGCACTCGCTCGTTCATCCACACTGAAACCATTGTCTAACTATATTATTTATTATTATTTATTTACTCGTTATTTGAGCTCTCTTGTAAGAGAATAAACGATGTCACTTATCGTATTTAGCGTTCTCTGCAGGCGATAATACAAATCTAAAAATATATCTAAGCATTACAATTACTTTGTAGCAAGGGTCACAGCGTAGACGTAAGAAGTCTCGACTGTTGACAAGACTGTTGAGCTTTAAAGTTTAGCTTGGAGCACTAGCTTGTCTGAAGATGACTATATATCTATTTAATCGTCCACAGACTATTTCACTGTATTACAGTTCTTTAGTGTGGCTAGATAGACAACTGTTTCAAACTGAGATTGAAACGCGAGTGTTTCGCCAGTCGGAACTTCTATCCACTAAGCCATTAGCACAAGCCACGATGAAAGAAAATGTTAAGTTATGTTAAGTTGAATATAAACAATATATCAGCTAGCAAATTTCACTTACCATAGTGCTCAATAAATTATTGTCCTAGAATCCGGTAAGACCAAGAGAAAACAAGAAATGTCTACTATAACATAGTGAACTGGTCAATTGGGGAGAGAAAAATTAATGTTCTTAACTTCTTTACTAACTCAACATTTAGAGGTAAAGGCGAACTTTAGTTGAACACTCGGATATTCATGTGTCTCATATAGAGATTAAGTGTTAGCACCAGGAAGGTGCTCCTTGATTAATGAGAACTACACTGAAGTAAAATGAATACAAAATAGTAATCTAGTAATCATAGGAGAAACAGACCTAAGGAAGAGAATTTCAAAAACTATCTGGCGAATATACCCGGTGAACAACGTGCAAGAGTATTACAAACAATTGCGTTAGAAAAGGGACAGTAAGAGTCCTCAAAAAATCTCTCGGTTGGAGTGTCTGAAATAACTGGTGAATGTCTGGCATCCGGTAGGAAGCATCATCTCAGAAAAAACAATAGATAAGGAAAGTAAAAGAAAAAGTAATCCCGAGATGTGCAGAAAAGACAAGAGTGTTCACGCTTATCGTTGTAATTGCGTACTATCTTTTATTCATACACGCCTAGTGCATTAAGCAAACCGGGGTTTCACGTGGAGATCCGGTTGATCTTTCAGAAAGAAAAAAAACAACAGAAATATTATATTCATGGTCCGAAAATTAAAACTTAAGAATGTTAAGTGTTGATTTTCGAAGCATGAATATGCAAAATATTATGTCATAAATTTCGTAATCTACTAAATTATAATATATATATATATATATATATATATATATATATATATATATATATATATATATATATATATATATATATATATATTATACAGTAGATAGAGAGAGAGAGAGAGTAAGAGAGAGGGCGAGGGGAGGGAATGACGAGTTAATGTAAAACTGTGTGAAGAAAGGAGATTATTTTGTAATAAAATCGGATGGAAATTCAATTCTTCTTGTAACGGACGAAACTAACGAACAAACAACTCTGCGAGACGATAAGATTTCATTCAACCAAGTTAGCCCTATTTCAATGTTGTCGTTGCGAATAACCTCTGACTCGAAGCAAATCTCTACATTGGATCAGTAAACATTAACGCATAACACAGACTTAGAGGTTCACTTTCAAACTCGGGAAATCAACTGATGAAAACTTGAATCCGGGTTACATATCACTAAGCAGTATTATGTTTTTTAAAATTAAGTGTAGATATAGTGTAGATATTGTGTGGATATAGTGTGGATATAGTGTAGATATAGTGTTGGTATAGTGTAGAAATAGTATAGATATAGTGTAGATATAGTGTGGGTATAGTGTAGATATAGTGTGGATATACTGTAGATATAGTGTGCATATAGTGTAGATATAGTGTTGATATAATGGGGATGCAGGCCGTTGTGGACGCGCGACGTGAGAGTTATCCCCATTGTCCCACCTTAGCTATGACAAATTTGGAATCGGTTTATAGAAAATATATTCGATAAGATCTGGTCGAGTTTATCCCTCTGAAATTTAATTTTGTCTTTTTATTCGACTGTTTTAATAAGAAAATAGTTACTACGAATACGCCATTAAAACTATCTTTCGAAAATATTCACTTATATACGATCACATTTGTTTTACCAAGTAACTTATTATAGAATCCACAATTGATTGAAATATGACTTCTTAAAAGTTCCCTCGAATCAAAATTATCAGGTCATCCCTGAAGTTGTGTCCGGATTTTAATTGTTTCAAATGTGTAAATAGAAATGTCTAATAGAACTAAAAAATGTATATATATATATATATATATATATATATATATATTACAGTGGAATCTCGAGTTTCGAACATGATTCGTTCTGAAAACCGAATTTTTCTAAAACCGAATCGTTCGAAAATCGAATTGTTTGAAAACCGAATTGTTCGAAAATCAAATCATTTTTCCCCATTAAAAATAATGTAAAAGAGATTAATTCGTTAATTCTTATATAGAGACTATTTTTAAAGGTATTTAATGGATTAATATACAACATTATTAAAAATAACGTATTATTATTGTGTGATATTGACCTACTCTATTTCGTGACTATGTGGGCTCTTCTAGACATTATGTATAGAGGAGCCTACGACGTAGGACGAGCATTCTCTCTTCCACATTGTCGAAGAAAGACGCTAGATTGGTAAATACCAGTCGAGGATCCATTCTCGACCATCTCGGTGGCGTTTTATCTGTCGGGTTGAAGTATTAGTCATGTGCATTCCTAGGAGGTTCACCCTCCAATGCCTTGCCTTCCCTCTTTGCAGTGGAGTAAGTTTATTGCTTACTACCTGAGGGGCCCTGAACGGGAACGCCGACGGGATTGCTCAGGTAATTTTTAAAAGGCCAGAGTACCCCTTCTTTAGGAACGCTCGCTTTATTCTCACCACCTTCCGGCCATGTGCCACATCTTCTTGCGGTGGGAAGGGAGTAAATACCAATCTTTCTTCAACATTGTCGAAGAGAGACGCCAGATTGGTAAATACCAATCGAGGATCCGTTCTCGACAATCAGTCCAGCAGAAAATGGGCCATTTCAGAATACCGACGGAGTTGCCCAGGCATTTTTGCGGGGCAAGAGTACGCTACCTCTTGTGTGCTGGCTCAACAAATCCCATTTTCCGACCTTGTGTCATAACCTCCCGCGGTTTAAGGGAGGTAAATATCCGTTTTTATTGCACAGTCTTTCTGTGAAAGTCAGACACACAGTTCTTACCATGTCGAGGATTCGTTCTCGACAATGAGTCCGACGGAGTTGGACCATTATGATAGATGGTGGCTGGGGTATGGTTCTGGGTAGTCAGAGGAGGTCAACCCTCTCAGACTTTGCCTTCCCTCTTTGGGGATGAGTTAGTAAATTGCTAACTGACTGAGACGCCCTGACCGGGGAATGCCGACGGGACTGCCCAAACATTTTTTGCACTGGTCTAACAAATCCTACTTTCTGACTTTGTGTCACATTTTCCTGCGGTGGGATGGAGTTAAATAATAAGTCTTTCTGTAACATATTATTCTGTCCTTCTGTAAATAACAAATCTTTCTGTAACATATTATTCCATACTTCTGTAAATAACAAGTCTTTCTGTAACATATTATTCTGTACTTTTGTAAATAACAAGTCTTTCTGTAACATATTATTCTGTGCTCTGCAGGCACGTAGCCAGACTTCTAACTTAGGGGGGCAAGTCATTTTTAGGAGGGGCGAAACTAATATTGGTATTCTAATATGAGTGACGTTTTGGTTCAGTGTGTGTGTGTGTATTTATATATAAATATAAATAAGTAGTAAATAAAATTCAATTTCTTTTATATAATCTAAATATATTGTTGTGTATTTCGGTAGGTACATGTAAATAACAACATAAGCATAGTAAACACATAAAGCATAGTAAACACAGTAATAATACCATAAAGTTCGTAAAATAAGGTAGCTACTTGCTAGCTCTACAGAATTCTATTATAATCTCCTATTTTTACAGTTATTGAAATGCGCAAGGATGCGCTCTCTGTCAATGTTTCTCAGCAAATCTTTTTCAAAGGATATGAGGCAGAGTGAGGTCAGTCTCTCTGTTGACATCAAAGATCGTATTCTTGTTTTGATGCGCTTCACTGAAGAGAATAGTCTTTCAACGGTTACTGGTGTATGTGTGATGGTAAGCAGCAATTGCAATACTCTATGCACCGATGGAAAAATATTCCTGTCACATTGTTCGAATAATTCTGAAAGTTCAAGATTTTTGGTAGGGAGGCGTCGCTGAATATGTTACACGCTGCAGCAGCTTTCATCACTGCACAGTGAGCATTTCCAAATCGAGCACGGAGTTCTTCTCTAATGTGCCCCAGCAACTGTCGGAGTACCAAATCAAAATTTTCCACTGTACCCACACAGTTATGGCCAACGGAACCAGTCACTAATGCGCCATCTAATTTTCCGGATAACTTTCGTGCCCTTCCAGATGGCCGAGTATCAATATCCGTGATATCGTACTTTGTGGAAAGCTCCAATGCATACTTCACCACCTTCTCTGTACCGAATGAGTCTGCGTGTTCAAGTAGTGTTTCCACCAAGCTAATAGTTGTCTCCGCATTTGTTTGTTTCTTTTGTAGACCTTTGGTCACAACATCTGTATAGTCATATAATCTTCCAAAAAACATTAGAACTAAGAACTTCTTTGTCTGAATTGCCTTCAGTAGAGCAATAGCAGAAAGTGTTATTTCAGCAGCAGGATCATTTTGAAAGGATGCCAGAGTGTCCAAAATTACATCAAAACGGCGCAAGAACTTTTCAACCTCTAAGGATCTGGAAGACCACCTGGTTGTAGATGAATGGGTTAGTTCCAATCGTGGGTCTTTCGGATACAACATCTTCTGGATTTCCAGGTATCGGGAATGACGTTTTGTATCTGTCATGAAAGTTTACACTAAATCCATGGTCTCGAAGAATGTCTTAATGGCAGGATCAATCTCAGTGAAAGATGCGAGAACTAAATACAGCCTGTGAGATGCACAGTGCACATACTAGGCATTTGTATAGCCAGCCCTTTTCATCAGCTCTTGGACATCACCACGTTCACCTGACATCACACTTGCACCTCCTTCTCCAAGTTCATAGACCGCAACATACCTTGCAGCTGTTCCGAAATACTGGCAGCAGATAAGTCATACAGCTCCATGAAACGCGTTCATGGACTTTTCCTCCGTGCAGAAACCTTAATGAAACACCAAGTAATTCTGTGTTAGAGATGTCTTTAACCTCATCAGCTAAAACCGCATAATATCCGGCTTCCTGAACCTGGTCCCTGATTTCCTCTAACAGAACCATCTGCGCTGAAAAGAGTAAATCAGTTTGAATCTCTGGGCTTAACATTTGTGCATTTCTCGGAAGTTTCTCCAAGCGTTGTTTAATAGTTTGGTCATACTTAGATAAAAGTAAGAGTAACTCCAAAAAGTTTCCTCTGTTTAGTGATTATTTGCTTTCGTCATCACCTCTCAGTGCTCTCTCATTCTCTGCACAGAATAATACTATATCTAATACTGTCAGGAGATGCTGTTTGTGCTCACCGATTAATTTCTTGTCTCGGTAGAATGGATCCAGGAGTTGATCCACTCTCCCTCCTTTCTGAACATTTTAAAGGTGATCCGAACCTTGTCCGCTTCTTTGCGGACATCAGTGTCATTATGTGCTTTCAATTTTTTTCCAATTTTCCTCCAGTCACGAAAGCCAAACTTTCTTCCCGTTGTAAATGTCCAACATTCCTTAATGTGCTTATATTTTATATTAAATATTAAATTTCTTTTAACGCAAAGACGCCCCAAATAATATTTTGTTAATAGTTTTCAATCAATGAAAATAGATGTTAAGACCGTCATGGACGGGGCTCCCTCCAATTAAAATATTTAAAATATCTTTTTTCAACCAACTTATTTAAAAAAATATTTTTTAAACAAATTATTTTTTAAATAGGATTTTGAAAGTTAAATTTAATTTTTACGGTATCGTTTGGCCATTAAATTATTAACTGAAGCAAATTGTTATGGAACTATAAATAATGATTGTTAGTGTACTGTTGATTTAATCTCTATTCATAAAATTATTGGATGTAAAAAGCGTCCAAAACTTTCAATCTTTTAATACATGAGAATTAGCTAAGAATTTTGATTCTTAGCTAAACCTTATGTGCGAAAATGTAATGTTCTACGATTGGTAACATTTATTGGATGTGTTTCTAAGAGTATTTTGTTCTAATTGCCGATTTTTTGTGCGCTTCTGAGAGATTCCCGGAAGCTATGTTGGGTGTCGCTTTCGAAATGAAGAGCTGACACTTGGTTTTAAAACAACAAAAAAACCTTTAAAATAAGTTAAAACACAAATAAACTTATCCAGCTAGGTAGAATAGTAACTTGTATTGTCCTTGTTAACATTTATTTGTTGCACAATTGTTTTTTCACCCTTTTTTCGTTATTCCGTTCTGTTGATTATAGTAAAAGATTCCCCAATTTTTATTATATCTTTTGTTTATTAAACTGTTAGGTGAAAGTACAGAATAGTTAACAAAGCACCCCTACTCTCCATGTTAAGAATCGCTTTCTAAATAATGTTATTATTTCAACCCGGTTCATAATTAAATTACGATATTAAATCTATCATAATGCATTAAGGTTTCTTTGTAAATAAATCAGCCATTTTAATATTTTGTTAATAATTGAAAAAATATCAATTACTTTGTGTCTGTTCGAAATTTGAAAGGAAATTTGTTTTTGTAACTGTAATTCAGTGTACGTTGGGTTTATACCCTACCAATGCTGTTTTTTTCTTTCAACTTCATCTCGGGTGAAATCTGTGATTTTTTCTATGTTAATTTCAAAAATTTTGAATGTGACATTCACAATTTTTTAAATTAACAGTTGCAACTGACAACAAAAAGAAAAAACGTATTTGAGATTCGTGATAAAATACAAAAATAATTTTTTAAACTAATCCCCAGTTTCATTTGAAAATAATTAAGGTTGCTAGTATTCATTTCTATCTTTTGAATGAAGACAACACTTTCTTTTATAAATTAAAAAAATATCTTCAAAAGAAGCTGGCAGAACAACAACGTGAATTCATTTTGTGTTCATATTACATCATTTGGATTATAATTATTTAATTGATAATTTATAATATTAAATAGTGTGACTTAACAATATTTAAAAATATATATTTGGTAAGTTGACAAAAAGAGTTTGAGAACGCGTACATTTTAATTTTTTTACTTTTCACAAGGTAACATAAATTTAAATCATATTTAGATGTTATGGTCAATAGTTTTATTTTAACTGGTAGTTTAAAATCCGTAAATATTTATTATGGTATCATTAGTACCAGGAATGGAAAATTAAGTTTTAAGCAAAATAAAATCCAAAGAAGCGTTTTTGAAATCGGAAATTATGTTAAAAATTGGTGGGATGTCCCCTCTTGGTGGGTGGCCCAGGGCCCCAGCCCCCTTGGCCTCTTAATCCGACCCTGCTGTAAAATATATTACACAAAAGTAAATACTAGTTCATAATGAAGAAGTATAGTTGACTATGAAATATAAGAATATTTATATTTATAATATTTTTTGGCTCACAAATTTCAGGGTGGTGGCAAATGTATTTGCAGGGGGGGGGCTTGCCCCCTCTGGCACCCCCTGGCTACGTGGGGGGTACTCTGTAAATAACAAGTCTTTCTGTAACATATTATTCTGTACTTCTGTAAATAACAAGTCTTTCTGTAACATATTATTCTTTACTTCTGTAAATAACAAGTCTTTCTGTAACATATTATTCTATACTTCTGTAAATAACAAGTCTTTCTGTAACATATTATTCTGTACTTCTGTAAATAACAAGTCTTTCTGTAACATATTATTCTATACTTCTGTAAATAACAAGTCTTTCTGTAACATATTATTCTGTACTTCTGTAAATAACAAGTCTTTCTGTAACATATTATTCTGTACTTCTGTAAATAACAAGTCTTTCTGTAACATATTATTCTGTACTTCTGTAAATAACAAGTCTTTCTGTAACATATTATTCTTTACTTCTGTAAATAACAAGTCTTTCTGTAACATATTATTCTATACTTCTGTAAATAACAAGTCTTTCTGTAACATATTATTCTATACTTCTGTAAATAACAAGTCTTTCTGTAACATATTATTCTGTACTTCTGTAAATAACAAGTCTTTCTGTAACATATTATTCTTTACTTCTGTAAATAACAAGTCTTTCTGTAACATATTATTCTATACTTCTGTAAATAACAAGTCTTTCTGTAACATATTATTCTGTACTTCTGTAAATAACAAGTCTTTCTGTAACATATTATTCTGTACTTCTGTAAATAACAAGTCTTTCTGTAACATATTATTCTTTACTTCTGTAAATAACAAGTCTTTCTGTAACATATTATTCTTTACTTCTGTAAATAACAAGTCTTTCTGTAACATATTATTCTTTACTTCTGTAAATAACAAGTCTTTCTGTAACATATTATTCTATACTTCTGTAAATAACAAGTCTTTTTGTAACATATTATTCTTTACTTCTGTAAATAACAAGTCTTTCTGTAACATATTATTCTGTACTTCTGTAAATAACAAGTTTTTCTGTAACATATTATTCTTTACTTCTGTAAATAACAAGTCTTTCTGTAACATATTATTCTGTACTTCTGTAAATAACAAATCTTTCTGTAACATATTATTCTATACTTCTGTAAATAACAAGTTTTTCTGTAACATATTATTCTGTACTTCTGTGAATAACAAGTCTTTTTGTAACATATTATTCTATACTTCTGTAAATAACAAGTCTTTCTGTAACATATTATTCTGTCTTTCTGTAATTAACAAGTCTTTCTGTAACATATTATTCCGTACTTCTGTAAATAACAAGTCTTTCTGTAACATATTATTCTATACTTCTGTAAATACACACTCTTTTAAATATACCACCTTGTTATCTCATTTATTATCGGCCCGTCAAGCTTAAAATAGTACTATTTTGTTTTCAATACTATTAATATAATCTAGAATATAAATCATTATTTCGGAAAAAAATACATTCTCTGTAAACTTTTTAGAAATAAACCTTTTTATAGTGTGTGTTTTTACCATTTTACTACATATTTTGTAATATTAAAAAAAAGTTTAGCAAGTATTCAAATATATAGTTTTCAGAAAAAAAAAAAATTAAAAAAATTAAAATCTTAGATTAATTAAAAAAACAAAACAGGTCGGATTTAAAACTCAAGAGTGGCAGTCCTGTACAAAACTTTTAACGTTTCATCAGACGGTGATCCTAAGCGAATCAATATTAAAATATTCTTTGACCATAACCAGTTCGGGGTCATACTAAATCGGAATCTGTAAGCTTTGTTAATGTATTTTTAGTAGTTTCTGTGTTTTAGCCACACACACACACACACACGCACACATACACATAGACAAGCATAAAAACGACTTTTCATTATATAATAGATGAAGAAACATTTATTAACAGCAATGTCACATAGAGGTTGTTTTAAAGTTCTTTTCAAGGACAACATTGTTCTTCGGCTTAGAAATGTGTACACACACAAACACACACACATACACACACATATATGTACATGTGGGGAAGGGTTAACGTATTTTAGAATGTAGTGAAAGCGGGAAAGAATGAGAGTGTGCCAATAAGTAAGAAGATGTTACTTATCTTGTTGGTGAAATAATGCAAAACTGTCGTGCGTGGATATAGAATGTTTTCTTTTATTTGCACCGACGGTGAAAGATTTAGCGATATGAAATAGATCATCTTCCTTATGCTGCCACTCGTGCGTCTAGCATGTTCATTTCCTGTCGCCCGCTGGTTTACTGCTGGGTCGCTGGCCTTCTTTTATATATATATATATATATATATATATATATATATATATATATATATTGTCGAAAATGTCACATAATTGCTTTTTAGGTGCATATTTTTTTCACGTGTGTTTGTTGAAAGTTGTTAAATAACTATATTATCCCACAATGTAGAACCCTGAAATATGTAAACCTGCTGAATATGATACTAGTTAAGCCTACCCGGCGTTGCTCGGGGAGTGACAACAAAATAGAAGTGTAAAAAGGTGTAACATCTTGTAAAATGTTTCCTTATCTCTCTCTATCCTTCTCTCTCTCCCTTTCTGTCTATCTCTCTCTATCAACCCCCTACTCTATATATGGTATGTGTCACTTTTTGATTCAGCCTATATCACTTACCAAATAGAGTATTACATACATTCACTCTGTCTAGAGTATTGAGTACTTTCGTTTCATCATATATCACTTCCAAAGTGTAATACTGTATTAGTACACACACTTTATCTAAGGCATTGCGCACTTTCGTTTCAGCATATCTCACTTATCAGGATGAATACACAATTGCCCTATATATGGTACTTAGAACTGTCAGATTCAATATATACCATTTACCAAGAGTAATACTATATGAGTATTTAGAGTATAGACCACTTTCGAATTCAGCATATACCACTTACCAAATGTAATATTGTATTATTATTATTGTTTTTGCCCACATGCAAGGCCGAGTTCCTTGTCTAGTTTACAAAAATAAAACGAAATACATTTGTTTTAATGTATGAAAATACTAATAAAAATGTAGAAATTCAATCCCCCTTTCAGTTTTTAATTACTTGCTCGCAGACAACGCCGAGTTTCTTGTCTACTTCATATCCCCCTTTTTCAAAATTATCTGAAGAAAAATGATGTCGATGCGGACAATAGTCTGAAAAAAATATTATCGTTGAGCCTTGAGAAACGCTAAATAACCCGAGAACTTAGCGTAGCTCAAAGCGATTCCTTTCTAGACTACTACATAACAACATTAAAAATGCGTTAAAATGTCGATCCCCTTGACTAATTCTGTTCCTGTTGACCTCCAGAAAAATGAAAATTGCTATTTTGTCTAAGATAATGCCGAAAATATTTATTAGTTTTTTTTTTGAGGGGGGGGGGGTCTTTTGTAGCTTTTTACTTTTAGCTGGACACACAGTAAGTTATGCAATATATGTAATCTTATTTTGAATAATAACTGCAAACAATATTAAAGATAGATGTTCTTCCACTTCAGATTGTCTTTCTGGTTTGTTTAACTGGGTTCGATTTTTCTCTTTTACGCCAAATCCGACCTTTTCTAGTTATAAAATGCACAAGTTCAATATATATTGAAAACTGTATATTCTTAATTTACACGTAGCTGCTAAGATTGTGTGAGTTCATGCACATCTCAACATTATTTATGCGTAAATAACAACAGAATCGCAATGGTAACCATTCGGCTCGTCACAAACCGTTTCTGAGTTGAAATGTCGTGTTTTTTGTAGGTATTTTTTGTAGGTATCTTCTCTTACGTTTTTTGTAGGTATCTTCTCTTACAAAAATTAAAAGCAAGATGCTACTAAACCTTATCCCAATTTTGATCAAAATCCATTACATGTTTTTGATTCTAAAAAATGTCTAAAATTCCAGGTTTTAGGTGTTTTAAAAGAAATTTATATTCCGGAAATCTTACTCAATTGCTCTCTAAGAACTGTTAATGAAATTTAATTCAAATCTGAATTATTTCAATTTTCAAATGGGAGGTTGTGTCCATATTATTCCCCCTTAAAAATCTTTTTAAAAAAACCTCAAACTTGAAGAATATTTATTAATTGATCTTTAATTGTCTCAGGTTTATAATGCACAAACATCAGATGGATCTGAATATTTACGAAGGGCTTCCACCCGCTATTCGAACCTATTGCATGAAACAAAACAAAACTAAATATATCACACATTCACACTCCTATACCTAGCAGCTGTGTTCCAAAATTAATAATGATCAGTTAATTAGTTTAGGAGTAAATTCTATACATACAAATATATAAACATATACACATCCCTAACTTTATATAAATAGAGATATTACGGTTGTCATGTCCGAATATATGAGAATGGTCGGTGAGCAACTAATTAAGGCAAAAGACCATCTTTTCTACGCCATTCTACAAATTTCATCATAATTTCAAAGCATCAAAATATAATAGAAAGGCATTTAGAAATTACAGTTTAAAGCACGTGCATCAAAATATAATAGAAAGGCATTTAGAAATTACAGTTTAAAGCACGTGCATCAAAATATAATAGAAAGGCATTTAGAAATTACAGTTTAAAGCACGTGCATCAAAATATAATAGAAAGGCATTTAGAAATTACAGTTTGAAGCACGTGCATCAAAATATAATAGAAAGGCATTTAGAAATTACAGTTTAAAGCACGTGCATCAAAATATAATAGAAAGGCATTTAGAAATTACAGTTTAAAGCACGTGCATCAAAATATAATAGAAAGGCATTTAGAAATTACAGTTTAAAGCACGTGCATCAAAATATAATAGAAAGGCATTTAGAAATTACAGTTTGAAGCACGTGCATCAAAATATAATAGAAAGGCATTTAGAAATTACAGTTTAAAGCACGTGCATCAAAATATAATAGAAAGGCATTTAGAAATTACAGTTTGAAGCACGTGCATCAAAATATAATAGAAAGGCATTTAGAAATTACAGTTTAAAGCACGTGCATCAAAATATAATAGAAAGGCATTTAGAAATTACAGTTTAAAGCACGTGCATCAAAATATAATAGAAAGGCATTTAGAAATTACAGTTTAAAGCACGTGCATCAAAATATAATAGAAAGGCATTTAGAAATTACAGTATTCTAAAAATCCTTATGCATTTGGTGTTGTTTGCTTAGAATATTAGAATAGTTAGAAGTCATCTTCTTTAAATTAGATCCAAGTTATCTCCCTTGAACTATTACTTGCCAATGGAGAATGAACTTTCTACTTTAGAAAAACCTAATGAAATTCTAACTCGATTAGGGAGGTTTAGTAACCGAATACAACCTGTCTTTGGCATTGAGGTTTAAGCTGATTGCACGTGTCGTTTTCTTAAGTTTTTTTTTTACCGCTGGAAGTTTAAACGAGACTCCACAGACAGCTAACCATCTCAACATGACACTTTTCTACTTATAGCAATTTTGCGATGGACATCATCAAAGTAAGTTGCATTTACTTTATATAACCAATACATTCTCTAACAATTTGTTTGACCCTGGCAATACATGCAATTGTGTGTGATACATTTACGTAGAATTACCTTTAGTAAATAGTCTGTTGTTCGCACCTTACGTTGTTTTTGACAAACATTCTCTGTGAAAAATAAATGTATTATATATGTAAATGCAAGTGTCTCTTTATTATTAAAGTTGATTCATAATTATATTTTCCTCTTTTATTCTGACCTCGTGTTGTCCATGGCAACACAACATATTCAACATAGCAGCACTCGTCTTAGAGAAGGGGATCTGACACTTGCGTTGATATAAAAACGTATAAAATTGAATGTGAAATATTCTAATTTTATGGTAATCTTATCTAGACTGAATGGTGGAAGGGTGCAGAAAACGAGGTAAGATGGCGTGATAGCGTATGTTCGTGGATCAATCAGTCGGTTTAACACAGTAGTGAAAGACAGGAGGTCGTGAAGACAATTAAATCATGATAGATCGTAATCTGCAGGATGCGGAGAAAACGGTTGATGATAATGACGACGACGACGACGACGACGACGATTATTCATTCATTTCGTATGAATCAGATGATTCTGCTGTTGGTGTTGGTTTCCCCTAAATATTTCTAGTTAGAATTATTTCTAGAAAGACATCGAGTACTTACAGGAAGGGGTCACAGGAAAGTTACCAACATTTTAAGTAAAAGTGGTTCTGTGTAACTGTAACGATACACGTTACATATCTACTCATATCATTTTACTCTATACGTTTCGTAACCACAGTCTTAAATCTTCACGTATCAATTTACGGCCTTTCAGGCCTTTTTAAAATCACGAATCTGTTCACGGCATCTCAAGCCTTTTTCAATTACGACCGTTGTTCATTTATACGTACGATGACCATTTACAGATCTCATTTTTCAAATAACGAACGTTCCATTGCGACACGTCTCTTAACGCTCTCGGCATCAAATAACATAATGTTCACATATAACTTTCATAAATCTTATTCCACATATAAAAACGTACTGTTCACAGTCTCGAAAGAGTTCTTTTACCATTTATAAACGCTTCAGTTCAACTTATATCAAATCACGGAAAGTTCATTATACATTTCTTAAAGTTCCTAAAAAGTTCTCAAATAAATCTCAAGGTTTACCTTATCTTCTGTTCTCTTCTTTGGCCTGTGATTCGTCTAGTCTTCGCTGGCTGTGTCGTCTTGATCGAAGGAAGAGGTCTGTCTCAGACAGAATGAATACACGAGACACGAATTTTTTTAAGGGAAATTTCATACAAGTTTCTTTATTTTCACACAAGTTTCTTATTTCTTAGTTCGTTTGCTGTCAGGGGGATTCCGGTTTCGACTCTCTCCTACTTCGGCTATTTTCTGGTTCCTTTCGGGATATCTTCTGCCCTCCCAGAACGGGGCCTTACCGGTTTGCCGGCTACATGCTCGCACCCGGTCTGAACGGTATCGCCTCTCAGCTCAGACTGATTCTAAAAAGCTAAGTTCTTGTTTTCCGTGGTGACGTAATCATCATTCCCACGCACGAGATGGGGACAAAAACGACTCACTCTGATCTCTGACTCAAAGGTCACGTCAGGTGTCTAAATTTATTATGACTATTCTTGGATCAAACTCTTCTCTGACTCACTTCTGAGTCCAGAAACAAAACCTATTTTTCAATAACAAAATTAGCTATTTGATACTAGTTAACCTACTGTGCCTTGCATAATGGGGCCCTACAGTACTGTAACACTCCTTCCTTCCCTATAAACAAAAAAAACAAAAAATCCCAAGATTTTCCCTTTTTTTTTAAAAAACCAACCCCTCCCTGGGACTGGTAAAAATCCGAGCCTGAGCACTCCTGTGGTTACCATCATTTCACCTCTGCCGGAATTTCCTTCGGCACCACATGACAATGTTTCCGGGATGTGGGAGAGTTTGCTCCCTACGGTCGTTACCGGCTAAAAAGCCATCCCCTGTCATAAATCAACATCAGGCGTTTCTCGCCTATATCTCCTGCAAAATCTACCACATAAATTCGCTCTTGCTCACACACGTTCTCCGCGCTCGACCACTTCCCAAAAATTCCCGGTATGTTACACTTTCGGGCCACCATCACTTTCTTAGATAACTTCAACAAACGGTCGGCACACAACCGATTAAAACTAACTGCGCGTTTTATTCTCGCGAAATAGGGGAACAAAAAACAGAAGAAAAAAAACCTTCATCAACCTATTCTCTAATGGTCAGCCTCGAAGCTTACTGAAGGTACCGTCGCTATGCTGCTTGCTATATATGGACCATACATTTCTGACACACCCGTGCTCCCGTCGCGAATGACAGCGAACAAACATCCAGTTTCTAACTCCCAACCCCATTGGCGTGGCGTGGCACCCATCCCATGGCTCTAACTAA
Organism: Sepiola atlantica; assembly: GCA_963556195.1. Classification (NCBI taxonomy): domain Eukaryota; kingdom Metazoa; phylum Mollusca; class Cephalopoda; order Sepiida; family Sepiolidae; genus Sepiola; species Sepiola atlantica. The sequence continues at coordinate 48,206,350 of OY744548.1, forward strand.
ACGGCGTGACGGGGGTGAAATGTCGACACCACCGTTCCTGGAACACATCGGGTCACCAGTCCAGGTCCATCATTTTCTTCCCTAAACCAAAATTAATTTGACTGAGGTACCCTCTCTTAAATATAAAGCTTAAATCTATTCCACTTCCATACACGGTCTACCGACGTGATTGGGGAGCAACCCTGGGTCACGAAAATTAATCACAACTTCAATATCGACCACCGTTATCGTGGCGCACCAATACGACTGTCCTGTCGTCTAACCACCGGTTCGCAGTTTTTACGCGTGTAGAGTTCGAGCACCTTTGCCCATTCTTCTCCGAGCCAAAAACCCATGGCCGCCTCGTTTGCGAAAACTACGCGAGCGAACTTTATTAATCCCGCAGACCCAACTGGGCTGCACATACTCTGTGCACAGGGATATTCTGCGAAATAACCTTATTGACCCCCGTCCGGGGTCTCCATAAACCGACCCAAACCTGCTATCAGTGCCCCCCAAACAACTCAAATACAAGATCACTTTAACCCTAACACTTTGCTGACCCACGTAACATTCAATTTAAGAACTGTTTTTTTTTTTATTACATTTTTAAATTTCTCCATCCTCTAAATAGTAAAATATCATTCACTCAAGCATTAGGAACCCGGAATCCTCCATGTAACAAATACATCAATACAAGAATACAAAAAAAAAATTCATTCCACCCAACAACAAAAAAAAATCAAACCGAAACCGACAGAACCAATGGAGAACATATCTCCACAATACAATACAACATAATTCAAAAGATAAAGGGAAAAGAGAACAGCGCTCGACACCATAGCAGTTTTCAAAACCCACGGGCGCTTTCTTTCTCTCTCCCTCTTTTTAACACGCATATACATTCTAAAAACAAAAGATTTCGGCCACAGAGTGGCATATCAATCCCTCTCTTTCTATACCCTTTCTGTCTCTGTCTCTCTCTTTCTTTCTTTCTTTTTTCTAAATACGCATATTCTGTCCTCGCGTGCACATGTCATTTCAGCACATCCACCCTTTTTAACATTTCCATTCTTCCTCTCTTTCTCTCTCTTTTGATTACATACTTCCATCGTTTTTTTTTTCGCCCGTTATTGCTTTCACCTTTGTCCCCCACCAACACAAACCAGAAAAAAAAAAATTACAGCAACAAATTCTTAAAACACAACACAAAAAAAAAACATAATTACGGCAAATCGTCCTTTTTTTTCTAACTAGAATGTTCTTTTCCTACAAAGTCTTAACAATTGTTTTTGCGCGCGTGTGTGTGTGTGCGTGCGTTCTTTTTTTCTTTTTTTAACAAAATGTGTCTTTCTTTTTTTCTTTTTTTTTGTGAATCTTAACAATTAACAAAATGTGTCTTTTTCTCTTTCTGCGTAATTTAATAATGGTCTGTGTATGTGTGCGTTCTTCTTTTTTTCTTTTTTTAACAAAATGTGTTTTTTTTCTTTTCTTTTTTCTTTTCTTTTTTTCTGTGTCTTTTAATAATTAACTAAATGTGTCTCTCTTTTGTGTATCTCAACAATTTTCCCCTCCGTATTCGCTCCTTTTTCCTCTTCCTTTTTCTATTACTTTGGACCACACGATGTGTTCGTACTTCATGACAGCACCAGATCGATATCGAACCGTTTCATGTTGGAAACGGCAGGTCACGGCTACCAAATCAACCCAATGTAACGATACACGCCTACATGTCTTATTTTTCAAATAACGAATCTTCCATTGCGTCACGTCTCTTAACGCTCTCGGCATCAAATAACATAATGTTCACATATAACTTTCATAAATCTTATTCCACATATAAAAACGTACTGTTCACAGTCTCGAAAGAGTTCTTTTACCATTTATAAACGCTTCAGTTCAACTTATATCAAATCACGGAAAGTTCATTATACATTTCTTAAAGTTCCTAAAAAGTTCTCAAATAAATCTCAAGGTTTACCTTATCTTCTGTTCTCTTCTTTGGCCTGTGATTCGTCTAGTCTTCGCTGGCTGTGTCGTCTTGATCGAAGGAAGAGGTCTGTCTCAGACAGAATGAATACACGAGACACGAATTTTTTTAAGGGAAATTTCATACAAGTTTCTTTATTTTCACACAAGTTTCTTATTTCTTAGTTCGCTTGCTGTCAGGGGGATTCCGGTTTCGACTCTCTCCTACTTCGGCTATTTTCTGGTTCCTTTCGGGATATCTTCTGCCCTCCCAGAACGGGGCCTTACCGGTTTGCCGGCTACATGCTCGCACCCGGTCTGAACGGTATCGCCTCTAAGCTCAGACTGATTCTAAAAAGCTAAGTTCTTGTTTTCCGTGGTGACGTAATCATCATTCCCACGCACGAGATGGGGACAAAAACGACTCACTCTGATCTCTGACTCAAAGGTCACGTCAGGTGTCTAAATTTATTATGACTATTCTTGGATCAAACTCTTCTCTGACTCACTTCTGAGTCCAGAAACAAAACCTATTTTTCAATAACAAAATTAGCTATTTGATACTAGTTAACCTACTGTGCCTTGCATAATGGGGCCCTACAGTACTGTAACATAACGAACTGAATTTGAACTTGAATAATAATAATAATAATAATAATAATAATAATAATAATAATAATAATAATAATAATAATAATAACAAGCCGCGCATGCGTGGTCCCCCTCTGTATGTGACTCGATGTGGCGAGTGTGAAATGCAATAAATTTGGGCAATTTGGGGCATTTTGACCCCCCCTTTGCCCCCCTGGGCGCGAGAACCAGAATTTTTCTGATGTCAAGGATGCTCATTTTATATCCAGAACAATTGCCTTTACATTTTTGCCAAGTTTCAGAAAAATTGAATGTATGGATCAAACGTTATGGGAGAAAAGGGTAATTTTTGCCATTTTAGGGGGCTTTTGACCCCCTGGGGGCGCGAACCAGATTTTTTCCAAGGTCAGATATTTATTTTCTATTAGGAACAATTGCCTCCACATTTTGGTCAAGTTTCAGAGAAATTAAATGGATGGATGAAAAGTTATGGGGCAAAAAATGTCATTTTTTGCCATTTCGGGGCCTTTTGACCCCCTGGGAGGCTAACCAGATATTTTTTCAAAAATCAGGGAATGTCACTTTCTAACCTGACCAAAGTTACAACTTCATGCAAAATTTCAGAGAAATTCAATGGATGGTTGCGGAGAAAAATCCGGACGGACGGACACACGGACGGACACACGGACACACGGACACACGGACGGACGGACGGACGGACGGACGGACGGAGAGACGGACGGACGGAAATGCCTCAAAACATAGGTCTCCTGATTTTATAAATCGGGGGACCAATAATAATAATAATAATAATAATAATAATAATAATAATAATAATAATAATAATAATAATAATAATAAAATCCCACCGACTTGACTGAAAAACCTCTCGAATTATCAGTTAAGATTTTTCCTTTTCACCGTTTTAAATGTATCTGGCATTTCTACTAATCGCAATGCTACCAACCGAGCTAGTATTAACCCTGTTAAATTTAGGCTTCTCTGGGTTTTTTTCCTATTTTCTTTATGCATTTTTATTTTCTTTATTTAATTTTTTTAATTCTATTCCTCCTGCCTTCTTGTTACTTTAAGCCATACAAGATAAGTTGAAACTCAATCTATAAATAGCACGCTAACTGTAATTCTCTGTGCCCCCCCAAACCAATGCTCCAAAAGCTCCCCCTTCCATTTCCTAAGAAGTACTTGATTTGTCAGCGATGGAAGGGTCATTTGCGAAAGTAGCCTACCAAAAGAAAAAAATCCCACCGACTTGACTGAAAAACCCCTCGAATTATCAGTTAAGTTTTTTCTTTGTCACCGTTTTAAATGTATCTGGCATTTCTACTAATCGCAATGCTACCAACCGAGCTAGTATTAACCCTGTCAAACTTTGGTTTTTATATGTCCTAGTGTCTTCCTATCGAGCTCCCAATGAATAGATTTTTTAACTCTCATGCAGGCCTGAAATTTAGCCTTCTTATTTCTATTATTTATGCTAACTCGGTAGAGGGAAACCTATCTTCAACTTTCTGTCCCCTTTTCGTATACAATGAACTTCTATGTCCTTATATAATATATATATATATATATATATATATATATATTATTTTTAATTTTTTTATTGATTTATTTATTTTTTTATTTTTTTATTTTATTATTTTTTATGTATTTTTTATTCATTTATTTATTTTTATTTTTTTATTTTTTTAGTTATTTTTTATTTTTTATTCATTTATTTTCTTTAAATTTTTATTTATTTATTTATTTATTTAAAAAAAAAAAATTTTTGTGTGGTAGTGCACAATATCACTCATTAAAATGAATGAGACAATCACTATCCCTGTGACAGGACCACAGGCAGAATAAGCCTGGGCCTGGTGTGGCCACACACACCAAAAATATGAATAATGCACAATAATATCGATACAAGCCGTGGGACTCAGGAGAAAGACCTGAGTGTCATGATGGGCAGGTGCCCCCTCGTTAGCCAACATGGGGGACCCGGTCCGCATCCTGCGAATGTTGGCCCTTCTCATTTCATAAACAAGACAACGGACAAGAACCAGGTAAGTAACCTCTCTGATTCCAGGTACGACAAGGACACAGACCAAAGACAGGAAAACCAGAGCGAAAACAGCAAACTGAAAGGATATAGAAAGAAATGGACCACGAAAGAGAACAGACTGGTGATGGAGTGCTATTATAAAAGCCGCTACCCTACAGAAAGAGGCTACCGAAAACGAATGAAACATCTCTGGGACATTGCTAGTGACTACCATACAACAGAACAAAGAATAGCAGATCAAGCAAGACAGATTCTCAAGCGAGGATGTTTCTCGGAGATGGAACTGACGGAAATCAGACAGAAGGTTAATGGCGAGACGGAGCAAGAAACACCACCGAAAGAGAAACCACAGGAAGAGGACGGGCAAAACATACACACTGAAACTGAAGAGATTGAAGACTACGGAATCACAGAACCAGATGAGATAGAAGACTGCGGAACCACAGAACCTGCTGAGATAGAACTCAACGAGAAAGAAGCAAGTGAAGTGGTAGAACATTAGACGATACATGTTAGAAAACAAAACAAAACTCCCATCTCTCAGGAATGAAGAATCGAAGAAGTTAAAAGCAGAAACAGAAAGAGTAAACAGACTCCTCACACACATCCCAACAGAAACTATTACAGACCTAAACAACCTGATATATGCAGGGGCAAAATCGGTAAGTATGAAACTAAGAAACGAAGAGAATGGACAAAAGAGAGGACCGACGAAACCTGGATGGGAAATCAGACTGGAAACCCAGATCACCAAACTGCGGAAAGAAGCTAAAACCGTGAACAGAAGGAAGGAGGACATGAAACGATTAAGAAGCAAAAATCAGAAACGCAAGGAAAAACTAAATGAGAAACATGAAGAAATAAAACAAAAGATAGCAGCAATAGAAGGAAGACTGAGACGATACAGGTACAAATCAGAACAGAGCAAACAGAACAGGACCTTTGAAAACAATGAAAGCCAGTTTTACAAAAACGTAAATGGAGAAAAAACAACAACAGAGCAACCGAACCCAACAGAAACAAAACAATTCTGGAGCAAGATATGGGAAGAACCGAAAAAGCACAACAAGAATGCCCAATGGTTGAAATACATGAAAGATGAACTGCAGGAAATCGAAGAAGGGATCGAAACGGAAATTAACATGAAACGATCAAGAAAACCTTAAGAAAAATGGCAAACTGGAGAGCACCAGGCCACGATGGAATACATGCATACTGGTTTTAAAAATTCACGACCCTGCATGAAAGACTAGCGCAGAAACTGAGTGGATGTATCCGCAAAACAGACGTACCAGAATGGATGACGGAAGGAAAAACAACATTAATACAAAAAGACTCCCAAAAAGGGAACGACCCCCAGCAACTACAGACCGATAACATGTCTACCAATAATGTGGAAAATTCTCACAGCACAACTGAGAGAACAAATCTACCAATCCCTGGACAAACGTGGACTGCTCCCCGAGGAACAAAAGGGATGCCGGAAAGTACAAAGAGGGGCACATGATCTACTATACATTGATCAAAAGACCCTGAAGGAGGTGAAGAGCAAACAAAAGAACATAACCATGGCATGGATTGACTACAAGAAAGCCTACGACAGAATCCCCCAAACATGGATAATTGAATGCTTAAAAATATACAAGATACCAGGCAGGATTATTAATCCCATCCAGAAAGCAATGGAAACATGGAGACTAAAACTGACAGCCGGAGGACAACACCTGTCTGAGATAAAAATACAGAGAGGCATTTTTCAAGAAGACTCTCTATCACCACTATTGTTTATAATAGCCATGATGCCACTCAACTACATACTTAGAAAGTGTGATGCCGGATACAGGTTTACGGATACAGAACAAAGAATAAACCACCTGATGTACATGGATGACCTTAAACTGTTTGCAAAAAACAAAAAAGAACTGGAAAAGCTGATAAATACAATCAGGATATTCAGCCAGGATATCCAAATGGAGTTTGGAATAGAAAAATGTGCACTGCTAGAGATTAAAAGAGGAAAACTGGAGACGACAGAAGGTATAGAACTCCCCAACCAAGAGGAGATGAGGGCGCTAGGAGAACAAGATAGTTATAAATACCTGGGAGTTCTGGAAGTAGACACCATCAAATATACAGAAATGAAAGAGAAGATTGGAAAAGAATATCTACGAAGAACAAGGAAACTCTTAGAAACTAAACTATATAGCAGAAACCTAGTAAAAGGGATAAACACATGGGCTGTATCACTAATAAGATACTCTGGACCATTCATAGGCTGGACCAAAGAAGAACTCAGGCACCTTGACCAGAGGACTAGAAAACTAATGACTATGCACAATGCATTGCACCCAAAAGACGATACGGATAGACTTTACATGAAAAGAAATGAAGGAGGTAGAGGACTGGTAAGTATAGAAGACTGTGTGGAAGACACCAAAAAAGAGCAGGAGAAATATGTAACCCAGAACACGGAACACTGCGATTAAGACAAACTTTATTAAAGCAAAGATAGATAAACCACAGGAAAACAGCAAATGCCGATTGTGTGGACAAAGAGACGAAACGATAAATCATATAATAAGTGAATGCAGCAAACTAGTCCAAAAGGAATACAAGAACAGACATGACAGCGTGGGGAAAGAAGTACACCGGGAAATGTGCAAACAACTGAATTTCGAATATGCAAAAAAACGGTACAAACACAAACCAGAAACTGTACTAGAAAACGAAAAACACAAAATCATATGGGATATGAATGTACAAACAGACAAACCCATAACAGCAAGATCGGATATGATAATAATCAACAAGGAAGAAAAATCCTGCAAAATCGTAGACTTTGTCGTTCCAGCGGACCACAGAGTGAAGATCAAAGAGACGGAAAAAAGAAGCAAATATACTGAACTTGCCAGAGAATTGAAAGGAATATGGAACATGAAGAAAGTCAGTATAACACCAATAATCATAGGAGCACTAGGAACAGTCCCCAAAACATGGAGAAAAGACTAGGAGAAATAGGAATCAAAGGGATAACTGAGACCATACAAAGGACAGTAATGATCAAAACAGCTACAATCCTGAGAAATGTCCTCGAATGCGGAAACCAACCCACATAAGCAACGAATGGAGAACAAACACATGGAAGCACAAGACAACAGAACCGGGGAAAATACAACCGCGAGAGAGAGGCGCAAGCATAGGCTGACACCACGAAAATTATGGACAGAGGGTCGAGGAGGGAAAGCGCAAACCAGACCTCCACTGGAAGAGCGCGGACAGCTCTGGGACCGTGAGGAGGCTTGTTGCCACCCGGGCCCCAGAGGAGACCAATGGCCCTTATCACCGTGAAATCGTTGGTAGGTGGCTGTTGCGATACCGCAAGGTCATCAGCGGTGATGAACGAAAAGAGGTGGAGCATACTGGAAGTCTGAGGAGACTTGCTGTCACTCAGACTCCAGGGAATACCACAGGTTGTTGGCAGTGGGTGATCACTGACGATGACCAGTGTGATCACTCCTAGTGAGTAAATAATAATAATAATTGGGGAGGCTTGTTGTCACTCAGACTCCAGGAAATACCACTGGTTGTTATCGGTGAGCAATCACTGACGATGATCTGTGTGAGAACTCCTAGTGAGTACAAATAATAATAATAATAATAATAATAATAATAATAATAATAATAATAATAATAATAATAACAGCGTGACAGATCGATGGACGAATAGAGCCTTGTATATAGATCCATGGACTTGAACATGTTATTTCAAACTTAAGCGTGACAAAGAGACGAAAATGCTCTTTCAAAATTAAGTATGACCGACAGACAGAGGCATTTGTTGATAAGCATGGACGTATCTCAAATAAAATGCATCAATTCAATCTGCGCGTTTAGCATTGAAACTTCTATTTTAGACTTTAACGAAACCGACATACATCAATAGACCGGTTGGCCGCAACATCTAAAAATAAAAAAAGTTAAAATTAAGCAAAGATTATAGAACAAAAGGTCAATTCAACCCGGGCACATGACATATCTCCTCCTTCTTCTTCTTCTTCTTCTTCTTCTTCTTCTTCTTCTTCTTCTTCTTCCTCTTCTTCTTCTTCTTCTTCTTCTTCTTCTTCTTCTTCTTCTTATTATTATTATTATTATTATTATTATTATTATTATTAGTTGTTGTTGTTGTAGTATTCATCCTTTATTATCTCCATCTATTTCTGCAGTTCGGATTGCTTCATCGTGTTGGTTTGCCACGAGATATTCGCCCAGTCGGTGACTCTCGTGAGAATGAGCTTTCTTAGAAGATAAGATTACGAGAATAGCATCTTCTCTTCATTAAAAAAACGAACAAATATCAGTGAAAATATTGGCAACAGCTTGCGGTATCACCAAGGCGGGTAAACGCCCGTCGGGTGGCGATACAACGGGGCGCCTTGGGAAGAACATTGGATAATTACTCAACAGATGAGATGGGCTGGGAGTTAAACTATTCACAACGATTAGCGTCTCAACTTTAGATTGCAAAATGATTTCGATTGTAAATCATTCATCATCGGTAAAAACGTGTGCATCACCAAGCAATTTTAAAATGCATCCACTTATAATAGAATGGGCAGTTCAACCCTGGCACATGTTTGTGTCTATCTAAAAGTCAGAAACTACACAAAACACACCACAAATCTGATATTTTCTTGCACAGGAAGGAAAAGATGGCCCGATGCCTCGGACAGAATATGGTCACTATTTTTATTCTTTTATGGGTCCACAGGAACAAAATTAGTCAAGGAGGGGAGTCGACATTTAGAGCGATTTTTTTTCCATCGAAAAATTGTACTTGTTTTAAATAGAGAGAGACCAGATAATGGAAAAAAGAGGTGACAGAGATGAGGAGAAGGTGGTGAGTGAAGAGAAAAAGGCAAGGAAAATGAGAAAAGGGCAAGGAAAATGAGAAAAAGAAGAGATAGTGAGAGATACAGGATAGAGGGAGGTAGAGCGAGAGAGAAGTTTTAAAAAAATATCACACACACTTTTTTATTCCTCTGTTTTGTTTGTCCATGCCCACCCGAGCAGCGCCGGGTAGCCATGCTTGTATAAAATAAAGTCATTTAAATTAGAAACATTTAATATTCTCAAATTATTACAGAAACGTTATAGCATTAAAAAATGTTTATAAGTTTTAAACAAAAAAAAACTTTACCTGTCATTGTCGTCGTCGTCGTGGTGGGAGGTGACGGTGGTTAAGTGTTTACTGACAATGACGTGGTGATTACAACATACGGAGAAACTTCCAAGGTAGGAGAAAGAGGGGGGAAGCCTAGGAGGTATTGGAATCCATCGAGGAGGCACTAGCCTTACCGTATGTATTGTGCAATAGTGAAACTAGCACATGTTTGTTAATCAAAATCATTGTAAATATTGGGTGGTGCAAAATGATTTGAGATTCTCCAGGGTGGTAAGTAACGGGTAAACTGGAGAAAGGGTGGTTTGGCTGGTAAGTAATAGTGGAAAAGATGTCGGAGCAGTGATTGGGTTATCTGTTGACCCATCCACAAGACCCTTAAAGAAAGAAGGGAGACACCGCTTACCAATCAATGAGCGTGTTATAAATTCCAATAATTTCACTGTTGGTCCATTTGACGAGCAGTAAAACCAATGCCAGCTTAAAGGCGGTCAGTATTTGTAGGCACAATGTCTAATCTTGTATTAATATCATTTTTCTCCTATGTCTCCAGCCCCGTAGATAACTCACATGTGTTATTTGATAACGGTACAAACCAGTTTCTCGACCAGAAGCTTCCTCACGTTATATATAACATGTAAACCCTAGAGTAGCGCTGGTTATGAGATGAATATGTCAATGATACAAAGAGAAAATAAGTGCAATTTAAATTTAACTATCGTTACTTGTCCGTCGCTTTGAAGATAAAGGAGTTCAAAGGGGATGAAAGGAGACACACCTCTTTTCCTTCATGACAGTAAACCTATTCACATGTTATGCAATTATAGCTTGAACAGAACTGTCACGCTGATTCTTAAGTTAACAGTCGAGAAAACGTAAGCAAAAAAAGATAAGAAAAAACGAAGTATAATTTAATTATTTAGCTACCTGTATCTTTAACCTGCTGAAACTGGCTTGAAGTTTTTTCTCATTTCAGAATTTGTTTTAGATGTTCGTGTGGCTTATCTTCATACGAAGACTAAAATGGCTGACTACATGAGGCCTTACTTCGGTTAAATCAATGCTGAAAAGATAGTAAAAAGTTACTTCCCTACCACTAACTCTAAGTCCCAGTGACAAGCCCCCTCTCCAACAAAACATTCGTAAAATATCATTTAATTGCCTAAGTTTTTCGAGATAAAGCCTATACTTCGGTGGCCATATTGTTTTTCATGTTTCAATAAGATACACATTGATAGAAATCAAATTTCGAAAAAAACAAATTAAAAAAAATTTACAAACAGTATCCACACGTTAAAAGTGTAAAGGTCGATAGAAAATTTAATTCTACGTCGTTTGCTGGGAATTACTGTTTTTTTTTGTTTTTTTTACGATTTCTGGACTGTTAACTACACTGTAATTTTGCCAGAAATATTTAGCGCTACTTATTTTATGTTCTCCTCTTACATATATTTACAATGCGTACTTTTATTCTTTGGGGTTAGGGATTTGTCTCATAGATACCGCCGTGGTCTAAGGAACTGGCTATGCCGGGTTCAATCCCCGTCGGATCTATATAATTAATTAAGTAATTTCCACCAGCTATAAGTAAAATAGCAACTTATGTACAATTAATCGCATACACCAAATCGTTTACACAATACATGGTGTTCGGTATACGTGATCCTTGAAGTATTGGCTAAGAGCAAAGTGTAGTATCTGTTCTGATATTACACTTCACCCTTTCTGTTCTCTGTTAGTGAATGAGAAATTCTTAAAGACTCAGGCAATTAATTTGTCCCAATCAAGAGCTCCCCTTCTTAAGGGGCTGGATTTTCCCCACATGAACCACCAATGTTGTGTCTAACTCTATTCTCGTAGGGAGACACGTGAATAGTGGCATTGTGTTCGGCATTAAATAACCCCAAATGTCGTAAAACATTCTAATTGGTCATGACAAAAAATTGCTTTTAGTCAACACTTGTCATTTCCATGTCAATGTCATAACAACGTCCAAATCCCAAATAATTTTAATTCTGCTTTCTTGATCTTCAAGCTTCTCATTATCGCTACGGAATTTCCGAAACTAGCTTCGTACTCTCCGATCACTTCTGGAACATTCTCCTCATACTCAGTTGATATTTGGAAAGCATTATTACCGAGTTAGAACCCATCCAAGAAAAACATAATATACGCATTTCTTCACTTTTATGTTACCTGGCGCAGCATATTAGGGGTTCATATCAGTTAGGGATACGTCCTTGGCAATCAGACAGACAGCACCAAGGCCACTGTCAGACCGATTGAGGTATGGCTCTGTTCAGTCTCAGAAGGTCCAGTCTCCCAGGCTTTACCTTCTCTTTGGGCGGGGTTAGTTTATTGCTAATCGCCTGAAACCGGAGAAGCCGACGGGGCTGGTCAGGCATTTTTGTAGGCTAGAGTGCGCTAATCCTCGTGTGTTAGATTTTCAAAACCACACTTGACCTTGTGTCTAACTTCATGAAGAGGAGGTAAATAAAATATTTAAGCTGAGTTAATTAAGTTTTGTTTCCCTGGGGGGATTTTCCTATATATTTAAATCACACAAAATACACGCTAAAATATTCCTCAGTTTTGAGTTATTTTTTAAAATCCATTTTAATTATTTTAATCAGCCGTAATTTGCAATTTACTCATCAAGTGACCTAAATCTTATTAAGTTTTGATTTATCTCTGTCACCATTTCCTACTGTATTGTGTTTGCCTCCCGCTTTTATTTTATAGAGTATCACTCTCGCTTCTGAAACTTTCTCTGTTTATTAATAGAAAAGAAAAGAATAAATAGATTGGAATATCATCGCAAGTATTAATAATATTAAATCCGTAGCTTGAGAATAAAAGAGAGAGAGAGAGAAGGAGAGAGAAAGAGAGTGTGGGGGGAGGAGACATTGTGAACAGAAAAGAGACTCATTTTGGATTTTGTTTTTGCGTTTTATTATATTTAACTGATTTTGCAAACATAATTTTTCAAACAATCTAACTCAATGGGTGACTCAACGTGTTATATTTGTGTCTAGTAATTTATTATACTTCAAAATTGTATTCTGAAAGAAAATTGTTGGAGATTTATTAAAGATTACACAACAATTATTAAGCAAGGATGAGAAAGAGAGTGGAGCCTCATTTTTATTTCCGGAGTGACGCCAGTGAAGAGTTCTGATAAAGAAAAAAAGATATTTGGCACATATATGGTAACGTAGAGATTCGGGCCGACTTCTATTGCCTACTCCGGAGAATTTTATAAATATGATATAAATTTCATAAAAATAGGATGTATTTAAAGTTTTAAAGTAGGTTCGACCTCCATAGCTCCCTTAAGTTAGGAGGGCACTTACAGAGATACGGAACCACTCTCTCCCATAAAAAATTAAACATATAATTTAAATTTCACAAAAATAAGATTTATTTATAGTTTTAAGGAGGTTATACATTGATAGAACCTTAGGAGGTCACTTATAGATTCGGTAACCCATTACATCGCATTCCCTAATAAACTTTACATAAGAATACACTTTTGGATTTTATGTATATTCCTTAATCTTTCACGCACATACATGCAAACATTGAGTTATATATACATATACATATAGATATATAAATTAATTGAAGTGGTTTCAGATTTTAATAGAAAAGGTAAAGAATAAATATCATATATTTGTTTAATTAAAACAATATTTGTGATGTCCCTGTTTCTCTGTCCTTCGATTCTATTGATAGAAGTATTATACGAAGACCCCGCACAACTTTTCTCGGAAAAGATTATAAAAGGAAACCCAATGTTGGTATGAAGTTTTTATTCGAAGATTTTACAATAATATCGCGGGGTCTACAGTGGCGCCGGATATTCCTTAACAATAAAGACGACGTTTTACTTTATTTTATTTTATTTTATTTCTGCGTTGCAATTTATCGAAATTAAAAAGTACGAAAAAATCACAATGTTAATATAATAGTTGAGGACTGCTAGCAGGAATAGAAACGGGTCAAAAGAAGTAAATGAGTTGATCATTAATTTACGGTAAAAATGTTAATCTACATTTTTCTCTCTAGTTAAGTAGTTTTAAGTAGTTAATCCTATTTTTGCAATCGTTCCTTGAAAATGTAATCTTTTACTCTTTTTCTTAGTGTTTCCCATTTTCCTTTGTATGCCTTCCAATCGTAATGCAAAGCAATGGCACAAAACTTTTACTAATGAAAGTAGATAATAAAGTAGAAAGTTACATTTATTACAATACAATTTAAAAAGCCAGCAATCTCTATTTGAATAACGGAAATTGCCGAAAATTAACGATTGAATTATCGCAAATCAGAGTCAGTCAAATGACCTATTTACCCTTTACGAAAAATATGAAACCAGTTTCCATACTTCGAAGGCTATTACAAGGCTGAACGTGCATGCTAATATATATATACAGGGTGTCCCAAAATAATGTATACATCGTTTGAATCGTTATAACTCGTTCAATTTACCGAGTTTGATTTGCAAACAAAATTGATAAAAGAGTAGAACAGTAAGATACACATTTAAAAATACTGAAAGTAAAATTAACAAAAACATAGAAAATTAACTTTTAATAAACGTAAAGGCTACAATGTTTAAAGCAAGAAACCTGAAGTAATTGCAAACAAATGGGAGTAGTAATTGTAGTAGAATGTGCTCAAATACTGGAGTAAATGTCGCAGGACGTTTGTAGGTACAATTCTTCACGTCTTCACTAAATGGAAAGTGTATTGAGCAGAACGGGTTGGGGTTAGGATGAGGGTTCATTTTGTGAACATTCTGAAATTACCCTATGTAGCCTTTATCTTTGTTAAAAGTTAATTTTCTATGTTTTTGTTAATTTTACTGTCAGTATTTTTAAATGAATATTCTTACTCAATCTTGTTTATCAATCTTGCAAATAAAAATCAGTAAATTGAACGAGTTATAACAATTCAAAGGGTGTATACATTATTTTGGGACACCCTGTACATACAATAGTACAATTACTTCTTTAGGCGCTACATTTGACTATCGTTACAGGCATTCGAAAATTCTTATTTTGGGAAAGCAAATCAAATAATCCTGAACAAATGTTGTTTCAAATATCTTTTTCGGGTTTAGACCAGTAATTTCTGAAATGGGGGTTGGAATCGGCCCTGGAATTGCTGGTTTTACCTGTACGAGCAGACTGACATTTGGTGAAAATTATTTAACTGTAGAACCAAAAACAATTGCCTATTAATAAATAAATGGATCGGATAAGGGAACGTGGTATCGACTGTGTCGGGTTCAAATCCTCTCGGATCTGTTGAGGTCATTTACACACTAATACCGTTGGGGGAGGTATCGCAATTTTCCCATCAAGTTATTGAATATTTGTTAAATTATTGAATATTGGTTAAATTATTGAATATTAGTTAAATTATTGAATATTAGTTAAATTATTGAACATTGGTTAACTCATTGAACATTGGATAAATCCTTGAATATTGGTTAAATAATTAAACATTGTATAAATTGGTGAACATCATCGGGTTTAATTATTCAATATTGAGTTAAGTCGTTGAACATTAGATTAAATCGTTGAACATTGGGTTATGTCGTTGAACATTGGTTAAATCGTTGAACATTGATTAAATTGTTGAACATTGGTTAATAATTGAATATTGGTTAAATTATTAAACATTGATTAAAACGTGGAACATTAGGTTTAATCGTTGCACATTAGTTGAATCGTTAAACATTGGTTAAATCATTGAACATTTGGTTAAATTATTGAACATTTGGTTAAATCGTTGAACAATGAGTTAAGTCATTGAACATTGGTTAAATCATTTAATATTGGGTTAAATCATGACTTCTCGCAGATTAAAAATTCATGTCTGAGTTACTGACTTGAAAAGAGGAATCAAACAGATAATTTATTGGTCACAATTTGTTATTTTATATATAACTGGAAAGAGGGTCTCTTCATACTATTCCCAATGTATTAGTGCGAAATTGAACGCGATAGATCTGATAGGATTTGAACATAGCATGACCGATTCCATAATCTGCGGCGGTATCCATTATACCAATCGCATACATATAATAATAATAATAATAATAATAATAATAATAATAATAATAATAGTAATAATAGTAGTAGTAGTAGTAGTAGTAGTAGTAGTAGTAGTAGTAGTATGTGGTTGTTCTTTCAATGTTAAAGTGTGCAGATAGCAATCAATACGTGTTGAATGTCATGCCCGACTTTTCACAAGCTTACTCACTTCTGAATGACGACAAGGCTAAATGCATACAAATAGACAGAATATGCACACCGGCACCTTACGCTAAACTGAACACCTCACGTCTGCTTTCAGTTTTCAATTTCGATTGGGAAGCATCACGCATGTCGGTCGGGGAAGCCTACCTTTTTCTTCCTCTCCTTTTCTTTCCCGTTTTGTTATTGTTTTTTTTGTTATTTATTGTTGTTTTATATATATATATATATATATATATATATATATATATATATATATATATATATATATAATGTGTCTGTTCGTGTTGCTTACCTTGCAAGGTCGAATAAGACAAAGAAAGGTTACCCGCCCTAGCATCTCATCTGCACGAAACATCACATCTGATTTATCTTAAAGAAAGAAGGAAAAAACCACACCCACCAAATAATTCTGATATTTTTGTCCACAGGGAAAACGTAGATAATGATGGTGATAATGGTGTTATTGGTGCAGAGAAGACTGAACGTGTGCAGAGGCGGGCGCTTACTACTCAGAATGGCGAGGGTAGAAAAGTGTAGGAATAAGAAACCCGACAGCTGACCACGTCGTCGGGTTTCGAATATCAGTGTGAAACACGCGCCAGGTATAGCCACACTTAAAAGCCCTTATACGTCGAAACAGCTGTATTTGGATATATATATATATATATATATATATATATATATATATATATATATATATTTACGTAAATATTAATTATTTTTACCTACAGAAGACATCGATGTTTCATGCTTACACAATCCTCAATAGAGGATATTAATTCAACGTCGGTCGGAGGGCAGGAACCCGGTTTTACAAATCGCCATTGATTCGTAGTCGGGTGTCTTTTCCATCGGCCGGCGTGAATTCGCATGACAATTAGGAGGGACTTAAATCTATCAGCGCCGAATCGGCGGGCGCGTATAGCGAGCAGTGGAGAGAATGATTCAACAACAAACGGGGTCGGAATCTTGCTTTTAAGTCATAGTATTACTGCTTGTTTTATAAATTATCTCAGAGTGCACCAATCCTAGTAAATGGGCTATAATTATTATTTTAAAAATAAATATTAATTAGTTTTACCTACAGACATCGACGTTTCATGTTTACGCAATGTTCAGTGTATGGGATGTTAATATATATATATATATATATATATATATATATATATATATATAATTTAACGTGTTCAAATGTATGGATAAAATGAACTTTAAACCAATATTTTTTTAAGTTCTCGATACAAGTTGTGATCCCGACGAGGTACACTGTAGTACCGAAACATGAATTGATTTGTGTAGATCATTTTAAATGTTTATATCATATATATATATATATATATATATATATATATATATATATATATATATATATATATATATCATATCATATATATCATATATATATATATATATGTATATATATATATATATATATATATATATATATATATATATATATATATAATTTAAAAAACAATTAACGGAAATATCTCTCAGGCTTTTTTAACTATCATATCGTCAGGAGAAAATCGATAGTATTGGCGAAAGTAAAGAGCACAAGGGGAATTGAACGTGCCATGAAATTAGCGATGCGCGATTAAAATAAATTTAATCTAAACTCGTTAAAACGATTAAAAATGCACAGCGTGAGATAAAAAAAAAACATGGGGGATGCTTAAAGTTCCCCAAGGAGATTCAATGTTTTAGCGAATTCCTTCTGTCGCCACAAGGGTAGGGTAGAATCTTTGTGTCGCATTTGGTTGTAAATCCATGCAGTGCCAGTAGCTATAAAATGGAGTGTTACATCATGAATAGCGCCGTGTAAAAGAATATAGTTGGTTAAAGAATTCTTACTATAAACATCTAGATTTTACTTACCATTGTAAGCTTGTCCTGATAGCATAACAGGTAATACGTCCACCTGTTGTAAAAAAAAGTGCCGGGTTTCGATCTCAACTTTAAGTATTTGCATGCCTAGACGCACTAGAAAATGTGATACGGCGAAACAGTTTGTCTGTGGATTTTTAACATAAATCTTGAAGAATAATAAATTTTAATACAAATGACATCTAGCCAAGAAAACCGAATGCTGAAATATATAAAGTTATTTTACAAATGTATATGACGTGACGTCACCGTAGGCCGTCACCTTTTTACCGGCAGTATTCATAAATATGGAAGGCCATATCTCTTTCAACAAGACTTTACTTTTCCAGAAAGCCATTCTAACTCTAGACTGGTTATCAAAATATTTTTACGATCATATGATCCCCAACATGAGTCCAACTAACTCGCTAGATTTAAATCCTATGGACTATTACGTGTGGAGCGTTGTTGAAAAGGAGAGTAATCGACATCCTTATCGTAGCATAGCTTCACTAAAGACCGCCATTATCCAAGCGATGTCCTGAATGAATAAGGGTCACTTACTTTCAGCTTGTAGACGGGTTCGAGACCCAATAGAAGCAGTCATTGAATCAAAATATAGATTTATAGAATATTTAGATAAAAAAGTATCAGTAAGAATATATGTGTCAATTTTATTTGGATATATTTTTTTTGTCTGTTAACATATGGTTGTTTATTTAACATACTTAAAATGTCCTCAAATAGCCCGGTTAGGCAATAGAGGACAGACGAGGCCACGTTGTATCGTATGGTTCTCCTCTCAACATTCACAGATGGTTGGGTCAGTTTTGTAGCTCCATCTACCCATAGCAACTGTTGATCGCCTCATTTCTGTTCTCAGGCGGTTGAGTGGTGTTCACTGAAGCCAGGGTGCCTCTGAACCGGGAAGAGATGCCTCAGAAGGACGGATTCCCATTTCAGTACGAGGGGACCATTTTCTAGCCCCTTGGTTCATATATGTAGCATGGTCTCTTCCGGAGATGTTGTTAGGGGTTCAACATATCTGGGGAAGCTTTTTCTTACCTTCAGTCGTTGGACCGTTCATTCACGTCCATGCACGCCCATCACTCCTAGCCTTTCTGATCTCTACTAGACTGACAACTTCCCATCTCATATCTAGAATGATTCACTTTATTTGATCAAGACTTCAATAACCAAGTAAATATATATTTATATGTCTATATTTGACTATAAATATTATATTCGTGTAATAATTTAGTTTGCCTCCTGAAGCTTATAAAGTGATATGATTCCCTGAAACAATTTAGAGTTGTTACAATTTATTTAAAGAAGATTCTTATTTTAAGATCAATGAATTAATTTTAGTATTCAACGGGTTCACAGTTTTCCACACATAAATATTTAGATAATGAAATTCTATTTCTATATGTCATCATATAATAAGTATATCTATACTTGAATGAATTTTCCGTAGGTCCTATATATATATATATTTGTTCTTTATTAATAATACTGGCAAAATTGTGTTTCATCTGGTAGCATATTGTTTATATATGATAAACGACCATATAGTACGATATTTCCGAAAAGAGGGTGTTAATACCTGGGAGGATGGTTTCATAATAACAGATTATATAACAACTAGCCCCCTAAAAAAAGGAGATAATATATGGATGCTATTATGAGAAACGAACATATACTACATAGTTATAGTTCCCAAAAGAGGTTGTAATGTCAGCTTGGATGGTTTCAGAACAATATATATATATATATATATATATATATATATATATATATATATATATATATATATATATATATATATATGAAGTAAATCCAACAAAAGATATAAGAGGCAACTAATATCTTTTAATTAGTAAAACATCCGGATAAACGTCACTGCGGTAATGGTCCTCTGAGGAGAAGAATTATATTTGAAAACTCATGAGTTAAGGACTTTGAGTTACTTTGCCTGAAGTTTGAATTATAATAAAATTTAATTCGCACCTTATTTTATTATTTCATTTTATATTATGCTATATATATATATATATATATATATATATATATATATATATATATATGGGCCTAGTGCATTAAGGTAACCGATGTTTCACGAAGAGACCCAGTTTACTTTTCAGAGTAAAGCGCACACGAAAATGAAACCCTCAATCGGTCAGCTCTGTACACTGAAATAATCTTCTGTTAATGGAGTTTAAAAAGTAGATACGAGTATGCGTTTAAAGAATTTCGGAAACTTTCAAACATGTAAAAAGTGAATTGGGCATTTCCAATCACCATGCAATTCTGAGAAGGTTGGACTAAACAGATTATATTTGGAAAGAAAGGACCCCCTAAAATCTGAAATTCTCATGAAGCAATTAAATCGAGAAATAAATCGAGAAATAAAACTGGGATATTAATAAAAATAATAGGAAACATATACTGTTTGATTGGACTATTGGGATTTAGGTGAGCCATATTTACGAATGTTTGAGCATCACATATATACATCTAGACTTATGCTTCCACACTATCGTCACTCTTGGTTTATTATTCTAAAACTGTGCTAATAATAAGTAGAGATAGATCAAGATGATAGGTTACTTCGGTCATCGGTATAATGTTCATAAATTAATGTTTGTCTTAATCTGTGCGTGTCGCGTTGTTGTAGCGTCGTGAGGTGTGTATAATATTAAACACACCATCGTTTCATTTAATGCGCCGACGTGGGTGTTGAGCTTCTTTTACTTAATCGATTAACAGGAACACAGATATCATTTTTGATGGAGGATTTATTCACATCAGAAAGATGTATAGAATTCAGTTACAGGCAATCAGCTATATATATATATATGTATATATATATATATATATATATATATATATATATATATATATATATGCATATATATATAGTATGTATATATATAGTATGCATATATATAGTATGTATATATAGTATGGATATATATATAGTATGTATATATAGTATGTATATATATATAGTATGTATATATATATATATATATATATATATATATATATATTGTATGTATGCAGACAGTATATTTGCATTAAGATACGAAATGCTTTTGCTTAATAAGTATTTCTTTCATGTTTTCGATTTTTCGGGTGGTCCATCAATTATTTCTCTCAAATTGGTGCATGTAAGATCCATAGGTTTCATATTCCATTTTTCGCGATTACTTTCGATTAATTCACTTGATCATCTTCAGGTGGGGAATTTGTCTTCTGAATTCGTCGAACGGTGCGGTAATGTATGGCTTTTTAAATTAACGCATGAGTGATGAGACGCCGTATGCTGGGCATGATCACGTGATCATATATATATATATATATAGTTACACATTTGGTTGAGAGAGATATATAGAGAGAGATATTATTATACTAGGATACTATTGTAAAACTGTTCCGTCACTCACTGTGCCTAACCTCGAATCGGGGCTGGAACGAACGGTCGTCTCACGCGTTTTCTCTCTGTGAAGTCTAGCTTGCAAAAGAGACTACAACGCTGTCTCTCGGGACATACGTTACGGTTAGACTTCCTCCAACTACCGAGGTCATACTTTTTACCCTATAGCTGTCAATCATTCAGTGAATTCTCGCTTTTGACTAATCCACTATTCTTTGCATTCTAGAACGAAAACTTCTCATTATGTAACACGTAGATTACACTTTTGTGTAAGTGTGAAAAGGCTTAAAGATAAATAGAAATAAATTGCAAAAAAGGTCAAATCTCAGGTTTCAGATTCCTGGTCAAGGCTGCTATAACCCAAAGTTATTTTCTCAAAAGATTAGAAAATGTAAAATTAATACAGTGATTACCCAATGTGTTCATTTTATTTTATCCATGAATTACGTCGTGTGTGTTCTACATTAAAAATGCTTGATCTTCCGAAAGAAAAATCGTATCGACATGATTATCACACATGTTTCTTTCGGCCGATTGATGTATTCTATTGATACAACAGAGTGAAAGACTGGCGCCGTCACTAAATGTGACACAATTTCTGACACCAATGACATCATCGGCAAGATGGATGACTTTCTTATTGTGTTGCGTTGATCGCTTAGAAGCAAACGCCGACTCAGATTAGGTTTGTCCTATTTCACATCATACGAGACGAGACACTGATTGTTATATTCGCGTACGACAAGACAAAAGGCAAGAAATGAAAATATATAAAATCAAAACTAAGAACAAGAAACAGATGAATGATGCCGCCAGTCAGGCTCGAAAATTAATACTGATTTTTTATTTGATGTTCGAAAAGGGAAGCCTTTCTTTCCTACGCCTTAAATAAAACGTTGACGACAAAACCGTTTATATCGTGAATACACGAGAAACAATATAATAAACAGTAGAATCAGAACGAGATTCCTGAAAGTTAGGCGCAAGGCCAGTTTTATCTTACTCCCACAAGTAAGATGTGGCCCAAGGTTGGGTCGGGAAAGTGGGGTTTGAAAAGCCAGCGCCCGAGAGGTGAGCACCCTCGCTATTAAAAATTGCCTGGGCAGCCCCGTCGGCATTCCCCGGTAAGGGTGCCTCAGGCAGTAAGCAATAAACTTACTCCTCCCCAAAGAGGGGAGGCGAAGCCTGGGAGGGTGGACCCTCTAGAACTGCACAGGACAGACCCACAGACGACCGGCGTAACTCAAGCCCCAAAGGCCAAGACAATACCAGTCTATGGGGTGCAGTATCCATCGGAACAGATACTACACTTTGATCTTAGCCAAAAAGCCAAGAAAGAGAACGTTGCGGGCTTTGTTTTATTTACTCCTCCCCAGGAGTTAGGCACAAGGCCAGTTTTATCTTACTCCCACAAGTAAGATGTGACCCAAGATCGGGTCGAGAAAGTGGGGTTTGAAAAGCCAGCGCTCGAGAGGTGAGCACTCTGGCCATTTAAAAATTGCCTGGGCAGCCCCGTCTACATTCCCTGGTAGGGGCGCCTCAGACAGTAAGCAATAAACTTACTCCTCCCCAAAGAGGGGAGGCAAAGCCTGGGAGGGTGGACCTCCTAGAACTGCACAGGACAGGCGTGCAGTATCCATCGGAACAGATACTACACTTTGATCTTAGCCAAAAGGCCAAGAAGCCCAATTTATTACGTTGCGGGCTTTGTAACACAGAATAAAAGTTCAAAAATAAAAATGATCAATATAACAGATAATCTACGATAATACAACAGTTAAAATATTACAATATTTATCGAGAGAATATGCGAGTTGTATGCGAGTTGTGTTTACGTTAGTATGACAGTTTCTATGAATGAAATGTCTCTCGTGCTCGCTTTCTATGACGTGTGTTAAGTAGTGTGTTATGCATGTGTGAATTAATCAGAACTACCAGTTTACTTGTGCTGCTGCGAAAGGTGTCGGCAGGTTTCTGATCAAGTGGATGATGATGTTTGTTGTTGTTCTGTCCATGTTGCCGATTTAAGTGTGCGATGCTGATGCTTGGCGCCTGGTTGACAGAAGGTTTACACCCGTAGCGAATATAGCAGATAGTATCTCTTCATAAGAGATTCTAACTGAAATCAAAGCTGCTCAGATCTGTTGGCTGAAAATGTATAAATTGTTTTGATGTGGAATCCTTGCATATCAGTGACATCTGGTTGCAATCTAGTTAGTCGTTCGATTGTCTTAACTTTTATAGATGATATCATCGAACTTCTAGAAGAGTTTTACTTTCCCAATTAACACGCCGATTAGTCAATTGTTGCGTAGGTGTTTTACTTGCACATGTGTATTATCGTTTTTGTTCCTGTAGTCGGATTGGTAACATCTCGAATGCATCCCAACAAATATTTGAGAAAGAGAATAAGAGCGAGAGAGAGAGAGTAAGAGAGAGAGAGAGAGTAAGAGAGAGAGAGAGAGAGTAAGAGAGAGAGAGAGTAAGAGAGAGAGAGAGAGAGAGAGGGGGAGCTGGAGATTTAAATATGTCCACCTACATTTGCAATTCTTTCGCAAACATGTATCTTTTTTTTCTTTTTTCTAATAACAGAAAAAATATTGCGGATTCTTCGGGAATAATGTATTCGTAAGTTAAATGTACCGATCGATGATAGGTGTAATATTTCGTTAATCCAGGAGTATTGACGGGGTATGACTGTTAGATCTTAGAGTTCACGTGAGCGCAGACAGAATTGTTATCTGTGAAGATCGAATTAAAATAAAATACAAAAAAGATACCTGTTTTCCTGGTCGACTACAAAGTTAAAGTATTGTTATATGAGCTGACTGAAA
Source organism: Sepiola atlantica (assembly GCA_963556195.1). Lineage (NCBI taxonomy): Eukaryota > Metazoa > Mollusca > Cephalopoda > Sepiida > Sepiolidae > Sepiola > Sepiola atlantica. Next base: position 48,230,537 of record OY744548.1, read on the forward strand.
TGTGGACGCTAATATATGTGCAGGTACTTTGTGTATTGTACTAGTTATCAGCGTGAATAGTACATACATAATAAATCAGCTCATAGATATAGTCATCCGCAGCGATACAGCGCGGTTAGACTAGCACCCAAACCGGGATCGAACCTACAATGATCTATTTGATAGTCAGCGACTCTAACGAATCAACTCGGGGACGGGCGCTGTTAGCAAGTGACATTTCAACGCTTTATATAAACATTGACAACTATTAGAGAGTGCTCCATTTGGTTACAAAGAGTTTTGCATAATCGCTGATATTAGTTGACGATATCACTTGTCACATTGCTTAACCCTAGAAAGGGGATTTATATAGTCATACACAGACAAACTGCTTCGCTGTATCACAGCACTTCAGTGTGGCTAGACCGGATCTAAGCCGGGATCTAACCTACGATCATCTGGTTGATAGTTGACGACTCTAACCACTCGGATGTGTGTGTGTGTGGTGTTTATTCTAATGTTATGTATTTATGACGTTTTGGATATGACGTTCCATATCTCCGATTACATGGGTTGGACGAAACTGAGAAGCTGCAATGCAGTCAAAGTGGGTCTGACGGATTCATCAGGTTCTGTCCAACGATTGGACTGCATTCAACTGCTGTTCTTGAAAAGCAGGTTAGCCAAAAGCAGTAAAAAGATGGGGAGACGGCGTATTTGGAAACTAGACCATCGGTAGAAGTAAAGTAGTGTAAAATTGGGTCATTGAATTTTTATTCAAATTAGAAGTTAATATTTTGTCCGTTTCTGACACTTTTAAGTTAAGGGATGTGCTACTTGAAACAACCCGACTTTCTGCCCAATTTGGTTTTATTAAAATAGGACACGAGGCTAGATTCAATGAGTCGGCTTAGTTTAGTTTCATGCCTTTATAGATGAAGATCGGTCAAGACATCAAGTTGAGTTTGATAAAGAGCTCCTTGTGGTATCACCTATAGAAAACCCTTCATTATCAGTTGAAGAAGTGCCAATGGAGCTTTCCTCGAACCATACAACTGTTCATTGTCATTTTCAACTACATTAGTGGCACGTCTCAACAAGCGATTTTCGGTTGCTTCAGTAATTTTCCAATCAATTAGGAATTTCATAATGAATTGTGAGTGAATATATGTCTGTGAAATTGATTTCAAATAAAATGGCGGCATGATTGCCCAAAGGATAAAACCTTATTTCATGTATGTTTTCACAGAACTGAAAACAATTCTGAATGAGTTAAACCAATTCAAACAAACTCGATCCGAATTTACTTATTAATGTGCTTGTATATGTTTCGATTTTTACCCTGTTTTTGTCATTTTAGCTTACCTTTATTGTATATACAATTTCTAAAGCAATTATATTTTACTTGTAACATCACGTCACTTAGGATTGTGTTACATAAATAATGTTTGATAATTGTCCCAAATGATTCCCAAATTTGTTCCTAAATTAAAATCTACCCACTGCATTATTATGGTTTTGACAGTGCTCTAAGTGACACAGTATCTTATTTTCTTATGTCTACACTTACTAAATGCTAACTGATACAAAGAATCGGTTCTAATAGTTATCGTGTTTTAGGAATCAAAAGAGCTGACATCAAATATATAAACCCAACATAGCCTTAAAATGAAGATTATTATAAATCATATGTACAAAGTGTGGCATAGAGATCTCCTCAATTTTGAAGGAACATAGAAAGAACACAAATAAAAAAGAACACAGTAAAAAATAAAACAATAAAAAGGACACAATAAACGAACACAATATAATGGACAAAATAAAAAGGGCACAATAAGAAAGGACACGATACAAAAGAACACAGTAAACAAGAAGACAATAAAAGAGAACACAACAAAACTTTACAAAAAGACACACAATAAAAAAGACACAAAGGAAATACAAAATTAACGGGACATAATAAAAAAGAATTCAATAAAATGAACACAATAAAATACACAAAAGAACACAAATTTTCATTTAAAAAAAAAACTGATTATATTTCTAAAAAGCACGTAAAAAATAATTTTGTTTGAGTGGATTTTAAAAATTATATGAAATTAAAATGTCGGCTGTTGTTGGCAATCCATTGATGGAATCATTCTCGAAAGTTTTAGAATTGCGCTGTTTTTCTCTCTGATCCTTTCTTTAAAATCGTCAATAGTTCGAATGCAATTTCGGAAAGCCGTTTCCTTCAAGTATCTCCAAAAATAAAAACGTCAATTGAGCTTGCAGGCAACCCTACGCCCCCAAATATTTCTATCAACGCTCCATGACTTTCTCTCTATATCAAAGTCAATGTTTGTTCGTGTGTTATAGAAATCGCTATGTGTTGTGGACCTTGGTAAAGCTGAATAAATGACACAGGAACACATGGTTTAAATGAACAAAGGTATATATTATATAATAGAAAGAAAGAGATACAAGAAGAGGTTGCTCTCAACCGCCATTGCTGGTTTGCCTGGGAAGAAGAGAACAAGTGTCACGTGCTTCCCGTATTTATAAGGTGGACGAGTCCATTAGTTCTTTGTAGGTAGGTACGGCACCATAACACCCCCCTTCCAAGCCTTACCTCCTCAGGAGTCTTAATAACGTTTCCTTTTCGGATCTATCTCTAGGTAGTCCGGAGCCATTCGTTTTCTTTTTGGTTGTCGTTTACGTGTGACTACCTGGGGTGCTGGTAAGTTGAAGGTGTCATATATCACGTCCATCACGTCTTCTCCTTGTGGGGCGCTGTCAGTGTCATCTGACAGTCTTTTTCTGATCTGATTTAGATGTCTCTTATGCGAGAACCGTGGTCCTTTTATGATATAGACCATCGATCCGATCCTCTTTTCAATTGTACCGGGTTCCCAGAACGATGCATTGTTTTTGAACATCTTAAAATATACCCTATCTCCTGGGTTGTATTTTTTCTTCGGTACCGTAGAGATTCGGTCATAATTATTATGTTTAGGTAATAATTTATCAAACACGGACTTCACATTCCGCGCAAACATCATCTCTGCGGGGGATAATGATGATGCTATGTTCATGTTTTTTGTAATTCTATATACCTGTAAGAATTGTTGTAAAGCCTTCTCCTTAGGAGTATCACCGGCCTTTTTTAATGCTCTTTTTAATGTGTCTACGAAGCGTTCCGCCTGGCCGTTTGACCTAGGATGATACGGGGGCGTCGTTATATGTCTGATTTGAAACGTCGCGCAGAACTCCTCAAAATCTGATGACGTGAATTGCGTCCCATTATCACTCACCAAACAATCCACTACCCCAAAACGGGCAAATAGTTCATGTAGGAATCTTATCGTAACCTCTGACGTGGGACTCTTGCAACGTAGTACCTCGGGCCACTTTGAAAAACTGTCGACTACGATTAAGTAGTAAAATCCTTCCAATGGTCCCGCGAAATCCACGTGAATTCTTTCCCACGGACGGTCGATCTTTGGCCATGGGCTATGCTTTATATGCGGTGCTTTTGCCGCTAAGGCACAGCCTTTACACAGCTTTACTGCTTTTTCAATGTCATTGTCCATACCTGGCCAGTACACAAAACTCCTCATTAACCCCTTCATCCTGGTTATCCCTGGATGGCCAACATGAAATTCTTTCAGAATTTGCTTTCGTAGTTTTTCTGGGATGACCACTCTTTCGTTATGCATGAGTACGTCATCACAGAGTAAGAAACTCTTTGCCGCATGTAAATCCTTATCTACCAATTTCATTTTTGTTCTGGTGATAAATTCATCCTCTTGAGCTTCTTTTTTTATCTCGTATAGTGTCACCGGGAGCTCTCTCACTGCGTTGCACAAAATCTCTTTAAAATCTCCTTCTGTTTGAAGAGACGCAATCACTGTGTCTTCTAGAGTCTCTCTCTGTTTTGGCACTAATCTCGACAATCCATCTGCATGATAGATTTTATTTGAATGCAAATGTTGCATTTTAAAATTGTAGTTTAATAAGATAGTTCCCCATCTTTGTAGTCTATTAGCTGTATATACAGGTAGGCCTTTTTTAGATCCATAAATTGTAATTAGCGGCTTATGGTCTGTCTGTAAGGTAAATTGTCTACCGTGTATGTATCGGTGAAACTTTGTTACTGCAAATATTATTGCTAGGGCTTCTTTCTCGATTTGAGAATACTGTTTTTTCCGCTGGGAGCAAGGTCCTTGATGCATGTGCAATGGGTTTATGGGTTCCATCAGGCATTTTGTGTAGGATACATGTTCCTAAACCATATGAACTAGCGTCGCTAGCTAAGATTATGTCCAATTCTGGATTGTAATGTGTTAGAAATAACTCTGACGTAAGTCTTTCTATGATTTTATTAAATGCATCCTGACATTCAGATGTCCATACCCAGGCTTTACCTTTTTTTAATAGCTCATTTAATGGAGCACGCAAATTATGCATTTCTGGGATAAAAGCCTGGTAGTAATTTGCTAGGCCCAGAAAACTCTGTAATGTCATGACGTTTTCTGGCGCCGGCATGTTTTTTATTGCGGTAGCCCTTTCTGGGTCTGGTCTTCTGCCGTCCTTGTCGATCACATGACCCAGATATTTTATTTCCTCCAGGAAAAAATCACATTTTTCTTCTTTTACTTTGAACCCATAATCTTGGATTCTCGCAAACACTTGATTTACATGTCTTTGGTGTTGTTCGATATCTTTGCTGTTGATCAAGATGTCATCGAGATACGCTATTGCGAAATCGAGTCCGCCCAGCATTGTGTCCATTACTTGTTGGAAAATGGCTGGCGCGACCTTAACTCCGAACGCTAATCTTTCGAATTTATATAAACCACGATGTGTGTTTATACATAACAGCTTAGAACAATCTTTATCCACCGGTAGTTGTAGGTATGCCTCACTTAGGTCTATTTTGGAAAAAAATCTTCCTCCATTTAAGCTTGTAAACACTTCTTCCGGGGTATGGAGTGGGTAGTGATAGTCCGCGAGGGCAGTATTCAGTCCTGTTGAAAAATCTGCACATACACGAATCTCATTAGATTTTTTCTTTACATAAACCGTGGGTGCTGCCCACTGGCTGTGTTGTACTTTTGATAAAATACCCATCTTTACCAGTCGGTCTAATTCAGCATTTATTTTTTCAATCGAGGCGAAGGGTACTTTCCTTTCTTTTCTAAATACCGGCAGTACATTTTCTTTTAGACGGAATTTTGCAGTCGTTTTAGTGCAGCATCCGAGACCGCCAGAAAAAACCTCTGGAAACGAGTTTTTTAATTCTCGTTGTAGTTTTTCCGATTCTGTTGCGCGACTATTTATTTTTTTACAAAATGTATTTATCGGCAACTTCCATAAATCAAATGCCTGCATAAAATCTGAACCAAAAAGATTATTCGAATCCTTCAGTACCAGTAGTTTGAGTTTTTTAGTATTTCCCATTAGGGACACATTTGTGATTAATTCTCCTTCAAATGTAATTCTTTCACCAGTAACTGTGCTTGCCAGCCTGTTTGTTCTTGATAAGGTAGGTTTATTTAATCTCCTCCATGTATGTAAATTTATAATGGAAACGTCTGAACCAGAATCCAATTGCAATTTTATATTTCTATCCAGGATTTTCACCTGTACATATTTTCTTATGTTCATGCCAGTTTCCTTCTTTGTCCTAGTGGCTTGAATCCGCATTTTATTTCCTCTGCCCGTTCTGCAGTGCGAACTTTTATGTCCAACTTTTTTGCATTTCATACAGATTTTAAAACGGAATGGGCACTCATTGTACCAATGTGGATTACCACAGCGTGAACAAGGGCTTGGTGGCAATTTATTTATTTTTTTACTGGTTTGGTTTGTCTTTGTTACATCAAAATTATTATTTCTTATTTTTCTATAAGGTTGAGCTTTTGTTTTTTGATGTACCTTTTTTATGTGCACAATGCCGGACAATTCAATGTCTTTTGAGTCCTGTTTTACATTTACAAATCTTTGACAGTCCTCAGCCAACTTTTGCAGCGTAAGGCTTGGTTCATTCTCTAATTTATTTAGAACTCTACGCCTTATCTCCGTGTCATTTCCTGAGATTAAACCTTGTAGAAAAATTAGACACTTGAAATTATCTGCACTTAATTCAGCTAGTCTAAAATCGTCACAATGCTTGTTCACTATCGATGCAAAAGTAGCGTAATCTTCCTCTTCTTTCTTTACCAGGTTCATGCACTTCCATCGTTTGTGGAATAGTGTAGTTCTTGGACTAAACAGTTCTGTCAATAAACCAACCGCTTCTATGAAAGTTAGCTCGCTAGTTTTCCGAGGCAAAATGAAATCCACGAATTTGGTATGTTCTGTGGTATTTAGTTTTCTAAGAAGGAGGCGTAGCTTCTTCGCATCACTCCAACCACCGCAGTCAATTTTATATAGGTCTTCATATCTTCGGAAATATTCTTCAAATGTATTATTTTCCGTGTATGAGTAATTATCAATACTGTTCCAAATTTCGTTCTGCGAAAACGTGTCGTCTTTTTCATTTTTTTGATCACTGCGCGATATTGTTTGTATCAGAAATTCCAATCTTTCATCATACTCTTTTTTGTGTAATAAAATATTTTGGTTCTGTTGTAATAAAAGCTTTTGAAATCTTTCCTCAGTTTGTTGTTGCTGGGAGATTTGGAATTTCGTTAGTTCGGCGATTATAGACTTAATATCTTCCATATTCAACCATTTAGTTTCTGATTTTATTTAGAAAATTAATATTTTCTTATTATCTTATGATTTTATAAGAGTTCTTTTCTTTAAATTAGCGTTTGCTAGGCGCCGTTTTTAATTATGAAAAGATTATGAAACTTTTCCTTTTCTCTATATACGCGTATATTCACTTATTTTTTTATTTTTTTATTTTGAAAATTAATATTTTCTCGTTATTTAATGAATTTATAAGAAGTTCTTTTCTTTAAATTAGCGTTTGCAAGACGCTGAGTTTTAGTTATGAAAAGATTATGTAATGTTTTTTATCTTATACACGTTTTTAATTTTAACGAAGAGAAAAAAAAATCTGTTTCACAATTAATTCTTTCTGCATTGCAAAATATTTCAGTACAAGTCGGAAAAGAGAGAGAGAAAATAAAACTGACCTTTTTGTTTTATCGTGCGTCTTTTTTTTTTTTATAGAGTAACGCACGTGTGTTCATTTCATGTTTTTGTTTCATATCTGTTCTTAAAATGAAGCACGTGGTGTCGGTTTCATTTTTTTTGTGTGTGTGTTCGTCAAAAAAAAAACTCGCTGTGACGTTCCTCTAAAAAAAACAATACTCGCTTAAGCTTGGTGTTCGGTATTTCTTTTGTTTTGTTTTTTTTTTTAGTTTTCCAACCCAGAGAAAAAACGCGCATTCAATTTCAGTTGTTTTTGTTATTTGTTTTTTTTTTTTTTTTTTTTTAACTAGTTTTCCCAGAGGAACGCGCACCCAATTTCAAGCTGTTTTTTTTTTTCGATAAGCAGTTTTAAAACTTAGAACACAACAGGTCTATTTCAGTTTTCTTTTTCTTAAAAGAAAACAATTTTCTCGCACTTAAGAATTCAACGTGTTTTTTTTTTAAATTGAGTTCTCTTTTCTTCTCTCGACCGTACGGCAAAAACCTTTGTTTTTTTTTTGTTTTGTTTTTTTTTTTTGTTTTTTTTCGTGCGGTTTCCTGCATTACCCGTGTGAGAGCATTTTCACGTGGTATTTTCAGTTTTTTTTTTACCCAAGAGTTCGAATTGCCTCGTCGCCATTTGTTGTGGACCTTGGTAAAGCTGAATAAATGACACAGCAACACATGGTTTAAATGAACAAAGGTATATATTATATAATAGAAAGAAAGAGATACAAGGAGAGGTTGCTCTCAACCGCCATTGCTGGTTTGCCTGGGAAGAAGAGAACAGGTGTCACGTGCTTCCCGTATTTATAAGGTGGACGAGTTCATTAGTTCTTTGTAGGTAGGTACGGCACCATAACACTATGCTAATTGATCATTCAAATAAGTTTCAATGAGTGTTACACTTTTCACAGAATCTAGACATCATTGAAATGTTCATTCGATTTCACTAGGAACAATTATTGGTTAGGTCCATAAAATAACTGAAATATGTTAGAACGTAAAAAAACAAAACTCCTTTTCTAAAAAGTATATTTTCTTCGTTTCATAAAACAAAAATAAAAATTTTTAAAACATTAATGCAGTGGAGAATTTATTTTTTTGAAGTTTACACAATTACAAAATTTAATAATTATTTTTATTTGTATTTTACTGATAAGTATTTAAATGAAAACGAAATTATTCAGTATTCGTTAAATCCATTTGCCGTTTTACAGTTGCAGGATTTTTTTTTCAGGTAAATCTTCGAAGGCGTTAATTTTTTCTTTAACTCGCGGAGGATTTTATTTTTCAATGTAAGACTTCGAACACGTTCATCTGTTGCAATGCTGCCAGTAAGAAATCGACGGTTACTGTTGACATGTTTTAGACAAAATTCTCCACTCCACCCCGGGCAACGCCGAGTCCGGTGCTAGTAACTGATAAAGAGACATTGTTAAAATAATTGATCAAATGAAAATAAAAGACTCTAGCTTAAAACTATAATCGGCCATATTTATGCTCCACTCTGTATTTAGAATCTTGTTCTTTTTCTTGATGTTGCGTCTACGAAGGTTTCAAGATTTTTCTCTGAAAAGTGAATTCACTCAGAGTGTGATTCAAGTTAAGAGTTCTAGAAGAACACGCTGACATAATGTCTGCTAGGCATTGGGCCAGCAAACCACTAGGGCGTAAGGCAAGTAATATTGTACCAAATGTCGCCGAGTTCTAGATTAAAATGGATTTAGCTTAAATTGTTACAGGGTTGCGTACTGCATGCTTCTTTCCCCTGACGTGATACCAATGTTACAGTAGTATACATACACACACTTATATATTCATGTATATATATACATATATATATATATATATATATATATATATATATATATATATATATATATATATATATATATATATATGTATATATACTAATGTGTATATATATAAGTATACTACTGTATATACGTATATACACGAGGATAAAATGCACTATAAACACACACACACATATATATATATATACGTATATATATATATATATATATATATATATATGTATATACTACTTTATATATATATATACATATAGATAGATAGATAAGTATACTACTGTATATATGTATATACATGAGGATAAAATGAACTATAAACACACACACACACACACATATATATATATATATATATATATATATATATATATATATATATATATATATGTATATATACTACTGTATATATATACACATATAGATAGATAGATAGATAGATAGATAGATAGATAGATAGATAGATAGATAGATAGATATATAGATAGATAAGTATACTACTGTATATATGTATATACATGAGGCTAAATTGCACTATAAATCATAAGATTAATTGTCGTGAAGACAGTATGTGCGAAAAAGGAAAAACAAATTAAATACTGCAATAAATCATCAAGAACGAAATAGTTTACCGGTTGCGTTCGGATCAACGAACGTTTTCATAAGTGATGGTTTTAAAATTTATTGAATAATTGCAAAACACAGGAAACAGTAAAACGCACAATGGGATGTTTTTAGTACGTGTTTAACTAATTAAAAAAAAGAAAGTTCTTTCTCACTCCATTTCCCATTTTAACGTCTTTGTCACACGCGCTGCAAAATTATTTCTTCTTTCAAATAATTAAACACGTGTCAAACACATCACATTGTGCGATCTTCTTTTTCATATGTTTTGCCATTATTCAATAAATTTGTAAATTTTTACTTTTTCTGAGGATGTTCTGTTGATCCAAACGAAACGTTTGCATGCATCATCTCAATATTATGGATGCTCTTTTTAAACTTGTAAATTATATATATATATATATATATATATATATATATATATATATATATATATATATATATATATATATATATAACACGTTTGAAAGTAGATTTCTTTTATTTAACCAATAATCTTGTGTTAATATAGAGAAAGGATGCATAACCTATTTTAAAGCAGATTTATACATACATAAAAATGACTCTCACTGTGGGCCCTTTTATTTTTTCGTTGTAACTATAAGGACTGCCATTAATAATTCTGAAATGTAGACAATATAAAGTCAAATATTTTCAAATAGTGACGCATGTCCTCAAATACCTTATGATTACTATATATATATATATATATATATATATATATATATATATATATATATATATATATATATATATATATATATGTGTGTGTGTGTTTATATACATGTTTTGTTAAAAAGAAGTAACAGTTCTTGTTTTTTATCCAGTTTTTCGTGTTTGTGACCCAACGATCTAATGTTCTGCTCGAGTGTGGACAGGAACTAGCCATACTTGCAAACGTTTTCGACTCTCATGAATGTTCGTCAGGCACTTGATGAGTTACAAATAAAAATTGTGAATATACCGTGAAAGTCGATTAAAACCGTTTTAAAAGGATTTTAATATATCTTATCCCTCTCGTATCGAGTTTAGTTTACGGTGGGTTTGTTTGCTCGAATGAGTAAGGCTTCGATGATAGGGAGGCACAGGTTGCAAATTTAGATAGTGATGATGGCGGTGTTTTTTAATATGTGTTTATATATATATGTGTGTATTTTTATTATTAATAATCTTACTTTCAAGGTTAAAGCTTAATCGATGTTAATTTTTTTAACACCAGACCATATATAAATAAACAATAGAATGTTAGATTCCAAAAACCATGTTTTTACCCAACTGTTAAAAAAATCAATATTTCATACGTGTGAATCTTGTGTAATCCAAAGATTTTGAGACTTTTGAAAAGTTGCACGTATGGAAAATCCAAGATGTATAACTTTTTATTTATTATCTATGCGTAGACGAAACGGGCCATCAAGTATATGGATGTTTGAAATAGCAGTAACATTCTATCGTTCATATATATATATATATATATATATATATATATATATATATATATATATATATATATATTAAACTTGGTAAAGTAAACATTCACAGAATAGAAATCCAAAGAATTTCAACCGAGCTTATAAAAAGTGATCAATATCAAATAGAGCTTTTATATATAATTATTTTTTATTCATACATACATGTAAATAATCTGCGACACTGGCATGTCGATGTTGTCGACAAACAGCTGTTTGAAACCAGAATCTTATCAGGCAGAAAGAAAATCTGATCTTTCCTTCAGATCATATTTCAAAAGAAAGTATGATCTGAGGGAAGGATCGGATTTACTTTCTTCCTGATGAGATCTCAGTTTCTAACAGCTGTTGATCAATAACATGGACATGCCAGTGTTGCAGATTATGTCCATGTTTCTTTAAATAGAAATAATAATTTATATATATATATATATATATATATATATATATATATATATATATGTACACACTCCTGATCAAAAATTTGAAACCACTTGAAAATCGTTAAAAAGAAAATTTTACACCTATATTACACTTATATTACACCTATATTACACTTATATTACACCTATATTACACTTATATTACACTTATATTACACCTATATTACACTTATATTACACCTATATTACACTTATATTACACCTATATTACACCTATATTACACTTATATTACACTTATATTACACTTATATTACACCTATATTACACAAATATTACACCTATATTACACTTATATTACACTTATATTACACTTATATTACACAAATATTACACCTATATTACACTTATATTACACTTATATTACACTTATATTACACTTATATTACAAAGCATCAAACTCTTTGTGCACCCACTAGTTTATCTCTTATTTCTCTTTCGTTCCATTTATCATCCTAGTTTTTATGAGGACTATTTCCAGCGCAATGAGTTTTACAACAGTCGTCAATTGTACAAAATGTCCACAGAAAGTGTCGAAGTCTTTCTTGACGTACCGCTTGACAGAGCAAGAAGATTTACCAATTAGATACAAACTCTTTGTACACTACTCCACCCTTTCACTCCACTAAACTGTTCGGCTATGCATGTTAAAGCGTATACAATTTACCGCTTTTTATTCCTGGTTCCGTCTTCTTTTCACTTAAGTGTATGAAACTTTCAAAAAACATGAAATTCCCGCCATTAAGTTGTCTTTTTTTACTTGGTCTTTTATCTCTTACCTTAATTTCGTTATGCGTTAGTTTACTTTTCTCCCGACGAGTGTAAAGTAAAAACACGGGGTTGGCTTTTAACGGGGGAACGTTCAGCTTACTCTGAAAGGGTCACATGGGATGGGACAAACAATTGCCTCAGTCTAGAACAGTGTTTCTCAACCGTTGTATCTCAGAACTCTAAGGTTCTCCAAAAGGTCCTTAAGGGTTCCGAAAAAACAAAACAAAAACAAAACGACACAAGCTAATGCACTTGTTTGTTTTTATTTAATTTCATATAAGTAATATTAATAAACACGCACAATATATTTTGGTTATCGTAATATATGTCACTTTTCTCGTCGTCTTGCACTTATCCTTGCCACTGCACCTTAGAAATCTCGAAGAGATGTCTAGTTTAGAGTTGCGTAAATATTCCTTCATTATAGACTCATGATGCATATATATATATATATATATATATATATATATATATATATATATATATATATGATGCATATATATATATATATCGTACATGTATTGGTTTCTGTAAATGTAAATCCGTAGAAACTCAAGTGTTTATAAAAAGTGCTCAATACCAAGTAGAGCTGTTTATAAGTATAAATTTTTATTTATACAAACATTATTGGTTACATATGTGCATACATATATATATATAATACTTAATGAAAAAAAAATAACACCAACATTTCGCTGTTTACCCCAGCGCTATTTCCGGTTGTCTTGAATATTCATCGTCACTGACAATTCAGGGTTACGGATTGCGTAATACTTGCTTCACCAATGACTCCTTGCGCATGCCTACCTATTTATATAATACTAATCTTGTTTGCTTGCTTGTTTTGTTTTTTTGTCTCCGTGCAAACAGGATGATGCAATCGTTCTGTGAAATAATCTACTAAAAATGAGACGGAAATAAGCGTGCAGAATGTATGAGGCCAGTACATGATGATAGAATCTATTAAAACAAGAAGTTGCATAACCGTGCACAATTAATGACATCACAAAATAGTAACGTCCTCCATCAAACCAGAAAGAGAGAGAGGGAAGGTAGATCATTTGGGCCACAGGTCGATTACGCGACGAACCGGTTAGACCTCTGGGGATCTAAACTCCTACTAAAACTATGTGGATCTTTTGGCGTTTGGTTGCTTGGCTGTTTGTCACCGTGCATACTGGATGATGTCATTAAAGGCGAACGACATAAATAATGGAATAATGATGAAAGTAATGGAAGGAAGCAATTAACATAAACAATTAAAAGAAAGAGGGAAAACAAGAGAGACAGAAAAGAGGGGACAGTGAGAGGGGAACAGAGGGAAGAGGAGGAATGAGAAAGAGTTGCAAGAGGGATAAAAAAAATTGATCATATATATATATATATATATATATATATATATATATATATATATATATATATATTAGGGTAGGTCGATTTTACACTTTTTTTTAAATATTAAAAAAAGGCACGTTCCGAAAGTTGTATATAGACCTATTAAATACTCATGCAAAAAATTAGATCAAAAACTTCAGCGGTTTTTTGAGCGTTTGGTATCAAAGATCGTAGACAAGAATATACTGAAAATTCCTCGTTTTTGCAAGATTTGCTTGAATATTGGTGTGAAAACCAAATAATTTTAGCATTTAAAAGCAGGGAATGTCCTTTTATTTTATAAAAATGATATGAATTAAAGAAATCTTCAAATTGAAAATTTGCCCCCCCCCCTCATTTTCAGTATCTGCTTTTGTAAACTACCTTTTAACGTTATGAATTAAACAGTAATATTTGAATACCTAAAAAATGATTTTTTCTGTTATTAGTGAAAATATAACAAGCAAAGAAATAATGAAAAACCTAACACTATTTTAATGAAGCTTAATATAGAGAGTCAAATTGCTCCATATAAGACCCCTTAGACAAAAATGCTGGTCTCAATTTCTGACTCAAAACTTTGGCTGTAATGTGTTGATGCCTTGCTTCAAAACCATATACAGTTTGTGAAGCTTCTGTTATTAACTTAACTGCCCGTTCCACACCCTGAGAATGTGAGGGCAAATCTGGCAAGTCAAGCTTGGTTCCATTCATCAACGATTCTCGAAGTTCAGATTCAGTAAAATCTTCCGTCATTGGTGGTTCAAAAATGCCGCATAATTTTAAATCTATTAATTGTGTCCAATGTGTGGCATTAAAATTAATAGGTAGTATTCTTTTTAATCTTTTTCTGGTTGACTCCTCACTCCTGAAAGAACAAATTAATTAATTGAATTATTAAAAAATTCCAATCTGTACTGCTTTAATAATTATGGTGAAATTAGATAAAATCTTTAAAAATCATTCTATAAATTGGAATAAATAATTGAGTCAGAGATATATGAATAAATATTATTTACCTAATGGCCAAAATTCTTTTTAAAGCTTCTTCGGTTACTTCAATCTCCTCAGATTTAACCATGGAATATAGAAAGTTTTCAGGCAGTAAACAAAATGTATTACCTTGTATATTTCTAAATGTGATATCTTGGATTTCCTGAGGCTTCTCCTTAATCCTCTGGGTCATATTAAAAATGTGCACTTACTGATTGTGGAATTTACTATTTCTTTTAATTTCAAACCAAAAAGTGGCATACACATTTACAATAAAATTTACTACATAGTGTAGTTTCTTTGTGTGCCTTTGTGGGTATGCACCACGAGTCCATAAACACATAAGCCTGATGGCCAAAGTTAACCATCTTGCTCGGTTTAAAGGACCAATTTTCCAGGAGGCATATCTAGAGTCAACCTTACCTCTAGAAATACCTACTGTGTATTCATAAAGGAGTCTTTGGTCAGAACTAAGATCATGTATTTCATCAATTTTGGAAAATGATATTTGGGGTAAATCATATCAATCATTTGAGCATAATTTCCCCAGAGGGCTACTGAATGTTGTAGGGCCCTTTGCGCAACCATCTATGTTTTTAAAAAGGGCTCTGAAAGGTAGTTCATTATGATGCAAAGAGCAACCAATTGTGTGAAGAGTTTTAAAAAGTTTTTTTTCTAAAATTGCAACCATTCCACCATCGCAACTTGTGTTGGTATTAGTGTTCTCACTGTGGAATTCATGCAAAACATCCACCACTTGATCTGCATGAACAGCACCTGTTGCACCACTATTCGGAAGAACTCTATGTGTCAGATATTTACTTTCACATGGTGTTTCTTTTGTAAAAGTTAAATGGTGTTCTGGTCCCTTAGTTTTTTTCATAATTCTCTGTCTATTTTCATCCACAATTTCCTTATACATCAATGTGTCCTTATCCATTCTCCCATCAACTCCAATACATATATTTTAGGTGGGGTAAAAACTCCTGGCTGAAATAGTTTTATTTATCTACCTCCAACAAGGTAAGATGTGACACAAGGTCAGGAAAGTGGGATTAGATAACCCTGCGCTATAGAGGTGAGCACTCTGGCCATTAAAAAATTGACTGGGCAGCCCTGTCGGCATTCCCCTGTAGGGGCGCCTCAGACAGTTAGCAATAAACTTACTCCTCCCCAAAGAGGAAAGGCAAAGCCTGG
The DNA here is from genome assembly GCA_963556195.1 of Sepiola atlantica. Classification (NCBI taxonomy): domain Eukaryota; kingdom Metazoa; phylum Mollusca; class Cephalopoda; order Sepiida; family Sepiolidae; genus Sepiola; species Sepiola atlantica. Next base: position 48,246,324 of record OY744548.1, read on the forward strand.
GAGGATGCACCTCCTAGAACTGCACAGGACGGACAAGCCCCAATAGACGGGCGTGAATCCAGACCCAAAGGCCCGGTGATACCGGTTTATTTGGTGGGGTAAAACCCCCTGGCTGAACTAGTTTTTATTTATCTAACTCCCACAAGGTAAGGTGTGACAAAAGGTCGGGAAAGTGGGATTAGATAAGCCAGCGCTCGACAATTCAATATATATGTGTGATAATTAAACAGACAATCAACACGGGAAGTCAAATTCGCCCGATGAATTTTCAACCGGTGAATATCATAAAAAATATCCAATAAATAAAACGCCTATGTAAACAAATAATTATTTATATATAACATTAAATATCATAGTGTTTTATTCCTTTTTAATTTGAATATGTACATTTAATTTCTTAAGAAAAATAATAATAAACTTTAAAATATTTATTATTAAGTAATGTATTACTTTTTTTTGTTAAAACCCGGGTTTAATTTAAAGCGACACATCTGCCGGTGAAATCTCGGCAGTGAGAAAAAATCTCGATTTATTTGATCTTAAAGTTGCAATGCTCAAATAAATACAAAATTTTGAAGAAAAATATTTCTTGTGGTAACTTTTGACATTATTTGGCAACTTTCTTCGAGTGCGATAATTTACAGTTTCAAAATCGACCTCCCCTAATATATATATATATATATATATATATATATATATATATATATATATATATATATATATATATATATATATAGCATAACACGTGTCCCAGCGTTGCCCGGAAAAGTATATTTAATCAAGAAATTTCGAACTCAAACATTGAACCTCGTGAGTGATTCTATAATTTGCTAAAGGACTAGGGAAAATCACGAAAAATATGATTAAAAAGTGAAGTACAGATATTGTGAAAAGTTATATATTTATTTATTCTAAGTAAGTTAATAAAAAAAACAGCAACCTGTTACGTTAAAGTTATATGCGAAACTTAGTCGCGTTTTTTAATCAGAAAACGTCGATCCAACATTGAACTACGTGAGTGATTCTATAATTTGTTCAATAAAAAAAGAAGAATAAAAACACGCAAAATATTATAAGAAAGTGAAATACAGATTTCGTGAATAGTTATATATTTATGTAATCAGGAATACTTCATAAGTTAATGAAAAAATATAAACAGGTTACGTTAAAGTTACACTAAACCAAAGAACGAAGTAATGAAGGCACCAGACAAAGACATCATCGTGACTCGCTCGACATACTCTGCAAGTTGTTCGTTAATGTATTCCGCTAATCTAGAATGTGTAAAAAAATATATAGACAGTCAGAATGACCGAAAGAATGACTGTGTATTTCTAAGGAGCGTTCGTTATTCTGATTGAAAATCTAGCGTAGTATATAGACAAAAGTAAGAAAGAAAATATGAAATGCAGTGATTGTAACCCAATGAGGAAAAGTCCCCGGTGTATGTGAGGGCAATAGGAGTAGATATGAGTGTGAGGGTGAAAATCGTGGCAACCTCCTCCGTAAAAGACTTATTTTGAGTGAAGCGGCTTACTCAGAAAAAAATGTCAGAAAATTTGAAAAAAAGAAAGAAAAGGAAATGAACGCATATTTTCTGGAGACACACCTGTTTTCTTAAGTGGCTGGCGGAACGGAATATCATATGAAGTTGTTGCTTTTAAAGCTATAATAACTAATGAAATAGGGAAAATATCAACTTTACTTTATCATATAGATTACTTGAAAATGGATGACGTCACAAAATGAATGTTATCTTCTAATACTCTATCTATATACTACTAAAACTCAAAACTCAAAATAAAATAAAAGATCTTATCTTGGTTGTTATCTTGTTTGCTATCTTTTTTGTTTGTCTCCGTGCACAAAGGATAGCGTCATAACGGCTGACGTCATAAATGATGACGTTACAAAAAATATCATATATGATGACGCCCTGTATTCAAACTGAGATGAGGAAACCAATGCATAGTAGATGACTTCAGACAAGGTGAGGGCATTATAAACCAAGTCGGGTCACAGGTCGTCTTCTAGGTGAATTGTCTTGCCTGCTTAGTTTGTTTTTTTGCTTGCTTGTCACAGTGTACACTTGATGACTTCAGAAAAGGCGAATGGCGTAAATAAAGGGGATATCCTAAGTAGTGGGAGAAGGTGACGTAAAGAGGAAAAGGGGGGGTAAGATGGGAAGAGATTGGGGAAGAGAGTGAGAGGGAATGCAGAAAAGAGAGGGTGAAGATGGAATGATTATTAGCAACAAACATATATATTGGCTTGAAAATGAATGACATTAAAATGGGCTTTATTTTTACAAATCTTGTCAAATTCTTTATGACGTCATATATTTTCAAATGAATACTTTCTTGTAAAAACATGATTATCAATCAACGTCAAAGTTAATAAATTTTATATTAATAATATAAATAACACATACTGGTGTAGATTTGCTTTTCTTTATAAAAATAAGAGATTAAGATCAGGGTTTTACAAAAAAGAGCTTTTGGAGCGCACTCTTTTTTTGCTGCAGTTAAAGGCTAATTTTGTATATCCAGCAGACAAGTAAATAGTAACTTATTTGAAAATAATGTTGGAAATGTGTTGAACAGGTGCGGATCGAGCGGCTCCTTTTTTCAGAGCGGGAGCTGCTCCCATACTATTGGAGCGTGTAAAGCCCTGGTGAAGATACACAAGATTAAGACGCCAAGACGCGAAACCCGATTGAACGTATCCAGTCTGTCCGGTCACTAACAATAAATTCCTCCTTACTCTCCTAATAAAGGTCAATTCGTATGAATCAACATAGTATAATTTTGTTGGCCGGTTTGATTCTGCTGGTGGCATTTTTGCAGGAGGGACCACGTGAAGGTTGCCAATATTCCTAAGTGAAAGGTGTACGATGAAACCGACTGTATTCGAACTTGGCACACCCAGGTTGTCAGTCCGTATCGTTATCCACTCCACCACAATCATATCACTCTCCTAATATGGTCTCAAACTAGAAAACGCCGGACAACGAAACCGTAAAAAAAAATGAAATATGTTTCGGGGTTCTTTAGATGACGATTCGTCATTTGTTTTATTTGGATAATTATACTACTATTCTCATCTTGAAATATATTCTCACAACGTTTCGGCCGATGTAACATCTGGTGCATCTTGTCGAACTTAAGAATCTATATGGAATGTTTAATACAAGAGGGTAGTTTGTTCTTGTTTCGTCACCCATGATCTCGTAGACGTGTTAAGTATTTTTATTCTTAGTTAGTATCGCTTGTATTGAGAAGTGAACATTTACCCCTCCCCAGAAGACTGTCACTTCGAATTGCGTATTAATTATGACATTTATCCGTTGCGCAACGTGTCCACATGGACGCGAAAAAAGAATTTCTTAACAAACATTCAAAACAACTACTGTTTTTTAAAGCTGTGTTGCGTTTGTTTATTTATTTAGCGACAATCTGGGTTCTTTAACATTTACACTCACAGCCAAAAAGAGAGACCGCTTATTGACACCGACTGCCAATTTGAATGTATTCCTCCTGTCAATACGAGGAAAAGCTGAAACTATATAAAGAATACAATGTACAATGGATAATGTATTTATTTATTTTTTATTCCAACTCTTTTCCCAACATGAGATGGCTACAATGTACAATGGGCAACGTATTTATTTTTAGTCTAACTTCGTTTTGCGACTCAGACTGCTCGGAATTTAGACATCGGTTTCTACACCAATTAGCGAAAAAAATAGAAAAGATTACATTTTGAAACGTTAGCAAAACACATTCTGATCGAATGCAGAAATCTTGCCCGCACACCACGCACAATCTGTAGCATTAAAAGCAAGAAATAATAAAACCAAAAAGTAAAATGTCTACCAAGCAATGTTGCATCCATGTGCTTGTTTTAAAAGTACTTCCACGGAATGTGCTCCGATGAAATTATAGCATATATATATATATATTACTTCAGTAATGTCAGATGTTAGAGAGATATCAGTCAGTTCACTTCTGAGAATAATTAACAGTGGGAAACTGCAGTAAAATGTTAAGCAAAGTTGAAGAGATCATCATTTATTATATGATTGGACATATGTGATGGATATGATCCTTTCTTTTGAATAATTCTGTTTTCTCTTCGTTTGTTTACACACCAATGCACATTTACTAAATCAAAGGGAGATAATTCATCGAATCTCGACGCAGTTGTATTGAAACAGCTTTCTTTGTATATAGAAAGAAATGGAAGTAGACAACTGATTTTTCTAAGTTATCATCGTAGAAGACAATTGGCAACATTTATAGAAAACAATTGCCTACATTTATAGAAGACACTTGCCAACATTTATAGAAGACAATTGCCTACATTTATAGAAGACAATTGCCTACATTTATAGAAGACAATTGCCTACATTTATAGAAGATACTTGCATACATTTATAGAAGACAATTGCTTACATTTATAGAATACAATTGCCTACCTTTATAGAAGACAATTGCCAACATTTATAAAAGACAATTGCCAACATTTATAGAAGACAATTGCCTACATTTATAGAAGATACTTGCCTACATTTATAGAAAACAATTGCTTACATTTATAGAATACAATTGCTTACCTTTGTAAAAGACAATTGCCAACATTTATAAAAGACAATTGCCTACATTTATAGAAGACAATTGCCAACATTTATAGAAGACAATTGCCTACATTTATAGAAGATAATTGCCTACATTTATAGAAAACAATTGTCTACATTTATAGAAGACAATTGCCTACATTTATAGAAGACAATTGCCTACATTTATAGAAGACAATCACTTACATCTATAGAAGACAATTACTTACATTTATAGAAGACAATTGCTTACATTTATAGAAGCTAATTGCCTACATTTATAGAAGACAATTGCCTACATTTATAGAAGACAATTGCCTACATTTATAGAAGACAATTGCTAACATTTATAGAAGAAAATTGCCTACATTTATAGAAAACAATTGTCTACATTTATAGAAGACAATTGCCTATATTTATAGAAGACAATTGCTAACATTTATAGAAGACAATTGCCTACATTTATAGAAAACAATTATCTACATTTATAGAAGACAATTGCCTACATTTATAGAAAACAATTGCCTACCTTTATAGAAGACAATTGCCTACATTTATAGAAGACAATTGCCAACATTTATAGAAGACAATTGCCGACATTTATAGAAGACAATTGCCTACATTTATAGAAAACAATTGTCTACATTTATAGAAGACAATTGCCTATATTTATAGAAGACAATTGCCTACATTTATAGAAGACAATTGTCTACATTTATAGAAGACAATTGCCTACATTTATAGAAAACAATTGTCTACATTTATAGAAGACAATTGCCTATATTTATAGAAGACAATTGCCTACATTTATAGAAGACAATTGCCTACATTTATAGAAGACAATTGCCAACATTTATAGAAGACAATTGCCTACATTTATAGAAGACAATTGCCTACATTTATAGAAGATAATTGCCTACATTTATAGAAAACAATTGTCTACATTTATAGAAGACAATTGCTTACATTTATAGAAGACAATTGCCTACCTTGATAGAAGACAATTGCCTACATTTATAGAAGACAATTGCCTACATTTATAGAAGACAATTGCTTACATTTATAGAAGATAATTGCCTACATTTATAAAAGCCAATTGCTAACATTAGTATAGAGAATGAGTTCATAAGGAAGCAAACAAACTAATTTAAAATATTGACACAGAAGCATGTTTAAAGCATGTTTAAAGCATGTTTAAAGCATGTTTAAAGCGTGTTTAAAGCATGTTTAAAGCATGTTTAAAGCATGTTTAAAGCATGTTTAAAGCGTGTTTAAAGCGTGTTTAAAGCATGTTTAAAGCGTGTTTAAAGCGTGTTTAAAGCATGTTTAAAGCATGTTTAAAGCATGTTTAAAGCGTGTTTAAAGCATGTTTAAAGCATGTTTAAAGCGTGTTTAAAGCATGTTTAAAGCATGTTTAAAGCGTGTTTAAAGCATGTTTAAAGCATGTTTAAAGCGTGTTTAAAGCATGTTTAAAGCATGTTTAAAGCGTGTTTAAAGCGTGTTTAAAGCATGTTTAAAGCGTGTTTAAAGCATGTTTAAAGCATGTTTAAAGCGTGTTTAAAGCATGTTTAAAGCATGTTTAAAGCATGTTTAAAGCGTGTTTAAAGCATGTTTAAAGCATGTTTAAAGCGTGTTTAAAGCATGTTTAAAGCATGTTTAAAGCGTGTTTAAAGCATGTTTAAAGCATGTTTAAAGCGTGTTTAAAGCGTGTTTAAAGCATGTTTAAAGCATGTTTAAAGCATGTTTAAAGCGTGTTTAAAGCATGTTTAAAGCATGTTTAAAGCGTGTTTAAAGCATGTTTAAAGCATGTTTAAAGCATGTTTAAAGCATGTTTAAAGCGTGTTTAAAGCATGTTTAAAGCATGTTTAAAGCGTGTTTAAAGCGTGTTTAAAGCATGTTTAAAGCATGTTTAAAGCGTTCATATATCGTTTTAAATATTTAAATCTTCATCATAGCAAGAAAACTTTACTCAGGTGAAGTTAATTTTATACAGAGAACGAGAAAGGAAGATAAAGTGAGAGGATGGAGGAGGTGGTAGCTGGACGCGATGATGTGTTGGTATGAGTTGGGTGATGAAAAACGGGGAAGGGGAAAGAGTAGGTCAGATATGAAGAATACAATTGTTTAAAAATAAAGTTAAAAATGAATATATTACGTGTACTTTTATTACAAAAGAAAACCGATCAAAACTCTTATATCTTGGAGTATTTAGAGTGCCTGTAAAGACATTTAAGTTAAATAGAATTGGGAAAAGTAGCCGTGGTGTTTCCGTCAATCACGCAAGTTAGGATAAATACGCTCGTTTAAATGTTTCATTAATATATCAGTTTTGAAAGGCGAATATTTGAGGTACAAGTTGTATAGTACGTAAAAAAGTTAAAGCAGCGATGCCCGCCAAAAGAAAAACAGGCAAGGTTATTCAGTATAAACTTTTATTCTCGGTTGATTGGAGAAAAAAGGAATCAAGTGTGAACGTAAAAGGCGAAATGGTATGAAGAAGACAAATGAACAAGTGTTGCCACTATTAGAAAAGTTGATTGAGTGTCTTAAGTGCTTTAATATTATGGCAAACTTTGGTCAGTCAAAATATCATGAATAGAGATAGTTAATACGGATAGGTTCGTAAATATATATATATATATATATATATATATATATATATATATATATATATATATAATCCAGGTAAAACATACACAGGGTAGTAATACAAAGAATTTCAACCGGGTTTATAAACAGTGCTCAATATCAAATAGAGCTTTTATATATGATTATTTTTTTTTTACACATACATGTACAAAATCTGCGAAACTGGCATGTCGATGTTATCGATCAACAGCTGTTATGAACTGAGATCTCATCATCTTTCCAAATATGATCTAAGGTTAAGATCGGATTCTAACTCTGCCTGATGAGATCTCAGTTTATAATAGCTGTTGATCGATAACATCGACATGCGAGTGTCGCAGATTTTGTATATGTCTGTGTAAAAAAAATCATATATATATATATATATATATATATATATATATATATATGCAAACATTGTTAAAAATAACAGAATTCGTTTTTTATTTTTTCAATTTTTCTGATCGTCTTTTTTTGTATTAAAATCAAAAAAATTAATGAATGTTCCATAGGTTTCATATATATATGCATATATATATATATATATATATATATATATATATATATATATATATATATATATATATGTATGTATTATAAAAGATTAGTACAACATCGGTACCGTTTATCTGATCGTTGTCATACATATATACATTAATATTACATCTTTATTTTTTAATTAATCTAATAATTTAGCTCTATGCTAGGGTTTTCTCCACCTAACCTTACATAGAGGTATATATATATATATATATATATATATATATATATATATATATATATATATATATATATATATAATATTTATTGTAACAAAAAATAATGCACATTGTTTACCGTTTTCCAAATTTAAATATCTTTAATTAATCGCTAATAGACATGACTTGCTTTTTTATTTTTCCATCGCCATGAGCCCGCATTCTATCTCCGACAATATGAGGACAAAAACATTTTTTAGCCTTGACAAAGAAAGTTGTATCTCCGAAAACTAAGTTGAAATAAATTATATTTAACGCACATTGTTTAAGGTTTTCCAAATTATATATATATTTATATATATATATATATATATATATATATATATATATATATATATATATATATATATATTCCATGATAAATGCCAGTATACTGAAATCATATGCCCTTAATAGGGTTAAGATGAAAATTCATATACACTAAATGTACAAAAGCAAGGAAATTCCCAAATTTTTACACTTTTATTGCTGTCATTAAGGGTATGCGAGCACAACAGGGCTATGTATTTTACTGGTAGGAATTTTTCTTCAGCGCACCTCACACACTTCATCCACTCATGCATAGAGATTTATACTGTAGTGATGTGATAATGAAATGGTTTGGTTGATATGTAGTCATACCCTTAATGACAATAAAAGTGTAAAAATTTCGGAATTTCCTTGCTTTTGTACATTTAGTGTATATTAATTTTCATCTTAACCCTATTAAGGGCATATGATTTCAGTATACTGGCATTTATCATGGAATGTCCCTACTTTTGTAAAGGCTATGCCTCAATCCAATGCCTTCTCATAAGTTTTTTTTGAATTTTCTGGAAAACTAAGGTATATGGTAAACTGAAATTAAAATGCCATCAACTAGACCCTAGAACCTCTATCTCTGCCAAAAATCAGTTGAATCCATCAAATAGTTGATGAGATACAGGGTGGCACACACCTACGTACGTACACACGGATAACACAAAATCACTCCTGACCTTTCTGGATCTCTGGGTTGCCTTGACTAATGATGCTGAAATTCGACACACTTATAGAACCTATCAAATGAAAATTTTGTTAAAAGTTTTAAATAATTTGGTTTATATGCTTTTGAGTTATGACTGACCAAAGAAATGAGATTTCTAGCATAGGTCGTTTTTGAAGTCTATTAAGGGATAGAGCGCTATCGCGCCTCCCTTGGTATATATATATATATATATATATATATATATATATATATATATATAGAGAGAGAGAGAGAGAGAGAGAGAGGGGGATAAAAGGAGAGATATATTAAAATTTGAACAGCGTAGAAATAGGATCACAATCTTTCGATAGGGATTTTGTTAATACGATTTTAAATCACTTCTGCGATTTCTTATCGAGAACCTTTTTGTCCTATTTTTGACGACAGATGTTATTTCTTGTAAAATCTGCAGGGATAACATTGAGCAATTTTGAAAATGCCGGTAAATAAACTGTTATATACTGACAAAATGTAAAAGAATTCCATAAATCTTCATAGAATGGTGTGTTTCATTAATATGTATTTAAATTATACAATTACATTCAACGATAAATATTATACGATTATATTCAACGATAATTATTATACGATTATATTCAACGATAATTATTATACGATTATATTGAACGATAAATATTATACGATTATATTAAAGATAAATGTTATACCATTATATTGAACGATAAATATTATACGATTATATTGAACGATAAATATTATACGATTATATTGAACGATAAATATTATACGATTACATTGAACGATGAATATCATACGATTATATTGAACGATAAATATTATACGATTATATTGAACGATAAATATTATACGATTATATTGAACGATAAATATTATACGATTATATTGAACGATAAATATTATACAATTATATTGAACGATAAATATTATACAATTATATTGAACGATAAATATTATACGATTATATTGAACGATAAATATTATACGATTATATTGAACGATAAATATTATACGATTATATTGAACGAATAAATATTATACGATTATATTGAACGATAAATATTATACAATTATATTGAACGATAAATATTATACGATTATATTGAACGATAAATATTATACGATTATATTGAACGATAAATATTATACGATTATATTGAACGATAAATATTATACAATTATATTGAACGATAAATATTATACGATTATATTGAACGATAAATATTATACGATTATATTGAACGATAAATATTATACAATTATATTGAACGATAAATATTATACGATTATAGTGAACGATAAATATTATACGATTATATTGAACGAATAAATATTATACGATTATATTGAACGATAAATATCATACGATTATATTGAACGATAAATATTATACGATTATATTGAACCATAAATATCATACGATTATATTGAACCATAAATATTATACGATTATATTGAACGATAAATATCATACGATTATATTGAACGATATATATATATATATATATATATATATATATATATATATATATATATATATATATATATATATATATATATATGATTATATTGGACGATAAATATCATACGATTATATTGAACGATAAATTTTATACGATTATATTGAACGATAAATATCATACGATTATATTGAACGGTAAATAATAGCAACGATATCAATTTCTATTTTAGTAAGCACTTTATGCCACTGGCATTTGCACTCTTAAACTACACTTTATTCTACTGGCATTTGCATTCTTTAACTACAGTTTATGCCACTGGCATTTGCACTCTTAAACTACACTTCATTCTACTGGCATTTGCACTCTTTAACTACAGTTTATGCCACTGGCATTTGCACTCTTAAACTACACTTTATTCTACTGGCATTTGCACTCTTTAACTACAGTCTATGCCACTGGCATTAACACTCTTAAACTACACGCTTTGAAATGTTCAATTCATATTTCATGCCAGTTGAATAACTTTCTATTCTCTTGGAAGCAATGTTATTGAATTGGCCTTACAAATTGTTTATAACTGTGAAAAGAATCAATGAAATTCCAAATCTTTTTTGGACAATTAAATCTTTTCTTTGCAAACTTGTAAGAATTATATCGATTCGCTTGTACGATTTTCCGTGTTATAATGTGATAATACGACCATTCCTATATTTTACATCGATTTCTACGTAATAAAAAATCATATACAATTCTCTTGCGACAATCTTGCCTACACGCCACATTCGGTCACAGATGACCGAACACGAGACTATTGTTACACAAGAAATATTAGCAAAGCTATTTCAGATTAATGTACTATCTTCCAATGTTCGTTTCAGGGGTGGTAGTGTAGTATCCGTTATGTAGTCATGATACCATCCTCCAAGGGATTACCTCTTCTTTACGGAGTGGAAGTAATCGCATATACCAGCAAAAATATGCTCCCTCTGTTCACATATTTTTGCTAAATTTGAAGTATTTGTAATTACATAAAATAGCAAACAGAGAGAAAATGTGTATCTTTTATACAGAGAGTAAAATAAAGGTTACAGTTATTGTTTACTGAAGTGAGACCATGAGAAATATAGAGAGAGTGCTGCCTATGTGGAGAAATAAGGTGTTCGGTCACAGGTTGCGGCGCAGACTCGGCCGATTTGCCTGGGTGACGTCTGCTGTGTGTCCCTACGAATCTTGTTGTCCCTGTTTACTTGTTTCCCTATGAGGACAGAGTTAGACACAAGATGTTAGGAAAATCCAGCTCCACAGAAAAATTCACTCTAAATTGGGACAAATATAAAAAAAATTAACTTTCACTCACTGAGGATAGAAAAAGTGAAGTGTAGTATCAGAACAGATACTACACTTTACATTATTTATTTGCGACAAAATTTAAAACAAACCTTTTAACAAATTAGACACACGGCTATCATCTAGACGAAAGGTCTAGGAGACTGAAAGTCATCATCTACATAAGTGAGAAGGTGAGAAAGAAAGGGAGGCGGTCAAGTACCTGGCGATGTCCACAATATGTACCTCGTGATCAGCCTTTGCGAAGCTTCGTTTTAATATTTACTTACCTCCCCACGAGGGTAGAGTCAGACACAAAATCGAATTTTAATGGTGTGGAAATCTAGCTCCCTAAAATGGAGCACTCTTGATTTGGACAAAAATTAATATTACCTCAGTCTAGAAGGAATTCTCCTTCACTGGCTGAGGATATAAAAGATTAGTTGTAGTATCATGAATAGTTGTTACACTTTGCTCGTAGTTAAAAGGCCAATGAAATGTTATCTGTTTATGTTTTTATCACGAACCGCAATTTATATCTCGAGGTTACCCCAAATGGTATTACTCTACCTCGTTCGATCACGCAGGTTTCACCGTTTACAAAATGGTCAAATTGCTCTGTAACGTGTTACCCTATTACGCTCAGCACTAGTGACGCTCCCTGAAATCTAACCCTTCCACACTGTTGTAGGTGGGAGCAGTGGCAACGTGGGAACGTCAGAGCTACTCAGCAAACAGGGCTCTGGTGAAAATCCAGAAAGGGTCGGCATTCGGATCCGTCGTCATCTGGTCGTCTCTACCTTTGTGTGCAAAGGCGTGTCAGGCCTGTATTCTTGCGGGTTAACAAACAGCAGGGAACAACAAGGAGGACTTTATGCAGACCAGACGGTCCTTAGGCACGATCTTTGTGGGCTCTATGCAGCATAAGTCCGACTAACTTAACAGCAACAATCACTAGTGTCATAGACCAATAATGAGAAACGTGTTAAAAGGATTAGTTTTGTGTATGATACATTTTTTTATAATTTGAAAACAAAGCAGATTACATTATAATTTTCTTAATAACGAAGTCATATTAGACCTACACAAATTATTTATTTCTAATTTAGTGTTGACATCTCCTGTTAACAACGACGCATATTGCATAATAGGTGGTAACTGAATGCAGTGCACGGAACAGGTGCAAATCTGAGTGACGTTTGGGATCAATAGGTCATCTCTGTATATAACTCACAGCAAGCGTGTGAATGCGAGTAGCTCAAGTCTGTGCGAATACGATCATAGAATACGGGGTTTTCCCAATTATGTAGTTGTTTAGCATTTACTAGAAAACAAAGCGATCTCTTTTAATCATAGTGTGGCCTTAACGAGCTGAAAAGAAATAAGACAACAAGGAAGTAGTTAACAAGAGTATGTATTTACAGAAAGTACAGAAGAAAGGTGTTGTCATAGACTGCTTCTGGATTGGTCATAGCGACTACCACAATTATCACTATTCTTTGAAATGACTCAATGAGGTAGGTCACCATGCAAATAGGAAATCTCAAAGGTTCCACAAAGAGTGAAAAAGAAAAAAATACCATTTTCAAGCATACATTATATTGGCTTATTTTTTTAAAATCAGTCTATAGTAAGTTAAGAAAAACTTGTAGGTCGGAGCGCTCATCTTTTTGAAAGCAGTTGGTATTCCAATGCAGCTTTCCTAAAACCATACAAATGTTCATGGTCATCTGCAAAAATCTGGAAGGTTTTCTAAACTTGAAAAATGGATGTGTGTGCAGATCTTAAGTCGCGATTTACGGTTGCCTTCATAAATTCATGTGTGACCCATTTTTCAAGGTTACGAACCTTTTAAAATTGATGAAGATGATACACGCTTGTATGGTTTGAAAAAGGCTTTATTACCAATTCTTCAACTGATACTGCACGGTTTTCCATAAAAGAAGAAGCTGTTCATCAAACTCAAATGGGCGCCTTGATCGACCTTCATCTTCTGAAGGTGAAATTTCCATTTCTGAATTGTATAAAACACCCTTTGCACATTCTTTCAGTCAAGAATTATTTTCCATAAACCGAGTGAATATTTCGGCTCATTCCGGTTGCAGAGTTACATTTTAAAACTCATAAAGTCATGTGTGCCTAAAATCCTCCTCAGAAATTATCATGTTTCATGAATTCTAAGAGTAACATTTTAATTTATTTTTCTCTAAAATAAAATGTTATAAAGTTAAATGTTTTGTATTATTCAGACGACTGTTTTCATCTTAGATGTTATTCTCACAACGTTTCGGCCGATGTAACATCCGACCTTCTTCAGGTGTATCTTGTCGAACCCGGGAATATTTCTGTCGATGTCTGGAATCTGTACGGAATTTCGAACAGAACCTTTTATTTAATCCACAGGGGTAAATTTCACTCGTTACTTCAGCCATGACCAGGTAGAATCTTAAGTAATTCGTAATTGTATTCTTAGTATCGCCTGCATTGAGGATTGATGATTCGACCTTAAGAAAACTGTCAGTAAAAACTGCTTATTACTTAACACTTGTATCCGTTGCGCCACAGGTCCCTGTGGATGCATATGAAGAAGGTCGGAGGTTACATTAACCGAAACGTTGTGAGAATAATATCCAATATCAGAATTATAAGTAGAATAGTCTAAATAATACAAATTATCAACCATCATCCCCCAAATTTGGAAACAAAGTTAAATGCGTTCAAATACATAGATATGATATTACATACTCTACTGTTTAGTTTTATTAGACAAATCACTTTCTATTACATTTCAGAGAATTAAGATCTGGACAACATTTTTGGAATGACCTAATAAATAAAAATTATATTTGAAAATCAAGTAAAAAGCCACGATAAGATAAAAAAAATTTTTTTTTTTTAAACTTTAGTCTTAAATGATTCGGGTAGAATACTCTTCCTCTGAGACAGTATTTATTTTTTATTAGTAAAAAGTACCTTTTTTCTTTTAGTAAACCCTTTTTATACACTTGTTGTTGTAGTATTCTTTTTTGTGTCAAAAACGATGTGATTGAAACACCCTTTCTTATTCAGCACTTTGAGGCACGTGGCATGCAGGGAAGTATTACTTCCAACCTCTGATTATCTCACTTATCTCTTTGAAATCCAACTTCAAAGTGAACGTCACAAAACAACAAATCAACCCTCTTTTATCTCCAACCAGGAGCATCTCATTTACATATCAGGTGGTCACATTGCAGGCATATAAAGAGACAAGGCAGCCATTTTTGTTTCTTTCTTCTTCATTCATTTACTTCCACGACCGACCCATTGAACTATGCACACATGCTAGTTAGGTAAGTCCCGCGTTTCCCTACACTCCCCCCTGATCTCATGATCACACACAGGGCAGGGGGGTAGCCGTCGTTGTCGAGTACTTCTTCGAAGAATCGGAGGCATCACTTCCTCGGTCCCATCTTCCTCAGTATGTTCCATCATTCCCTCATCTGGTTCTGTAGGTAGTGTTTCTACGCTCACTGGTAGGAGTAGTAGGCAGTCAGGATCATCCCTGAACTGTATGTGATCTTCCTCGTTGCCATCTTCCTCATTACCACCGTTATTGCCACCAATCTGTTCCATTATCTCCTCTCGTGGTTCCCTATGCGGTGTTTCACAATCAGGGCATGGGGGCAGTATCCGTCTTTGTCGGGTACTCCTTCGAAGAACCGGAGGCATCACTTCCTCGGTCCCATCTTCCTCAGTATGTTCCATCATTCCCTCATCTGGTTCTGTAGGTAGTGTTTCTACGCTCATCGGTAGGGGTAGTAGGCTGTCAGGATCATCCCTGAACTGTATGTGATCTTCCTCGTTATCCTCAGAATCAGGAGAGGTATAACAGGGGCGGATATCTTTTACATGCCGTGGTACACCATCAATCAACATGGTCTGAGGACTTATGATTTTATCTATTTTTCCTCTGCAAAATTTTTCAGTGCACCTAGCATTTGGGGGTTTCACCCAAACACTGTCTCCCACTTGATATGGTGTATTGACAACGCCAACCTCTGATGGCGTGACATCAATACCTTTTATACGCTGTTCATAGCGGTAAATCCCATTAGCTGGGGCAGTTTCTGGTGTTGCATCGTCCTTTGGTGTCATATTATACCAGTACACCGCTTCTGGAATAGAACACTGTGTCGTGGCCGCAATTCTTTTAATGGTGCGGTGACACCGCTCCGCTATACCGTTACCTCCGGGAAAATATGCGCATCGGTAACGCATTCTAATCCCCCATTCCTGCGTGAATTTCTGAAATTCTTGACATCGAAATGTAGTGGCGTTATCAGTCAGAATTTCAAGCGGGGCACCACGTTCAAAAAAGACAGCTCTCAACTGTCGTATAATGCTAAATGCATCCTGTTGTGTCAACAGGCGCCATATTGTGAAACGTGTCGGTCCACAATCTGTCATGGTCAAAAAGTGCTTGCCCTCATAATGCGTTATGTCCATTCCTACTCGATACCAGTTGTCCTCCACCTCAAGCTTTCCTTTTTGCCATTGGGATGGTGCCGGATCAATTCGGTGACACTCTTCACACGAGCGTATAGCTGCCTTGATTGATGCTCTTGTAGTTGAAGGACACACTCTTCGGACAAAATATGTTGTCCTCCGAATTCCGGGATGTCCACTCTGCTGATGTATCGTACGGATCTGGTCAGGTGTCAATTGATCTGTTACGGTCGCGCATGTCTGTTGTGGAGGATCAGATCCCTGCCTCATTACATCAATCCACCTCTTTGGTACTCTCGTCAGGCTATCAGCCAAATTCTGCATTGACAAAACTAAAGTGATGTCCACCTGCAAGCTGTATTCGTCAACTAGACGCTTTATTATTTCCAGTCTCCTACGTACTAACATCTCACTTGCCGCTCTAGTCTTAACCCGGGCCTTCCCAGTTAAGGTGTCGGTCAACCAGTGGTAAACACACAATGAGTCAGTGTGAAGATGCACAACCTTGACCTGCCATTGCAATGCAAGATTAAGCCCTTTTAACGTGGCATCGAGTTCTGCCAAATTTATATGCTGGGCATCATTTTTCGGACGAAGCCAGCACGCATCTTCCACGACAGCTCCTAATTGTTCCAACACGACACCTGTAGCCAGTGAACTTGCGTCAACCCATGCATTCACTTCGTTTCCAGATACTTGCCACTCACCCTGGGCAGGATCGTTCCTATGTACTCTGGACAACGTTTCAGCCATCATTTGCCGGAGAGCATTATCATCCACCATGTCATCCCATCCTGTGGTTACTGCAGTTACTCGTCGTTTTAACACTCCTGTTGCCGATCGGAGCCATCCACAAACAGGTAGATGTCCTACTAATTTACCGCAAATAGAAAACACAATGCGTCTTGTCAATACACTGGGTAACTCTGGAATTGCGCTCCCTCGCTTCCATCGCAAAGTATTGCCCTTCTCATAGACCTCTAGCCCTAACACGGGCGCCCCATCCTTTAGGCGCTTAGGGTCTTTGCTTATTAACCCAAACGATTCCAGTTTTGTTCGAACCACATCTGCAGACATTATATCCTCATCAATGTAAATGTCATCAATATAAGCTGAAGCAGCTTTTGCTGTGGTCTCATCCTGCATCAAAACAGTTTTAATAATAGCTGTCATTATTAAGGGTGCTACATTCAGGCCAAAACCTAAACGTGTCAAACAATATCGTTTTCCCTTGATTATCACCGTCTGAAATGGCCATAATGACTCATGGACACGTATCTGCAGGTAGGCTCTCTTCAAATCCAACAGTGCTACATTACTCCCTTTCTGACGCCACTCTCGTAGTCTAGCAGCGCACACATCTGCATTTCCAGTGAAAGCATCAACGTGGTGATTCAATTCTCGGTAATCCATTACGGGTCGAATTTTGTCTTTAGTAGGTTGTTCAACAGCCATGAGCGGAATTAATCCTTTGGGTTGTCCCAGACGTTCCTGTGGGTACGGTATTAACCATCCGTTTTCAATCCATATCTGAAGTTCTTCTTCATATGCGGCCCTATTCTTTGTAGAAACTTCATACTCTGGAATGGTGTTGCACAGTCGATCTGGTGCCTGGCTCATAGTCCATTTCCACTTTGCAGTCCACGCCTTTTCGTTGTCGTCAAACGTAGCACAGAAGTCCTTTTCTTCAATAGACACGGCTGCACAGACATCTTTCCCTTCTCCAAGCATTACACCTCCAGTCGCTGTGATTATGACGCCTCCTAGTGCTTGTATCGCATCAATTCCAAGCAACATGTCATAGCCAAGGGGTTTTTCTTGCATCACCAGAACATCAACTTTGGCTGTGTCACCCTTCTCAGTACAAATCGTGACTGTCCCTTCACCACAACATGCTCGGGATAAGCCATTGATTGTCATAATACCGACTGGTTTCTCCCGCCACATCCGACAGTAATGTGCACTAACTATAGACCGGGAACACCCCGTGTCTATGAGTGCTGAACACTTCACATCATCGATTTTAACGCCAATGACCGGTAATCCTGTGTTTATTGGTTGGCAAGGGGCAAGGGTGGCGATAGTACCTTGCCCCCCAACCTCGTTTCCCGAACAGTTGCGAGATATGTGCCCAAACTTATTGCAGCGATAGCACTGTACCGTTCTCTGTGCTCGTGGATATACACACCTCCTATCACTTCGGCACTCCTTAGCAAAATGATTGATTTCCCCACATTTATAGCACACTGGGCCTACACGCTTATTACTATCTGGGAGAGAATCTACCTTGCCTCCATGTGGTTCGACTGCTGCATGTTGAATACTAGTTGCTGCTGCAATTGGCTCATGTTCCTTGCAGATGTTTCGAGCTCGGGCTAATAACTCGTCCGTTGTCAATTCATCAATTCGTGACGATGTCCGCAACAGTCTGCTGACCTCCTCAGGTAAGCCTACTAAAAATGCACATCTTAATATCTTATCGCTGACTCCACCAAATGGTACCGACAACTTTCGTAGGTCAGCTAGGTACACGTCAACCGTTTCCTCGGCCTGAAGTCGCCGGCTCGTAAACTGTTGCCATGCAACAAACGGATCTGTACCAAATGCTGTATACAGGCCATGTTTGATTGTATCCCAGTCTGGTTCATCCCCGAGTTGCTGGTAGACTGCATAGGCCCCTCCGATTAACCTCAGAGGAATGACTGTGGCTGGTTCTTTAATTCTGCACAGTGTACAGATCTTCTCAGCCTTTTCAACCCATTCAACAACAGACGGTCCAGCGGTAGATCCATCAAACTCAGGTATCAAGCGAAAATCGAATTTGTCTATTTTCTGCCTTTCGAGTCACCACACACCAAGCGCCGAGATAGCTTATTACTTCCAACCTCTGATTATCTAACTTATCTCTTTGAAATCCAACTTCAAAGTGAACGTCACAAAACAACAAATCAACCCTCTTTTATCTCCAACCAGGAGCATCTCATTTACATATCAGGTGGTCACATTGCAGGCATATAAAGAGACAAGGCAGCCATTTTTGTTTCTTTCTTCTTCATTCATTTACTTCCACGACCGACCCATTGAACTATGCACACATGCTAGTTAGGTAAGTCCCGCGTTTCCCTACAGGAAGTACAATAAGAATGGACATTTTTTTTTAAAGCATCTTTTGAATTTTAAATTTGAACATCAAGCAAAAAGCCGTTATTAACCACGGATAAGATGCCATTATTATGTTATTTATTTTTTTATAAAAAATAAATTTGCATCTTATCCGTGACTTATAACGGCTTTTTGTTTAATTTTCAAATTTGAAATTCAAAAGATGCCTCGAAAGAACTTTTTCATTCCCATCTATACAATAAAATAATGTCGTTTTCCCCGAACATCTTCAGATATTATAGGAAAATAACCGACCATTTCATGTGCTAATTTTTTTAACTAACCATTTACAGCACTACCTAATGCGCGTTTTCAGAAAATATGCGTACATTTCTATTCTATTTACAACTTATTACTTTTATTCCAACTTAAATGATTCTTTTAAATGCATAATCCCACACAGAAGATGGCAAACAATTTCACTTTGTTACAATTATCTCCTCCCATGTCACTCACACTTACCGGGTTATTTTCTTAATAGGTATTAATTTTTTAACTTATACTATTTCCTACATACTGCACTAGATTATAAAAATAAATAACAAACGATCCCTCAAATTCTCTTACATTCTACCTGGCGTCCTCACTGTATTCGGGGAATAACGGAATATCATAATCGTTGTATTACTGCAATGCTGTCCGGTTATTCGCAATACATTTAACCACTTTTCAGAATGCAGGAATACATTAACGAACATCTCACATAGAATTCATAATAATAACTGTTTAAAAATCGATTACTTAGTTTTGTTTTAGAACTAAAAAAACATAGAACTGCTCACTAAGTTCCATCGACTGTTTCTTTTTTACTAAATCAAAAATTCGCCTATCAAGTTTTAAGGACTGTTTCTTACCTATTGGTAAACTCTATTTCGTATTTTAATATTTTACCGGCATTAATTGATTCAAACAAACCAAATAATCGTTTATTACGTTTTAACGCCTGTTTATTTAACTCATAAACATCCCGATACCGTATTTACATGTTTTGACTGTCATTCATTGATTAAAACAAACAAAACGATCCGTTACTAACTGTTAACGCTTTTTTGAACAGCAGGAACATATATCCGCTTAATACAAAATTTAAAAAAAACGAAAAACATTTTAGCGTTTACATTGGATAATCAATTAAAAAATATATTCTCACTTTTAATAAAAAGTTTACATAAAAAATAATTCTATTTTTAAATACGGTTACGTATAATCAGCATGAAAATATATCCGCTAAAAAGAAATGACCAAAAAGACATTTTAGATTTCAGACAAGGATATTTTAATTTCACTATTTACAATATACGTTTAAATTAGTTTATTTAATCTATTTATTAAAAAGTATTCGACAATTAAAGAAATAGTACACATTTTTTAACAAATATTTTCAAACAAACAATAAAAAAAAACATTGATTATAAAGAAAAAAACAGATTATTTCTAAAAATAATATCAATTATAAAAAAAATTAATTTATTATTGATAATAAAAATAAATTTCTTATTACAATTGTAAACAAAAATAATGACTACCATTAACTCTAAGATCGAGTGAGGGGGCTTGCAACTCAGACTTAGGGTTAGCGGTAGGAAAAATGATTTCCTTTACAACTTTTCAGAAATTAACCACGCTCCCAAATTAAGCGAAAATAAGCCTTTTATTTTTTCTAGTGTATTAAAAAAAACAAAAAGAAATTAAAATCAGTTTCAGCACGTTAAAATAATACAAGTCGATAGATCATTAAATTCTACTGCGTTTTTTATAAGCTATCGACACTTTTACCAAGTAAGTAAATACTTATTTTAAAGTATAGTGCTTAGTATCTATTTAAAACTAAACGTGAATGACCCAAAATCCACTCCACAAAAAGTGAGAAAAGTTGATTTAGTTGCTTCTAAACAACAAAGTAAATACTTATGCAAAACTATCGATTTTAAAATTGGGAGAGGGGAATTACGTTACCAAATCGTTCTTGCTTTATGCTATATTAGCCCTGGGCAACTCCGGGACACGGGGCCTGCTAGTTATACATAACATGACTTTTTATTAATGTTAACAGACATATGCTGGAACGATTTTCATTGCATCCACGTCACATCCACGTCACATCCACGTCACATCTAATCTGTTTTATCGGTCCATTCAGTTTGCAATGTGGTGCGTATCACAACCTCACAGTTGGGGAGTAGGAAACATTTCACTTTTGCTAAGTGTCCGTATCACATATACTCTGTTTTTATGTCAGGCAATTGTTGTTGGAATATCTCTATGATGCCTAGCACAACGTCACATGCGAGGAGGGGGTATAGTTTTTATTTTGAGAAATGCTTTGGTTGCTGGTGGCGCGAGTTCGATGATTTAAAACCGGAAACCTTCAGTGAAACCATTCTATCGCCTACCTCAGAACATCTATAAAGTGTATGTTATATGTATGTTACACTAAATTTTTGTTTTAGAGTTTATTTAATAATGAAACATAATACTCATTCAGTTTTATCGAGTTGTAATTATCCGGGAAGTAACCATGTCTATTCTGATTAGAAGCTTTAATACAGGAAGAGGGGCGATTTTCATTGGCTGAGATTAAACGTCCGTGTTACATATTTGGGTTTCTATCTGGTATTTTAGTTTGCAATGTTCATGTGATCCATAGCATGACGTAGCATTTGAAGGTGTATTCTTTCTTTTTTTTAAACTGCTTGGGTTACTGGTGGAATAGGTCTGATAATTCAAAATACAAAATATGCAGTGAAACCAGTTCATCACTGATGACCGAATTTAGAATACCTACAATATGTATTCATCGATTGTTGACATATTCATATGATGCAAAGTTATATATATGTTCTGGTAGAATTGACCAAATATATTTGGTTCTCTTGTGTTTGTCATGAAACTTGTTTGTGTCCCTTGTGGATAAATAACTCTTATTTTCAATATATATCATAACGAAGCCTTTTGTATTATATCCTCGAATTTTGTAATTAGTACCACACTTATTACTTCTCTTCACTTGAACATTATTATTGATTCTGTCGGTTATTGACGTTTTCCAATGTGTATTATTAGCATCTCGTTTGAATCTACTTTTCCATTATATTTATTGCCCTTTTAAAATGTTAGATTCAAATGTTTATGTAATACGTAGCACGAGATCGCATTTGAAAAGGAGGCATTTTCTGTTGAGATATACTTGGATTGCTGATGGAGCAAGGCTAATTATATACAATCCGGGACTTTCAGTAAAACAATTAATCATTGATGACTAATATCAATGTATTTATTAATTGTGTGAACATATGTAAATGTCTGAATTAACCGTATATATTCATGTCATTTGTGTTCATTATGAAACTAGTTTGTTTCCCTTGTGGGTTAAGAACTCTCATTTTCTATTGACCCTCTTTACAATAAGCCTTTTTGCATTATAACCTTGAATCTTGGGAATTATTACTATACATATTACTTACTTTGGAAGACTGGGTATTTTGTTTTCTTTTGAGAAATGCTTGGGTTTCTGGTGTAGCGGGTCTGATGATTTAAAACCCGAAACCTGAAGTAGAACCAGTTCATCACTTCGAAACATCTACAAGATGTATTTTATGATATATCTTGTTTTATTTTTTTCATTTTATAAACATTAACTCTTATGAAATTTGAGAAAGTAACACCTTACAAAATATTGCATTTTCTAAAGAAAATTAACCTTTTGGAACTCATCTAAAAATTCAGTACAAAAAGAACAGACAAAACAACCTAAATTGAAAGTTATGCCATAAATCAGGGGCAACAAGATGCATCTAACCTCAAACAATTCAAAAATACCAAAGCTCTCAACTAATATGCCTATAAATGACTCACTGCCTTAAGACTCAAATGAAGGATATTTCGTTCCACATTCATCGTATGAAATGACCCTTAGGGTTGATGCACCATTAAGCAATATCTTACTTGACCTCACGAAATGTGTTCTCTCTTTCACAAAAATGTAACATTTATTTAAACATAGTGTTTTATCTAGACGAAATTCTAACCAAACTTACTATTTGTTTTTAGGGGGGGGGGTAGATTCGACACTAAACGTAGAAATGTCTTGAAACTCGTGCATCTCTAAACACGGAAGCTGATCTCTGCTTGTTTTAGTTGTTAGTTGTCGACTATTTACTCTCTCGTTTCGTGTCGGCGAGACTTTTTGTTTAAATCTCGGTCATGGCGGATCGCGAGACTTTATCCGGGCCCACACTCGCTCTTATCGGCTGTTGATAAACACTTTTTTTTTTGTGAACATTCCTCATGTCTTCAGACATGTATATTCTCTCTCTCTCTCTCTCTCTCTCTCTTTCTCTCTCTCTCTCTCTCTCTCTAACTCTCTCTCTCTCTCTCTCTATTTATCTTTATCATCTCTCTTCTTCCTCTTTCTTTCGCGCTCTCTCTCTCTGTCGCTCTCTCTCTATCTCTCTCTTCCCCTCTCTCTTTCTCGTTCACAACCTGTCTCTCTCTCTCTCTCTCAGACACATGAAGGAAGTGTTAGCCATTTCAAACGACCGTTCGTTTTGGATTGGTAAAATATCTTGAGACATTTTTTGAATAATTCCGACTTGATGACATATCAAATAGATATTGGCTCGAAGTGTTTGTCGTAAACAAACAACAAGAAATTTCGACGGAACGGGCGAGTTCATTTACAGACCCCTCCCACTCTTTCTCTTTCTCTCTCTCTCTCTCTCTCTCTCTCTCTCACTCTTCCTACCACTTTGTCCCCTTTCTCTTTATTTGTCCCCAAATCGAAAGATGTTGCAACATAAATGAAGAAAACGAAAACAAGAAAGTTTACAATTTATTGCGTGTAGAATGTCGATATTCCTGTTAAAACACATCGCTTTATAGTTACATCCAACTCCCTTACACTAGTTGAGGGGCGCAAAAGACAGAACGTCTGCTCGACTTTGTTCTCTGATAGTTTTTAGGATCTTTCCTCGATCGGTAACGTACGTCAGCACTTGATTTTTTGATTTCTCAATCGGCTTACTTTAAAATAAAAACAATACAATGTTTAAAATTATACATTTTATTCTCCAACTTGAAATCATCAAATCAATCATGGTCGCATTTCACTACGCGACGCCTACCCATACCCTGACCTTCATGTCGTTACCATTAGGTTATGATACTGTTTTACTAGTCTACCTTTTTTCGCCACCCCGGATAATCTCGTTAAATCTCCCTTCCCCCTCTCTCTCTTTCTCTCTCTTACTCTCTCTCTCTCTCTTTTTTTCTCTCTCTCTCTCTTTCTCTTTTTGCAGGAATGAAAATATATGATAAAAATGTTATCATTCAAATTTATTGACATTTTTTAAATGTATATATATATATATATATATATATATATATATATATATATATGCGTTATGTAAAAATAGTAAATGTTCGACTGCAAACCGATCATCAGCATCAGACATAGAAACAATTTTAGTTATTTTCGCTTCTATTTCTAGAAAAAAGAGACCTGGTGATCTTAACGGTTGTATTTTCAAAATGTTCAATCATGAGAGGAATGGCACGCGAGGGCGCGCGTGGAAATGAATAAAGATGTATTCCCTCTTTCAAACCGTTGTGTTAACATTAATATATATATATATATATATATATATATATATATATATATATATATATATATATATATATATATATATATATATATATATATATTGGGAACTTTAAGCTGTTTTATTTTTTTTATTTATTTATTTTTATTTTTTTTTATGCTAATGTGAGAACTTTTTTATTCGTGAATTTTTTATTCGTAAATTCCGAAACCATACAAAACGGTTTTTTTTTTAAATTTGTTTTATATAAAATTATTTTCTTTTTTTTTTTTCTATTTCATCTTATATAAAGTTTTCCCCATATTATTCATTATATATTTTGTAGTGTGGCACCATTTTGTCTCTCTCTCTCTCTCTCTCTATATATATATATATATATATATATATATATATATATATATATATATATATACAACATTTTAAGTAAATATTTATTATTATTACTTACATACATCGATGTTTTATGCTTATGTATTCTTCAGTGTAGAGAATGTTAATTCTTGCCGGACGAAGGGTTTCAAAGTCCCCACTGACTCGTCGTCCGGTATTCTCCCTGTCGGCCACCACCACTGAAATTAAGAGAAATTAAACTCTATATACGCTAAATCAGCAAACGCACACAATAAGCAGTCGAACAGTGTTCAACAACAACAAATGGTCGGAACATTTCATTTAAGCATGACTACTTATTAAATTCTTTAAGAGGTATCAGTCCTTGTAATAAGAAGGCTATAACAACATTTTAAATAAATATTTATTATTATTACCTGCATACATCGATGTTTCCTGCTTATGCAATCTTCAGTGTAGTCCTGTAGTCTACCCCTCGGCTGCTACACTGTGTTTATATAAAAGTGCTCAATAGGTATAATACTTTTTATTTATACAAACATTTTTGGTTCTATTTATTATTAAGTACTTTTATATAAACACAGTGTAGCAGTTACATGATTGAGATCTAGTTCCTTTTGTATTTACATATAATCGCTCGCATAGTGATTAGTATGTGGTCTGGTTAGCTCACACAGGTATGCTCAACCTTATGTTGTAATGCATCAGGCGTTTGGAACACAGTGCGCATGTTAGTGTCGCCTCGTTTCCCCCAGCTTCTTTTTGCACTTTTTACAAACGATAAACGCCGTTGAGACTAGATGTTACAAACCTCTCCTCGTCGTTTGGTGTAGCTGGACGAGATGGAACTCAGCAACTCCATTCTCTTTCTATAGTCAATATCCGCTGTCCGAATCGGACTGTCTTATATTCTTACGTTCTTGTGTTACTAACTCCTTCTGGTTCCTATTCTATTTAACGAAACTCTTAAATAAAGTTGCTTTCATTGTTGAGAAAATGTTGGTATTTTTTATATGGAAATCTAGTGACAAGCTCAGTCAGATGAATACAGACACAGCCGCTTCTACAAAACGTTACCTTCCTGCACTGAAGATTGCGTTAGCATGAAACATCGATGGCTGTAAGTAATAAATAATTAATATTTATTTATAAATATTATAAGCCCCTTTACTAAAGGCTGGGCACTCTCAGTGAGTTTAATAATAATAATTGCTTCATGCGAGATCCAACACAGTTTGTTGTTGTAAGATCACTTTCACTGCTCGTGTAAAATACCCGCCAACTCGGTATTTACAAAGTTAGATTCCTCCTTAATTATTAGCTAATTCACGGGGGAACGCTCTTGATTGCGAATCAGTGGCGATTTGTGATCGGAGTTCGAGCCCGCGGACCGTAGGGAATTAACTTCCTGCACTGAAGATTGCGTTAGCATGAAACATCGATGTCTGTAGGTAACAAATAATTAATATTTATATATAAATACTATATATATATATATATATATATATATATATATATATATATAACTTCTTTGTAATATAGCAGGAAAAATCCCAGCAGAGTGCTTAGATCATATTTGGAGAGAACTTAAGATCGGAATCTAACTCTGCCTGATGAGATCTCAGTTTATACAAACTGTTGATCGATAACATCGACATGCCAGTGTCGCAAATTTTGTACATGTCTGTGTAAATAAAAATAATCTCATATAAAGCTCTATTTGGTATTGAGCACTTTTTATAAACCCGGTTGAAATTCTTCGGATTGCTACCCTGTGGATGTTTTACCTGGATGATTATTATATATATATATATATATATATATATATATATATATATATATATATATATATATATATATATATATTTATATGTATATATATATATATATATATATATATATATATATATATATATATATATGTATATATATATATATATATATATATATATATATATATATATATATATATATTATTATTACCCACATACGTATCCGTTTTATCCTAATGGAATCATCAGTGTGGAAGATAACTATTCAGACGGTCGCAAGATTCGAACGTTTAACTCAAAACTTGAACAGCTATGCGATAGGCCGACAAATAAACCTTATTTATGTACAATACAGTCAGCCGTCTTAACAGTGTTCAACAGATCCTGTGCACATGAACTTCGTATTTAACTTAGATATTAATAATCCACATCTCATGCTTATTTCATTTTCTCTTAAAGGAGCTCATCCATATTTTCATTTTTAAAACCTTTATAAAATAACGAAAGAAGAAACTGAAATTTGGAGAATATTTCTTAATTGATGTCTCACATGTCACAAAAATGTGAATTTTTACGAAAAGCTTCTACTCCATTTGCTGTCTACTTTTCGTAAAACTAAATTTAACTAAGTATAGCAAATATTACGAACCCTTCGTCTAGTTGTCGAGTTGAAAATTTCATAATGATCAGTTACTTAGTTTACGCGTGAAACCATGTACATACAATTACATAGACATCTAACCATACCTAACTTCATATAATTGGAGATAGACTCAATTCTAATTTGGAATTGCTTTTTTATTCTATTATTCAATAGTGTGGCGCCCGATTGTTAACTTTCGTCTAAGTTATATAACAACCGCGATTAGAATTTGTTTTGGGTTTGTGAAGGAAATTCTCAGCCCCTACACATGCTGTCTATTCTCAGATTCGCCTCGTTTCACCGGCTGACATTTTCCTTCAAAATCAAAGTTTGTTTTTCTTTGCCATGGCTGTCAACAAGAGGCGCTGGGAAACAAGGACCGAGAATGATTCCTAAACTCCTAAATAAGTTTATAATTGACTTCTTTCATTATATATATATATATATATATATATATATATATATATATATATATATATATATATATATATATATATATATATATCATAAGAGTCAGTTGTGACTAAGGGTTAGAGTCATGTAATCGATGGGTCCGCTGTATTTAGCTACACTGATGAAATTATAAAGACGAAACATGCACGTCTGTAGATATAAAATAATATTTATTAAAAATAATATTTATTAAAAATAATATATATATATATATATATATATATATATATATATATATATATATATATCATAACAATCAATTGTGGTTGAGGGCTTAGAAAACACGTAACTAATGGGTCAGCCATTGAGTTCAGGTTAAATTGCTTGAATCAGAAAAAAGCGAGATTTACTTTGGCCCGTCGCCACTTTTTTTTTAACCCTTTCGCCTCTTTCTTCCCTATCTTTTTACATTTAGTTTTGCGGAGAAACGCTGCTTTGTGATGTATCGCTGTCACACTTAAATAGATTGAAAGAGAAGAGGGTTTAAAACGATGGAGAGAAAGTGAGAGAAATGCTTACGGAGGTAGAAGCAGGAATCGACACCAACACTGTCACTGCCCTCTTATCGTTTTACTGTCTCTTTTCCTATGTAGAAGTAGAGGAGGAAATAGTTAAAAGAAGTGGAAACCGAGAGAAGCTGAGGGATAAGCAATAATTGCCATATCAAAATAATAAGTAAAATAATTTGATTCAGAACACCTATTTAAAATGTTATCCTACTGTATTGTTATAAGCGGCTTTTCGTGTCAATCATAGATTTAAAATTCCCGTATACTGGATTATTCTTATGGTATATTCAGTATTACTTAATTTATTCCATAAATAATTTTACTGTGTCTTTCATTTAAACACGTACAAACAGTAAAACTCGTTTATAAACAAAACATTTCTGTAAAACAGAAATGCTATTATATTATGTCCCAATAAGTCAATAAACGCATGTTTAATTTTCGGCGACTTTTGGAGGATGATCTCTTCTCTTCCTCACAGCCTCTCTCATACAGAAGAGCTAGTCTCTTTCTGCTGCATCGCGATGTTCATGGAAGGTGATCAACTCTGCTCTTCCATAAAACATTCACAGCAAGGGATCGTTTAGTTACAACCACAGGAATAACATTTTCGTTTCTCTCCCTTTATCACAAACCAAATGGAACTTCTATAAACAAAGTTTCTTTCTTACAACATTCTATTTGTGAAACTAAATACCTAGAGGCTGCTTCCCAGCCGACGACAACATGATCGTCTTCAAGTCTAATGTAAACAAATACTTGTTGAGCTGTCTTCTTGAATGATCAATTCATCTTAAGTAATCTTATGCCCATTCCACCGATTGTTTCCAATCCGCTCGTGGTGGCGATCATCGCCCAACTAACAATCTCTTTGACCCTTATCCTCGGGAGCCTCTCCCCCGGGTCTTGATAAGTGGTCACCCACGAATAAAAAACACACTATTCTTATTATTAAGTCATCCATTATTATTAAACTATATATACATATGCAATATTCTTCCTATAACTTTTTAATCATAAAACACGTAGAGAAATAAGTATATACTTTTAATTAAAATATGATGCCATATTTAAATGTACGCATATTCAAATATGGCGTACTTTTTGTTAACTCTCGGAGGCATAGAAACATACGCCTTTATTTTCTTTCGTTTTTCATTTTCGATTCACTATTCAACCAACTTCATTGATTAATACTAATATTTTTCTATTACAAAATTCCAACATTTAATGCCCTATGAATTTAGATACATTACACAATTTTGTCTAACAGCAGATAGATAGAAAGAGAAAAGGGGAGCGTTTATATAAATTACGATAAATTTGTTAGCATATATTGTGTGCGTTTGATACTAAGAAAAAGAGAGAGAGACTGACAGACAGACAGACAGAGACAAAAAATAGCGGGAGAAAGGAAGATAACTGTTTTTTTTTATTATACTTAATTAAATCGATTTTATTAAAATTAACAAACGAAATAGTTGTACACTTTCAAGTAAAATCTTTAAACACGATCATATTTGGAAATCCACACAGGTTCCAAGATGGCGTCGCCTTCTTCGACTCTAAGAGACGGAGAGAGACACACACAGTTTCCTTTTCTTTCCTTTTTTTAATTTCCCTCTGTCACACTTATCCAACTTCACTGATAAATGAATGTTTAAAATCCTAAATCCAGTGGTTTAGGATAAAGTGAAAATTTAACATCATTTTAAAAGCAATTATTAAATTACAGAATCCGTAAATATTGATTACGGTTTATTCGGAAACATTCAGCCATTTTAATAAATATATATAGAGATGTTTTTACATGACTTAAACATTACTTTTCTATTTACTATTAATAATTTACTTTTTGACATTAAGTCAATCAGAATGCATTTCCACTAATTTGTAAAATAATGTCAGTAATTTTAATATTTACTTAATAGTTGACAAAAATAATTAATTACTTTGTTACCCTTGGAAAATTGAAAGGAATTTGGAAGCAATAAAATTTAAGTTTCAAAATCCTATTTTAAAAAAAGACATTAAATATTATCGAGCAACGGTTGGTTGATTTACTAATATCTGGTAGCACACGACATCCCCAGAAGGATTTCAGAAACATAATAAAAACACTGCAATCCTTGCCTTCTTAAATTGCAACCTGCACTTCCTCACTATCGAAGCTTTATTCATTCGAGTAAACAAACCCACCACCAACCAAGCTCGATACGAGTGGTGAGAGGGTATTTTCAAAACGGTATTAATCGATTTTCTCAATAAATTCACCAATTTTAATTTTGTAAATCATTACGTGACTGACGAAGACTCATGAGAGTCGAAATCGTTTGCAGATATGGCGAGTTCCTGTTCACACTCGAGCAAAACATTAGATATTGGCCCGCCAATTTAAGAGAGTGGACTAGAAAAGAAACAAACTGGAATTGTCACTGTTGTTTAATCAAAAATATATATATATATATATATATATATATATATATATATATATATATATATATATATATATAATAAAGAGAATATGTTTAATAAAATATTTAGAAAACCTTTACAACGCAAATTATTTGTTTTTAAAATAAATTATTTATTTACCTTAAAAACATTTTTTTTTTTAACTTGAGTACTTTCGGTAATATATACCATCTTCAGAAGAATAAACATGTTTTTTTCTTCATTTATGTTTCTTCCTGACTGGTACAAACTTATTGCAGTCAGGTCTTCATTTCATGGACGAAAATGTTGATATGGCTGTTTGCATCACGTGGTTATGTGGGAAAGGTATTTTGAAAAGTCACACATTGGAAACGTTGGCGGAATAGCAATAATAAAGTGAATATTTTTTATAAAATATTTAGAAAACTTTCATAACGCAAATTATTTGTTTTTGAAATAAATAATCTATTTACCTTAAAAACATTTTTTTTTCTTTGAACTTGAGTACTTTCGGTAATATACACCATCTTGAAAAAAATATGCCTTTTCTTTGAAAATGGTATATATTACCGAAAGTACTCAAGTTGAAAAAATGTTTTCTAAAAAATGTAAACAGCTAATCATTGCTTACATCACCCAATACTAATGATACTAATAATGCTAATAATACTAATGATGATGTGTCGTGGATTAAGTTCAGAAAATGGATAAACATAACCCTCACAGTTTTTTTTTTGCGGCTCAAAAATATGAACGCTATTCTGAGAGTACCGTTTGCGTAAAATGAGATTGTTAGATAGTGCATAGCAACTGAGACATACTTTACGCTGTGATTGGTTAGACAAGATCACGTGTCATATTAGAACATGTTATCGCTGAAGATGTAATGCGAAACAAGTTTTTATTTCATTCGATGTCACTGTTGTGTTGAACGCGAAACTCGACTTAAAATACACTTTCTTAGTTTTCGGACTCCAATCAAAATATTGTATCGGGACTTGTGGGACAATTAATAGAGGAATGATATATCTTATATATCGATTTCTTAAACAAAATTGTATTTCATTTTATATATAATGTACTTTTATTTGTTTATATTTTTATTTGCGATACTTGAACGTATTTAACTATTTATACAGAAATTCATTTTACCTAAATGCTAGATGGGAATAATTTTTCTCTTCACAAATGCGATGCGATAATACAAGGGTCCCCGGTGTAGAATCTCGCTAGGTTCCGCCACGCGGATGAGTCGTAAGGCGACGAAACACATGTCCGTCGATAATCATGTGTAATGTAGTATTTCATGAAGTTACGTTAAAGGTGTTATTCATTGACCACAATCTAACAAGATAACAGGTTTTCTTAGACTTTGTTATTTCCCAAAGAATACGCATGGTAGCCTTAATAGATTCTTTATAATGATAAGGTATATTGTAATTTCCATACCGGAGCGAACCCCGTTAAACTTAATTAAAAGAAAGCTAATAAATAGAAAATGCTACCACGATTTTCACGAAACGGCGACAACTTGATCAAACAATCAACAGTTGTGAAATAAACATGCGATCTCTTATTTGTGATGCAGTACATCAAATACTGTGACAACTGCGAGGTGAATTGATTTTACATTCTGAAATTCGTCCAAATAGGAATAAGCAAAAGTCAAATTTATTTATTCCTGATAAGCTTTGACCTCTCAAACGAAAACGAGGTCATCGAGAATATATCACACAAGGTGTTTATAAACGTTCTAGTGCTTCGTGATTTATTTATATCCGTGAATGTCCATAAACTATTAGCGAATCACAAATAATTACACAGTAACGGCTCTTTAGCGATTTTATCTATGTTTATATTCAATGTAATGTTTGTTTATTGAATAACAAGGCGGAAGCCTTACGTACACACACGAACATACATATGCATTTGTGTGTTACTCTCTATCTCGCCATATATATGCACACACACACATACACACACACACACACACACACACATATATATATATATATATATATATATATATATATATATATATGTTGCTGTTGTTGTTATTGTTGTTTTTAGCGATAATTTTACTACTGGTATATTTTCTCATCTTGAGCATTACGAAGCTGCCTCCCTTTATATACGCATGAGTTATCTCCCTAAATTTAGGGTCGTGTACTTATATATATATATATATATATATATATATATATATATATATATGTGTGTGTGTGTTTGTGTGTGTGTGCGTGTGTATATATATATATATATATATATATATATATATACGGCCTTAAATTTAGGGAGATAACTCATGCGTATGTAAAGGGAGGCAGCTTCGTAATGCTCAAGATGAGAAAATATACCAGTAGTAAAATTATCGCTAAAAACAACAATAACAACAACAGCAACATATATATATATATATATATATATATATATATATATATATATATATATATATATATATATATATATATATAGTGTGTATGATGCCCCAAAAGCCGTGCTCACTTTAACTTTGCATAAAATAAAAACTATATTGAAATTATTTTTTATTTTTAATTATTCACATTTGCATGACAACAAGCCGTTAACTTAAGAACGAATTAAGTCAAATGTCTCGTGAAATCGAGCGCCATACTGCAATTATTATGGTCTTACGTTGTAACCGCGCGCCCAAACAAATTGTTGAGGTTTTTCATTTTTTTAAATCGACAGTGTACGACATTGTGAAAACCTTGAAAGAGTCCGGTGAGGCTTGGGTGAGTCACTGGCGCCTCAAAGAAACCCCACAGCAAATCCGAGGTACGCAAGGGGTACAAGGGCTTCCTGGGGCAGATGCAGGTCCTTATCGATGCAGACCCTTGATCGTTTATGCATACATTGGCGACAAGGTTTAATTTGCATGAAACAATTGTCTTTAGTGCCATCCATGAGGATCTCCCTTTATCTTCTTCAATGGTTCAAATTTTTTAGATCAAAGGGAGATAACTTTGAATTTCTTACTGATGAATGATGTCCCTTATTGATAACAGATAACATTTACCTCAAGAATAAATTATGTTTTTCTCATTAATTGATAAAAGTCATTTTCACCCGAAAATGTCCTAGTCGGTTCCATCAGCACTCTCTCATGAATGAAAGCGCCTCAGGCGACACGCAATTAACCCACACACTCTCTGAAATAAAGTAGTCATCCCTGTGATTATGGCTTCCCTTTACCTTCAGAGATGTGGTAAATTCTAAATGACATAAAATTGATATTCTGCTATTCCGAGAATAGAACATCTTAGTACTTTTAACCTTCCTATTTGTAAGCCCGTTAAAATCGATACAGTAAGATAGAAAAAGGGAAAGTTAAATAACTAGCTGAAGTATCCAGTGTCAATAATAACGATTTTACAAACAAATGTGACCTCGAAGAAAAATGCCCGTGAACGTGGGTGGCAGTGATAGTAGATATGCGTGTGAGAGTAACAATGGCTCCGATTCCTCTACGGTTTTACGTCTTAGGAGAAGATGCCGAGCAAGTAAAAATGTAAAATTAATGAAAACGCAAGAAACAAATGCGAATTTTTCAAAAACACACATCAATAGCTGGTTAAATCCGATGGTGAAGCAAATTTGGGATAGTAAATTACACTGATCAATGAAATGGGTAAAACACTTCACTTTATTATGAAGATAACTTAAATATTTATATTTCCTGAAAACCAGTGCAAATCTTAAGAATGTATGATACTATAAAGCACCCCCACACTTGGGACTACCGGGGAAGATTAGCTAAGAAAATAGATAACAATAAGAAAGCGACATGTTCATTGTGTTATACAGACCCGGTGACGACATGAGTGATTAGTCAGAGAGAGAGAATTCGGAAATAAATTATTTAGTTTCCGGTGAAAGTAAACTAGGGAATATAAAGATATGGCCAGTTCCGCCAAACAGGGTAGAGTAACTGAGAAAAAAACGGAAACTGACTGTTCTGCGGGATGAGTCCGAGTTGGGTGCAGTGAATGATTACGACGGATAGATCGACGAGAGGCCTCACGGTGAGACTAAGCTGGCATCCTGAACATGAGAGATCAGAGGCTTAGTTCAGAAGTAGAGACCCTACCGATGAGGCCCTAACCACACACACACGCACATGCACCTGTGTTCATCAAGTCGTGTGTTCAATGTCTATATCTGTGCCTGCGTTGTTTCTTACTTTGTATGCAAATTGTGAACTGTGCTTCGCGCACCGGCGACCACCGATACTAGAATCTACACGACCAAAATAAGAAGATGAAGAAGAATAAAAGCCACTGCATATAAGAATAAAAGCCACTGCATATGTGTGTTCGGGCTACGACGACCAATCTGAAACACACGTATGGTTGCATAACTGTATGATACATAGATCTATATAGTATGATGAAAAATATATAATATAATACATAGATCTATATAGTATGATGAAAAATATATAATATAATACATAGATCTATATAGTATGATGAAAAATATATAATATAATACATAGATCTATATAGGATGATGAAAAATAGAGTTGAAACAATAATGCTATAAAGACCAGTGCTCTACGCAATGCAGACAAATACTGCGATTTTTGAATAATTTAGTTCAAAATTCCATTTTCTTTTCAGGAAACAACACTTAAGTTTTATTTAGATTTTTCCAATCTGCTTGTCTGCGGCTGACATTTTTATCCAGTTTTTAATCGGGAAATGCTTTTAACATCAAACTAAAATAACTGATATAAATGTCAGAAGTTAAAATATACAATTTAATGACGTGTGTGACAATCCCATTGCGCGTTCTTCAGCTTTTACACGGAGAATAATGGGTACGTTGTGTACGATTGGATTTCTGGGAACCAACGTCCAATCTGTTGTATAGACACCCGGATTTAAATAAATCACGCCCTGACACGCTACGTCATTTGCCAAAAAGGGTGAAGAGGGATTGAAGAAGGACGGCCTTGATTTGCGCCATTCAAACAAATACTATCACCCCAATTCTACAGGACCTAATTACGTCATATGACCTTTCATCTCTTCAACAAACAAACAAGAGAAACAACCAAATCAGTTACAAGGAGTCGTTTATGGCCAATGGCTGGCATGAATGATAACACCAGTGATAAGATTTTAATAAACGTCCAAAACTTTCTGCGGTTACTTATATATATATATATATATATATATATATATATATATATATATATATATATATATATATATATATATATATTGTTTCTAGAACCTTAAATCCTCAAACAAGCCTTTTAAGAGAATTTAAATTAGGCTGTCAAATTTAATGCGTAATGCAAAGTTTCGTCAAACCAGGTAGTTGAACACTGTTTCTGACTGTTTTGTAGATATGTCCGCTAGCATAGAAATAAATAAACCTTAATTCTCTTCCTTTCGCCGTGGTTGTTGGGTTGGCCGCATGGTCCTTGGCATTAAGACAACAGTCAAAATGTTGACTTGGGTGTGGGGTTTAAAATCCTGTTACCAGCAGAACAATAATCTTCCATACTGATAATTCCAGAAAAAGAATAAAACACATGTTTATGTGGATAAGAATTACAAATATTTATCATAATATTGATATTATATATATATATATATATATATATATATATATATATATATATATATATATATATATATGGATTAAGATATATATATATATATCTTAATAGATATAGATATTTTTTACTAATGTGTCACCGTTTACCAGGTCCCGGAGGGCACTCGGAGAGAAAGGTTAAAGAAATCCTTGGTTGAACGATGAGCATCACCACGCGAGGATTGGAAAGAATCGGAGGAATGGACATAATTGAAGCTTTTAGGTAAAGGTTTATTTTTAATCTTTCCGACAATGCTCAGCTTTCACTTTTAGTATGAAGGGGTTTATAATGATATTAAATTATTTAGTAATATTTTTTTCATACGTACGACGTCGTTTCGAGCTGATGGCTCTCATCAGCGCAGGGAAATAACAATCTCAGACGGTCATAGATCGACCTTGAATCTGTGCGCGTAAACCTAGTCACTTTAGGCCACGAGAGATTTTCACGTGATAATGAGGAAATTAAGTGATGTTTACACCGAAAGCGGCGAGCATAGACATCTAAACACTCAACGACACTGACTTGTAAACAAGATTTAGAGAAGAATAAGAATACACATTTAAAGACACTGACAGTAAAATTAACAAAAACATTAAAAAAGAACTTTGAAAATAAATACTACTTAGAGTAATTTTATATATATATATATATATATATATATATATATATATATATATATATATATATATATATATATATGATTACTTTTATTTGCACATACATGTACAAAATCTGCGACACTGGCATGTCGATGTAATCGATCAACAGCTATTATAAACTGAGATCTCATCAGGGAGAGTTAGAATCCAATCTTAACCTTAGATCATATTTGGAAAGACCCAAATATGATCTAAGGTTAAGATCGGATTCTAACTCTGCCTTATGAGATCTCAGATTATAATAACTGTTGATCGATAACATCGACATGCCAGTGTCGCAGATTTTGTGCATGTCTGTGTAAATAAAAATAATCATATATAAAAGCTCTATTTGATAGTGAGCACTTTTATAAACCCGGTTTAAATTCTTTGGATTACTAGCCGTGGTGGTTTTACCTGAATAATTATATATATATATATATATATATATATATATATATATATATATATATATATAAAAGAAATAATGATAATATAAAACGAATGTTATATTATCAAATTCGTATAAGGAGAAACCGTTTCGTGTTAATTTCAAAATTCCGTATGAAAGCTCAATATTCAATATATACTAAATAAGGTTTAGTTATATATAGTTTCGAAGATTAATGATAGCATTTAAATCAAATTTCGGAATGAAAAGTCTCTAAAAACATGAATTTTACCTACGTTTTAAAAGAATTTAATTGCAACCATAAATGAGCTTGCATTAACTCAACATATAGGAGAAAACACGTAAATTTCATGTTTTTTTTACAGACTTTTCATTGTTAAATTAGATTTTATGCTACAATAAATCATTGAATACATATTTTTTACAGGATTTTCATTGTTAAATTAGATTTTATACTATAAGAAATCATTGAATACATGTCTTTACAGGTTTTTCATTGTTAAATTAGATTTTATGCTATAAGAAATCATTGAATACATATTAAATTGGTTTTAAATTATCAAAATATATTTGCAGTTTTCTGCAAGTAAAACAGCCGTGTAGATTATAAAAATACAAATAATGATTTAACAAAAACCCAGATTTTATTTTCCCATAATGAGTAAATACAAAACGCCGTCAAAAACTATAATGCATGCTCTTCCTGTTTAGCATGTTATGACGGCCGATAGCAGTAACGATAGCAATTTTTATTTAACTTAGCTGCTGATCGAAAAGACGGCTTCCTGCTATCAATTCCGAAAAAAATGTAAAACTAAGAAAAATATCTCAATAGATGAATCTTTGTGTTTTTTGAATGAATGATAAGATATGTGTACTTATTATTATAAGAAAGAAACCTTTCCAACCACTGAATGCGATGGCTGATAGCACCGTTTCTGAGAGTCCAGCATTCAAACTCGTCGGCCTAGCCGACTATAACTCGTCATGTCTCTATTTTGAACACCCATGACAGCGACGGCGAGACGTATTGCGTTATGCAAATAATTCGTTTGACACGATTAGTGATAGTGAAAACATTCTTAGTAGAAAATCAAGTTATTTGAATGAGTCGTTTTTTAAGGTTCATTTGGCATTATTTTTTTTGCTGGACTTGATGTTATTACGACAGAAGTTAGACAACTACAATTTTAGACCAGCTCAGAGAAACTGACACGATTTCGGCTTAATCATTGGAAGGCGTATTTTTCGGTTCGGATTGCTGCACCGTGGAATAAGCTGCTAGAAGCCGTGTTCAGTTTGCAGTCGTCTAAGCAGTTCATGGCAGCGCTGGATGCAACATGACCGCTGATCTTTGAATAATTACCCCTCACTTGAGTATAGGAGGATGCGAGAGGAAGTGATTTCGACATAAAACATTATCAACAATAATTAAATTATACCTTTCGGGGAGTTTTCACATCAGCTGTAAGCAGTAGTCTCCACAGGATCCTACAAAATATGTACCATAGACGCTTTCTTCTCATTAGAACAAATTCAATATTCTCTGTTTGTGTTTCGTGTTTCGTGTTTCTGCTCCATCGAACAGCCTACCAGATGAGGTAGTGACGATGCCTACCATATCCAGGTTTAAAGTCGCCTTAGACAAACATGAACACGGTACACATCTTCTAACTGTCCTTTTACATGGCTTGTTGCACTTTGCTACAATTTGCCAATGAATTTGATTTGGTTGGACTATCACGCTTCTGTTTGCAATGGCATTTTCAACGTTAAACGCGTAGTTTTAAGGACGCATCATCAGAATGTCGGTTGTTGTTATTCCGTCTCCAAGACGGCCAAACTTGTAGAAGAAGCGAAAATCACATGTGCTGTACTCAAACGAAATGGAGGGAAAATCACAAAGGAATGTGGAACTATTTCGATGCAGTTGTGTCGCAATAACAATAAACAGTTTTGCGCTACATTCTTTTAATCGTGTAAGTGATATCACAAACCAACAGAAATCGAGGACCTTTTGGCAAAGATGTTTTACTTTAAGCAAGAAGCAGTGGGCGTTTCTGGGATTCCGATTTGAATACAAAGCTGCAAATCTACAAATAATGCGTACAATGTTGTTTCAAGACAAGCAGGGTTGAGTCGTCGAAACAGAGAAACACAAAACAGGGACTCAACAAATCAGCGAATATGTCGTCGGTGATGCTACAACACAGTTAAATAATAAAACACGGTCAAATAATAAAACGTGCATTGTAGGAAGATATTGATGTAGATAGATATATAAATCTAGGTATATAAATCTAGATATCTAAATCTAGGTATATAAATCTAGATATATAAATCTAGGTATATAAATCTAGATATATAAATCTAGGTATATAAATCTATATATATATATCTAGGTATATAAATCTAGATATTTAAATCTAGGTATATGAATCTAGATATCTAAATCTAGGTATATAAATCTAGATATATAAATCTAGGTATATAAATCTAGATATCTAAATCTAGGTATATAAATCTAGATATCTAAATATAGGTATATAAATCTGGATATCTAAATCTAGGTATATAAATCTAGATATCTAAATCTAGGTATATAAATCTAGATATCTAAATCTAGATATATAAATCTAGGTATATAAATCTAGATATCTAAATCTAGATATATAAATCTAGGTATATAAATCTAGATATCTAAATCTAGGTATATAAATCTAGGTATATAAATCTAGATATATAAATCTAGGTATATAAATCTAGATATATAAATCTAGGTATATAAATCTAGATATCTAAATCTAGGTATATAAATCTAGATATCTAAATATAGGTATATAAATCTGGATATCTAAATCTAGGTATATAAATCTAGATATCTAAATCTAGGTATATAAATCTAGATATCTAAATCTAGATATATAAATCTAGGTATATAAATCTAGATATCTAAATCTAGATATATAAATCTAGGTATATAAATCTAGATATATAAATCTAGGTATATAAATCTAGATATCTAAATCTAGGTATATAAATCTAGATATATTAATCTAGGTATATAAATCTAGATATATAAATCTAGGTTTATAAATCTAGATATATAAATCTAGGTATATAAATCTAGATATATAAATCTAGGTATATAAATCTAGATATCTAAATCTAGGTATATAAATCTAGATATCTAAATCTAGGTATATAAATCTAGATATATAAATCTAGGTATATAAATCTAGATATCTAAATCTAGGTATATAAATCTAGATATCTAAATCTAGGTATATAAATCTAGATATCTAAATCTAGGTATATAAATCTAGATATCTAAATCTAGGTATCATTCAATAATACTAACAAGTTGTGTGGGTGCGTCTATGCGTCTTTTATTGTCCGTATTATAATGAAGGGAAAATGGGGAAATAAGTGATGGGATGAGTGGAATCGCGAGGGGGAGGTAAATACAAACATTTCATAATCTGAAGGTTGAGTTCAATCCCCTTACAGAGTAGTACACTTTCATAATTGCTACAATCACGCCCCCAAATAAATGCCACCAAAGAAAATCTCAGAAGATTCATATTAAATTGAGTTAATTGGTGCACTAACATTGAGATTAAAAGCCCACTTTTCTATTGAAAAAGTAAACACAAATTCTTTATATACTCAGTCATAAATATACGAGCGACATCAAAACAGATAACTAATTTGCATA
Source organism: Sepiola atlantica (assembly GCA_963556195.1). NCBI lineage: Eukaryota > Metazoa > Mollusca > Cephalopoda > Sepiida > Sepiolidae > Sepiola > Sepiola atlantica. Next base: position 48,287,916 of record OY744548.1, read on the forward strand.
TTCCTTTACAAAACGAACTCTCATTAATTCACTATTCGTTGTTTTTTTCTGAGTTTTTTTTTATTCGATGATTGGTTTTATTTAACTATTTAAGCACAGTTCTATTTATGCATATTTTTTACATTGTGCAAAATTTTTTACATTGTGCAAAATTCCATAGAATTTTAGGTGAAAAAGTTCGAGCAAACACACATGCCTCCAATATTTGTTGTTTTTTGTGTCTTTCTGTTTTTGTTTTCATATGTTTTTTTTTGTTCATATTAAATGCTTTTTATGTCATGTCATCGCATTTGTGATTTTATTATTTGTTTCTTTGTTATTTTCAAATTTACTATCCTATTCTTGTTACATTATCATTCTTCTTCTTCTTCTTCTTATTATTATTATTATTATTATTATTATTATTATTATTATTAGTAGTAGTAGTAGTAGTAGTAGTAGTAGTAGTAGTAGTAGTAATAGTAGTAGTAGTAGTAGTAGTAGTAGTAGTAGTATAATCTTAATGGATTATTATTATTATTATTATTATTATTATCATTATTATTATTATTATTATTATTATCATTATTATTAATATTATTATTATTATTATTATTATTATTATTATTTACTTATTCCCTAATATTAAATTTTAAGGTTTTAATCGCATTCATTAGATGTCAGTACAACACTTTTCTCATTCGCTACGCTACGTTATTATTATTATTATTATTATTATTATTATTATTATTATTATTATTATTATTATTATTATTAATATTATTATTATTATTATTATTATTATTATTATTATTATTATTATTATTATTATTATTTACTTATTCCCTAATATTAAATTTTAAGGTTCTAATCCATTATATATTCATCCCATTATTTATTTCATTTTATAATGATTATTTTATTGTCATGATAATTAGAAGTGTCATAAATTTATGTACATGTGTTCTTCTTTTCACCTGTAATAATTTGATATATATTTTGTTAAATACGAACTTTTTGATGTTTTTGCTTGACTTCTTTTTGTTATCTTTTGTAAAAGGTGCTGAAAAACAGACATATTGGCATTAAAAAAGAAAAAAAATCAGAAAATAAAAAAATCCTTATCGTCTCAGAAACGATCGTTGTTGATCTTGAACTGAAATAAATAATGTTATAGATTTATTTATCTAAACTCTCTCCCTCTCTTTCTCTCTCTCTCTCTATCTCTCTCTCTCTATCTCTCTCTCTCTCTCTCTCTCTCTCTATTATTTATTACACTTAAGCTGATTTAATGAACCTTGGTTCTGGGGTTTAGTTATGTTTTACATTTTTGCTATAATTTTTAATTAACTGGGCCAATCTCTCTAAACTATATATTTATTCCTCTCAACCTCTCTCATTGTATGTTGATAAACCGCTCACTATTTTAGTGATTCTGTGAAAGAGTTATTTTTTCTTCTCAGCTAGTTTATAGTTCGTACACACTGTAAACACGTGCGCAAATTAGATCGAACAATATTTTCTTCGATCTATTTTCCAAGATAATAATATCGAAGTAAAAACATGTATTATTATCTCCGCCAAGAAGCTTATGTTACATAGTTTGTCGAATTTGTTACTAGGTTTATTTGTGTACAGCCTAGCGTCGATATCGCTTGACCAATCGTCACCAAACTTGGTCAAAATGTCAGTGATGATCTAACTTAGAAGTGATTTAATTTAAGGATAAATGTTTCGGTCAATGTCACGGAAAAAGTAAAATGTCACACTTCGGACGATAAGTTCGGTTCTCTTCATTGTAGAGACTCGTGACTTGATCTATGTTTTAGCCAATAAAGATGCGATCTTATATTGTCTTGACATTTGAACATGGCATTTGACCTTGAAAAGAAATTCTGTCAAGTTTGACATTTTGACGGAATTTTCAACTCACGACTGACTTATGTGCTTGTTTTAGTTATGCAAAAAGTAATTGAAATCAAAGAAGAAGAAATAGTCGTAGTGGGGGGAGGCTGACTCAACGTCTAGTACATATATATATATATATATATATATATATATATATATATATATATATATATATATATATATTAATATCCAATTAGCTTACTGTTACACCGGCCGTTCTTACACAGGAGAAACTACACCGGTTGTCACTATAAATAGTGCGAGTCACCAGAGACACTGAAGACAAAGCACAGTCTTGTAACTGTCTAGCCAACAGCTAGTCACTTTCTTACTTTGTTAATACACTTGTTAAACCAACCCTCGACTTGACTTCCTTTATTTATTATTTACTGTGGAACACTTCACAACACTTACCTTAACTAATTTTCTGTGTATCTGCTACCTATTCTCTGCGGTATTTCGTCAACAGTTGTGTCCATCTCGTTTTTTCGACCATTCGGTCATATTTTTTATTTTTAATTTTTGATAATGAGAGGTATCACTCTCGAAACTTTAAGGTTACCTTTTTCCGGACCTTTTTAAATTGCTTGACAGTGAACTTTTTTCTATTTACTGATCTGTTATTTAAACCTTTACCGTGAAATATTAATAAATTGATTTGAGATTCCATCCATATTCTCTCTTCTTATTTATTTTTGTTCACCTGTTCCATCTTCCGGTACCTATATCACATTGCTCCTGCCTTGGATTACTAACATTTATATATATATATATATATATATATATATATATATATATATATATATATATATATATATATATGAGTAAGAAACTAAAAGTAAAACTTTTAGTAGAAAGAACCTATAGTGAAATGGTAAAAGCTCAATATACGAGATAGAGCAATTATAAAGTTAAATGGACGAAGAGTGATAAACATGCACGAATGTCCAAATTTATTTCAAACTTCAAATGTTCAAAACAAGGTATATTCAGCAATAAAGTTATGTTTATTGTTCTTTCCTTAAGCCAAGGCTTTTCAAAGATCGAGATCTTATCATCAGAGGAATTATACAGATAGATAAGTTGGCAATAGAAAAGCCAAAGTTCAACATTTGAAAAAATATGAAAAAATATTTAGAAAAAGATGGGTGAGAAAAAAAGTTCGAGTAAAAAGATATTGGGTTTGTCCGGATGGTCACTCTTCGTCCATTTAACTTTATATATATATATATATATATATATATATATATATATATATATATATATATATATATGTATGGGGGCGGTGTTTGTGTATTTAGTCAGTAGGCAACTGTGATTTAATAATACAGATATTTTTGTTTGATTAAACTTATTTTTTTTAATTTTCGAAAAGTCCATTTAGTATTTCGGTCAAATTGGTGTATACAAGTTCCGTGGGTTTCTTGTTTCCTTTTTTCATTTCATTTTTTGCAAGTACTTTCGAGTTAATTCATTCAATTATCATCAGATTGTAATGTTTAGTTTTTAACGACTAGTAATGTATTACTTGAAATGAGTGCCTCTTTCACTAAAATACTACATAGACTATGCGAAAAATTGAAAAAAAAACTATCATCGAAGGAAAACTTCATATTATTAATAGCATATATATATATATATATATATATATATATATATATATATATATTTAATGAATAAATGCGAAAGTGTGTATCCATCTATCCTAAAAATATTAACATCAAAACTGACTACGCTTATTTCATTCTACTGATACATTTTTATTTACCTCCCCAGGAGGTTAGGCACAAGGCCAGGTTTATCTTACTCCCACAAGGTAAGATGTGACCCAATGTCGGGTCGATACATTTTATTATTTACCTCCCCAGGAGGTTAGGCACAAGGCCAGGTTTATCTTACTCCCACAAGTAAGATGTGACCCAAGCTCGGGTCGGGAAAGTGGGGTTTGAAAAGCCAGCGCCCGAGAAGGTGAGCACTCTGGCCAGTAAAAATTGCCTGGGCAGCTCTGTCGGCATTCCCCGGTAGGGGCGCCTCAGGCAGTAAGCAATAAACTTACTCCTCCCCAAAGAGGGGAGGCAAAGCCTGGGAGGGTGGACCTCCTAGAACTGCGCAGGTTTTATTTACTCCTCCCCAGGAGTTAGGCACAAGGCCAGTTTTATCTTACTCCCACAAGTAAGATGTGACCCAAGATCGGGTCGAGAAAGTGGGGTTTGAAAAGCCAGCGCTCGAGAGGTGAGCACTCTGGCCATTTAAAAATTGCCTGGGCAGCCCCGTCGGCATTCCCCGGTAGGGGCGCCTCAGACAGTAAGCAATAAACTTACTCTTCCCCAAAGAGGGGACGCAAAGCCTGGGAGGGTGGACCTCCTAGAACTGCACAGGACAGATTTTCAAATATCGTATATATAAGAATCTAAATATATCTCAAACAAATTTCGATATTGCTCATTTGCATATTTATTTATTTTTAAGTTTCTAATGAATTCATATTTACTAAAATACATTTCTAATTTGTATTGCCCAAATTTCTTCTATAAATGCAATCGTTTAATCCATAGTATTATTATGATTTGAATTATTAAAAAAATTATTTTAAGAGATTGTATTTTTAAAAAACATAGAGTTTAAAAAACTTTTAGAATTTCATTTTCAAGGGAGATAATTTATATGAAATTTCCGTCAAATGTCGCTGAGATATGGCGAACAGATACTGCAGTCCTCCCAGGATTCACCTCCTCTGCAAGAACTGAACATTTTTTCCTGAAAAATTATAAATATACATACGAGGTCTGTCTAAAAAGTATCTGACCTTAGACCAGAAAAAATATTTAAAATACGTGCCGAAGTTGGTACCCTAATCACCTTCAAAGTAGGCCTCTTGTGCTTGCACACACTTAGTCCACCAATCCATCCACTGCCGGAAACACCCTTGAAGTCTTCTACATATATATATATATATATATATATATAGTAATCCAGGTAGAGTAAAAATCCACAGGGTAGAAATTCAAAGGGAATCAAACCGGGCTTACAAAAGAGTGCTCAATAAAAATGTATAGCGGTATTGTGAATGCTTTTATTCAAACATGTACAAGGTCTGCTACACTGGCATGTCGATGTTATCGATCTACAGCTATCGAAATGTGAGGTCTCATCAGGCAGAAATATTTTTTGTTGATCCGACCCGGTCGGTGAAGCCCAGGAAGTTTATATATATATATATATATATATATATATATATATATATATATATATATATATATATATATATATATATATATATATATATGGGGTAAGGTACACGATAATTCATGAAAATGAGATGTCGTGCTGGACAATACGAACGATACCGGTCAAATCTCTTGTTTTTGTTTTTCTCCTGCACTTTAACCTGTTTTCCGTTTGTCATTTTTCACACACACACGCACACACACACACACACACACACACACACCCACACATACACATATATATATATATATATATATTTATTTATATGTATATGCGTATATATATTTATACATGCGTATATATATGTATTTATACATGTATAACTATATATATATATATTTATTTATATATATATTTATATATATATATATATTTATATATATATCTATATATATATATTTATATATTATATATTATATATATATATTTTATATATATATATTTATATATATATATAAATATATATATATTTATATATATATATATTAATTAACTTTTATGTACATAAAAGGAATCCATGGACACGTTTCTGACTATCAGTCGCCCTCAGCATGGCTATATATATATATATATATATATATATATATATATATATATATATATATATATATATATATATATATGTATGTGTGTGTGTGTGTGTGTGTGTGTGTGTGTGTGTGTGTGTGTGTGTATTTGAATTTGAGTAGGAATAGATGTATGTGTGAATTAAATGAATGCTGGATGCATTTTAGTTTCCAGCTGGACTGTGAGATATTATATACTAATGAAGCCCCTTTATGAATATGTGTGATAGTTTGTATACAATTAAAATGTACGTTCTCGATATGGGAAGAAACAATTGTCTGTGAATAAAGCGTTTTGACGGAAATATTGAGTGTTTCTTCTCAATAATTAAGATTTATATGATGTTATAAATATGTATATATATGTATATATATATATATATATATATATATAGGTATAAATATATATGTATATATAAATGTATATATATGTATATGTATATATATGCATATGTATGTATATATTTGTATATCTATATGTGTATGTATATATATATATATGTATATATATATATATGCATATGTATATATATATTTTTACATTTTACCTCTATCAAAATTCTCAGAAGTCAAGGGACCCTTACTTGAGGTTAACACTTGATTTCTGTATGAGATACATAGATATTCGAATATTCCATTAAAGTTCTTTTTTACCTGTCAAACGTTGATTTAGTAAAGAAGTTAAGAAGATTAATTTTCCTCTCACCAATTGACCAGTTAATTATGTAATAGTATATCTGTCTTGTGGGCCCTTTCGGTCTTATCGGATTCCAGGACAAGAATTCGATCTAATCTGGTGGAGTATCCAGCTACGCGCTGCTATTTGAAATAAGGTGCACCATTCCTCGTATGAGCTAGTGAATACCCGTATATATATATATATATATATATATATATATATATATATATATATATATATATATATATATATATATATATATATATATATATAATAATGGTAATAATCCAGGTGAAAAATATCCACATGGTGGTAATCCAGAGAATTTTAACCGGGTTTATAAAAAGTGCTCAATATCAAAATAGAGCTTTATATATGATAATTTTATTTACACAGACATGTACAAAATCTGCGACACTGGCATGTCGATGTTATCGATCAACAGTTACTATAAACTGAGATCTCATCAGGAAGAGTTAGAATCCGATCTTAACCTCAGATCATATATATATATATATATATATATATATATATATATAGGCAACATCTTCTCTTGCAGGCAAGTATTGTTGAATATAAGAGACAACTCATGTATAAGGTAGGGAATGCTGCCCAAATATACAAATATATATATATATATATATGTGCGTGTGTGTGTGTTTGTGTGTGTGTGTGTGTGTGTGTGTGTGTGTATCTAGGCAGCATCTTTTCTTGCAGGCAAGTATTGTTGAATATAAGAGACAGCTCATGTCTAGACATTCTTTGGTAGATCCTTTCAATAGTCTGAATTAGGACTTTAGTTTCGGAGGGGAATTGACTGATGAATTTGCCATAATTTCGATTTGTCTCCCAAGTATATTCGGACCCATCTGGGTCCATCTTTGGGGGAATGAGGTTAATCAGGTATGTTTTTGACGGGAATTATGTACTAAATACGAAACTATATTGGAGCTATAAACATTTTAGAACTATTGTTACTGACATTAAAGTTAATTCTATTAATTAGGGTTTTTGGGGTTTTTATATATAGGGTTTCAAATACTAACAAACAAAAACTCCATATATTAGAAGCGCTATATATAAAAACCAAAAAAAACCTAATTAATAGAATTAACTTTAATATCAGTAATAATATTCTAAAATGTTTATAGCTCCAAATATAGTTTCGTACTTAGTACATAATTCCCGCCAAAAAGCTTATATAAATACTAATGGTCTATACCTGATTAACCTCATTCCCCCGAAGATGGACCCAGATGGGTCCGAAACTACTTGGGAGACAAATCCAAATTATGTCAAATTCATCAGCTAAGATCCTAATTCGGACTATTGAAAGGATCTACCAAAGGATATCTAGACACGAGTTGTCTCTTATATTCAACAATATATATATATATATATATATATATATATATATATATATATATATATATATATATATATACAGCGAAACAGTCTGTATGTGGATGACTATATATATATATATATATATATATATATATATAGTCATCCACATACAGACTGTTTCGCTCATCAGTGAGGCTAGACCAGTTAGTGAGTCAAGCCGGGATTGAAACTCAACCGTCGAGCTGACAGTCGGCGATCCTACCCGTGAGTGAATGTAAGTAATATCTCAATGTAAACATTGCAAGTGCCGGGATCTCGAATTAGTTTTACATAATGAGCTATGCCTTAAAGCTAATGGCAGTTGGCGATATCCTTACACATAAGCTCTACCCAGGGAGGGAGCTTCATATAGTCATCCACATACAGACTGTTTCGCTGTATCACAGCTCATCAGTGCGGCTAGACCAGTTAGTGTCCCTGTGCTATCATACGACACTGACTGAATGTAAGTAATATCTCAATGTAAACATTGATAGTGCCGGGAGCTCGAATTAGTTTTACCTAATGATATATATATATATATATATATATATATATATATCGATAGAAGGATGAAAAGGAATTAGAAAAGCGACGAAGGCAGATCTTTTTTTCAATTCAGTTGCTCAATGCAAGGTATATTCCGCAAAAAAGCAATTAATTTAATGATTTTTTCCTTAAGCCAGGCTTTTCAAAGATCAAAATCCTATCATTAGAGGAAATTGCTGGGATAGATAAATTGACAAAGAGCCAATATTTAAAATCTGCTCTATCTGGTATATTGAGCTGTATACTTTTCACAATAGGTTTTACCTTTCCTAAAAGTTCGCTTTTAGTTCTCCCCTTATATATATATATATATATATATATATATATATATATATATATATATATATATATATATATATATATATATATATATATATATAAATCGAATACGAAATATGACTTACTATTTATTTTTCCTTTTTTTTCTAAAATCTTACATAACAGCAAGAGTGTTTTTAGCTGTTCGTGTGATGTCCGGGTGATTAAAAATCACTATTTAATATTTCGGGAAAAGAGACTTCCCTTTGTCAAAAAATGATTAAACCAGAAGAAAAATTTCTCCGACTGTGCAGAGAATCTTACAAAACATTTCGTATTCGATTTTTTGCTATTGTTTTTGTTCCTTACAACTTGCATCTTACCTGGAATTTGCATTGCCCACAGCCTTTCAAAAACTTACTACTACTATACCCAGCAATGCTTCAAGCAAACTACCATTCTCTACTAATATATATATATATATATATATATATATATATATATATATATATATATATATATATATATATATATATATATATTCGAAAATTTGAATTTTAAATAAATAATATTTTATTTTAAAAAAAATCTGCATTTGATTGGTATTTTTACCGTTTTAAAAATTACAAATTAAAATGCATTCAAACGGGGGAAATATTTTACTCATAACTTTCACGTGTGTACCAAGACACACCACTGGTATCGAACGTTACATGCCAGACTTCAATAAGAACACAAGTTCAACACTAAGTGGCAACATGTTGCTTAAAAAAAGAAAGAAAAAATATTGTCTGCATCCTGTTGATGAAGATTCTTTTATGAATCGAAAATGTTAATTTTAATTAAATAATATTTTATTCAATAACAAAAATCAGCATTGGATTGTTATCTTTGTCGTTTTAAAAATTACAAATGTAAATGCATTCAAATATATATAGGATTATATTATAGAAAATCCCGATCCAATTGTCTGAATTATTGCATCAAATAAACCACAAAATGTCTTCGCAGTTGGTTCTTTGAGTAGTAATTCTGAGTTCATCCAGTTTATTCTAAACATTAACTACACTAATGTATTTGAACTTGAGACGGAAGTTGTTTCAAATTATATGTTACTCCATTAGAAATGTTTTTTAATTGTGTGGTGGATTTAATTTTTCTTGAAAATAAAGTTCAAATGTGAGAAAGATATCAAAAATACTGTTTTCCATATGGATCATTTTGAAGATATGAAAGTAAAAAGACAGAATAGTTAACACTCGAGAACTCTTAAACCAAAAATAACACCACATAATTCAAAGCCTCGATTTAACGTGTGGAAACGATCTATAAGACATTTTACCGTAAACAAATATTACAAATCATGTTCACACGTAAAAAGTAGGCAGTTTAAGCCATTTTTTGGTTTACAAGTGATCCAGCGTTAACTATTCTTTGTTTACCGTGTAAAAGAATCTTATGAATCATTTTCACACGTAAAAACTAGGCGGATTCGCTAGAGAATGTCATTATAATTCGTTTTATATACATTTACAGGGTGTTAACTATTCTGTACTCTTACAGGTATCAATTAAATCCAATCTTCTCTCTCTTAAGGTAGTTTAACCTATTATTATAATTGAGATGTGTGTGTGTGGGGGGGGGGGTTAAATCTCCACTTTAAAGCCTTCAAATGGAACTGTGACCATTTCCTTTCACAATTGTCGACCTTTCGGGACGAACGCGTGAGCACTTTTTGTCACAGGGCCGTGAACCTTTTTCTCACGCATTTCTGCACACACACTCGACAAATAACTGACATTCTTTTTCTTTTTTTTAATACAGCTGTTAATATATGTATATGTGTTGACCCTTTTCATTCAACGAGATTGAATAGTTCTTTGTTGGTTTCGATTCTTTTATCTTTAACATACGTCCACGTCGGTCGGTCGGTCACGTTTGAATATAGAATAACATTGTCATCGGATTAAATGGACGTATGTTAACAATATACGTTTTTGTTTATCAATAATTATCTTGATCGAGTCGCTGAGATAAAGATCATCTATCTTATATTATTATACTAAAGCTGCGTTTCCATGAGGCTTTTTATATACACTTTAATAACACAAATACATGCTAAAATATTTCTTGGTTTTGGGATTGAGTTTTTTTGAAGAAAATCTAATTTTCTTCTTACTTTATTCCCCGTGATTTGCAATTAACTCACCAAGTCACCCATTTACTAAGTTTCTATCTAATATTCTTACCCTCTCTCTATCAGTATCTGTCTCTCTCTCTCTTTCTGTTCATGTCTCTGTCTCTGTCTGTCTGTATGCAAGTATGTCTGCCTTTCTCTCTCACTCTCTCCCTCTTTCTCTCTCTCTCTTTCTCGTTCTCTCTCTCTCTCTCTCTCCATCTCTCTCTCTCTCTCTGTTTACTAACAGTCAAATGTAATATAACAAAAGATTGGAATAGTCCATTATATACAATAGGGATGAGTCATATTATTAAACCCATAGCTGGAAAGAAATAAAAAGAGAGAGGAAGAGAAAGAGTGAGTGAGAGATATAGCAGTCAGAAAAAGACACATTTTTCATCTTGTTATTTGTCATTTTTACTTGTCTTTTGATTTTTAAACATTTAACTGACTTTGCTTTGCAAACTGACTTTTTCCGGTTTCGCAAGGACGTGTGGCGTAACGGATATAAGTGCTAAGTAATAATCAGTTTTAAGTGGAAGACTTTTTTAGGTTAAAGGTTCAATGCTCAGTACGGGTGATATTAAGAATACAATTACGAATTACTTGACTGACGAAACGAGAGCAAGCTACCTCCATGGATTAAATAAAGGGTTCCGTTCTAAATTCCGTATAGATTCCCGAGTTCGAAATATAAATTCCCGTGTCTTCGTCGTTATGAACTCAGATCCTATATCGTCTGTGAATAAAATACCCAGACACTGTAACTAGTTTATAAGAAAAGTTTATTTAAAACACCAGAGCGACAGTCCACTTGTGTACGCAAAACAGACAGACAGATAGACAGACAGATAGACAGATAGACAGATAGATCGCTTGTTTCGTTACATCTAACGATGGAGGCGGTCGCGTACAATGTAGTACGCGACCGCCTCCACTCTCGGTGGGGCTTCTCGGGAAACCGCCAGGTGTCGCTACGCTTGCTTAAGCTGTCAGTCAAAAGGAGACAGAAACCGACCGACCGGAAGTCACGTGATTTCATCGACTTCCGATTTGAAGGGTGTCATTCAAACCTTTCCATTAAAAAACCCTTCGCTATCTAATATGAAGAGTTATATTTTTGTCTTTTAAATTATATACAAAAATATAGTAAACAAATAATTGAGTTAAATTTAAAGTTGTAGATGTACGTCACGGTTTATTTGACTTATCAAATAAAGAATATATCTATGGAAACAAAAAAATACATAAAAATAACAAATACACCAGCTTTTGTGTGGCCGAAAACTACACGGTATTTATGTTAGAGATGTTCAAATCTAAATAAATTGATATCTTTCAGAAATTGATAAACATTGGAGTAAGTTAATCTATTATATAAAAACATACTCAAGCATATGTGGTGTTTTCTGCAGTTCTGTCTGTCCGCTTTTTTCGGATATTAGATCCATGATTTCAGATTTGGTTGGAATGAATTGTTAGATAATGAAGAGTGGCAAAAATCAATCGTGGACGAGTGCATTGTGGGTGGGACGTCGAGAAAGAAAAAAAAGCGACTTGATAACTGTTAAAAAGGAGAAGGTTTCGTAAGCGAGACTTGAAAGACGACGGTTTCAGAAACGCGAAGAGCAGAAGCGCTTGGTGATCGGAGTATCGAAGTACCGGAAGAATGGGAGTTTACCGATGTTTATGGCACCGATGAAGCTTTATTGGCTATGGTACCCAAGCATGTCTTGCTGTTCGGCGTTCGTGTCCGCTGACTAAAAATGCTACTGATAAGCAAGTTAGAATCCCCTGACTTGTATTTCATCAAACAGACAATTGAAAGTGCTTGTAGAACAATTGCTTCAGTTCACGCTCGGATAAACAATGCAGAACAAATTGCTTCTTAATCGGATGTATATATGACCGACTTTCTAGCGGAAACGAAGTCTGTGACCTCAGCAAGAAAAAGACTTTTTGAGACAAAAGTATGTCAAAAGATTTTTTATATGTGTGTGCGTAGCCGGCGTAAACCATCCGATGATGGGAAATAAAGAAAACCATAGTTTTTCCATATACGTTCTGTTCTTTGTCATTCTTGTTGGATCTTACCGGGTACCCCGAAAAAACGGGTAATGCAACAGAATTCTAACTTATGTAGATAAT